>LR738715.1:91997294-92028965 GCA_902687465.1 Secale cereale
ACTAGAGTCAATAATCTAGCTCACATCGCCATGTGATTTAATACCGATAGTTCACATCGTTATGTGAATAACACCCATAGTTCACATCGCCATGTAACCAACACCCAAAGGGTTTACTAGAGTCAATAATCTAGTTCACATCGCTATGTGATTAATACCCAAGAGTAATAAGGTGTGATCATGTTTTGCTTGTGAGAGAAGTTTAGTCAACGGGTCTGTCACATTCAGATCCGTATGTATTTTGCAAATTTCTATGTCTACAATGCTCTGCATAGAGCTACTCTAGCTAATTGCTCCCACTTTCAATACGCATCCAGATTGATACTTAGAGTCATCTGGATTTAGTGTCAAAGCTTGCATCGGCGTAACCCTTTACGACGAACTCTTTATCACCTCCATAATCGAGAAACATTTCCTTAGTCATCTAGTTACTAAGGATAATTTTGACCGTTGTACAGTGATCTACTCCTGGATCACTATTGTACCCCCTTGACAAACTCATGGAAAGGTACACAAGATGTTTGGTACACAGCATGGCATACTTTATAGAACCTATGGCTGAGGCATAGGGAATGACTTTCATTCTCTCTATATTTTTCTGCCGTGGTCTGGCTTTGAGTCTTACTCAACTTCACACCTTACAAGTCAGGCAAGAACTCCTTCTTTGACTGATCCATTTTGAACTACTTCAAAATCTTATCAAGGTATGTACTTATCGAAAGTCTTATCAAGCGTCTTGATCTATCTCTATAGATCTTGATGCCCAATATGTAAGCAGCTTCACCAAGGCCTTTCTTTGAAAAACTCCTTTCAAACACTCCTTTATGCTTTCCAGAAAATTCTACATCATTTCCGATCGACAATATGGCATTCATATATACTTATCAGAAAGGTTGTAGTGCTCCCACTCACTTCTTGTAAATACAGGCTTCTCTAAAAGTCTGTATAAAACCATATGCTTTGATCACCTCATCAAAGCGTATATTCCAACTCCGAGATGCTTGCACCAGCCCATAGATGGATCGCTGGAGCTTGCATACTTTGTTAGCACCTTTTGGATCGGCAAAACCTTCTGGTTGCATCATATACAACTCTTCTTTGAGATATCCATTCAGGAATGCAGTTTTGACATCCATTTGCCAGATTTCATAATCATAAAATGCGGCAATTGCTAACATGATTCGGACAGACTTAAGCATCGCTACAGGTGAGAAAGTCTCATCGTAGTCAACTCCTTGAACTTGTCGAAACCTTTTCGCAACAAGTCGAGCTTTGTAAACAGTAACATTACCGTCTGCGTCAGTCTTCCTCTTGAAGATCCATTTATTTTCGATGGCCTGCCGATCATCGGGCAAGTCAACCAAAGTCCACACTTTGTTCTCATACATGGATCCCATCTCAGATTTCATGGCCTCAAGCCATTTTGCGCAATCTGGGCTCATCATCGCTTCCTCATAGTTCGTAGGTTCATCATGGTCTAGGAACATGATTTCCAGAACTGGGTTGCTGTACCACTCTGATGCGGAACGAACTCTGGTTGATCTACGAAGTTCAGCAGAAACTTGATCTGAAGTTTCATGATCATCATCATTAGCTTCCTCACTAATTGGTGTAGGAATCACTGGAACTAGTTTCTGTGATGTTCCACTTTCCAATTCGGGAGAAGGTACAATTACCTCATCAAGTTCTACTTTCCTCCCACTCACTTCTTTCGAGAGAAACTCCTTCTCTAGAAAGGATCCACTCTTAGCAACAAAGACCTTGCCTTCGGATCTGTGATAGAAGGTGTACCCAACAGTTTCTTTTGGGTATCCTATGAAGATTTACTTCTCCGATTTGGGTTCGAGCTTATCATGTTGAAACTTTTTCACATGAGCATCGCAGTCCCAACCTTAAAGAAATGACAGCTTAGGTTTCTCATCAAACCACAGTTCATACGGTGTCATCTCCACGGATTTAGATGGTGCCCTATTTAACGTGAATGTAGCTGTCTCTAATGCATAACCCCAAAAGCGATAGTGGTAGATCGGTAAGAGACATCATCGATCGCACCATATCTAATAAAGTACGGTTATGACGTTCAGACACACCATTACACTATGGTGTTCCGGGTGGCGTGAGTTGTGAAACTATTCCACATTGTTTCAAATGAAGACCAAACTCGTAACTCAAATATTCTCCTCCACGATCGGATCGTAGAAACTTTATTTTCTTGTTACGATGATTTTCTACTTCACTCTGAAATTCTTTGAACCTTTCAAATGTCTCAGACTTGTGCTTCATTAAGTAGATATACCCATATCTGCTCAAATCATCAGTGAAGGTCAGAAAATAACGATACCCGCCGCGTGCTTCAACACTCATTGGTCCACATACATCAGTATGTATGATTTCCAACAAATCTGTTGCTCGCTCCATAGTTTCGGAGAACGGAGTTTTAGTCATCTTGCCCATGAGGCATGGTTCGCAAGCACCAAGTGATTCATAATCAAGTGATTCCAAAAGTCCATTACTATGGAGTTTCTTCATGCGTTTTACACCAATATGACCTAAACGGCAGTGCCACAAATAAGTTGCACTACATTATTAACCTTGCATCTTTTGGCTTCAATATCATGAATATGTGTATCACACGATCGAGATCCAACAAACTATTTTCATTGGGTGTATGACCATAGAAGGTTTTATTCATGTAAACAGAACAACAATTATTCTCTAACTTACATGAATAACCGTATTGCAATAAACATGATCAAATCACATTCATGCTCAACACAAACACCAAATAACACTTATTTAGGTTCAACACTAATCCCGAAAGTATAGGGAGTGTGCGATGATGATCATATCAATCTTGGAACTGCTTCCAATACACATCGTCAATTCATCCTTTAACTAGTTTATGTTCATTATGCAACTCCCACTTCGAGTTACTACTCTTTAGCAACTGAACCAGTATCAAATACCGAGGGGTTGCTATGAACACTAGTAAAATACACATCAATAATCTGTACATCAAATATACCTTTGTTCACTTTGCCATCCTTCTTATCCGCCAAGTATCTAGGGCAGTTCCACTTCCGGTGACCATTTCCTTTGCAGTAGAAGCACTTAGTTTCAGGCTTGAGTTGAGCTTTGGGTTTCTTCATGGGAGTGACAACTTGCTTGTCATTCATCTTGAAGTTTCCCTTCTATCCCTTTGCCCTTTACTTGAAACAAGTGGTCTTATTAACCATCAACACTTGATGTTCTTTCTTGATTTCTACCTTCGCCGACTTCAGCATCGCGAAGAGCTCGGGAATTCCTTTCGTCATCCCTTGCATATTATAGTTCATCACGAAGTTCTACTAACATGGTGATAGTGACTAGAGAACTTTGTCAATTACTATCTTATCCGGAAGATTAACTCCCACTTGATTCAAGTAATTGTAGTACCCAGACAATCTGAGCACATGCTCACTGGTTGAGCTATTCTCCTCCATCTTGTAGGCAAAGTACTGTCAGAAGTCTTATACCTCTCGACACGGGCATGAGTATGAAATACTAATTTCAACTCTTGGAACATCTTATATGCTCCGTGGCGTTCAAAACATTTTTGAAGTCCCGGTTCTAAGCCGTAAAGCATGGTGCACTTAAACTATCAAGTAGTCATCATACCGAGTTTTTGTCAAAACGTTCATAACGTCTACATCTGCTCCTGCAATAGGTCTGTCACCTAGCGGTGCATCAAGGACATAATTCTCTGTGCAGCAATGAGGATAATCCTCAGATCACGGAACAATTCCGCATCATTGCTACTAACATCTTTCAACTTAGTTTTCTCTAGGAACATATAAAAAAATAAACGGGGAGCAACATCGTGAGCTATTGATCTACAACATAGATATGCTAATACTACGAGGGCTAAGTTCATGATAAATTAAAGTTCAATTTAATCATATTACTTAAGAACTCCCACTTAGATAGACATCCCTCTAGTCATCTAAATGATCACGTGATCCAAATCAACTAAACCATGTCCGATCATCACGTTAGATGGAGTAGTTTCAATGGTGAACATCTTATGTTGATCATATCTACTATATGATTCACGCTCGACCTTTCGGTCTCCAGTGTTCCGAGGCCATATCTGCATATGCTAGGCTCGTAACCCGAGTATTCTGCGTGTGCAAAACTGGCTTACACCCATTGTATTTGAACATAGAGCTTATCACACCCGATCATCATGTGGTGTCTCGGCACGACGAACTTTCGCAACAGTGCATACTCAGGGAGAACACTTATACCTTGAAATTTAGTAAGGGATCATCTTATAATGCTACCGTCGTTCTAAGCAAAATAAGAAGCATAATAAGATAAACATCACATGCAAATCAAAATATGTGACATGATATGGCCATCATCATCTTGTGCTTTTGATCTCCATCTCCAAAGCACCGTTATGATCACCTTCGTCACCGGCGCGACACCTTGATCTCCATCGTAGCATCGTTGTCGTCTCGCCAACTATTGCTTCTACGACTATCGCTACCGCTTAGTGATAAAGTAAAGCAATTACAAGGCGATTGCATTTCATACAATAAAGCGACAACCATATGGCTCCTGCCAGTTGCCGATAACATTACAAAACATGATCATCTCATACAAAACCGTATAACTCATCATGTCTTGACCATATCACATCACAACATGCCCTGCAAAAACAAGTTAGACGTCCTCTACTTTGTTGTTGCAAGTTTTACGTGGCTGCTACGGGCTTAGCAAGAACCGTTCTTACCTAAGCATACAAAACCACAACGATGTTTCGTCAAGTATGTGCTGTTTTAACCTTCACAAGGACCGGGCGTAGCCACACTTGATTCAGCTAAAGTGAGAGAGACAGACACCCGCCAGTCACCTTTAAGCAACGAGTGCTCGTAACGGTGAAACCAGTCTCGCGTAAGCGTACGCGTAATGTCGGTCCGGACCGCTTCATCTCACAATACCGCCGAAGCAAAGTATGACATGCTGGTAAGCAGTATGACTAGTATCGCGCACAACTCATTATGTTCTACTTGTGCATATCATCTATGCATAGACCTGGCTCTGATACCACTATTGGGGAACGTAGTATTTTAAAATTTACCTACGATCACGCAAGATCTATCTACCAGATGCATAGCAACGAGAGGGAAGAGTGTGTCTACGTACCCTTGTAGACCGGAAGCGGAAGCGTCAAGTGACGCGGTTGATGTAGTCGAACTTCTTCGCGATTCAACCGATCAAGCACCGAACGTACGGCACCTCCGCGTTCAGAACACGTTCAGCTTGATGACGTCCCATGAGCTCTTGATCCAGTTGAGCTTCATGGGAGAGTTTTGTCAGCACGACGGCGTGGTGACGGATATGATGTATTCACCGGCGCAGGGCTTCGCCTAAGCACCACGACGATATGACCGAGGTGTGTTTTTGTGGAGGGGGGCACCGCACACGGCTGGAACAATTCAACTTGTGTGTCTTTGGGTGCCCCCCTGCCCCCATATATAAAGGAGCAAGGGGGGAGGCCGGCCGGCCCTTGTTTGGTGCGGCTAGGGGTGCAATCCTACTATGAATAGGATTGCAATCCTATTCCTAGTAGGAACCACCAAAGAAGGAAGAGAGGGAAAGGAAAAGAGGAAGAGGTGGCGCCCCCCCAATCCTAGTCCAACTAGGAACCCTAGGTAGGGCGCCGGCCAGCCCTATGGGCTGCCTCTCTCTTTTCCATAAGGCCCACTATGGACCATCCCCCTTCGTAGGGGGTTCCGGTAACCCCCTCCGGCAATCCCGTTAAATCCGAAACTTTTCCGGAACACTTTCGGTGTCCGAATATAGTCGTCCAATATATCAATCTTTATGTCTCGGACATTCCGAGACTCCTCGTCATGTCCGTGATCTCATCCGATACTCCGAACTACCTTTGGTACATCAAAACTCATAAACTCATAATACCGATCGTCATCAAACGTTAAGCGTGCGGACCCTACGGGTTCGAGAACTATGTAGACATGACCGAGACTCATCTCCGGTCAATAACCAATAGCGGAACCTGGATGTTCATATTGGCTCCTACATACTCTACGAAGATCTTTTATCGGTCAGAACCGCATAACAACATACGTTGTTCCTTTTGTCATCGGTATGTTACTTGTCCGAGATTCGATCGTCGGTATCTCCATACCTAGTTCAATCTCGTTACTGGCAAGTCTCTTTACTCGTTACGTAACACATCATCTCGTGACTAACTCATTAGTCTTTTTGCTTGCAAGGCTTATTGTGATGTGTGTTACCGAGAGGGCCCAGAGATACCTCTCCGACACTCGGAGTGACAAATCCTAATCTTGATCTATGCCAACACCACGAATACTTTCGGAGACACCTGTAGAGCGTCTTTATGATCACCCAGTTACGTTGTGACGTTTGATAGCACACAAGGTGTTCCTACGGTATTCGGGAGTTGCATAATCTCATAGTCATAGGAACATGTATAAGTCATAAAGAAAGCAATAGCAGTAAAACTAAACGATCATAATGCTATGCTAACGGATGGGTCTTGTCCATCACATCATTCTCCTAATGATGTGATCCCGTTGATCAAATGACAACTCATGTCTATGGTTAGGAAACATAACCATCTATGATCAATGAGCTAGTCTAGTAGAGGCATACTAGGGACACTCTGTTTTGTCTATGTATTCACACATGTACTAAGTTTCCGGTTAATACAATTCTAGCATGAATAATAAACATTTATCATGATATAAGGAAATATAAATAACAACTTTATTATTGCCTCTGGGGCATATTTCCTTCATTTCCTGCCCAGATGCTTCAGCTTCGGGCACAGGTTGCTTTTTCTTCTTCTTGGCAGCCATCCTTGGATCAATGCAGGACGCCCAAGTGCCTTGCGCTTTTCAGCTTCATTGAATGCTTGAACGCATTTTGCAGCCAAGTCCTTGATGCGCTCACGAGAACCTTTAGCTTCTTCATGCCGCTGGCGAAAGGCTTCCTTGAGCTCTTGCATCATAACTTTGAAGTTTTGAATTTCTTGCACGCTGAGCTTGTCCATATGCTTCTTGAACTGAGCTTTTTCATAATCTGTCTTTCGCGTCAGCTCAACAATTCTTTGAGCCAGAGCCAGCTCAGAAGCAATGGCGCCATGGAAGGAGACACTGAGGCCAATTGGAAGTTGAAGATCGTCGAAGCTCAGGTTGGGTGTATCAAACCATTCATCAATGAAGTTATTGAGCACTTCAACGTCAAAGAGCGGCAAATCATTGAAGATTTCAGCATCTTTCTTGCTCTTGATCAATAGCTCCAGAGCATCATCTCCAAGATCTTCATCACTTGAGAGATCAAGGGTATCATTGGCAGTCTTCAGTACTGCATTAGGAGTGAGAGCTGGACTGGGGTTGCGTGTTGGTTTCCTCTTCAGCTGTCTGCTCTTGGAGATTCGAGAGTGTTTCTCAGATTGCACACTTGGTGCAGGTGGAGCAGTGGCCAAAGGCTTCACTCTAGACGCCTTTGGAGGAGTAGTCTTCGAAGCCTTTGGTTTCTTCTTCTGAGGCTTCGGCGTTGCAGGTGCTTCTTCAGAGTCATCATCTGCTTTAGGTTGATGCACATCTGCCCCTTGAACCCGTATGTGCCTGATGAGGCCCTCTAGGTTGTAGAAGGGCCCAACCAGATTCGGTTCAGCTTCGCACGTGCCATCATCGCGGGGTGCAGAGGGGTCGGGATTGAAGTCTAATCCCCACAGCTTCTTGTCTTCTTTGGCCGAGTTCTTGGCGAATTGAAGATTTCGCTTGAACAGATTGTCGTCGCGACACCAGAGCAGAGAGCTTGGATCAGCATCAGCAGGCTGAGGCCCTCTAACCATGCAAGGATAGAAGCCTTGAGCAATGGCTTCAGCACGAGTCTTGGGGGGAAGATTCTTCTAAGTGATATCTCCCCAAGGATGCTTGATGGCGTTTTTCTCATCATACTCTTGGGTCACGAACCTATACTAGAACCACTGTTCGGCCCAGTATCTTCGAATCCATTGGATTCGGGTCTTCCTCTGATTGTAATCCTCCTCTGGATCAGTCTTGTATATTTCACTGAGATCAGGTGGCAAATCAATGGAGGTGTTGCCACGGCGCTGTCTGCCACCCTTTCTTACTGTCTTGTCAGTTGCCATTTGTTTCAACCTGAAGGGCTTCAAATTGAATGGCTTCAAAACTGGCAAATGCTTCGGTTTGCTGGTCAGGCAGGAACTGTCTTCAGGGGAATAAATGTGACGCTGCAAAAACTCTGCAAATGAATGCAGACTATGAGAACCAAGGGATTCTCCCACGGACATGTACCTGTGACAGCATTAGAGATGCGAGGGAAGGGGAAGAGGTCATATGCATTCTCAGAAGTTTTGAAGATTAAACAGTTTTGAAGACTTTGACCTCATAGTGCGAAGACATTCACTCATGGGAGTTGGTTCCAGATTTGTACGAATCCATGAATAAGTACAAGTGAGGAATCTAACTATAGTTGAAGCATATGTGAATGTACTAGGCAAGATATGAGATGCAGAAAGGATAGATCTATATATCTAAGTAGGCAGAAACCTCTTGTGGTAAAGTAGATGAATCTTTATGGATCTAGAAGATGGTAAAAAGCAAGTTTCATTTACCACACGATGAACTGCTTAGACGGAATAGGAGTTGGATGCCCAGCAGTTTGGTCTTCCGTGCCCTAACTTGGCGACGGAGGACAGCTACGGCGACGACGGAGTAGAAGATGTCCGCGGTCGGCGTGAGGACGACATCGACAAAGTTGCGGCAGTGAAGCGCTTCGTCGCCGGCGTCGTCGAAAGCTAGCGGAGGCGCTAGGGTTGGTCGAGATGGAGAGGTGGCAGAAGAAACTTTTGACCGTGATGGGACGTGCATTTATAGGCATGGGAGACGGCACAACGTAATTACTCAGGTGCCCCTGACGGTTCACGTACGAGTGACATGTGGCGGTCATGTAATGCATTGTGAGTTGTCCCACGATCCCACGTACACCACGACTGTCGGAGTAGTCGTTCCGGATTCTCCGGGTTTCAGGCATAACGGATGGAGCATTAAAATCAGATTTAAAGTTTGTCTCCGTATCTTCTGCTGACAAGGATGCAGAGAAGATATTCGACTGTTTCAACAGAATGCATATGATTTGGATAGACAGAGTGTGAGATAAGAAAGCATAGAGAGGTTAGGGTCCGATCACATTCCCTTAGTCCAAAAGATTCAAATATGAAGACATAGCTATAAGTGAATGCTGTTGAGGACAGAACACAACTATATATATATATATATATATATATATATATATATATATATATATATATATATATATATATATATATATATATATATATATATATATATATATATATATATAGGAAAATGGTTGTGTACTCCCGGGAGTACGTACTCCCGCTGCTCATATACCATATAGATGAATATTTTATACCTCTTTATTATTTTTAATATACTTCATTAGTAATTATTAGATACCCCAAAATGATTTTCATGAAAAAATTCATGCGAGTCTACATATTTTAAATGTTTACGTATATACTGATGTGTTTGTACGTGAAAAAGGTATATTTAAAAAAGTACGTCGCAGATTATATTTTTTCAACAAAACTCGCATTGGGGTATCTTAGAATATTTAATGAAGTATATTGAGAATGATAAAGAGGTATAATTAATGCGTATATGAGGTATATTGAAGATGGGAGTACATACTCCTAGGAGTACAAAAGAGGAGTCCTATATATATATATATATATATATATATATATATATATATATATATATATATATATATATATATATATATATATATATATATATATATATATATATGAAGACAAACCAAGTGTGAAGACTTTGCAAGTGTAACGCCACAAGAAACGCTTCAAACAAGAATTTGGTGGTGGTGTTACCCACTGTATAGGAAGTATTAAACCCAGACACGGCGCACAATTATCGTGGCGCTCCGAAGTCAAATTCCATGTTAATGTATTCACACTTAGAATGTAAGTCTTCATTGATTGAAGATATAATTTACTTCGTGTATTGCACATCTAAGTCATCAGTATGCATAAGTGTTGGAATGTGTGCCTGATTACAGGACATTTTAGGATTCTAAGATATTTAGCTCACACTGCAACTTGCAAAACCTTTTCTCATCCAAGGGCTTTGTGAAGATATCTGCCAGTTGCTCTTCAGTGTTAACGTGTAGGATATCAATATCTTCCTTCATAACATGATCTCTGAGAAAGTGATGACGAATTTCAATGTGCTTTGTCTTCGAGTGTTGAACTGGGTTGTTGGCAATCTTGATGGCGCTTTCATTGTCACAGTAGAGTGGCACATGCTTCAGATGGACTCCATAGTCCTTGAGTGTTTGCTTCATCCAGAGAAGCTGAGCGCAGCAAGATCCAGCAGCAATGTATTCAGATTCAGCAGTGGAGAGTGATACACAGTTCTGCTTCTTTGAAGACCAACAGACAAGTGATCGTCCTAGAAAGTGACATGTGCCTGATGTGGACTTGCGATCAACTTTGTCACCAGCATAATCAGCATCTGAAAATCCTACTAGATCAAACTCTGAGTCCTTTGGATACCATAATCCTAGTGTTGGGGTGTAAGCCAAATATCGAAGTATTCGCTTCACAGCTAAGTGATGCGACTCCTTTGGTGCCGCTTGATATCGAGCACACATGCAAACACTAAGCATAATATCTGGCCTAGATGCACATAAATAAAGTAAAGAACTAATCATGGAGCGGTATACCTATTGATCAAACTCTTTACCATTGGCGTCGGGACCCAGATGATGTTTAGCAGGCATTGGCGTCAAGTACCCTTTGCAGTCTTGCATTCCAAACTTCTTCAGGCAGTCTTTAAGGTACTTCTCTTGAGATATGAAGATGCCGTTGCTTTGCTGACGAATTTGAAGACCAAGGAAGAACTTCAGCTCACCCATCATAGACATTTGATATTGTTCTTGCATCATGTGAACAAACTCATCACTGTATTTCTTGTCCGTGCAGCCGAAGATAATGTCATCCACATAGATTTGGCAGACAAATAGCTCATCATCATATGTCTTCGTGAAGAGTGTGGGATCTAGGGATCCAAGTTTGAAGCCTTTGCTCTTCAGGAAGTCTTTGAGGGTGTCATACCAAGCATGAGGCGCTTGTTTGAGGCCATATAGTGCCTTGTTGAGCTTGTATACCATATCAGGACGTTTTGGGTCTTCAAAGCCAGGTGGTTGTGCAACATACACTTCTTCTTCAATTCTTCCATTGAGAAAGGCACTCTTTACATCCATTTGATATAGAAGTATGTTGTGATGATTTGCATAGGCTAGCAGTATACGAATAGCTTCAAGTCTAGCCACAGGAGCAAATGTTTCATCGAAGTCAATCCCTTCAACTTGAGTGTATCCTTGAGCAACGAGACGAGCTTTGTTTCTGACCACTTGACCATGCTCATCTTACTTGTTGCGATAGATCCATTTTGTGCCTATTATGTTGTGGTTTCGAGTATCAGGACACTTGACAAGTTCCCACACATTGTTCAGCTCAAACTGTTGAAGCTCTTCTTGCATTGCTTGAATCCATTCAGGCTCCATAAAAGCTTCAGCAACTTTCTTGGGTTCAGATATTGAGACAAAAGCAAAGTGCCCACAGAAATTTGCAAGTTGTGTTGCTCTTGCGCGAGTGAGTGGACCAGGAGCATTTATGCTATCAATTATCTTCTCAACTTGCACTTCATTTGCAACACGAGGATGAGCTAGACGAAGATTTTGCTCTTGCTGTGCATTATCTTCATCAGGAGTATTGTCTTCAGGATGAGCATTGTCGTCAGGTTGATTTGGAGTAGAGATGATGAGTTCCTCGTCAGGTTGTGCTTCAGACGGCATGATCTCACCAGTTCACACTAGCTTGATAGATTCATTTGGTGAAGCTTCATCTAGCACATTTGGTAGGAACTCTCTTTGTGATCCATTTGACTCATCAAACCTCACATCCACAGTTTCAATAGTTTTATAGAAAAAAATGTTGAAGACTCTCTAGGAGTGTGAGTCCTTTCCATATCCGAGCATGAAGCCTTCATGAGCTTTGGGTGCAAATTTTGACTTATGATGAGGATCCTTGATCCAGCACTTAGCTCCAAATACTCTAAAGTAGCTTACATTTGACTTCTTTCCAGTGAGGAGTTCATAGGATGTTTTCTTCAAAAGCTTGTGAAGATAAACACGGTTGATGATATGGCATGCAGTGTCAATAGCTTCGGGCCAGAATCTGAGTGATTCCCATCTCATCCAGATAAAGATCGAGGCCAGTGTTCTTGAATTCAGTGCCATTGTCACTTCTTATATGCTTGATCTTGATGTCATAGTTGTTCATGGCACGGTTGGCGAAGCGTCTGAAGACATCTTGCACTTCAGTCTTATAGAGTATTATCTGCACCCATGTGTATCTTGAATAATCATCAACAATGACGAAGCCATATAGACAGGATGTGGTAGAGAATGTGGAGTAGTGAGTAGGGCCAAATAAGTCCATGTGAAGCAGCTCGAAGGGTTTAGATGTCGTCATGATTGTCTTCGAGGGGTGCTTGGCTCTAGTCATCTTCCCAGCTTCACAGGAACCACATAGATGATCCTTCTTGAACTTAACTTCCTCGATGCCTATGACATGCTTCTTCTTTGTGAGAGTGTGCAAGTTCCTCATGCCAGCATGTCCTAGCCTTCGATGCCAGAGCCAGCACTCTGAAGCTTTTGCTAGAAGACATACGGCCATCTGCGGTCTAGTTGAGAAATCTACCACATACAGATCACCTTTTCTGTATCCTTCAAATACTAAAGACTTGTCAGATTCCATTAGTACAATGCAACGAAATTTACCAAAGATCACAATCATGTTTAAGTCACAAAGCATTGAGACAGACATTAAGTTGAAGCCAAGAGATTCAACAAGCATGACTTTATCCATGTGCTGATCTCTTGAGATTGCAACTCTACCTAGACCCAACACTTTGCTTTTACCAGTATCAGCAAATGTGATGTGACTCTTGTTGGATGGACGTAAAGTTGAGTCCATGAGAAGATTTCGATCACCAGTCATATGATTTGTGCATCCGCTATCCATAATCCATTCTGAAGACTTTGGTGTCTCCCCCTACAATGCAGTTAGGAGGATAGGCTTCACCAAAAGCCATCGTGAAGCATAAACAATTGATGCATAAGTGGATTATGAAAGCTTTAGATGTAAGTCAGGACTGATAAGATGTTCAGTAAGTGATTTATGAATAGTATGAGCAGTAAGTCATTTTGGGCATTTGATCTTGAGCCCTACAAGTGTTTTAGGTCCCCAGCAATAGCATCAGAACCCTTTGATTATAGGCTGGAGACCTTTCCCTGCAAGAGAAAGTTAGTTCTTCTTAACCACCCACATTTTCAGGGGTGGCTTAGAAGCAATGAGTCTAAGAGCAGCATCTGAGAATTTTGGTTTTGGGGCCCTAGCAAATAGTCTTGCAGGAGGAGAATAATACTCATAAGAATAGGCAGAAAAATTCTTGGATATATGAACATAGTGGTTTGAAGAAACACACTCATATTCATGGGTCTGAGTATGATTTCCCTGCAAAACATCTATGTTAGGGTGACTCAGGTGAGTCCTTTGTCTGTATGAGGCCTTAGGACCATATGAAGCCTTTGGTCTGGGGTTTGTCTTCATCCTAGGAGGTGTCATGATAGTGTTTGCTGGAAGCTTCTCAAGACAACCTTTGGGTACCCAGATCTTCTTCATAGGTGGTCCATTCCTGCAGTTAGTACCAATATACCTGGCAAACACTTCAACATTTTGATTCTTAAACAATTTATAGTTTGCATCAAAGGATTCATCAATGATAACAGGATTAGCACAAGTGAAGCCAGATAAGGTAGATGGATCCACTGAAGGTCCCTTTGCAGCAACCCATGTGGTTTTGGGATACTGCTCAGGCTTCCAATATGAACCATCAACATTCATTTTCCTGTCGAACCCAACACCCTCTTTCCTAGGGTTTCGGTTCAGTATCTGCTTTTTGAGGACATCACATAGAGTCTGATGCCCTTTGAGGCTTTTGTACATCCCTGTTTCAAGCAAAGTCTTCAATCTAGCATTTTCATCAGCAATAGTAGTGGTTTCCTCAGCAGAGGGGTTAGTTACCAGATCAATAGTTGAAGATAGTGCGACAATGGCAGCAGTAGAGCATTCAGCAACAGATGTAGCATTATCACGTTCAATGCATTTTAGACATGGTGGTTCAAACTCTTCGTGAGAAGAGCTGATCAGTTGTGCGCGGAGTGACTCATTCTCCTTTTGAAGATCTTCATGAGCCGCTTTCACTTTCTCAAGCTCTCGTTTCCTTTGAATGTAATCGTGGGAAAGCTTTTCATGAGTTTTTGAGAGCGATTCATAAAGACCTTCAAGTTCCTGGTACTTAACATGAAGATTTTTTATGTCTTCAATTAAGGACTGAGAACGGGTCATTTCCGCGTCCAACAGGTCATCGCTTTTGTCTAACAGTTTTTGAATATGTTCCATGGCTTTCTGCTGTTCAGTGGCAATTTTAGCAAGTGTTTTGTAGCTAGGTTTTGATTCACAATCAGAGTCATCTTCACTAGATGTTTGAAAGTAAGCATCGCGTGATTTTACCTTGGCACCGCGTGCCATGAAGCAGAAGGTGGGAGCAGAGTCGTCGTCCTCATCATCATTGTTGGGGACGGGGCCATTGTCTTCAGTGTTGAAGATGGACTTGCCCACGTAGGCAGTGGCTAAAGCCAGACTTGCAGCACCAGAATCAGACTCCTCCTCCGACTCCACCTCCGCTTCTTCAGAAGCAGACTCTTCCTCAGAATCCATCTCCTTGCCAACAAAAGTGCGAGCCTTGCCAGATGAATTCTTCTTGTGTGATTTTCACACCCTGATTTTCATGTCACATTGCTTAAGCTAGTTATCATGTTAAAATGTGGATTTACAAAAAACTTTTGAGTGTTTTTGACTTTGCTTGATTTGACTTTTGTCTACTGTTTGCTAGTGCTCTAAAAATCAAATAAATCCTCCAACTCTTATACTTCATCTTCTTGATCCAAAACTTTTTCCCAATGATCATGCCATGTGTATAGAACAATATAGAATTTTCTTATAAAAATATTTTGGCCAAATAGTATTTTCTAAAATTAGTTTTCCAAAAACCCCTGAATTGAGGTTTTCACTGCAAGTACCTTATTTAGGGTGTGAAAAATCTTTCAAAATGTATATTTGAATCCTATTAGGTATAGGACTCCCAAAAACCACAAAGTTATAATTTTAAAAGTTATTTTTATATTTTATTTAAAAGCTTTTTCTTAAGGCCAGAAATGGACTTTAATAGGGAAAAATTATTTAACTATTTCAAAAATATTTGCCAAAATTCAGGAAGACTCATAGGACATATATTGTCCATATATAAGAGTTTGAGCACATGGTCATGTTCAAAATATTGGGCAAATCCTTCCAAAACCCTTTCTGGATATTTCAAGCTTTTGAAATATTTACAAAGGAAATATTCTCCAAAAATTCCAGGGAAATTCTATCATGTCAAACATGACATATTTGTTGATCTTCCAAAGCCTCATGCCTTGAAGATCAAGGAAACATCATCTAATCCCCTCAAAACCATTTCTGTCCATCTTGAAGTTTGAGGAACTTTACATTGCCAAACTTGTCCAAATGCTCTCAAACTTGGTGCACATGCTAAAATGATGTAATTATGCATCTATGCCAAATGGCACAAGTTTTGGAGAAGCATAAATTGATCTAAGTGCCCCAAAACCATTTCTGTTAAAATTCAAATTTGAACAACTTTACATTACCAACTTTTTACCTGGGGCTTCAAACTTTGTGAGCATGATCAAAACCCCAAATGATGATACTACACCAAGTGGTGCATCAAGGGGAAATGATTAGCTTAACTCAAACATGGTGAAACCATTTCTGTTGATTTCTAGGGTTCACCAAAGTTACATTGGCAAATTTGCCTAAATGAGCTAAAATTTGGTGGAGGGGCCTAATTGTGTGTGACATTCCATCCTGTTAAGTCTCATGTCAAGTGGAGCTATTTTGCTTGCCCAAAACATGATCAAATACCTTCTATCAAATTACCAAAACCATTGTTTGAACCCCTTTTACTATTTCCCTTTACCTCAAATTCTTACCACAGCTTGTTCTGATCATCTTCTACCCCCAGTAACTTTGCCATGTCCTCAGCTCAATGATTGGGGGGTGAAAACCCCATTTTTACTCTTGTGGACAGCAACACTCTTCTCCTCTTTCACCTCTCTCCTCACTCCAGTGGCTCCCAGAGCATCCAAGACCACCTCCCTATAGTCTACTACTCCCTCTACCCTCTGGAGACCATTGGACACGCCCTGGACGCCAGACAATGCCAATGGCAGCCAAAAGCATGCTCTGGAGCGCGCTACAGTGCTCTGGAGCACTGTAGCCGCCCCCTATCCCAATGCCCCGACAGCCTCGGGCCTCTCCAGCATGTCCCCGAGGTTGCCTCGACGTATGGGACACGGCACGTCGCCGGTACCCGCCTGGCCCTCTCTCCTCTCCCCTCTGTGAAGCTTGCCCGTGCGCGCCCTGGACCGCGCCCACGGTGCACCGATGCGCGTGCTATAAATAGCCCCATTGGGCTCTCTCTCTCGACTCCTTTCGCTCTCCCACTGCTCCGGCGACCTCCCAGACATCCTCAACCTCCCTCCCATGGCCTCCTACCCCCTCCATGGCCGGAGTGCCGCCGCCGACCGCCGCCCGGACTCGAGCACCTCGGCCACTCCCTCCTTCCCCTTCTGTGGTTCCAGGTCCGAGCCCTCCTCGGGGAGTCCCCAGGGACGGACCAGCCCTCCCCTTGGCCTGGGAACTCCTCCTGGCATGGCGCCGCCGAAGACCCGGCGGCCGCCGCAGCCTCCCTGTGGTGGCGAGGCTGTAGGCCTCCTTGGGCGGGCTCGTAGCCACCCTCGGGTGCGGGGAGGAGAGCCGGAGCTCCTGGGCACCTCGGCCGGCCCTCCCGCATCCCCAGGCGACGGCTGCGCCGGCGGCCGAAGGCCTCCCCTGCCCGGCGTCGGGCTGGAGAAGATGGCCAGGGGCGACGAGCGACCTGCGGCTGGGCCCCGCAGGTCAGCGGCGCAGCCGACCGCCACGTCGTTTAAGTGGAGGCGGGGCTGCTCGAAGGCGCCTTCCCAGCGCGAAGGCGTACTCCACGAAGGCGCCTCTGACGTCACACCCCCTCCTGTGCACGCGGCCGAGCTGTTGGGCTGGCCCAGTTGCTGTGCAGCTATCCTTCGCCCTGCGCGCAGTATAGGGGTATAACCCTTTTCCTGTTCTTTCCCTTTTTCAGACAGCTTCATAAATGCTTAAATAATTCATTTGAACTCCAAATTTGGTGATTCAAATTTCCAGTGACTCCATAAATCCTGCTCTATCACATGGTGCAACATGCACATTTTTCCAGGAACTTTTCCTTCACAAATAATTATCAAATACCCATATTCCATTTTCTGTGATGAACTTTAGAAAATCACAGAGGGCTCAAATTTGATCCAAATGCAGTGATTCAAATTCCTAGGTGCTTGTCATATCCAAACTTAGTTTTGGAACATTTTTAATAATACTTTCTGTACCCCACCAAATATTGAGCCATTTCTTCATATTTATTAACTTTGCAAAATCCTAGGAAATTCATTTGAATTCCAAATCCATTGAAACCAACTCCTAGATGCTTCTAAAATCATGACTTGTTGATGGGTGCCTTTACTAATCATTCAAGAATATATTTCTGTACACTTCTTTCAAATCCATAAACCCCTTGATTCCATCACGTTGAAATGTTCCAAACCATCCAATGATCCAATGCCTATGAAACCACCTTGGTCATTTCTAATATGACCAGAGGTATCCTAGAAAAGTCCAACTCCTATTTTTAGAGCACTTTTATTTTTACTTGATTGTGTTGCTTATTATGATTGTTTCCATCGTTAGTTGACGAAATAAACGAAGTATTTGGAGATGGACCAGAAGGTTTGAAGACTCGGGAGAATAAGGCAAGCAGCCCTTTGACCATGTTCAAGAAACCTTTTTATGCATATCTCATAGCACCTTATTATCAATGCATCGGAATCATGTTGAGGTGGAGACCACTTTGGTTGCTACCTTTGTTACTTTACTATTGAACTTGCATCAAACATAACCCTACCTTCCTAAGAGGGTTATGTGGGTGGGAGTAGATAGATGTATGCTATAGTAGTTGGCTACGCAAATGGGTCAGGGTTATGCATTGAGTGAACCAAGTGTGGTTGACATACTTGCAAATGACCCAGTGGGTGCCATAAATGCCCCTGGGAGATGATGAGAAACTAGGGCACTACTTGGTGAAGAAGTAGTGTACCGAGGCTTGACGAAAGTGTTGTTTACAAAAATGGATTAGATTTATGTGTGACTACCGTCCCAACCAAACATGTGCAACCACTCTACCCCTTATGGGACGGGGCTTTATTGATTACTTAGGTCGATACTAGCATGGTGCCCACATTACTAGTGACGGGAAGACTTGAGGTCTTTCCCGGGATGGGGTCGTGCTTGGATAGACGACCATGACTGTTTTTACAGGGCACCGGACACACCGTTGGTCCCTTCGGGTACGCGTGACATTGAAATTTAGGGCAAGTCCCATGATCTATTGTTTGTACTCGAGGGCCGTGTACCAACGAGTGGACTCTATGTTAGTGTCGTCTAAGGAAAGATAATGACCGGGTGCTTCCCCCGAGTACTTGAGGTACTGCGGGATCGTGGGTGACACGAAAGCTTCCCGGATCTTGTGGGTAAAGTGTGCAACCTCTGCAGAGTGTCAAACTATTCGAATAGCCGTGTCCGCGGTCAAGGACAGTTGGGTGGTGCTACTTAGACTATGTCCATAAGTTTCTGGATAACAACACGGTATGGTGGATCCGTTGATGTGATTGTGAGAAAGTCACAATGAGCTTGAGCATGAGTTGATTACAACTCTTTCGCGATAATGATGTCTGTAACCTCCTGATACTTGTTGCAGACACATGCATGCCCATGTTATATATTGATCATACTTGCATATGAAAAACTAGCTTTCCGCAAAACTGCCAATTTAGCAGTAGAGCCTTGCATAATTATTCTGTCATCACACTTGGGTTGCTTGCGAGTACATTCAAAGTACTCATTGGCTTGCCATTGGTTATTTTATTGGTCAGGCAGGAGAGAACAGGTTATGATGAAGATTTCTTGGTGACGAGCATGCGAGCTAGGACGCTTCCCAGTCAGAATGCCTGTAGGGTTAAGGCAGATGGCATGGGTCCAAGTTGTTATTG
Organism: Secale cereale; assembly: GCA_902687465.1. Taxonomy (NCBI): domain Eukaryota; kingdom Viridiplantae; phylum Streptophyta; class Magnoliopsida; order Poales; family Poaceae; genus Secale; species Secale cereale. The sequence continues at coordinate 92,016,768 of LR738715.1, forward strand.
AACATTTCCGCTGCAACGATATACTCTAGACTTGACCATTATGGTCCTATTTGTGTAATACGGTATGTATGGATGTAAGACTCTTGTTATTCAGCTTCTGTGTGTTCAGTGAGCATTGATCTCTGGGATCACTGTACGCGTGCATTCGGTGATCACGACTTATGAGTCGGGGTCCCCTCAGAGCTGGTATCAGAGCCATCTTGACTGTAGGAAGCCTTAGTTAGCATGGTCGTTAGTTAGGGTAAAACTATTTTCAAAACTATTACTAGTTTTCAAAACTATCTATATTTCTCTTCCTTTCTCAGTTTTTCGAAAACTAGGCTACTTAATCTCTTCCCCCTTCAAAATTGTTGGTCGCTAGAACCCTTATGCCCAGACCACTGGATTTTCTGTAATCCTCGTGGAGTGCACCTTGCCAAACACTCACCCGCCACTTCTGCACACAAGATTGGCGACACCACGACAAGACGGTACCAACAGAAAAATCCATCCTCGAGGAATGAGGACATGAAGACTTAGAAGATGGTGACACCCTTGACAGAGCGCCAAGAAGATGAAACATTGGCCGATGATGATCAGGGTATAGGTTATGAAAAATCATGATATGCATCACTAATAGAGTAATCCTGTCACTACCGTTGTTGTATCGGCGACTACCGGGGATGAGAACCTCGCCATTTGGTCCGCCTCACTATAGTGAGCAGGAAAACGGTTCTCTTCGTCCCCCGCTCTTGGTGTCGATGTTGTCATCAACGCAACTGACATGTTGAACCTCTACTATGCCTTGATTAATATCATTGCATAAAGGATTGCCTACCTGGTACCCTCGACGTCCCAGAAGGCACAAGGGATCGTCATGATTAAAGAGACAAGAAAAGACCAAGTCAACGCCAGCTTCAAGGAGGCACCTCCACCACATCACCATATCAGGCGAGAAGTGTTGAAGATTCTTCAGGCTCAACCCGGATCATTCATCAAACAGCTACAAGGGACATAGCAACACCCAAGGAAGCTCAGAAGGCTGCACGAGGCACAAGTCACGACACTGAGTCCGAGAACCCCTAGGGTAGGATGAGTCGTGTACCCCCTATGCGCAGTCGAGTCCATATGATGGTTCGAATAGAACCATGATTGTGTGTTGTTTGCTTTTATTTGTTTGTGTTTTGATATAAGTCGCACTTTTGCCCCAGGCAACAAGTGCATGGCTATGTCATCTTCCTTGCCTCGTTTCTTTCGTTTCGGCCTTTTCGCACTTATTTGTTGGCACTTGCACTATAGAACCCCCTTTAGGCATTTCCCTCCTCTACGCTACTTTTCCCTCTCTTCTCTCTCTCCCCAACTGAAGACCCGCAAGACAAGATGCACCAAGGAATTCTACCTCGGCAACCAACTGGCGCTGAAGACTTCTGCTACAACCTCCACGATCAAGTGCAACCCCGTAGAATTATGTTTAACCCTCCAGACTAGTAACCCATTCCTGGACCCTTTGAGACTTCACGGGACACTCCAGCTCGAACCCTTAACCATGTGCTTAACCCATAGAATTGCGAGAGAACCTGTTAAGCCTTTGTAACCTTGCACAACACTGGGTTCGTAAAGGAACTAGTGGACACAGTGAGTGAGCACATTTTCGTCCTAATATATCACAAGAACTAACGATGCCATAGATAGACCAATTTGAGGATATTAGACAGATGACTTGGTGGCTTTATATCAGTGACTTCGAGGAATTATCTGAGACCTTGATGGATTGTGAGGTTTTCATATTGGTGGGATCATGACTTTGGGGAAGCATGTAGAAGTACCCGTTGGACATGAGATTTGAATTTATGTAGGTGATTCTGGTTGATATAAATGATGGATATGTCTGCATGGTTCGGAGTAAATTGGATTTAGACCGATGATCCTGATCATGGTACCATGCTTCTCGGTGGACAATAACCTAGGAGATTGGATTATTCGTCGGAGTTGATTCAGGGATCTATGTAATCGTGATCTTGGAGTTTACTTGACCCGGATGATGAGAATTTGGTGGACTTACTATCGTAATGCATAGTCCTTCCAAGTATTTGGGTATCATAGGGACTTGAGATCTTGTGGAACACCGTAGACATCGGATTCGTAGAATTGTTGGATCATGTGGTGATTGATGGAATTACCGGGCTATTGGAGTTGACCTATAGAAAGGAAACAAAATCTTGGAGTGGCATATGACGTGTTTCCTTAGAATAGAGATACCTTATCGTGAGCCTTGCAAGAATAGGTAGAGTGCTTGGATTGTGGAGTTTAATTTAAGCTCAGCAGCATGTGTAACCTACCCAAGGATTTTAGGGGTAGACATACATATGGATTTGGGATCGTAAGAAAGTACAATTTTGTTAGACCGTCTCTTGAGAGTCATGAGGATATGTATGGCATGAGTGGTAATTGAAGTTGGACTATGCGAGAAGATGCTTTTTCGTTCGGAGTACTAGATAGAGCTATTGGCATCTCAGAAACCGTGCTTAAGGATAAGATAATAAAAGTTCACTCACTCACTAGAATCCTTGAAACCCTTAAGCCCTACCAAGCCACAACATGGTCAGATCCTGACCACGGGCCTTTGCTCTAAGTCAGGAAAACCTTGCAAATACTCAACGAAGACCACCACCAATACCCCAGCCTACCTTGCGTACCCCCATAGACCTCATGGAGTAATTGGACAAGTTGGGTAACATCATTATTTGATGGCCTACTTGTCTACCCGAAGACAAAAGAAGAGACGGACAGCTGGATAGAAGACATTTGAAGACCGCCCTGTCAAGAAGGAGGAACTACACCAACCACCGTCATCAAGAAGTAAACTTCCACGTCGAGGACCGGGCGTATCCGCAAACCACTCCTCTTGAAGGGACCGAGCATTTCCGTGTCGAAGGAACGCTCACACCAAGATTTATCGACCTTTCTTCAAGGCCACTGCAAGACAAATAGTAGACGGCTACCAGCTAGATTTACCACCGAAGATACCCACCATACACCAAATATTCCGCGGGTCACCACCCTGGAAGTGCTTCTTACTTCCTAATTAGCCCAGTCCCCACAAGGACCTCGATCACCGATCCTTTGACAACTAACCCAACCTAACCTACGCAAGAGACCCCTCAGCAACCTGCATCAAAGAGGGTAACCAGCAAGAAGCCACACCACCAAGTACTTCAAGATTCCAAGGAGCACCACTCGGAAGCAGAACCAGCAAGAAGAAGTGAAGACTACCCCATATCCAAGACTCCGTTTTCCTTTCCACGCCTAGTCTGGGAATCTCGGGGACGAGATTCTTGTAAGGGGGGTAGGTCTGTCACACCCTGATTTTCATGTCACATTGCTTAAGCTAATTATCATGTTAAAATGTGGATTTACAAAAAACTTTTGAGTGTTTTTGACTTTGCTTGATTTGACTTTTGTCTGTTGTTTGCTAGTGCTCTAAAAATCAAATAAATCCTCCAACTCTTATACTTCATCTCCTTGATCCAAAACTTTTTCCCAATGATCATGCCATGTGTATAGAACAATATAGAATTTTCTTATAAAAATATTTTGGCCAAATAGTATTTTCTAAAATTAGTTTTCCAAAAACCCCTGAATTGAGGTTTGCACTACAAGTACCTTATTTAGGGTGTGAAAAATCTTTCAAAATGTATATTTGAATCCTATTAGGTATAGGACTCCCAGAAACCACAAAATTATAATTTTAAAAGTTATTTTTATATTTTATTTAAAAGCTTTTTCTTAAGGCCAGAAATGGTCTTTAATAGGGAAAAATTATTTAACTATTTCAAAAATATTTGCCAAAATTCAGGAAAACTCATAGGACATATATTGTCCATATATAAGAGTTTCAGCACATGGTCATGTTCAAAATATTGGGAAAATCCTTCCAAAACCCTTTCTGGACATTTCAAGCTTTTGAAATATTTACAAAGGAAATATTCTCCAAAAATTCCAGGGAAATTCTATCATGTCAAACATGACATATTTGATGATCTTGCAAAGCCTCATGCCTTGAAGATCAAGGAAACATCATCTAATCCCCTCAAAACCATTTCTGTCCATCTTGAAGTTTGAGCAACTTTACATTGCCAAACTTGTCCAGATGCTCTCAAACTTGGTGCACATGCTAAAATTATGTAATTATGCATCTATGCCAAATGGCACAAGTTTTGGAGAAGCATAACTTGATCTAAGTGCCCCAAAACCATTTCTGTTAAAATTCAAATTTGAACAACTTTACATTACCAACTTTTTACCCGGGGCTTCAAACTTTGTGAGCATGATCATAACCCCAAATGATGATACTACACCAAGTGGTTCATCAAGGGGAGATGATTAGCTTAACTCAAACATGGTGAAACAATTTCTGTTGATTTCTAGGGTTCACCAAAGGTACATTGGCAACTTTTCCCAACTGAGCTCAAATTTGGTGGAGGGGCCTAATTGTGTGTGACATTCCATCCTATTAAGTCTCATGTCAAGTGGAGATATTTTGCTTGCCCAAAACATGATCAAACACCTTCTATCAAATTACCAAAACCATTGTTTGGACCCCTTTTACTATTTCCCTTTACCTCAAATTCTTACCACAGCTTCTTCTGATCATCTTCTACCCCCAGTAACTTCCCCATGTCCTCAGCTCAATGATTGGGGGGTGAAAACCCCATTTTTACTCTTGTGGGCAGCAACACTCTTCTCCTCTTTCACCTCTCTCCTCACTCCAGTGGCTCCCAGAGCATCCAAGACCACCTCCCTATAGTTTACTACTCCCTCTACCCTCTGGACACCATTGGACACGCCCTGGACGCCAGGCAATGCCAATGGCAGCCAAAAGCATGCTCTGGAGCGCGCTACAGTGCTCTGGAGCACTGTAGCCGCCCCCCATCCCAATGCCCCGACAGCATCGGGCCTCTCCAACATGTCCCCGAGGTTGCCTCGACGTCTGGGACACGGCACGTCGCCGGTCCCCGCCTGGCCCTCTCTCCTCTCCCCTCTGTGAAGCTTGCCCGTGCGCGCCCTGGACCGCGCCAACGGTGCATCGATGCGCGTGCTATAAATAGCCCCATTGGGCTCTCTCTCTCGACTCCTTTCGCTCTCCCACTGCTCCGACGACCTCCCAGACATCCTCAACCTCCCTCCCATGGCCTCCTACCCCCTCCATGGCCGGAGTGCCGCCGCCGACCGCCGCCCAGACTCGGGCACCTCGGCCACTCCCTCCTTCCCCTTCTGTGGTTCCAGGTCCGAGCCCTCCTCGGGGAGTCCCCAGGGACGGACCAGCCCTCCCCTTGGCCTGGGAACTCCTCCTGGCATGGCGCCGCCGAAGACCCCGCGGCCGCCGCGGCCTCCCTGTGGTGGCGAGGTTGTGGGCCTCCTTGGGCGGGCTCGCAGCCACCCTCGGGTGCGGGGAGGAGAGTCGGAGCTCTTGGGCACCTCGGTCGGCCCTCCCGCATCCCCAGGCGACGGCTGCGCCGGCGGCCGAAGGCCTCCCCTGCCCGGCGTCGGGCCGGAGAAGATGGCCAGGGGCGACGAGCGACCTGTGGCTGGGCCCCGTAGGTCAGCGACGTAGCCGACCGCCACGTCATTTAAGTGGAGGCGGGGCTGCTGGAAGGCGCCTTCCCAGCGCGAAGGCGTACTCCACGAAGGCGCCTCCGACGTCACACCCCCTCCTGTGCACGCGGCCGAGCTGTTGGGCCGGCCCAGTTGGTCTGCAGCTATCCTTTGCCCTGCGCGCAGTGTAGGGGTATAACCCTTTTCCTGTTCTTTCCCTTTTTCAGACAGCTTCATAAATGCTTAAATAATTCATTTGAACTCCAAATTTGGTGATTCAAATTTCCAGTGCCTCCATAAATCCTGCTCTATCACATGGTGCAACATGCACATTTTTCCAGGAACTTTTCCTTCACAAATAATTATCAAATACCCATATTCCATTTTCTGTGATGAACTTTAGAAAATCACAGAGGGCTCAAATTTGATCCAAATGCAGTGATTCAAATTCCTAGGTGCTTGTCATATCCAAACTTAGTTTTGGAACATTTTTAATAATACTTTATGTACCCCACCAAATATTGAGCCATTTCTTCATCTTTATTAACTTTGCAAAATCCTAGGAAATTCATTTGAATTCCAAATCCATTGAAACCAACTCCTAGATGCTTCTAAAATCATGACTTGTTGATGGGTGCCTTTACTCATCATTCAAGAATATATTTCTGTACACTTCTTTCAAATCCATAAACCCCTTGATTCCATCACGTTGAAATGTTCCAAACCATCCAATGATCCAATGCCTATGAAACCACCTTGGTCATTTCTAATATGACCAGAGGTATCCTAGAAAAGTCCAACTCCTATTTTTAGAGCACTTTTATTTTTACTTGATTGTGTTGCTTATTATGATTGTTTCCATCGTTAGTTGACGAAATAAACGAAGTACTTGGAGATGGACCAGAAGGTTTGAAGACTCGGGAGAATAAGGCAAGCAGCCCTTTGACCATGTTCAAGAAACCTTTTTATGCATATCTCATAGCACCTTATTATCAATGCATCGGAATCATGTTAAGGTGGAGACCACTTTGGTTGCTACCTTTGTTACTTTACTATTGAACTTGCATCAAACATAACTCTACCTTCCTATGAGGGTTATGTGGGTGGGAGTAGATAGATGTATGCTATAATAGTTGGCTACGCAAATGGGTCAGGGTTATGCATTGAGTGAAACAAGTGTGGTTGACATACTTGGAAATGACCCAGTGGGTGCCATAAATGCCCCTGGGAGATGATGAGAAACTAGGGCACTACTTGTTGAAGAAGTAGTGTGCCGAGGCTTGACGAAAGTGTTGTTTACAGAAATGGATTAGATTTATGTGTGACTATCGTCCCAACCAAACATGTGCAACCACTCTACCCCTTATGGGACGGGGCTTTATTGATTACTTAGGTCGATACTAGCATGGTGCCCACATTACTAGTGACGGGAAGACTTGAGGTCTTTCCCGGGACGGGGTCGTGCTTGGATAGACGACCATGACTGTTTTTACAGGGCACCGGACACACCGTTGGTCCCTTCGGGTACGCGTGACATTGAAATTTAGGGCAAGTCCCATGATCTATTGTTTGTACTCGAGGGCCGTGTACCAACGAGTGGACTCTATGTTAGTGTCGTCTAAGGAAAGATAATGACCGGGTGCTTCCCCCGAGTACTTGAGGTACTGCGGGATCGTGGGTGACACGAAAGCTTCCCGGATCTTGTGGGTAAAGTGTGCAACCTCTGCAGAGTGTCAAACTATTCGAATAGCCGTGTCCGCGGTCAAGGACAGTTGGGTGGTGCTACTTAGACTATGTCCATAAGTTTCTGGATAACAACACGGTATGGTGGATCCGTTGATGTGATTGTGAGAAAGTCACAATGAGCTTGAGCATGAGTTGATTACAACTCTTTCGCGATAATGATGTCTGTAACCTCCTGATACTTGTTGCAGACACATGCATGCCCATGTCATATATTGATCATACTTGCATATGAAAAACTAGCTTTCCGCAAAACTGCCAATTTAGTAGTAGAGCCTTGCATAATTATTCTGTCATCACACTTGGGTTGCTTGCGAGTACATTCAAAGTATTCATTGGCTTGCCACTGGTTATTTTATTGGCCAGGCAGGAGAGAACAGGTTATAATGAAGATTTCTTGGTGACGAGCATGCGAGCTAGGACGCTTCCCAGTCAGAATGCCTATAGGGTTAAGGCAGATGGCATGGGTCCAAGTTGTTATTGAAGATTTCCGCTGCAACGATATACTCTAGACTTGACCATTATGGTCCTATTTGTGTAATACGGTATGTATGGATGTAAGACTCTTGTTATTTAGCTTCTGTGTGTTCAGTGAGCATTGATCTCTGGGATCATTGTACACGTGCATTCGGTGATCACGACTTATGAGTCGGGGTCCCCACAGTGATGAATACTTTGTTGAAGACTTTGAAGAAGACTTTGAGTATTTCTTCTTTTTCTTGTCATCATAATCATATTCCTTGCTCTTCTTTTTCTTCTTCTCGTTGTCCCACTGAGGACACTCAGAGATGTAGTGACCAGGTTTCTTGCACTTATGACATGTTCTCTTTTTGTAGTCATGAGTAGAAGCTTCATCATTTCTTGAGATGGATCTTGAAGACTTTCTGAAGCCTTTCTTCCTGGAGAATTTCTGGAACTTCTTCACAAGCATAGCAAGCTCATTTCCAATGTCTTCAGGACCATCAGAACTGCAGTCAGATTCTTCTTCAGATGAGGAAACAGCTTTTGCCTTTAAGGCGCGAGATCGGCCATAGTTGGGACCATAGATGTCACGCTTCTCAGATAGCTGGAACTCATGTGTGTTGAGCCTCTCAAGTATATCAGACGGATCGAGAGTCTTGAAGTCAGGGCGTTCTTGAATCATCAGTGCAAGGATATCAAATGAGCTGTCGAGTGATCTCAGAAGGGTCTTGACGATTTCATGCTTGGTAATCTTAGTGGCGCCAAGTGCTTGAAGCTCATTTGTGATGTCAGTGAGATGATCAAAAGTGTGCTAGACATTCTCATTGTCATGTCTCTTGAAGCGATTGAAGAGATTGCGAAGGACGCTGATCCTTTGATCTCTCTGGGTAGAGACTCCTTCATTGACCTTTGAGAGCCAGTCCCAAACTTCCTTTGACGTGTGCAGAGCACTCACATGACCGTACTGTCCTTTGGTCAGATGACCACAGATGATGTTCTTGGCCGTTGAATCCAATTGAACGAGCCTCTTGGCATCAGCAGGGGTGATGCCTTCACCAGTCTTGGGAACGCCGTTCTTGACGACAAACCAGAGATCCACGTCAATGGCTTCAAGATGCATGCGCATCTTGTTCTTCCAGTAGGGATATTCGGTGCCATCGAAGACGGGGCACGTAGCGAAGACTTTGATTATCCCTGCAGTCGACATAGCTAAAACTCCAGGTGGTTAAACCGAATCACACAGAACAAGGGAGTACCTTGCTCTAATACCAATTGAAAGTGCAGTATATCGACTAGAGGGGGTGAATAGGCGATTTTTATGAAATGCTTCAAAACATGGTAGTTTTGAAGACAAACGATAAGCTCAAGCCTATTAGTATGCAGCGGAAAGTGGACTACACTAGATAAGCCATAGTCATGTATTCAATGAAGTGAAAGCATGAAGACTAATAGCAACTAGGCAGTAGTGATCATAAAGGAAGAAGGAATGAAGCCAATCACAACCAGTAGATACTCAGTGAAGACAACCAGATAAGGCAAGCATGCAATGTCTTCACAATACAGAGCAGTAAGTAAAGGGAAGGAAAGGATAGAATCAGTAGCTCGGGGAAGATTGTGATTTGTTGGACCAGTTCCAGTTGTTGTGACAATTGTACGTCTGGTTAGGGAGGCTGAGATTTAACTCAGAAGACCGCATCTTCACCTTGTTCCCGTTGAGCTAAGGACACCTAGTCCTCGCCCAATCACTCTGGTAAGTCTTCAAGGGAGACTTCCAAACCTTCACATACTTCGTTCACCGGCAATCCACAATTACTCTTGGATGCTCAGAACGCGACGCCTAACCGGCTGGAGGAAACACAGTCCTCAAGTGTAATAAGTCTTCAGGTCACACAGACAGAAAGACTTCAGTGATGCCTAACACTCTTTGGCTCTGGGTGTTTGGGCTTTGTCCTCGCAAGGATTTCTCTCTCAAATGCTTCGGAGGTGGGTTGCTCTCAAAAGACAAAAGCCGTGCAACAACTCTGAGCAGCCACCAATTTATGGTGTAGGGGGTGGGCTATTTATAGCCACTGGGCAACCCGACCTGATTTGTCCGAAGTGACCCTGGGTCACTAAGGAACTGACACGTGTTCCAACGGTCAGATTTCAAACACACACGGCAACTTTACTTGAGCTCCAAGTAAAGCTGACTCATCCGCCTCTGGATAAGATTTGCTCTCATAGTCTTCGCTCGAAGACATAGGATTTGGTTGAGCATCACTTCAGTCACTCTGACTTAGTTCACTTGGACCCCACTTAACAGTACGGTGGTTCCTATGACTCAACAAAGAAGAAAAGGAAACAACGAAAGTTCTATGTCTTCGCTCTCCATAGTCTTCACACAATGTCTTCTCATGTCATAGTCTTCAATATGATTATCTTCATATACCACCACTGATATCAATGTCTTCATACATTTTTAGGGGTCATCTCTGGTAGGTTAACCGACTCAATGAGGGACTATTACCTGTGTTATCCTGCAATTCTCACAAACACATTAGTCCCTCAACCAGGTTTGTCGTCAATACTCCAAAACCACTAGGGGTGGCACTAGATGCACTTACAATGCTTGATCGGTTGGATCACAAAGGAAGTTAGACTACATCAACCGCGTCACTAGACGCTTCCCTCTCGTTGCTATGCTTCTAGTAGATAGATCTTGCGTGATCGTAGGAATTTTTTGAAATACTACGTTCCCCAACAGTGGTATTGTTGGGGAACGTAGCAGAATTCAAAAAATTTCTACGCTTTCACTAAGATCCAACTAAGGAGACATCTAGCAACGAGCAAACAAGAGTGCATCTACATACCGTTATGTAGATCGCGTGCGGAAGCTTTCGAAAAAGCGTGGATGAAGTAGTCGTACTCTTCGCGTTCTTCGTCACCAATGATCTAGCGTCGAACGGACGGCACCTCCGCGTTCAACACATGTCCGGTACAGCAACGTCACCTCCTTCTTGATCCAGCAAGGGGGGAGGAGAAGTCGTTAGAGATCCAACAGCACAACGGCGTGTGCTAGGTGGCTTCTCACCCCTCGTTGGTTACCCCAAGTGGAAGGTTTGAGATGCAGTGTAGCAGAAGTTTTCCCTTGGTAATACCAAGGATCGATTTCCCAGAGACTCCCAGTTTCAACAAGAAGGTGTCAACTGCTAACGGCGCCGGATATTAGCAATCAACGTGGACCTGCACACAGATACAAATAACTTTGCTCCCAACGAGTACAGAGAGGTTGTCAATCCCTCCGGCCTTGTAGTTTACAAAGGATCAAACGCAAGTGATAATAGTGATAGGTATAATTGCAATAGTAATTAAATAGCGGAAAAGTAAATAGCGGATGTGATCAATGATGGTAATATGGACCGGAGTCTCATGATGTTCACTAGTGATGTCTCTCTCCCAAAAGACGATAAAACAGCTATGTGAGGTAAACGAATTACAGCTGGGCAATTGACAGGACCATGTGCGCAAACCAATGCTGACTACATTGCAAGAAAGGAAGAGGTTCAAAGCATGGGCGGTACGCCAAAGTAAGTAGACCGAAATCCATCAATATCTACTACTAATCATCCACCTTGAGATATCTATCCAGAACATCTCGCTGGTATTAAGTTGCGAGTCCCACCCATAGTGTAAACTCAATGCAACAGACAACTGCATTAAAAGAACTTTGCGTAAAGTAAACAATCCTTGCACCCGTGGGCACAAACACCGTTGTTTTCCCCCTTGTGGCAACAGCACATCCCCTAGACTCATGTTTCTGTCACTCAAACTAGTCATCGAGGGGCATGAACCCACAATCAAGCATAACGTTCCCTCTTGGAGTCACTACCTATTACTTGGCCAAAGCAATAAATAACAACGGAGAACATGCAAGAATTATTTACGAACATAAATATAAAAGAGGTAGATCAAATATATAACTCAAACACAATCTGAACATAATCTCATAATCCATCGGATCCCAGCAAACTCATCATAGCAACAGCATAAGGATTACATATGTGCCTCGATCATGTAGGGCAGCTCATGAGGACTAATTAGTGAAGCACAAGAATGGGAGGAGAACATCACATAGCTACTGGTCATGGACTCATGGTCCAAGGGAGACTACTCACAACTCATCCGGGAGGCGTCCATGGTGGTGGAGAAGCTCCCGGTGGTGATCCTCCCCTCCGGCAGGGTGCCGGGAAGAGTTCTCCTGGTGCTCCCGATCTTGGAAGCGGCGGCGGCGGCGGAACAGAGATGGGATCGCGAAAAGAGTTCCTCCCTCAAGGGTTTCGGGAGACGCTTTAAATATATGCCAAAGGGGGGCATCGGAGGAGCCTCGGGGGCCCAGGCGCCCCCCCGGCGCGGCCCAGGGGGGGGCGCCGCCAGGGCGCC
>LR738715.1:92035927-92148871 GCA_902687465.1 Secale cereale
CCCCCCCGGCTGTCCTTCGGGCGCATGGTAGGTTCTGGAACGCTGATTTTTTATATAATTTTTCTGGATTTTTCCTGGCAGTTCTCGTAACGTGAAAACCTGAAATACAAAAACAGCCGAAAACAGAAACTGGCACTAGGGTGCACTGAGTTAATAGGTTAGTCCAAATATGATCAAAAGTGTATGGAAGTGTATAAATATCATAGCAATATCACCCAAAAGAGGCATGGAGCAAGCAGAAATTATAGATACGTTTTGGACGTATCAGCGTGGTGGTGGATGAAGTGGAGATTCCTGCAGGGCTTCGCCGGGCGCCCTGCGTTGAGGAGACAGAGGTGTGAAGGGAGGGGGAGAGGCGCCAGGGCAAGGGTGCAGCTGCCCTCTCCCCCCCCCCCCACATATATATATACGGGGCCAGGGGGTGCGCTCGCCCTGCAGATGGCATCTGCAGGGTGGGGCGGCGGCCAGGGGGGAGTCCTTGCCCCCCAAGGCAAGTGGCGCCCCCTCCCCCCTAGGGTTTCAACCCTAGGCGCATGGGGAGGAGGGCCCATGTGGTGCGCCAGCCCATTAGGGCTGGCCACTTCCCCTTTGCGGCCTAGTGGCCCCACTGGGATGGGTGGCCCCACCCGGTGGATCCCCGGGGCCCCTCCGGTGGTCCCGGGACACTCCCGGTGACCCCCGGAGATCACCCGATGGCCGAAACTGGACTTCCTATATATCATTATTTACCTCCGGACCATTCCGGAACTACTCGTGACGTCCGGGATCTCATCCGGGACTCCGAACAACTTTCGGGTTTCCACGTGCATGTATCTCTACGACCCTAGCGTTACCGAACCTTAAGTGTGTAGACCCTACGGGTTCGGGAGACACGTAGACATGACCGAGACCACTCTCCGGTCAATAACCAACAGCGGGATTTGGATACCCATGTTGGTTCCCACGTGTTCCTCGATGATCTTCATCGGATGAACCACCGTGTCAAGGATTCACTCAATCCCGTATCTTATTCCCTTTGTCCATCGATACGGTACTTGCCCGAGTTTCGATTGTCGGTATGCCCGATACCTTGTTCAATCTCGTCATGGCAAGTCTCTTTATTCGATCAGTAATCCATCATCCCGTGACTAACTACTTAGTCACATTGAGCTCATTATGATGATGTCTTACCGAGTGGGCCCAGAGGTACCTCTCCGTCATACGGAGTGACAACATCCCAGTCTTGGTTCGTACCAACTCAACAGACACTTTCGGAGATACCCGATGCGTACCTTTATAGCCACCCAGTTACGTTGTAACGTTTGGCACACCCAAAGTATTCCTACGGCATCCGGGAGTTGTACAACCTCATGGTCTAAGGAATAATTACTTGACACCGAAAAGCTTATGCATTACGAACTATATGATCTCGTGCTATGCTTAGGATTGGGTCTTGTCCATCACATCATTCTCCTAATGATGTGATCTCGTTATCACTGACATCACATGTCCATGATCAGGAAACCGTGATCATCTGTTGATTAACGAGCTGGTAACTAGAGGGTCACCAGGGACTCATTGTGGTCTATATATTCACACATGTATCGCTGTTTCCGTGCAATACAATTCAAGCATGAATAACAGACAATTATCATGAACAAGTAAATATAATAATAATACTTCTATTATTGCCTCTAGGGCATATCTCCAATAGCCTCCCACTTGCACTAGAGTCAATAATCTAGTTACATTATGATGAATCGAACACCCATAGAGTTCTGGTGTTGATAATGTTTTGCCCGTGGAAGAGGTTTAGTCAACGGGTCTGCGACATTCAGATCCGTATGCACTTTACAAATATCTATATCTCCATCCTGAACATAATTCCGGATGGAGTTGAAACGGCGCTTGATGTGCTTGGTCTTCTTGTGAAACCTGGGCTCCTTGGTAATGGCAATAGCACCAGTGTTGTCACAGAAGAGAGTCATCGGGCTTGACGCGCTTGGTATGACTCCTAGGTCGGTGATGAACTCCTTCATCCAGACTCCTTCCTGCGCTGCTTCGGAAGCAGCTATGTACTCCGCTTCACATGTAGATGCTGCCACGACGCTCTGCTTGCAACTGCACCAGCTGACTGCCCCTCCGTTCAAAATATACACGTATCCGGTTTGAGACTTAGAGTCATCCAGATCTGTGTCGAAGCTAGCATCGACGTAACCCTTTTCGACGAGCTCTTCGTCACCTCCATAAACGAGAAACATATCCTTAGTCTTTTCAGGTACTTTAGGATGTTCTTGACCGCTGTCTAGTGTTCCGAACCGGGATCACTTTGGTACCTCCCTACCAAACTTATGGCAAGGTTCACATCAGGTCTGGTACACAGCATGGCATACATGATAGAACCTATGGCCGAGGCATAGGGAATGACACTCATCTTTTCTCCATCTTCTGTCGTGGTCGGCGACTGAGCCTTGCTCAATCTCATACCTTGCAAAACAGGCAAGAATCCCTTCTTGGACTGATCCATATTGAACTTTTTCAATATCTTGTCAAGGTATGTACTTTGTGAAAGACCAATGAGGCGTCTTGATCTATCTCTATAGATTTTGATGCCTAATATGTAAGCAGCTTCTCCAAGGTCCTTCATTGAAAAACTTTTATTCAAGTAGGCCTTTACATTTTCCAAGAATTCTATATCATTTCCCATCAGCAATATGTCATCCACATATAATATGAGAAATGCCACAGAGCTCCCACTCACTTTCTTGTAAATACAGGCTTCTCCATAAGTCTGTATAAAGCCAAACGCTTTGATCACATCATTAAAGGGAATATTCCAACTCCGAGATGCTTGCACCAGCCCGTAAATCGAGCGCTGGAGCTTGCATACTTTGTTAGCGTTCTCTGGATCGACAAAACCTTCCGGCTGCATCATATACAACTCTTCCTTGAGGAAGCCACTAAGGAATGCTGTTTTGACGTCCATTTGCCATATCTCATAATCATAGAATGTGGCAATAGCTAACATGATTCTGACTGACTTCAGCATCGCTACGGGAGAGAAAGTCTCGTCGTAGTCAATCCCTTGAACTTGTCGATAACCCTTAGCGACAAGCCGAGCCTTATAGATGGTCACATTACCATCTGCGTCTGTCTTCTTCTTAAATATCCATTTGTTTTCTATGGCGTGCTTGTCATCAGGCAAGTCCACCAAAGTCCATACTTTGTTTTCATACATGGATTCTATCTCGGATTTCATGGCTCCAAGCCATTTATTGGAATCCGGGCCCGCCATCGCTTCTTCATAGTGCGAAGGTTCACCGTTGTCTAACAACATGATTTCCAGGACAGGGTTGCCGTACCACTCTTGTGCGGAACGTGCCCTCGTGGACCTTCGAAGTTCAGTAGTAACTTGATTTGTTTCTTCATGATCATTATCATTAACTTCCTCCCTTGTCGGTGCAGGCACCTCAGGAACAATTTCCTGCGCTGCGCCACTTTCCGGTTCAGGAGTGGTGACTGTCACCTCATCAAGTTCTACTTTCCTCCCACTCACTTCTTTCGAGAGAAACTCTTTTCCAGAAAGCATCCATTCTTGGCAACAAAGACTTTGCCTTCGGATCTGTGGTAGAAGGTGTACCCAATCGTTTCCTTTGGGTATCCTATGAAGACGCATTTTTCCGATTTGGGTTCGAGCTTTTCAGGTTGAAGTTTCTTGACATAAGCATCGCAACCCCAAACTTTTAGAAACGACAGCTTCGGTTTCTTGCCAAACCAAAGTTCATACGGAGTCGTCTCAACGGATTTCGACGGAGCCCTATTTAAAGTGAATGCGGCAGTCTCTAAAGCATAACCCCAAAAAGATAGCGGTAAATCGGTGAGGGACATCATAGATCGCACCATGTCCAACAGAGTACGATTTCGACGTTCAGACACACCATTACGTTGAGGTGTTCCGGGCGGTGTCAATTGTGAAACAATTCCACAGCTCCTAAGGTGTGTGCCAAATTCATGACTTAAATATTCACCCCCACGATCTGATCGTAAGAACTTTATTTTTCTGTCACGTTGATTCTCAACCTCATTCTAAAATTCCTTGAACTTTTCAAAGGTCTCAGACTTGTGTTTCATCAAATAGATATACCCATATCTACTCAAATCATCTGTGAGGGTGAGAACATAACGATAGCCTCCGCGAGCCTCAACACTCATTGGACCGCACACATCGGTATGTATGATTTCCAACAAGTTGGTTGCTTGCTCCATTGTTCCGGAGAACGGAGTGTTGGTCATCTTGCCCAAGAGGCATGGTTCGCACGTGTCAAATGATTCATAATCAAGAGACTCTAGAAGTCCATCTGAATGGAGCTTCTTCATACGTTTGACACCAATATGACCAAGGCGGCAATGCCACAAGTATGTGGGACTATCATTATCAACTTTACATCTTTTGGCATCTACACTATGAATATGTGTATCATCACGTTCGAGATTCATCAAAAATAAACCATTGACCAGCGGGGCATGACCATAAAACATATCTTTCAAATAAATAGAACAACCATTATTCTCCGATTAGAAAGAGTAGCCATCTCGCATAAGACGAGATCCGGATACAATGTTCATGCTCAAAGCTGGTACTAAATAACAATTATTGAGGTTTAAAACTAATCCCGAGGGTAGATGTAGAGGCAGCGTGCCGACGGCGATCACATCGACCTTGGAACCATTCCCGACGCGCATCATCACCTCATCCTTCGCCAGTCTCCGTTTATTCCGCAGCTCCTGTTTTGAGTTACAAATGTGAGCAACCGCACCGGTATCAAATACCCAGGAGCTACTACGAGTGCTGGTAAGGTACACATCAATAACATGTATATCATATATACCTTTGACGTTGCCGGCCTTCTTGTCTGCTAAGTATTTGGGGCAGTTCCGCTTCCAGTGACCCGTTCCCTTGCAATAAAAGCAGTCTGTCTCAGGCTTGGGTCCATACTTTGGCTTCTTCCCGGCAACAGGCTTGCCGGGCGCGGCAACTCCCTTGCCGTCCTTCTTAAAGTTCTTCTTACCCTTGCCTTTCTTGAACTTAGTGGTTTTATTGACCATCAACACTTGATGTTCTTTCTTGATGTCCACCTCCGCTGATTTCAGCATCGAATACACCTCAGGAATGGACTTCTCCATCCCCTGCATATTGAAGTTCAACACGAAGCTCTTGAAGCTTGGTGGGAGCGACTGGAGGATTCTGTCAATGACCGCTTCATCTGGGAGATTCATTCCCAGCTGAGACAAGCGGTTGTGCAATCCAGAAATCTTGAGGGTGTGCTCACTGACAGAACTGTTTTCCTCCATCTTACAGCTGTAGAATGCGTCGGAGACATCATATCTCTTGACTCGGGCATGAGCTTGGAAAACCATTTTCAGCTCTTCGAACATCTCATATGCTCTGTGGTGCTCAAAACGTTTTTGGAGCCCCGACTCTAAGCTGTAAAGCATGCCGCACTGAACCAGGGAGTAATCATCACTACGCGACTGCCAGACGTTCAAAACGTCTTGGGCCGCATCGGGAGCAGGTGCATCACCTAGCGGTGGTTCTAGGACATATGATCTCTTGGCAGCTATGAGGATAATCCTCAGGTTACGGACCCAATCCGTATAGTTGCTACCCTTGTCTTTCAGCTTGGTTTTCTTTAGGAACGCGTTGAAGTTGAGGGAAACTGGAGCGTGGGCCATTTGATCTACAAGAGATATTGTAAAGAATTTAGACTAAGTTCATGATAATTAAGTTCATCTTAATCAAATTTTAATGAACTCCCACTCAGAATGACATCTCTCTAGTCATCTAAGTGATACACGATCCAAATCGACTAGCCCGTGTCCGATCATCACGTGAGACGGACTAGTCATCAACGGTGAACATCTTCATGTTGATCGTATCTTCTATACGACTCGTGTTCGACCTTTCGGTCTTCCGAGTTCCGAGGCCATGTCTGTACATGCTAGGCTCGTCAAGTGAACCCTAAGTGTATCGCGTGTGTAAATCTAGCTTACACCCGTTGTATGCGAACGTTAGA
The DNA here is from genome assembly GCA_902687465.1 of Secale cereale. NCBI lineage: Eukaryota > Viridiplantae > Streptophyta > Magnoliopsida > Poales > Poaceae > Secale > Secale cereale. The sequence goes on from LR738715.1 coordinate 92,041,981, forward strand.
ACCTATCACACTCGATCATCACGTGGTGCTTCGGAACAACAAACTTTAGCAACGGCGCACAGTTAGGGGAAACACAATTCTTGAAATTTTAGTGAGAGATCATCTTATTTACTACCGTCGTTCTAAGTAAACAAGATGCATAAACATGATAAACATCACATGCAATCAATTAAAGTGACATGATATGGCCAATATCATCTTGCTCCTTGGATCTCCATCTTCGGGGCACCATGATCATATTGTCACCGGCTCGACACCATGATCTTCATCATCGTGTCTTGAAGAAGTCGTCACGCCAACTATTACTTTTACTACTATAGCTAACGTTTAGCAATGAAAAGTAATTACATGGCGTTATTCAGTGACACGCAGGTCATAGAATAATTAAGACAACTCCTATGGCTCCTGCCGGTTGTCAAGTTCATCGACATGCAAGTCGTGATTCCCTATTACAAGAACATGATCAATCTCATACATCACATATATCATTCATCACATCTTCGTTTTGGCCATACCACGTCACATAGCACATGCTGCAAAAACAAGTTAGACGTCCTCTAATTGTTGTTGGAAGTTTTTACGTGGCTTCTATAGGTTTTCTAGCAAGAACGTTTCTTACCTACGCCAAAACCACAACGTGATTTGTCAATTTCTATTTACCCTTCATAAGGACCCTTTTCATCGAATCCGATCTGACTAAAGTAGGAGAGACAGACACCCACCAGCCACCTTATGCATCTAGTGCATGTCTGTTGGTGGAACCAGTCTCACGTAAGCGTACGTGTAAAGTCGGTCCGGGCCGCTTCATCCCACAATACCGCCGAATCAAGATTGACTAGTAACGGCAAGAAAATTGAACAACTCAAACGCCCACAACTGTTTTGTGTTCTACTCGTGTAAGATGCTACGCATAAAACCTAGCTCAGATGCCACTGTTGGGGAACGTAGCAGAATTCAAAAAATTTCTACGCTTTCACCAAGATCCAACTAAGGAGACATCTAGCAACGAGCAAACAAGAGTGCATCTACATACCGTTATGTAGATCGCGTGCGGAAGCTTTCGAAGAAGCGTGGATGAAGTAGTCGTACTCTTCGCGTTCTTCGTCACCGATGATCTAGCGCCGAACGGACGGCACCTACGCGTTCAACACACGTCCGGTACAGCAATGTCACCTCCTTCTTGATCCAGCAAGGGGGGAGGAGAAGTCGTCAGAGATCCAGCAGCACAACGGCGTGGTGGTGGATGCAGTGGAGATTCCTGCAGGGCTTCGCCGGGCGCCCTGCGTTGAGGAGACGGAGGTGTGAAGGGAGGGGGAGAGGCGCCAGGGCAAGGGTGCGGCTGCCCTCTCCCCCCCCCCCCACATATATATATAGGGGGACAGGGGGGTTGATAACCCTCAACCGTAAGGGGTCGAGATAGTCTTCGCGGGTAAGAATAACCCAATTTATTGATTCGACACGCGGGGAGCCAAAGAGTATTTATAAGCTTTGACAGTTGAGTTGTCAATTCAACCGCACCTGAAATATACTTACTTGCAACAAAAGATAAGTGGTAACAGTGATATGATAGTGATGATAGTAATAGTAAAAGTAAACAGCAAAAGTAAATAGCAGTAGTAAATGGCAAAAGTAGCAACTAGTGACAAGCAGGGTTTAAAACAATGTAGGCTAGGGAGATGGATGGTTGGGCGCTGCATGGATGAGATAGATTCTAACTTGGGGCATGGCACACGGAAAAGTAATGATCATCTAGGCAAATATCAAACATTAGGCATGTATCCCGTAGGTAGTTGTGCGTGCTTGCAATAAGAACTTGCACAACATCTTTTGTCCTACCATCCTGCTACGAACGGGGCCAAAAGGAACTTATGGATATTAAGGTACTCCTGTCAAAGAGCACCGGAACAAAGCAATGAACTCAATGGATACATGTAAACCTCAAACTACAGACCATCCCCTTTGGTGTCCCAAGCTGTCACTTTTGGGATCGCCGGTTCCGGATCGTAACAGGTGCAAACAACTCATAGATAGGATCACGAACACAAATATATTCATGCAAACACATATGGTTCAGATCTGAAATCATGGCACTCGAGCCCTAAGTGTCAAGCATTAAGAATAACAAGTTGTAGCAAAGATGATAAACACCATAGTAGATGATAGGCAACATGCCCCCAACGATCTGATAATTATTACATGATCTAACTCATCCAATCCCTACCATCCCCTTCGCCTACAGCAGGGGAATTACTCACACATGAAAGGGGAAGTCATGGAGGGATGATGGAGTGGTGATGATGATGACGATGGCGACGATCTCCCCTCTCCGGAGGCCAATTCAGCCTCCAGATTAGCCCTCCCGAGGAAGAACAGAGGGTGGCGGCGGCTCCGCGACGGAAAACTGCGAAAGAACTTCTGATCTGGGGTTTCTGCGTCGGGAGTAAAAATACGAGGCAAAGTAGGGCACCAGGGGGTGTGGGACCCACCCAGGCGGCCCCCCGGCGCGGCCCAGGGGGGCGCGCCCACAGGGCGCCTGGGCACCCCCTGGCCCCCCTCTGGCCCCACTTCTGGCTCCTGGTTCCTTCGGGTGCGTGGATTTTCTGTGATTTTTCGTGGATTTTTCTGAGATACCTAAAAATCCGTTTTCCTGCACACAAATAAACCATACAGGCAGCTCTGCTGAAAACAGCGTCAGTCCGGGTTAGTTTAGTCCAAATCATGCAAGAATGAGGCCAAAACAATATCAAAAGTGTTTGGAAAAGTAGATACGTTTGAGACGTATCAACTCCCCCAAGCTTAGCATATTGCTTGTCCTCAAGCAATTCAGTTCAACGAACTGGACGCGACAAAGAAAACTTTGACAAACTCTTTTGCTTCCTTAGATGTATATAAGCATGTACTACGAAAAGAGTTTAGCAAGTATTGAAACAGTACTTATGAGGAAAATGCAAGGAGCAATCCTTCTTTCAAGTGACCAGTCACAAATACTTAAAAGTAAATAATATATTACTGAAAATCAAGACAAGATTACATTGCACATAGCTTGAGCATATTAGGGTGGTATCTCACTAGCCTCCATGAGTGAAGCAAAACATAAATGCAGAGACTCCTCCAGAGTTTTAAAGGAGACTAGAACTAAGAATTTCAGAATAAATCATATCACAAGTATGCAGAAGACAATGTAATACTTTGGGACAATGCACATTACACTCAGAATGACAATTATGCTCTCCTAGTCGGTGCTTTGAAGAAAGAAGGTGAGACTCTCGAACCGTGGCTTTTATTGGCAAGGTTGAAAACCCGTGGTCGGAAACAAAAACTAAACATGTACCAGAGCTCTTGGTTTTAAAAAACAGAAGTAAACATGTTTTGAGAAGTGCATATTTCGTCAACGAATGCTAGCAGATAACTCAATCACTTTTTGAGTGGACAAGTCTCGAGGAACGGCTCCCGCATGAGGACGATCACATCCTCTTAATCTCCTTTGTTTATCACTGTCAAATTTTTCTGATTTCTCATGAACAAAGCGTGAAGGAGGGTTTGTTTGTTATATTATCTTTTTGAGCCGGGCGCACTCAATGCCAGTTCCTTTTCGTATTAGGGGTTTGCACATTAGACATACAATCCAGGGGTGAAACTTGTCCAACTTAAAAAGATCATGAATTAACTACTACTTCCTCATGAGCTAAAACATAGGCACAAAAGAGAAATGCTTTTGATTAGTTTCGAGATGGTACATGAAAGTCTTCGTTAGGAATGGCAGGTAAATACCATGTATAGGAAGGTATAGTGGACTCATATGGCATAACTGGTTTTAAGGATTTTGGATGCACAAGCAGTCAGTCCGCTTAGTACAGGTGGAGGTTTAGCAAAAGACTGGGAAGCGACCAACTAGAGAGCAATAACGGTCATAATCATGCAGATCGACAAAGCAACATTGAATGGGGCATGAAAGTGATATAACTATTCAGAAACTCAAAGATCATCAAGGCAGAGTAGACTTTTTAGTCTTAAGCATGTGTAAGCATGTGCCAAGTCAATCCAAAAATTCTCTAAAGGGAAATACCACCTTAGTACACCAGACTATGAACAGTGCAATGCATGTAGATCATTTCAATAACACATTATATACTCTAGTTATTCGGGACTAGCCACAAGGAAAGCATGAACCACTGGAAGAGCATTGTAAACATAGCACTATGTCGCTACAAGCTGGTCTCTAGATCATAAGTACAGGCATATGTACAAAAGTAGAAACAATAAGAGTTCATACTGGTCTTACTTGTTGCTTCCTTTCAGTCGATCTTCGTCATCACTGCTTGTCACTTGCACGATCGAACGTAGGAAATATAATCAAATGACATCACGGACTCGAGCTGATTTCTGAAAACAAAGCAAACTAAAGAGAGAAAGGAAATTTGTTTGGGTTTTTATAAAGGTTGAATAAAAGCAAAAGAAAGAAAAAAATCTTTTTGTTGTTTTTGCAAAGAGAGAAACAAAGAAGAACGGGCAAAAACTTCGAAAAGATCAAAGCGAATAAAACGGATAATACAATGGAAAAGTGAGAAGGGCACGTACTCCCCCAAGCTTAGGCTTTTGGCCTAAGTTGGTAGCAGCTACTGCCCCCAGGAGCCTCCTACTCCAGGGGTATGGTGGTGAGTCCAAGGGTCGTAGAAGGATGATGGCGCGTACACCGAACTCCTCGGAGTCTCCCACGAGGAAGGTTCCGAACGCCAAACAGAGGAAGACCCTTCACCAAACTCGGTGGCGGTCTCTTCCTGAAAATGTGGTATCTCACCGTGCCTCTCCTCGTCGGGCACAACCCCCTCCATGGGGTTATGAAACTGATGCTGGACCATGAACTCATCGAACTGAACAACATCAAAGGACCATCCGTTCCTGCGAGAAAAATCAAACAAAAGAGGTGCAGGTAGACGGATCTCGCGTTCCGCGGTAGTTCCGAAACGCAAGATATAAATGTCGGGGGAAACTGTCCGCCACGAACACCTATGGGACCGGAGCCCCTTGTCTGTGCGGTACGAGGGCGGAGGGAGCACAAAGAGCAGATCGTAGCGAGCACGCGGGCAGTTTTACCCAGGTTCGGGCCGCGGTAGACGCGTAAAACCCTACTCCTGCTTAGTTGTGTATTGAGTTGGAGTGCACGGGAGCTTGAAGAAGCAGCTACACCGAGCGTGAGAGTGATCTAGGTTCCGAACCCCCTCCACGTTGTGCATGGGCCTCCTTTTATTGTGTAAGGGGTCACCGACAGGTGTCAACGTAGGAGAAAGGGGTAAAAGCGTAAAAGAGGTGGTAGTTGTAACAGTGCGGGAACAGTGGTCTATACCTACTTTGACAGTGGGGGACAAGGGCATTTAATGCCCGTCGCCGTCGACCCCAAAAGCTCCCGCCTTAGCGTCTCCGTCTGCCACGGCGATGGATTCACCACCGTGGAGTGCCACCGTGTCCCCCAGGCTGCACAGCCATCCGCCACGCGTCCCTGGATAGGCCCCAGGGCGACGCGTGGGCCGATGAGCTGGAGCGCGGGCACACAGCGCAGCCTTCCCGGCAAGCACCTTGCCGGGGCCTTGATCTTGCCGGGCCCGGGAGCTTGCCGCTTCCCGGGCCCTTGCCGGGGCGCATATAGCGCCGAAGCGTTGTCTTCTAGTCTTCCTGGCAAGCTCCTCTTGCCAGGGCCTTGTGCTAGAGGGGCAGTCTTGAGCCTGGTACGGCCTTCCCGGCAAGCTCCTCTTGCCGGGGTCTCGATCTTCTGTCTTGTATACTTTGTTTTTGAATGGCTTAATAGGGGGCAGGAAGGTCTCCGGCGAGCACGCGGTAAACCCTGCCGCGGGAAGCTGCAACTGCCCGTGCACAAGTTGGGGTACTGAGGTACCCCTACCTTAGTACACCGACAGGATCCCCCGGGCCTGGGCCACACACGGTGCCGAGCGCTGTTGGGCCAGGCCCAAAACAGTGCACGGGCACCCGCGGCCCGCGGCGCGCCGAATCCACTTCCGTATCCGCCGCACCCCACCGTAACGGCACGCGTCGATCGCGGCGTCGTGGGATGGGACGTGCCCACGATCTCTTAATGGAAAGGGCGAAACGCCCCCCACTCCCCCATAAAAGCAGAGGAAGCGGGCGCGGTTCCCCTCCTTGCGCTTTCATTGCATCGTCTCCTTCCTCCAGAGATCTCTCTTGTGCTCTGCTTCCACACCTCCGCCGCCGCCGAGCTCTTCGTCCCCCTCCTTCCGCCGCGTCCGCCATGGCCCCAAAGACCGACAAGGCGAAGGCGGAGAAAGCCAAGAGGGAGAAGTCGGAGCAAGCGGCGAAGCTCGCCGCGTACCGGAAGAAGCACCTCGTCTTCCCGCCGAAGCTCGGCGTGCGGGAGCTCTGGAACAAGTACTACTTGTTCTGGGCCAAGGACACCAAGGCGCACCCCCGCACGCGAGCTTACCCGGCCGCCGCCAAGGACGAATATCCCGGCGGGTACTACTTCTTCGCAGCCTTTTTTCACTGCGGTCTCTGCCCTCCTTTCTCTGATTTCTTCTGCGACATTATGAACACATACGGCCTCCATCTGCTTGACTTCACCCCCAACGCCATCCTCACCATGGCGGTTTTCGCACACATGTGCGAAAACTTCATAGGAGTACACCCAAACGTAGCGCTTTTTAGGCACTTCTTCACTCCTAGAGCCGAGGCCGATGCCCCCCTCTCCGGAGTAATTTCTTGGGTTTTCCGTCTGAATAGAAAGGGAGCGTACTTGCCGGGGGAGCTCCGCGGCAAGTGGGAGGAATGGCGAGCGGAGTGGTGCTGGATCGTCGAAGACCAGCCGCAAGCTTTCACCGCGCCGCGCACAACGCCCATCGTGCGCGGCAGGGACTGGAGCGAGCTAGATTCGGACGACATCAAGCTCGACATCGCCCTCGTCTGGATTCTTCGTCTTCGGATGGCGAAACTGTCCGTTGCTGAGGTGGGCGCAGACTTCCTCCGCCGCCGCATCGCCCCTCTCCAAGACAGGAAGAGGCCGGCCTGGGAGTACGGCGGCCCGGCGGACATAATGAGGCTGCGCCCCGGGCTCAACTTCAACTTCACCACGCTGGAGCTGAAGGGGATGGTCCGGGAACTCTTCAAGTACGACCCGGCACACCCTGAGTGGTTCAGACCTCCCCGGGAAGTGGTGCCGCTTTGCAACAACATCGTCCGGGACCGCATCCTCGCCATGATGCCCGCGTGCGACTCGCACGGCGTGGACCGCACGTGGATCGCGCCCAAGCCCATTGACGTCCTCAACTTCTACGACAACCTCGCGGAGGTGGCGAAGAACAAGAATGACCTCAAGGAGCATACGCGGGACACCACCGACTAGGAGATTGCCTACATGGCTTCTCGGGCTGAGGAGGCCGCTGCAGCCGCAGCGGCAGGAATTTTTGGATACACGCCTGAAGAGGCGGAGGTTGCGGACGCGTCTAGCCAGGCGGAGGAGGCGGAGATCCGCAGATTGCTGCAGCTCCCTCCCGACGCGCTCGCCGGGGTCCCCTCGCTGAGGCACTCCGGGATCCACGGAATCGTGGCCGAGGCCGCGGCAATGGAGGGTGCCGCCGGAGGGAGCAGAGGCGCCGCAAGGAGCGGAGGCGCCGGAGGAAGCGGAGGCGGCAAGGGAAAAGAGGCCGCAGCGCAGGGCGCTGGGCCCAGCGAGCCGGCCGGGGAAGAGGAGGAGGAGGAGGCCGAGGACTCCGGCGGATCCACGGAGCTCTACGCCGACGACCTCTCCTCGTCGGAGAGCTCCCCGCCCCCGGCAAGCCCGAGGCAGTCTCCGGCAAAGCGTCTCCGCAAGACGGCGACGGGGGAGAGGGCGCAGGCGCCCCGGCAGCAACCAGCTCGCCGGGCAGCTCCCCGGGGGAGCCAAGCCGCGCCAAGGGCGGCCGGCGTACCAGCCGCAGCAGAGGCGGCCCGCGCGCGGGCCACGACGGAGGCGCCTCGCAGGCCGGCGCCGAGCCGACAGGGGTCTTCTCGGAGCGGAGCAGCGGCTCCGCCCGCTCCTCGGGCGTCGGCTACCACAGGGGCTGGGTCTTCGCAGCCCCCAGCCCCGGTGAACACCAAGCGAGCGAGGGAATCTTCGTCTTCCGCTCCTCGCGCCGACGCGCCCACGGTGGAGTACGACTTCTCCGCCCTGAGCGAGGACGACGAGGAGGACCAGGAGTAAGGATCCAGGACCTTACACCTTCTCGAGTTTTGTCTTGGTTTTTGTTGATGCTGACTTTGTCTGTTGCTTTGATTTCAGGACCCTGGCTCATCGCGCGGCTAAGAAGGCCAAGGCGCCTGTGGTCGAGGCCACGGAAGACTCAGCCGCCGCGGCAACAGGAGGTGTGCCGGAGCCGAGCCTGCCGGACCCGAGCGCTGCCCCGAGGAGCAGCCCCCAGCGCAGCCCCCAGCGCAGCCCCCAGCGTAAGTCTGGGGTTTACTCTTTCGCTTGTCGAGGTACGCCTGAGGATTTCGTCTTCTTTCATTATCTTGACGTTTCTTATCTTGATTTGTGCAGAGGTGGAGCCACAGCGGGAAGAGCGCCCGGAGACCGTCGTCGAGGAGCCGCAGGCCCCGCCGCCCCCGCCAAGGCAGAACTCTCCGGCAAGGGAGAGTGCTCCGCCAAGGACGGGTACTCCGCCAAGGCAGAGTACCCCGCCAAGGACGAGCAGCCCGGCGAGGGCAGCCACTCCGCCAAGGCCGAGCTCCCCGGCGAGGGAGCCCGCCGCTGAGGACGTCCGCCAAGGTATGCCTTGTGATTTGCCTTCTTGGCTTCGTCTCTTTTTGGATATTTGCTTGAATCTTGAACTTCTTTTTCTTCTTCTTCTTTTTAGATCTTCCTCCTCCTGAGCCCATGGAGACGGAGGTTATCAACCTCGAGGAGGAGGGCGCGCAGGGCGGCGGCGGTGACGTCCCTGCCACCGAGGAGATGGCTGAGGCCGCCGAGCCGACCGCGCAGGAGACTGCTCCGGCTGCGGACGCAGCGGCCGGGGAGGGGGATGGCGACCGCACCACCGACCCGGAGGCGGCGGGAGCATCAGATGCTGCACCGGCCGCCGACCCCTCCGCCAGCAAGGAGCAGGGTTACTACCTTGAGGCCCCCAACGGCGTCTTCATCCAGATGCCTTGGGGGTCTTCATCGCGAGCTCCCGCGGAGGGCGAGGCGTTTGACGGAGAAGTCCTCGCCTCCGCGGGCCTGAAGATCGTCGAGGCGCCCGGCGGGAGTGAGGGGCCCGAGGAGGAGAAGCTGCTCCACCAGCTCCTGGCCCTTTACCGGGCCAGGCAGGCGAAGCTCGCTTCCCGGGAGGCCCTTGCCGCCAAGGCCGCCGCGGAGATGGAGAAGCGCGCGGCAGAGCTCAGCGCAGCCAACCAGGCGGCCCTCCGCGAGGTGGCGGAGGAGCGCGAGCGTCTCGCCGGCGAGTACCAAGAATGGGTGCTGGAGAAGGCCGAACCTGAGGAACAGCAGCGGCTCGCCGGGGTGGAGCTGTCCCGGCGGGAGGGAGAGCTCGTGCAGCGCAAGGTCGAGCTCGACTCCCATGAGGAGGACCTTGCCGCTCGCGAGGCGGCCCTTGGCGGAGAATTAAAGGAGGCGAAAGCCGCCGCGGTTGCCGCGGAAGACGCCAAGAAGGAGCTCTCCGCCAAGGTTGTGCAGCTGGAGAAGGCGCTGAAGGTGAGCGCGGAGAAGGTTGCCGCGCTCATCACGGAGCGCGAGAAGGACGCCCACACAAATTCTGAGCTCCAGGTGAGCCTCTCCAAGAGGGGCGACGAGTTGAAGGCCGCCAAGGACTCCATCGAGGACTTGGAGTTGAAGGTTACTACTCTGAAGGATTCGCTCGACGCTGCCCGGGCTCAGGAGAACAAGCTGAAGGAGGAACTCCGCAAGGAGCGGACCTTGGTGGACAGCGTCAACAAAGCATCCGAGCTCTTCCGCCAGACCATTGAGGTATGGACCGAAGACTTGGTATCCTCTGCGTCCAACATTGACCAGGAGCTGCTGGCGCTGAAGGTCGAACATCTCATCTACTCGCCGGATCCGGATCTCCCGCACAGCGCCAAGCTCAGCCTCTTCTTCAGAGGGATCGCGCCGGCCCTTGCAGGTCTCCGGAACCGAATCCCCGCGCAGCTGGCCGAGGAGTCGCGCCTGCTCTGCGCGGGAACTCTGGAGCGGGTGCTGACGAAGATCGTGTACCGCAACCCGGGGATCAATCTCACCAACGTTCTTCGCAGCTTGCCGGCTGATGCGGACACGGAGGCCCTGAAGGAGCAGGTCGCCCACATCATCGCCAAGGTGGCTAAGCTCGGCAGGAAGGAGGGCGACCGCGTAGATTAGGCCCCCATTATCTTTATCTTTTTACTGCTGCACATTATGTCATGAACTTATTAGTCCATTGCGACAAGTTATCCTTTGTAAGATATTTATCTCATTTTGATCAATCAGTGCAATGTTATCTTCCTTGTCTTAATCCTTGACTTTGTATGTTTTTCACCCTACGCTCCCGGGGAGCTTGCCGGCAAGGAGCCTTTGCCGCGAGCGCTGAGTGCTGGACTCGGAGCAGCCTGCTGGCCAAGGTCTCACCGGCAAGCAACCTTGCCGCAGCTAGTCGCAACGCACTTAGCTTGTTGAGCGTACTCGGAAACGAAGCAAGGGCGCGACACTTGTCGCAGCTCACTTAAATCGTTGAGCGAACTCGAAAACAAGATAAGGGTGCGGCAAGCCGCGGTTAGGTTCCTCCGCGCACAGGTTTTCCATACAAAGTGTGATTGTTCAAGGAAGACAACTAAAATTTTAAAATTTGAACTGGTCAAATTCTAACAACTTAGCTTTCATATATCGCTTGCTTTCCGGTAAGGTTCCTCTTTCTTGAACAGCACTTGGTTCCTCCTCAACCTCCTTCCCCCCCGGCAAACTTGTGCGCGAGGAACGTTCCTTCTGCTTAAGAGGAAAGAAAAGGGAGAGGGAAACAAGTATATGGCCTTTCGGCTTTGTAATGCTTACCGTATGCTTGAGTGTTGCACCAAATGCCAAACAGAACATGCAAATGGCAAAGAAAAGCATGCAGAAGGCAAAATAGCGCAAAACACGGAAACTTTACTGATGCACGGGGTCTGCGCCCGGCTCTGTACAAAGGGTTACATGCTACAGCGGCAAAGCTTGTACAAAAGGTGGTTGCCGGAACGGATCACGGCAACCGCGCCTTAGGGGTGAAACTTGCGAAGATGCTCTATGTTCCAGGAGTTGCTCACCGGTAAGCCTTCTTCGGTCTCGAGGCGGACAGCGCCGGGCCTCGTGACTTGTCTCACCCGATAAGGGCCTTCCCACTTCGGCGTCAACTTGTTGGAATTCTTGGTGGACTGAACACGCCGAAGAACAAGGTCGCCTTCCTCGAGACTCCTGGACTTGACCTTGCGGCTATGGTAGCGACGCAAGGCTTGCTGGTATCGAGCAGCTCGTACAGCAGCCTGGAGACGTCCCTCCTCGAGGAGCAATGCGTCATCTTGCCGCAGTTGCTCTTGTTCGAGCTCATCGTAAGCGAGCACTCGAGGAGATCCGTATACGAGTTCTGTGGGGAGAACTGCCTCTGCTCCATAGACTAGAGCAAAAGGTGTCTGTCCGGTGGCTCGACTTGGTGTCGTACTGATTGACCAAAGAGCCGCCGGTAGCTCCTCTATCCAATTTCTTCCGCACTTGCGCAGCCTGTCAAAGGTCCTTGTCTTGAGTCCGCGCAGCACTTCAGCATTTGCCCTCTCCGCTTGACCGTTGCTCCTCGGGTGAGCAACAGAAGCGAAACAGACCTTGGCGCCAAGGTCTTGGACATACTGCATGAAGGTGCGACTAGTGAATTGTGTACCGTTGTCGGTGATGATCCTGTTAGGGATCCCGAAACGGCAAACAATCGACCTGAAGAACCTGACTACTGACTGTGCTGTCACCTTTCTCACCGGCTCCACTTCTGGCCACTTTGTGAACTTGTCGACTGCAACGTACAAGTACTCAAAGCCCCCGACAGCACGAGGGAAAGGGCCGAGGATATCGAGCCCCCAGACCGAGAAGGGCCAGGATAAAGGGATTGTTTGGAGAGCTTGAGCTGGCTGATGAATCTGCTTTGCATGGAACTGGCACGCTTCACACTTGGTTACTAGTGCAGTTGCATCTTGGAGGGCTTCTTGCCAAAAGAACCCTTGCCGGAAAGCTTTCCCGGCAAGCGCCCTTGCGCCAATGTCGTGGCCGCATATGCCTCCGTGTATTTCTGCCAACAGCTTCTGTCCATCTTCCCTGGAGATGCATTTCAACCTGACACCATTGAGTCTTCTTCTGTACAGATCGTTATCCATGAACTGGTACATACTTGACTGCCTGGTTATCTTCTCTATTTCTTCTGGGTCGTCGGGAAGTTCTCCAGTTTGAAGGAAACGGACGATCTGCTGTGCCCATGCCGGAGCCTGAGGCTCGACGGCAAGGACTAAAGGCTCGAGGGCCGCTGCGGGAACCTCAGCTTCTACGGCGAGGACCTCTGGTCCCGCCGGAGCTGAAGGCCCCCCGGCAAGCTCGCCGGGGCGAGGCTTGTCGGGAATACTTGCTTCAATTGTACAGACCCGAGGATCTGCAGGAGCAAACTGTTCCTCAGCGTTGTGGTTGTTGATCTTGGGGACCTTGGCGGCGGTTTCAGGGAGATCCGCCGGCAAGTAGTCGCCGGAAACCAACTTTCTCTTCTTGGACTGTCCAATTGATGGTGTAACGGATGGTTGAGTTAGCTTGAGCAAGAAGGTCCCTGGTTCCACAGGTAACTTCATCGCAGCACACTTTGAAAGGCCATCTGCAATTTCATTTTGAGCTCTCGGGACGTGCTCCATCTGCAGACCTTCAAAGTGTTCTTCAAGCTTCCTCACTTCATCGACATAAGCTTCCATCAAAGGGCTCTGATAGCTCTTGTTAACTTGCCGGACCACCAACTGAGAATCTCCCCGCACAATCAGCTTCCTGATCCCAAGTTCGGCCGCAATCCTGAGGCCGGCAAGCAAGCCTTCATATTCTGCGGTGTTGTTTGTCGCTTGCTCCCTGGGAAAGTGCATCTGAATAACGTATTTAAGGTGCTCTCCGGTGGGCGCAATGAGTACGACGCCAGCACCGGCGCCTTGCAGCGAGAAGGCACCGTCAAAATACATTACCCATTCACTTGTAGCTTCTTGTACGGGTGTACCTGTTTCTTGAACTTCTTCATCGGGCGTTGGAGTCCACTCAGCTATGAATTCTGCCAAGGCTCGGCTCTGTATAGTTGAAGTACTTTCAAACTTGAGTCCAAAGCTCGACAGCTCCAGTGCCCACTCAACGATCCTGCGTGTTGCTTCGGGGTTATGCAATATCCTCTTCAGCGGAAAGCGAGTGACCACTGTTATCTCATGGGCTTGGAAGTAATGGCGCAGCTTTCTTGAGGCCATGAGGAGGCCGAAAAGCAACTTTTGCACACCAGAGTACCTTGATCTAGCTCCCTGGAGAAGGGAACTCACAAAATACACTGGGCGCTGCACCATCTTCTTCCGCACCTCATCCTGTTCCTGCGCAGAGTTATCCTTGTCGGAGCCAGAGCTTGGCGGAGTAGCCCCCTGCTTGTCGCTGGATTCGCTTGCCGGTGGTGCTGACTCCTCGTCGGACTCCCTCTCCGCCACTAACGCAGCACTAACCACCTGGTTGGTTGCCGCTAAGTATAGCAACAACTTTTCCTGTGGTCTAGGTGTGACAAGTATTGGAGTGGAGGACAGGTACCGTTTCAAATCCTGCAGCGCCGCCTCCGCTTCCGGAGTCCACTTCATAGGACCTGCCTTCTTCAAGATTTTGAAGAAAGGTAGGGCGCGTTCTGCAGACTTTGAAATGAACCTACTGAGGGCAGCCACACAACCTGCAAGCCTCCTGACATCCTTGACGCGCTTTGGGGCCTCTATCTGCTCAATGGCTTTAATCTTGTCGGGGTTGGCTTCAATCCCCCTCTGCGATACAAAGAACCCGAGAAGCTTGCCGGAGGGGACTCCAAAGACGCACTTCTCGGGGTTCAACTTGAGCTGTATTCTGCGCAGGTTCTGAAACGTTTCTTCCAAGTCTTGAATCAGGGTTTCCTTGCTCTTGCTCTTCACCACAATGTCATCCATGTAAGCTTCTACATTTCTGTGGATCTGTGGCTCAAAAGCAGTGTATACCACCCTTGCAAAGGTTGAGCCTGCATTCTTCAATCCAAATGGCATGCGAATGAAGCAATAAGTGCCACACGGAGTGATAAATGCAGTCTTCTCTTCATCTTCTTTGGCCATGAAAATCTGATGATAGCCTGAGTATGCATCAAGAAAACAGAGTAGCTCACATCCGGCAGTGGAGTCGACGATCTGGTCAATGCGCGGCAAAGGGAATGGATCCTTGGGACATGCTTTATTCACATCGGCGAAGTCTATACACAGTCTCCATTTCCCGTTGGCCTTGCGCACGACGACTGGATTTGCCAACCACGTCGGATGGATCACACCTCTAACTAGGCCTGCTGCTTCTAGCTTCTTGATTTCTTCGTTGATGAACTCTTGGCGCTCCACGGCTTGCTTCCTCACTTTCTGCTTGATGGGCCGCGCATGAGGACAGACAGCAAGCTTGTGCTCAATCACCTTCCTGGGAACACCGGGGATGTCAGATGGTTGCCAGGCAAATACATCGACATTCGCCCGCAGGAAGGCAACGAGCGCGCTTTCCTATTTGCTGTCAAGGGTGGCACTGATGGTGAAGGTACCACCAGTGCCGTCCTCCTTGGCGGACACTTTCTTGGTTGCCGGAGGAGCGGCCATTCCTTTCCTACTCTTGCCGGTGGAGCTCGATGGAACGTCCTCGACGGCAGCGCAGCACTCCGAGGAGGTGCGGTTGCCGGAGTGGGTCCCAGAGCACTTGCCGGACTTGGTCTTCGTCTTCTTCCCCCCGGGAGCTTCAGCGGCAAGAGTATCCTTCTCGGCCGCAGCTGCCGCATCCCGGTAGATCTTGTCGGCGCAGACAAGCGCATCCTTCTTATCGCCGTGGACAGTGATGACGCTTATCGGCCCCGGCATCTTCAGTACGTTGTAGGCATAATGGGAAGCTGCCATGAACTTGGCGAGGGCAGGACGGCCAAGTATTCCATTGTAGGGCAATGGAATATCGGCGACGTCGAAACTGATGCGCTCAGTCCTGAAGTTGAGCTCCCCGCCAAAGGTCACCGGCAGAGTGATCTTTCCCTTGGGCTTGCTCCTTCCCGGGTTGATTCCTTGGAATGAACCGGTCTCTTCGAGCTCGCCATCTGGAATCTGGAGTTTCTTGATCACAGCAGAGGAGATCAAGTTCAGCCCGGCCCCGCCGTCAACCAACATTTTGGTGACCTTGAGGTTGCGGATGGTGGGAGAAACCAGCATCGGCAAGCACCCGACCGCAGTGGTGCGGTCAGGGTGATCCTCAAGATCAAAAATGATGGGCGTGCTGGACCATTTGAGGAGCCTGCGCGACTCCACGGGCGGCTCCGCTGCGTTTACCTCACGCACCCACTGCTTTAGTTGGCGGTGGGAGGTGTTGTCGGGGCCGAATTTCGGGAACACAATATTCCAGAAATTAACCCCTAGTGTCATCACCAGCCCAGGATTACTGTTACTGGTTGACACATCCTTGTTACAGAATACCAAGCATTTACAAGAATTTGATACAAGACCAACTAGGTCTACTGATGCAACAATGACTCCGGTGGTGTATGACGGAAATGGCTTATGGATCTCCACATCGATGGGGCTCTATTCCAACAGGAACAGCTGACCCGGATAACTCCTATCCTGCGTGGCTGCACTCCTAGGCTTTGCACGGACGTCACTGTGGTACTCCTAGCAGAACTCCGAACCTGGCCAAGTAAATAGCCAGGGACAAGCCTGTGAGTACGTTTGAATGTACTCGCAAACATCATGGACAAAAGATATAACAAATGCAGCAAAACAATAATATGGTCATGGTGAATTAAACTATATGCACAGGCTCATGATATACTTATATTAAATGCATGCTGACAGGAATTAAAACATGGCATGATGAATAATATTTAGTGCAGAAGATAAATATTAGCATCAATAAAATATAAAAGAAATGCCGATCGGGTGTCAAGTGACACCATGGTCGGTCTTGAAAAGAAATGCCAGTCGGGTGTCTAAAAGAGAAATCGGACGATACCATCCGAGAACTCAGGCGACGCCACGAAAGGACTTGAAAAGAAATGCCAGTCGGGTGTCCACAAGAGTAGTGGCGAGATAAACCGCCTGACACTCGAGGGACGCCACAGAAAGGACTTGGAAATAAAGGCGAGTGTCTGGGGTAGTCTAGCCAGCCCCTGAGACACTCTGGAAAGTAAAAATAAGAGGAACGGGTTAGTCCACAATAATACTCATATCATCCATAATATTCATAACATCACCAGTAGCAGTAAGAATTAATCTGCATAATACTCCATGCTCAAAATTAAATTATTTCCTCCGGAGACCGACTCTAAGACCGACACTTGACCAACCCAGACTGTAATCCTTAACCGCGGACACGGCTATTCGAATAGGTTTCAAACTCTGCAGAGGGTGTACTCTTTACCCACAAGTATAGGATTTCTTTAATCAGCATCGGGACACTGACTAATTCCCATTATGGTCTTTGGGTTGAAAACACACCTAACCAGCACACACCAGCTTAACTTTTCTGCTGCCAGGAGTCACCCAAAACAACAGTTAAGTAAAACTCTAAGTCGGAGAGGCTACAACCTCCATGAGCATGGGATCACTATTCAAACGCGCGGATTACAAGGGTACACTCCCTCTCGGCTACAACCGGAAACACCCATGCTCCCTGACCCGATGACAGGATTTAGTCCACCGTCGTGGAAAAACCTCATCGTGGCCCTCTGTACGGTGTGTGCACGGAAAGGGGTTAACAACTTACTAAACCGTACCCTACCCGTGGCAAAGACAAGTGGTAGTACGAAACAAGTATGGGGGTTACTGGAACAAGACTCGATCTATGGTCGACTCAGGAGGCTAATGATTCTAGTAATGGTTAGCACAACAAAAAAATTATTCTTTCAACCATATCATCAGGACAGGGCCACAACCCTTGTCTGCTTCCACATATGTCTCATGACACCACCATGTCAAATATGGCCCGTGCCCACCAGCACGTCCAGAACAGGAGCACACTCCTGGGTACTCATAACTCATGTATATCAATACCGTAGTGGAATGCATGCAAGAGGAAAAATATGACCATGCAAGCATGCAATATTTCTATCCAAATGCCAAATCTATTAAAGGTAACAAACATGCCCTAAATATTCTAGCATGCAAACATTCACCATATCAAGTGTTCAAAATGCTTGCCTTGAGTATGCAAAAATATGGGGTGCACTCCAAGGTTTTTGAAATAAACATCTTCCCTCCATTTCCTATTTCAAAAATATTTGAATTACCACATATAGCAAAAATAGTGATAAAAAGTTGATTGGAAAATTATGAAATAACCATTAAAATAAACTAGATCAAATTTTAGGAATATCAGAAAAAGAATTATATTATTTGGAGTCATTGTGATTTACTTATGGAATTTACAAGCTGGACAATAATGAGTAAATGGATTATTTGTTTTAGCCAGTGGGTATAAGGACTAGAAAAAAATGTTCACCTAATCCAGATAAATAGGGCATGATTTTAAGAGTCTGTAGAAATTGGAATCATCAGATTTGGAGTTGATTTGGTGGCTATGGAAATATTTGAAAAGCGCTGGAAAGAATAAAAAGAGGGGACAGAAGCGCGCTCTGTGCGCTACTTAGCCAAGCAGAGCGATTGGGCCGAGCCCAGTCATCTGGCTGCGGGGAGAGGTGCTGACGTTGATGGCGTATTCCGCGGAATACGCCTCCTTCGCGCGGAAACGGCTCCAGGAGGAAACCGCCTCCACTTAAACAGCGGGGGCCCGCGGCCTGAGTCGCTGATGGCCGGGCCCCACTTGTCGGGTTCTTCTTCTCTAACCCGCGCGCGTCTGGGCCGGAACAGGGGCGAGCTTCGGCGACGATCGCCGGCGTTGTAGTGCATCTCCGGCGGCGCTCGGCATATGGATGGGTTCAGCGGAGGTTTCCGCACCCTTTGGTGGTGGATATGGGTGCCGACGTGCTCGGAGTTGAGCAGAGCTTCGGCTGAGGCGGAGCATGGCTTCGGGTGTGAATGGGGTCGAGGCTCTCGCCATCCCCAGGGTAAACTGAGGCTCGGGAAGCTTCTGTTGTGGTGGTGAGGGTCTTCTGGTAGTGCTAGGTGGAGAGGAGGGGTGAATTTGGCCGAGGCTTGGCTACGGCAATGGCGGCCGGAGAGGGAGGGGATGAGCACGGGAGTTCGAGGGGCTTGGCCAGGGGAAAGATGGGGGAAAGAGGCGGTGGTGTCCTGCTGATCGGGGAGCCGGGGTGGCTTTATATAGCACGGGAACGTCGGTTCCCGTGGTTTCCAGAGGGCGGACACGGCGGATAGCCATTAATGGAGAAACGCGGACGGTGGCGAGTAGGCGTGGCCGGCGCGGTTAGGTGAGGGCGGGGTCCTTGCGAATTAGAGGCGGGGTCGTGCTGGCGGCCTCGGAGGGAGCCAGGTGCCCCGGGCAGCGCCGTCCACGGGCGGACAGAAGTGGCGGCCATTGATGGCGCTGCTGAGGCCGGTGGCGAGGTGGTTGGGGACGGCGGGGTTCTGTGGGGACGGCGGCTGTCCATATTAATGCCAGGGGGGCCGGTTAACTCAGGGTGAGCCGCGTGTCTCGGAGGTGGCGTGGCGGAGAAGGTTTCGTCGGGCGGCGAGGAGTGGTGGTGGTGTGCGGCGGTGGCCGGCGCAAGCGGCCAAGGGAGCGTGTCGGCGGGGTGGTGGCTTGCCAGTGAATCGCCACGTAGCGTCTGGCGTGCGGGAGGAGTAGCAGGGAGGCCACGTGGTGCGGTGCCGATGCCTGCAATAAAGGTGCTCCGGGCGCGCTCTGGGCGTGCACACCAGGTGCTCGACCCAATGCCAGGTTACCCTAGGATGGTCTTAAGGAGCTGGTCTTTGGCAGGGTGGTATTATCTGATATGGCAAGGATGCTAGACAAGTTATTTTGGCAAAAAGAGCAAGTGTCATATGGTGGTTTGGAAAGTTGAAAATTTTGGTCATGCACTCAATGTGTTCGACAGAATGATAGAGCCATCTAGGCAACTTTGTTGGAAGTGATACTTGGTAGGGTAGTGTCTCCTTACTTGATAAAGATGATGGTGGAGTTGTTTTGGCAAAAAGAGATACTTGCTAGTGCAAGTTTTGGAGAAATTCAGTTCTGGACAGAAACTAAAAGGGTATATTTGGTGGACTAAAAATATATAATATGAGCTGATCTTCTGGACTTAAGGGTTTGGTAGGAAGAACTAGAAGCTGGCCAAGTTTCAGAATCTTTGGAGCAAGGAATAATATGGTTGTAGTTGAGACCTAGAAAATGGGCAGAAATAGAAAAGAGGAAGGTTTACTCAAAATTTACAAAGGACAAAGATGTTTTTTTGTAGAAAGGTGATCCATAGGCATCACATGACTCCTCATAATTTTGGTGGAATTTTTACAGAATTATTTAAAATAGTTGTAGTGCAAACAGAAGCATATGAAGAAAAGAAAAAGCTATTAAAAGAATTTCTATGGCAAAATTTTATTATGAAAATAATTTCTACTGTTATTAAACAAGTAATGAAATGTTTTAAGATGAAAATCAGAGCCCACAAAATTACTGAAAAATTTCTATATGGAGGGAAGAAACAGAAACAAAAGGTTCTAAAAACACTAAAGAACTTTTGTAAATCAAAATTTTTGTTTCTAGCCAAATTTTATTTAATGAAAAAGTAATTAAATTTTTGGGGCGTTACAAACTCTAACCCCCTTAAGAAAAATCTCGTCCTCGAGATTTGTTAGGGTAGCTATAAAAATTTTAGCCCACCCTTTCCGAGGAGATTCTGTTGAGCAGAAACAAACAATTCTAAAACCTAGCTCGGCACTGTTGACGTAAGGCTACTGATAATTGGTGCAACCACAGTGTGTTCTACTGCTACGACAAATTTGGAGAAAGAATAATTTCTAATTCCAAATTTGCTCGTCGTACTCCAGTGCACAGTGCTCTCTTTGGCTGACAGGTGGGTCCAGGACCCACTGTCAGTCTCTTCGCGTTCTTCTTCCTCCGGCTCTTCTCCTTTTCTCTCTCCCGCGCGTGCTCACCGCACTATCTGCTGCTATGGCGTCTAGCGCGTAGGGTATCTAGGGTCGTACCGTGGTAGTGTGCGGCGTGCTGTCACTGGCAGCGTGCACTCACCTCGCGGGCCAGTGCCCTGTCGGCACTGCTCGCGGACTCGTCTCCGAACACCGGCGATCGAGCGACGAGCGGCGCTGGTGGACTACGCTCACCGTGCACCGAGCTCGGGCTATAAAACGGCCATGGTTTCTTTTCCTGCCTCGCACTTCATCTCACTTCTCTTCCTTCTTCTCCTTCTCCTTCTGGCTGAAGAAGCTCGAGACGAGGCATCAATGGAGGACGTGGGATCGGTGCTGATCACGATCCTTCTGGCTGGTATGCTGGCAGCACTGATCGGCTCCTCGTTTCTATTGTGTGTGATGATCTTCGATGATCGCCGTGATGCTGCTGCTCGGTTGGTGGCTCTCCGAGGTGGTGGTGATCATCGGGACTAGGTAGCAGTGTCTGGTGCGAGAGAGAATATGTGTGCTCTGTGAAAACTCTGGTGTGATGAGAGTGGTCGAGTCGATGTATTAGGTGCTGACTGTGTGTGTGTGTGTGTGTGAGTTGCACTTAGTGCAGCTAGCAGAGCAGGTGTGGTCTTGTGCGGGATGCCGTGATGGCACGCGACTTGAATCTATGGTGGAAAAGTCTTGTGAGGAAGGTCCTTAAGAAATTTCTCCTCTAAGTGTGGGCAAATCATCCTGATACATAAAATATCAGATAGGTAGATTCTGGTGAAAACAAGAAGTGTGACAGAAATGGACAAGGTGCTCAGAGGGTGATAGTGGCTGGGTGATAGTAGCAGAGTCCTTCGCCACATGCTTGTGGATGGGATGACTCAGATATCGGCCGCAGGCACATGCCTTATAAGTCGACTGCTAGGTTTGGCACCAACTATCAAAAGTTGTCGGCTGGCCAGTGTGTAGGCTTATCGGATGAGATAGGCTTGTCTGTGGATAGGAAAAGTTTTGGATGGTGTGGAAACCTAGGGATAGTGACCAGGCTAAGATAGGATTAGCCAATGGTCAGCCTGGCTCTGATACCAAGGCTGTCGGGGCCGAATTTCGGGAACACAATATTCCAGAAATTAACCCCTAGTGTCATCACTAGCCCAGGATTACTGTTACTGGTTGACACATCCTTGTTACAGAATACCAAGCATTTACAAGAATTTGATACAAGACCAACTAGGTCTACTGATGCAACAATGACTCCGGTGGTGTATGACGGAAATGGCTTATGGATCTCCACATCGATGGGGCTCTATTCCAACAGGAACAGCTGACCCGGATAACTCCTATCCTGCGTGGCTGCACTCCTAGGCTTTGCACGGACGTCACTGTGGTACTCCTAGCAGAACTCCGAACCTGGCCAAGTAAATAGCCAGGGACAAGCCTGTGAGTACGTTTGAATGTACTCGCAAACATCATGGACAAAAGATATAACAAATGCAGCAAAACAATAATATGGTCATGGTGAATTAAACTATATGCACAGGCTCATGATATACTTATATTAAATGCATGCTGACAGGAATTAAAACATGGCATGATGAATAATATTTAGTGTAGAAGATAAATATTAGCATCAATAAAATATAAAAGAAATGCCGATCGGGTGTCAAGTGACACCATGGTCGGTCTTGAAAAGAAATGCCAGTCGGGTGTCTAAAAGAGAAATCGGACGATACCATCCGAGAACTCAGGCGACGCCACGAAAGGACTTGAAAAGAAATGCCAGTCGGGTGTCCACAAGAGTAGTGGCGAGATAAACCGCCTGACACTCGAGGGACGCCACAGAAAGGACTTGGAAATAAAGGCGAGTGTCTGGGGTAGTCTAGCCAGCCCCTGAGACACTCTGGAAAGTAAAAATAAGAGGAACGGGTTAGTCCACAATAATACTCATATCATCCATAATATTCATAACATCACCAGTAGCAGTAAGAATTAATCTGCATAATACTCCATGCTCAAAATTAAATTATTTCCTCCGGAGACCGACTCTAAGACCGACACTTGACCAACCCAGACTGTAATCCTTAACCGCGGACACGGCTATTCGAATAGGTTTCAAACTCTGCAGAGGGTGTACTCTTTACCCACAAGTATAGGATTTCTTTAATCAGCATCGGGACACTGACTAATTCCCATTATGGTCTTTGGGTTGAAAACACACCTAACCAGCACACACCAGCTTAACTTTTCTGCTGCCAGGAGTCACCCAAAACAACAGTTAAGTAAAACTCTAAGTCGGAGAGGCTACAACCTCCATGAGCATGGGATCACTATTCAAACGCGCGGATTACAAGGGTACACTCCCTCTCGGCTACAACCGGAAACACCCATGCTCCCTGACCCGATGACAGGATTTAGTCCACCGTCGTGGAAAAACCTCATCGTGGCCCTCTGTACGGTGTGTGCACGGAAAGGGGTTAACAACTTACTAAACCGTACCCTACCCGTGGCAAAGACAAGTGGTAGTACGAAACAAGTATGGGGGTTACTGGAACAAGACTCGATCTATGGTCGACTCAGGAGGCTAATGATTCTAGTAATGGTTAGCACAACAAAAAAATTATTCTTTCAACCATATCATCAGGACAGGGCCACAACCCTTGTCTGCTTCCACATATGTCTCATGACACCACCATGTCAAATATGGCCCGTGCCCACCAGCACGTCCAGAACAGGAGCACACTCCTGGGTACTCATAACTCATGTATATCAATACCGTAGTGGAATGCATGCAAGAGGAAAAATATGACCATGCAAGCATGCAATATTTCTATCCAAATGCCAAATCTATTAAAGGTAACAAACATGCCCTAAATATTCTAGCATGCAAACATTCACCATATCAAGTGTTCAAAATGCTTGCCTTGAGTATGCAAAAATATGGGGTGCACTCCAAGGTTTTTGAAATAAACATCTTCCCTCCATTTCCTATTTCAAAAATATTTGAATTACCACATATAGCAAAAATAGTGATAAAAAGTTGATTGGAAAATTATGAAATAACCATTAAAATAAACTAGATCAAATTTTAGGAATATCAGAAAAAGAATTATATTATTTGGAGTCATTGTGATTTACTTATGGAATTTACAAGCTGGACAATAATGAGTAAATGGATTATTTGTTTTAGCCAGTGGGTATAAGGACTAGAAAAAAATGTTCACCTAATCCAGATAAATAGGGCATGATTTTAAGAGTCTGTAGAAATTGGAATCATCAGATTTGGAGTTGATTTGGTGGCTATGGAAATATTTGAAAAGCGCTGGAAAGAATAAAAAGAGGGGACAGAAGCGCGCTCTGTGCGCTACTTAGCCAAGCAGAGCGATTGGGCCGAGCCCAGTCATCTGGCTGCGGGGAGAGGTGCTGACGTTGATGGCGTATTCCGCGGAATACGCCTCCTTCGCGCGGAAACAGCTCCAGGAGGAAACCGCCTCCACTTAAACAGCGGGGGCCCGCGGCCTGAGTCGCTGATGGCCGGGCCCCACTTGTCGGGTTCTTCTTCTCTAACCCGCGCGCGTCTGGGCCGGAACAGGGGCGAGCTTCGGCGACGATCGCCGGCGTTGTAGTGCATCTCCGGCGGCGCTCGGCATATGGATGGGTTCAGCGGAGGTTTCCGCACCCTTTGGTGGTGGATATGGGTGCCGACGTGCTCGGAGTTGAGCAGAGCTTCGGCTGAGGCGGAGCATGGCTTCGGGTGTGAATGGGGTCGAGGCTCTCGCCATCCCCAGGGTAAACTGAGGCTCGGGAAGCTTCTGTTGTGGTGGTGAGGGTCTTCTGGTAGTGCTAGGTGGAGAGGAGGGGTGAATTTGGCCGAGGCTTGGCTACGGCAATGGCGGCCGGAGAGGGAGGGGATGAGCACGGGAGTTCGAGGGGCTTGGCCAGGGGAAAGATGGGGGAAAGAGGCGGTGGTGTCCTGCTGATCGGGGAGCCGGGGTGGCTTTATATAGCACGGGAACGTCGGTTCCCGTGGTTTCCAGAGGGCGGACACGGCGGATAGCCATTAATGGAGAAACGCGGACGGTGGCGAGTAGGCGTGGCCGGCGCGGTTAGGTGAGGGCGGGGTCCTTGCGAATTAGAGGCGGGGTCGTGCTGGCGGCCTCGGAGGGAGCCAGGTGCCCCGGGCAGCGCCGTCCACGGGCGGACAGAAGTGGCGGCCATTGATGGCGCTGCTGAGGCCGGTGGCGAGGTGGTTGGGGACGGCGGGGTTCTGTGGGGACGGCGGCTGTCCATATTAATGCCAGGGGGGCCGGTTAACTCAGGGTGAGCCGCGTGTCTCGGAGGTGGCGTGGCGGAGAAGGTTTCGTCGGGCGGCGAGGAGTGGTGGTGGTGTGCGGCGGTGGCCGGCGCAAGCGGCCAAGGGAGCGTGTCGGCGGGGTGGTGGCTTGCCAGTGAATCGCCACGTAGCGTCTGGCGTGCGGGAGGAGTAGCAGGGAGGCCACGCGGTGCGGTGCCGATGCCTGCAATAAAGGTGCTCCGGGCGCGCTCTGGGCGTGCACACCAGGTGCTCGACCCAATGCCAGGTTACCCTAGGATGGTCTTAAGGAGCTGGTCTTTGGCAGGGTGGTATTATCTGATATGGCAAGGATGCTAGACAAGTTATTTTGGCAAAAAGAGCAAGTGTCATATGGTGGTTTGGAAAGTTGAAAATTTTGGTCATGCACTCAATGTGTTCGACAGAATGATAGAGCCATCTAGGCAACTTTGTTGGAAGTGATACTTGGTAGGGTAGTGTCTCCTTACTTGATAAAGATGATGGTGGAGTTGTTTTGGCAAAAAGAGATACTTGCTAGTGCAAGTTTTGGAGAAATTCAGTTCTGGACAGAAACTAAAAGGGTATATTTGGTGGACTAAAAATATATAATATGAGCTGATCTTCTGGACTTAAGGGTTTGGTAGGAAGAACTAGAAGCTGGCCAAGTTTCAGAATCTTTGGAGCAAGGAATAATATGGTTGTAGTTGAGACCTAGAAAATGGGCAGAAATAGAAAAGAGGAAGGTTTACTCAAAATTTACAAAGGACAAAGATGTTTTTTTGTAGAAAGGTGATCCATAGGCATCACATGACTCCTCATAATTTTGGTGGAATTTTTACAGAATTATTTAAAATAGTTGTAGTGCAAACAGAAGCATATGAAGAAAAGAAAAAGCTATTAAAAGAATTTCTATGGCAAAATTTTATTATGAAAATAATTTCTACTGTTATTAAACAAGTAATGAAATGTTTTAAGATGAAAATCAGAGCCCACAAAATTACTGAAAAATTTCTATATGGAGGGAAGAAACAGAAACAAAAGGTTCTAAAAACACTAAAGAACTTTTGTAAATCAAAATTTTTGTTTCTAGCCAAATTTTATTTAATGAAAAAGTAATTAAATTTTTGGGGTGTTACAGGTGTGCAGGGAGGCGCCACCGTCGACGCACAGGACCTCCGTGGCCTTCTGGAACTCCTGCTCGCTGTTGTCTTCGTCCTCCATGTCTTCGTCGTCGTCGTCTTCGTCCTTGTCGCGGCCCCGGGGAGGTCGATCTCCTTGCCGCTGCTTGGCCTTGCCGCAGCGCCCTCCCCGGCCGTTGAACGGCCGCTTCTTGCTGGGCTCTTCCCCGCCACCTTGGGCCTTCTCCTTGTCGCGCCTCTCGTACTCAGCTTTCTGCTGCTCGACGAGGTATTCGACGCGCTTGCAGTTGGAGAGATCGTGACCCTTGGTGCGGTGGATCTTACAGTATTGCTTGTCGGAGTTGCCCGGCTTGTCGGCCGCCGCTGCAGGGGCAGGCTCCTTGCCGGAGCCGCCAGCCTGCGCTTGCTTGGCGGGGGCCTCCTTGCCAGACTTCTCGACGGCAAGCACCTCTTTCTTGCCCTTCCTTCTGTTATTCCGCCGCCGGCTCTTCTTTGCCGGGGCGGTGTCGTCGCTGTCGCTTCCTCCTGCGCCAGCATCCTCCCCGGGGAGTCTCCTCCCCTCTTCCGCGCGTGCGCACTTGTCAGCCAGAGCATAGAGCTCGCTGACATCCCGAATCTTCGTCATCGCCATCTCTTCACGCATGCGGCGGTTACGCACGTTCTGATGGAACGCGCTGATAACCGCGGCAGGGTGGACATCAGGGATGTTGTGCTGCACACGGCTGAAGCGTTGGATGTACTTGCGCAGGGTCTCGCCTTCCTTCTGGGCCAGAACGTGGAGATCGCTCTCCTGGCCGTGGGGTTTGTGGCCGCCGGTGAAGGCGCCAACAAACTGGTGGCAAAGGTCGGCCCAAGAAGAGATAGAACCTTCCGGCAAGTGCATAAGCCACGAACGGACGTTCGGCTTAAGCACGAGCGGGAAGTAGTTTGCTAAGATCTTCTCGTCGCGCCCCCCGGCAGCTTGCACTGCGATGGTGTAGACGCTGAGGAATTCCGAGGGGTGCGTCTTGCCGTCGTACTTCTCAGGTACGTCGGGCTTAAAGTTCTTCATGCTGGGCCACTGGACGCGCCGCAGCTCGCGGGTGAACGCAGGGCAGCCTGCCGCGTACGGCAAGTCGCCCGGCTCACCGGGCGCGTGCGCGTCGACAGTGTTCCCAGCTCTCTTGTCTGATTGTCGCCGAGCTTCTCGGCGGCGCTCGATTGTGGTCCGAGCGTCTTCTTCTCGCCGGTCGTCGAGGACCTGGCGCTGGTCCCGACGAGCCCGCGGGTCCGACGAGGCCGTGGAGCCATCGTCGGCGTTGTTCCGGCGGGGCGGCGTCTTCTGCTTCTGCGGCGGGGAGTGCACGCTTGTCGCACCCCCGGCAGTCTTGTCGCCGTCAGCCTTCGTCTTCTCAGCTTGCCGCGGCCGTGAGGTCGACGGCTGCTGTGGAGAATCGTTGTTGGCGAAGTCTATCAGGCTCCGGATAGTGGCCCTCCATTCTTCGGCCTTGTCTGCCGCTGGAGGGAAGTCAAGGAGCAGTTGCGCCCTTGCGAGCGCTTCTGCTGGAGTGGAGGGGAACGCGGGCGAGCGGTGCGAGGAGCGGGATACGCTCGGACTTCTAACAACGTTAGAAGGAGCGGGGTCCCGCGCCGGCGCATTCGCTTTGCTTGTGCCCGGACGGGGGTCCGGGGCGTCCCGCGAGCCTCCGGTTTGGCCTTGCCCCAGCAAGCGGATACCACCTCCCATGGTATGGCGCTGCTGGGTCGTCGTGTGTTGAGATGGACGCGGCGCGTCCACGGAGACCGAGGTTCGGTCGTCCGTCCTGTTCTTGGATCTGGTGGCGCCGTGAGTGTCCTCACCGGCGGCCACCCTTCCGACGGCATCTCCCCCGCCCACCGTTGGCTCTGGTGGCGGCGGGTGAGACGCAGACGGGCCTCCGACCTCCGAAGCCTTCTTCTTCGGGGCCATGGAGTTGTTGCTGGCGAAGTTGACGAATTCGGAGAAGTTGATGAAGAATGCGCCCGCACGAACGCCGGATCAGGTTCGCACAACCTCGACGCCCCCTACCTGGCGCGCCAAAGATGTAGGGGGAAACTGTCCGCCACGAACACCTATGGGACCGGAGCCCCTTGTCTGTGCGGTACGAGGGCGGAGGGAGCACAAAGAGCAGATCGTAGCGAGCACGCGGGCAGTTTTACCCAGGTTCGGGCCGCGGTAGACGCGTAAAACCCTACTCCTGCTTAGTTGTGTATTGAGTTGGAGTGCACGGGAGCTTGAAGAAGCAGCTACACCGAGCGTGAGAGTGATCTAGGTTCCGAACCCCCTCCACGTTGTGCATGGGCCTCCTTTTATAGTGTAAGGGGTCACCGACAGGTGTCAACGTAGGAGAAAGGGGTAAAAGCGTAAAAGAGGTGGTAGTTGTAACAGTGCGGGAACAGTGGTCTATACCTACTTTGACAGTGGGGGACAAGGGCATTTAATGCCCGTCGCCGTCGACCCCAAAAGCTCCCGCCTTAGCGTCTCCGTCTGCCACGGCGATGGATTCACCACCGTGGAGTGCCACCGTGTCCCCCAGGCTGCACAGCCATCCGCCACGCGTCCCTGGATAGGCCCCAGGGCGACGCGTGGGCCGATGAGCTGGAGCGCGGGCACACAGCGCAGCCTTCCCGGCAAGCACCTTGCCGGGGCCTTGATCTTGCCGGGCCCGGGAGCTTGCCGCTTCCCGGGCCCTTGCCGGGGCGCATATAGCGCCGAAGCGTTGTCTTCTAGTCTTCCTGGAAGCTCCTCTTGCCAGGGCCTTGTGCTAGAGGGGCAGTCTTGAGCCTGGTACGGCCTTCCCGGCAAGCTCCTCTTGCCGGGGTCTCGATCTTCTGTCTTGTATACTTTGTTTTTGAATGGCTTAATAGGGGGCAGGAAGGTCTCCGGCGAGCACGCGGTAAACCCTGCCGCGGGATGCTGCAACTGCCCGTGCACAAGTTGGGGTACTGAGGTACCCCTACCTTAGTACACCGACAATAAATAAGATTATCAAGCTCAGAACCCATGGTAACAAACTTATGCCTTTTCATAGCAGCAAGATCAAAGCTTAAATAAGTAAAAGGAGTATCATCAGGGTGTGGGGTGCCTCCAAGATGCTCTAAGATAAGTGTGGCGTAAACGCCACCATATAAGTCCCCCTTGTTACCGTTCATAGCAAGGCGTCGAGCAATTAAGGTACCCAGATTATAATCAGACCTCCCTGAGAGGGCTGCTGCTAGGATAGCAATATCCGGAGCAGAAATGTTGCTCGTGTTGTCACGAGCTAACACCCCTCTAGCAATATAATATGCAAAATACCTGAGGTGAGGAAACAAGATGCTGGAGATCTTCGACCGATGAATATCCCTCGTACCCATGCTACATAGGGAGTTGATGACGGTTTTCAGCTCGGAGGGCTGAGTGGCCATCCTAGCCGTCCTCCCAACGTTCGGCACACCTATTATTTCACAAAAATTTCCCAAAGTCATGGTGATAAGATCATTATAAATTTTAAACTCAATAGCACCGGAATCAGGATTATATCTAAAACTGTTAATGAAACTGGAGGTGAGTTTTTGATACTGAGTAACACGGCTCGTAACCAGCCGTGTCAAACCTGCATTAGCACAAAGATTATAAAACTCATCCTTGATTCCCGCAGCTTCCATGAATTCATCACATGGAAACGTCATCGCACGTGCTGGACTTGTGTCTTCCAACAACTCCAGGGGCACATGATCTTCACTATAGCTCACCCTAGCAGTCGATGGTGAAGCTGCGGCTCTAGTAACTCGATCGGAGTGTGCGGGCCTCCTCTTCTCAAGCCACCCTTTTGCCCTTCATAACAAACTCATTTCTGAAATTTTCTACAATTTACAAAAACGAGGATTAAAACAAAGTGAGCTAAGGCAAACTACTCAACTCACTTGCCCAAAGCATAAACTTGCATCAAAACTTGAAAAATAACTTTCTACATATGCATGCAAGCTCATCTATACAGCACCAAGAACTACTAAATACTCACAAATGAAGCCACCAATCAAAAATCTAATTGGAGGGGTGGAGGAGTCACATACCAGGGGGTATTTGCTCAAAATTTCAGCTCAAATGATGGGTTGTAGAGAGAGATCGAAGAATCGCCTCCAAGAACAGCAAGAACACAAGAACAAGAGCAGAACTCGAGTTTTTGGAGAAAGAGAGAGAGGGAGGAAGAAGACATACCTGGAGGGGGGTCCCGTGGGCCCCAGGCGCCCTATGGGCGCGGCCAGGGGCTGGGCCGCGCCAGCTGGCCGCCTGGGCCACTGGTGGCCCCCCTGGCTGGCCCCAGGCCCCTCTGGGTCTCTCCCGACGTGGAAATTTTTATTATAATTTTTCTGGAATTTTTCTGAAAACTTCACTGTTGAAATTTTTTCAAAGTTCAAAAAGCTGCGAAACTCTCTGAAAACTTGAAGCAGTTAGTAGTATTGTGAAGCTTCAAAAACATAAATGCTTGGTACAGCAAGTAGGACAAAACTAAAAACAAGTGAAAACATAACAAGCTCAACTTTTTATCTATATAAAACATGTTCACTAGTAAGGTTGATCAAGTCTTACCAACAAACAGGCGATATATAGAGCAAAAAGTCTCACCTCCTACGAAGTAGTTACTAAACCTTTACTTTGATGGACATTGTCCCCACCATGATAGTTTTATATTTGTGAGGCACATGTAGTGGACAGTCTCATTCTCCAATTTTCACGGTCTCGATATTCTCTATAGAGTTGAGGCCATGCCTCCTGTCGGTCTTCTTTGGAAAATATACCGTGTGTTCTTTATCATTCACATAGAAAGTAACCTTCCCTTTATTGCAATCAATAATAGCACCTGTGGTGTTAAGAAAAGGTCTACCAAGAATAATGCACATGCTCCCATCCTCAGGCATGTCAAGCACAACAAAATCAGTAAGAATTAAACAATTAGCAACTTCTACGGGAACATCCTCACAAATACCTATCGGAACAGCGGTTGACTTGTCAGCCATCTGAAGGGAGATATCTGTAGGAATTAGTTTTTCTAAACAAAGCCTCTCGTAAAGAGAGAGAGGCATAACACTCACTCCTGCTCCAAGATCACATAAAGCAGTTTTGACATAATTATTCATTATGGAGCAAGGAATGGTGGGTATACCTTGATCACCGAGCTTCTCAGGAATCTTGCCACTGAAAGAGTAGTTAGCAAGCATAGTAGATATTGCATCATTAGGAACTTTTCTTTTGTTAGTGACAATATCTTTCATATATTTTGAATAAGGAAGTAACTTAATAGCATCAGTCAAAGGGATTTGAAGAAAAAGAGGTTTAATCCACTCACAAAACTTATTATAATGCTCTTCTTCTTTAGATTTGATGGACTTACCTGGAAAGGGCATGGGTTTCTGTACCCATGGTTCTCTTTCCTTCCCATGTTTTCTTGCGATGAAGTCTTCTTTAGTGTACCTCTTACGTTTGTCAGGTGCTTCTTCTTCTCGAACTTCAGGCGGATCATTCTTCTCATTATTATTACCTTCAGGTTCAGCAACGTCTTCAGTCTCGGCATCGGAGATAGATACACTGTTGGGATCAATAGCTGGTTCTTCATCTGCAATAGGATCATTAGAATTGTCAGTCTCCTTATGTTTCTTCTTTTTCTTTGGAGAGCCAACAATTTCTTCTTCCTGCATTTGAGAATCCTGCTCGATTCTCTTCGGATGCCCCTCTGGATAAAGAGGATCTTGAGTGCTAGTTCCTCCTCGGGTCTTAATCCCGAAAGCCTGCAAATTATCTTGTTTGGCATTGTTAGCAAGCAAATCTCTTTGCACATTAGAAATTTGATCAAGCTGAGTTTGAACCATATGAAAATGCTTCACAAGACATTGAACATCATTAACTGTTCTATCTAAAACATCAAGCAGTCTTTTGATAGCAAGGGAATTATCATGCAACTGACTTTCTATCCTCTCATTAAAATGATTCTGTTTCATAATAAAATTATCAAACTCATCTAAACATTGATCAGGAGGCTTACCATGAGGGATGTCACTTGCGTTGAAATCTAAAAGAGAGTGTACATCTACCATAGGAGGGTGAGTGGTAGGCTCAGACAGCTTCTCAATAGGGGGTAGATTCTTCACGTCTTCAGCTTTAATACCTTTCTCTTTAATAGACTTCTTTGCTTCTCGCATATCCTCGGGGCTCAGAACAAACATGCCCCTCTTCTTTGTTGGTGGAGGTGGTTCAGGGACGGACTAATCTTCATGGTTTTTGGCAATCCTGCCCATTAAATATTCCGCATCGTCCGGTGTTCTTTTCCTGAAAACACAACCAGCACAACTGTCCAAATAGGACCTGGATTCATCAGTTAGACCAGCATAGAATATATCGATTAATTCATTCTTAGGGATTTCATGTCCAGGTCTAGCCCGAATCAGACCGCAGTACCTCCCCCAAGCTTTAGGGAGGGACTCATCCTGCAACTGTTTAAAGTTATAAATTCTTTGTAAAGCAGCATGTTGCATGTGAGCAGGAAAGTACTTATCAACAAAAGAGTGAGCTAAGTCCTGAGGACTCTTAATGGAACCGCATGGGAGTGAATCATACCATGCTTTAGCACCCTCCTTCAAGGAGAAAGGAAGAAGCTTGGTCACATAAAAGTATCGTATCTTCTCATCTGTGGTAAACAGGCTACCCAACTCACCGAGTTTAGTCAGGTGTGCAATAGCATCATCATTTTCTCTGCCATAAAAGAGGTCAGCTTCAACCATAGGTATAAGTGAAAGATCAACAGAGAAATCATAATCAGGATCATCAATGCATATAGGGGATGTGGCAAATTCAGGATTAGGAACGGTTTTGTTCTTCAGAGAGTGTTTTTCAAACAGTTTCTTAATAGCTTCAGGGTCAGAGCCGGAAAACTCTGTCAGTTCCCTACATAAATCTTCATCTAGTATATAGTAATCATCATCAAGGAGACTCTCCTTGAGTTCACTCAAATCAGGATAATCATAAGTTTCACCAATAGGGTAGCGAGTAACAGGAAGTTCAATTCCAGACTTTTTAGCAGCAGCAGCAATTTATTTCTCAAGAGCATAACCAAGCGAACTAATATCATCAAAACTAGTAGAGGCATCATCAAGAGTATCGGACATAGTAACAGATTCAGTAGGAGCATCATGTGGTAGTGGTGAGGCAAACTTACTCATAACAGAAGGTGAATCAAGTGTAGCACTAGTGCTCAGAGCAGTGCCTCTTCTTGTAGTGGATAGTAAGATCGGAACCTTGGGGTCTCCTTTCTTACCCATAGTGGATGAAGTGCAGCAGGTAGGATACCTCAAGTAGACTTGTAAATATTGCTATGCTCCCCGGCAACGGCACCAGAAAACGGTACTTGATAACCCTCAACCGTAAGGGATCGAGATAGTCTTCGCGGGTAAGAATAACCCAATTTATTGATTCGACACACGGGGAGCCAAAGAGTATTTATAAGCTTTGATAGTTGAGTTGTCAATTCAACCGCACCTGAAATATACTTACTTGCAACAAAAGATAAGTGGTAACAGTGATATGATAGTGATGATAGTAATAGTAAAAGTAAACAGCAAAAGTAAATAGCAGTAGTAAATGGCAAAAGTAGCAACTAGTGACAAGTAGGGTTTAAAACATTGTAGGCTAGGGAGATGGATGGTTGGGCGCTGCATGGATGAGATAGATTCTAACTTGGGGCACGGCACACGGAAAAGTAATGATCATCTAGGCAAATATCAAACATTAGGCATGTATCCCGTAGGTAGTTGTGCGTGCTTGCAATAAGAACTTGCACAACATCTTTTGCCCTACCATCCCGCTACGAACGGGGCCAAAAGGAACTTATGGATATTAAGGTGCTCCTGTCAAAGAGCACCGGAACAAAGCAATGAACTCAATGGATAAATGTAATCCTCAAACTACGGACCATCCCCTTTGGTGTCCCAAGCTGTCACTTTTGGGATCGCCGGTTCCGGATCGTAACAGGTGCAAACAACTCATAGATAGGATCACGAACACAAATATATTCATGCAAACACATATGGTTCAGATCTAAAATCATGGCACTCAGGCCCTAAGTGTCAAGCATTAAGAATAACAAGTTGTAGCAAAGATGATAAACACCATAGTAGATGATAGGCAACATGCCCCCAACGATCTGATAAACTATTGCATGATCTAACTCATCCAATCCCTACCAGCCCCTTCGCCTACAGCAGGGGAATTACTCACACATGAAAGGGGAAGTCATGGAGGGATGATGGAGTGGTGATGATGATGACGATGGCGACGATCTCCCCTCTCCGGAGGCCAATTCAGCCTCCAGATTAGCCCTCCCGAGGAAGAACAGAGGGTGGCGGCGGCTCCGCGACGGAAAACTGCGAAAGAACTTCTGATCTGGGGTTTCTGCGTCGGGAGTAAAAATACGAGGCAAAGTAGGGCACCAGGGGGTGTGGGACCCACCCAGGCGGCCCCCCGGCGCGGCCCAGGGGGGGCGTGCCCACAGGGCGCCTGGGCACCCCCTGGCCCCCCTCTGGCCCCACTTCTGGCTCCTGGTTCCTT
Organism: Secale cereale; assembly: GCA_902687465.1. Taxonomy (NCBI): domain Eukaryota; kingdom Viridiplantae; phylum Streptophyta; class Magnoliopsida; order Poales; family Poaceae; genus Secale; species Secale cereale. Next base: position 92,076,293 of record LR738715.1, read on the forward strand.
CGGGTGCGTGGATTTTCTGTGATTTTTCGTGGATTTTTCTGAGATACCTAAAAATCCATTTTCCTGCACACAAATAAACCATACAGGCAGCTCTGCTGAAAACAGCGTCAGTCCGGGTTAGTTTAGTCCAAATCATGCAAGAATGAGGCCAAAACAATATCAAAAGTGTTTGGAAAAGTAGATACGTTTGAGACATATCAGGGGTGCGCCGGCCCTGCAGATGGCATCTGCAGGGTGGGGCGGCGGCCAGGGGGGAGTCCTTGCCCCCCAAGGCAAGTGGCGCCCCCTCCCCCCTAGGGTTTCAACCCTAGGCGCATGGGGAGGAGGGCCCATGTGGTGCGCCAGCCCATTAGGGCTGGCTACTTCCCCTTTGCGGCCTAGGGGCCCCACTGGGATGGGTGGCCCCACCCGGTGGACCCCCGGGGCCCCTCCGGTGGTCCCGGGACACTCCCGGTGACCCCCGGAGATCACCCGATGGCCGAAACTGGACTTCCTATATATCATTCTTTACCTCTGGACCATTCCGGAACTCCTCGTGACGTCCGGGATCTCATCCGGGACTCCGAACAACTTTCGGGTTTCCACGTGCATGTATCTCTACGACCCTAGCGTTACCGAACCTTAAGTGTGTAGACCCTACGGGTTCGGGAGACACGTAGACATGACCGTGACCACTCTCCGGTCAATAACCAACAGCGGGATCTGGATACCCATGTTGGTTCCCACGTGTTCCTCGATGATCTTCATCAGATGAACCACCGTGTCAAGGATTCACTCAATCCCGTATGTTATTCCCTTTGTCCATCGGTACGGTACTTGCCCGAGATTCGATCGTCGGTATGCCCGATACCTTGTTCAATCTCGTCATGGCAAGTCTCTTTACTCGATCCGTAATCCATCATCCCGTGACTAACTACTTAGTCACATTGAGCTCATTATGATGATGTCTTACCGAGTGGGCCCAGAGGTACCTCTCCGTCATACGGAGTGACAACATCCCAGTCTTGGTTCGTACCAACTCAACAGACACTTTCGGAGATACCCGATGCGTACCTTTATAGCCACCCAGTTACGTTGTGACGTTTGGCACAACCAAAGTATTCCTACGGCATCCGGGAGTTGTACAACCTCATGGTCTAAGGAATAATTACTCGACACCGAAAAGCTTATGCATTATGAACTATACGATCTCGTGCTATGCTTAGGATTGGGTCTTGTCCATCACATCATTCTCCTAATGATGTGATCCCGTTATCACTGACATCACATGTCCATGATCAGGAAACCGTGATCATCTGTTGATTAACAAGCTAGTAACTAGAGGCTCACCAGGGACTCATTATGGTCTATATATTCACACATGTATCGCTGTTTCCGTACAATACAATTCAAGCATGAATAACAGACAATTATCATGAACAAGGAAATATAATAATAATACTTTTATTATTGCCTCTAGGGCATATCTCCAACAGGTATCAGAGCCAGGTCTATGCGTAGATGATATGCACGAGTAGAACACAATGAGTTGTGGGTGATAATAGTCATACTGCTTACCAGCATGTCATACTTTGGTTCAGCGGTATTGTGAGATGAAGAGGCCCGGACCGACATTACGTGTATGCTTACGCGAGACTAGTTTAACCGTTATGAGCACTCGTTGCTTAAAGGTGACTCGCGGGTGTATGTCTCTCTCACTTTAGCTGAATCGAGTGTGGCTACGCCCGGTCCTTGTGAAGGTTAAAACAGCACATACTTGATGAAAAATCGTTGTGATGTTTGTATGTGTAGGTAAGAGTGGTTCTTGCTAAGCCCGTAGCAGGAACGTAAAACTTGCAACAACAAAGTAGAGGACATCTAACTTGTTTTTGCAGGGCATGTTGTGATGTGATATGGTCAATACATGATGAGTTATACGTTATTGTATGAGATGATCCTGTTTTTTAAAGTTATCGGCAACTGGCAGGAGCCTTATGGTTGTCGCTTTATTGTATGAAATACAGTCGCTGTGTAATTGCTTTACTTTATCACTAAGCGGTAGCGATAGTCATGGAAGCAATAGTTGGCTAGATGACAACGATGCTACAGTGGAGATCAAGGTGTTGCGCCGGTGACGATGGTGATCATGACGGTGCCTTGGAGATGGAGATCAAAAGCACAAGCTGATGATGGCCATATCATGTCACATATTTTGATTGCATGTGATTTTTATCTTATTATGCTTCTTATTTTGCTTAGTACGACGGTAGAATTATAATATGATCTCTCACTAAATTTCAAGGTATAAGTGTTCTCCCTGAGTATGCACCATTGCGAAAATTCGTCGTGCCGAGACACCACGTGATGATCGGGTGTGATAAGCTCTACGTTCACATGCAACGGGTGTAAGCTAGTTTTGCACACGCAGAATACTTGGGTTAAACTTAATGAGCCTAGCATATGCAGACATGGCCTCGGAACACTGGAGACCGAAAGGTCGAGCGTGAATCATATAGTAGATATGATCAACATAAGATGTTCACCATTGAAAACTACTCCATCTCACGTGATGATCGGACATGGTTTAGTTGACTTGGATCACGTGATCATTTATATGCAGAGGGATGTCTATCTAAGTGGGAGTTCTTTAAGTAATATGATTAATTGAACTTTAATTTATCATGAACTTAGTCCTGGTAGTATTAACATATCATGTTGTAGATCAATAGCTCGCGTTATAGCTCCCCTATGTTTTTGATATGTTCCTAGAGAAAACTAAGTTGAAAGATGTTAGTAGCAATGATGCGGACTAGGTCCGTGATCTGAGGATTATCCTCATTGCTGCACAGAAGTATTATGTCCTTGATGCACTGCTAGGTGACAAACCTATTGTAGGAGCAGATGCAGACGTTATGAACGTTTGACAAGCTCGGTATGATGACTAGTTGATAGTTTAGTGCACCATGCTTTACGTCTTATAACCGGGACTTCAAAAACGTTTTGAACGCCATAGAGCATATGAGATGTTCCAAGAGTTGAAATTAGTATTTCATACTCATGCCCGTGTCGAGAGGTATAAGACCTCTGACAGTACTTTTCCTACAAGATGGAGGAGAATAGCTCAACCAGTGAGCATGCTCAGATTGTCTGGATACTACAATTGCTTGAATCAAGTGGGAGTTAATCTTCCAGATAAGATAGTAATTGACAAAGTTCTCTAGTCACTATCACAAAGTTAGTAGAACTTTGTGATGAACTATAATATGCAAGGGATGACAAAAGTAATTCCCGAGCTCTTCGCGATGCTGAAAATGGCGAAGGTAGAAATCAAGAAAGAGCATCAAGTGTTGATGGCTAACAAGACCACTTGTTTCAGGTAAAGGGCAAAGGGATAGAAAGGGAACTTCAAGAAGAATGACAAGCAAGTTGTCTCTCTCGTGAAGAAACCCAAAGCTAAACTCAAACCTAAAACTAAGTGCTTCTACTGCAAAGGAAATTGTCACTGGAAGTGGAACTACCCTAGATACTTGGCGGATAAGAAGGATGGCAAAGAGAACAAAGGTATATTTGATATACAGATTATTGATGTATACTTTACTAGTGTTCATCACAACCCATGGGTATTTGATACCGGTTCAGTTGCTAAAATTAGTAACTCGAAATGAGAGTTGCAGAATGAACGGAGACTAGTTAAAGGTGAAGTGACGATGTTTGTTGGAAGTGGTTCCAAGATTGATATGATCATCATCGCACACTCCCTATACTTTCGGGATTAGTGTAGAACCTAAATAAATGTTATTTGGCATTTGCGTTGAGCATGAATATGATTTGATCATGTTTGTTGCAAAACGGTTATTCATTTAAAGTCATGGAATAATTGTTATTCTGTTTACATGAATAAAGCCTTCAATGGTCATACACCCAATGAAAATAGTTTTTCAGATCTCGATCGTAGTGATACACATATTCATAATATTGAAGCCAAAAGATGCAAGGTTAATAATGATAGTGCAACTTATTTGTGGCACTGTCGTTTAGGTCATATTGGTGTAAAGTGCATGAAGAAACTCCATAGTGATGGGCTTTTGGAATCACTTGATTATGAATCACTTGGTGCTTGCGAACCATGCCTCATGGGCAAGATGACTAAAACTCCGTTCTCCGGAACAATGGAGCGAGCAACAGATTTGTTGGAAATCATACATACTAATGTATGTGGACCGATGAATATTGAAGCTCGCGACTGGTATCGTTATTTTCTGACTTTCACTGATGATTTGAGCAGATATGGGTATATCTACTTGATGAAGCACAAGTCTGAAATATTTGAGAAGTTCAAAGAATTTCAGAGTGAAGTAGAGAATCATCATAACAAGAAAATAAAGTTTCTATGATCTGATCGTGGAGGTGAATTTTTGAGTTACGAGTTTGGTCTTCATTTGAAACAATATGGAATAGTTTCACAACTCACGCCACCCGGAACACCAGAGCGTAATGGTGTGTTCGAACGTTGTAACCGTACTTTATTAGATATGGTGCGGTCTATGATGTCTCTTACCGATTTACCACTATCGTTTTGGGGTTATGCTTTAGAGACAACTGCATTCACATTAAATAGTGCACCATCTAAATCCGTTGAGACGACGCCTTATGAACTGTGGTTTGGCAAGAAATCAAAGTTGTCGTTTCTTAAAGTTTGGGGCTGCGATGCTTATGTGAAAAAACTTCAACCTGATAAGCTCGAACCCAAGTCGGAGAAATGTGTCTTCATAGGATACCCAAAGGAGACTGTTGGGTACACCTTCTATCACAGATCCGAAGGAAAGATATTCGTTGCTAAGAATGGATCCTTTCTAGAGAAGGAGTTTCTCTCGAAAGAAGTGAGTGGGAGGAAAGTGGAACTTGATGAGGTAATTGGACCTTCTCCCGAATTCGAAAGTAGTACATCATAGAAACTGGTTCCAGTGATTCCTACACGAATTAGTGAGGAAGCTAATGATGATGATCATGAAACTTCGGATCAAGTTACTACTGAACTTCGTAGATCAACCAGAGTACATTCCGCACCAGAGTGGTACGGCAACCCAGTTCTGGAAGTCATGTTACTAGACCATGATGAACCTACAAACTATGAGGAAGCGATGATGAGCCCAGATTCCGCAAAATGGCTTGAGGCCATGAAATCTGAGATGGGATCCATGTATGAGAACAAAGTGTGGACTTTGGTTGACTTGCCCGTTGATCAGCAAGCCATTGAAAATAAATGGATCTTCAAGAGGAAGACCGACCCTGATGGTAATGTTACTGTTTACAAAGCTCGACTTGTTGCGAAAGGTTTTTGACAAGTTCAAAGAGTTGACTACGATGAGACTTTCTCACCCGTAGCGATGCTTAAGTCTGTCCGAATCATGTTAGAAATTGCCGCATTTTATGATTATGAAATCAGGCAAATGGATGTCAAAACTACATTCCTGAATGGATATCTTACAGAAGAGTTGTATATGATGCAACTAGAAGGTTTTGTCGATCCTAAAGGTGCTAACAAAGTGTGCAAGCTCCAGCGATCCATCTATGGACTGGTGCAAGCATCTCGGAGTTGGAATATGCGCTTTGATGAGGTGATCAAAGCATATGGTTTTATACAGACTTTTGGAGAAGCCTGTATTTACAAGAAAGTGAGTGGGAGCACTACATCCTTTTCTGAGAAGTATATGTGAATGACATATTGTCGATCGGAAATAATTTAGAATTTTTTGGAAAGCATAAAGGAGTGCTTGAAAAGTGTTTTTTAAGAAAGACCTCGGTGAAGCTGCTTACATATTAAGCATCAAGATCTATAGAGATAGATCGAGAAGCTTGATAAGTTTTTTCAATGAGTACATACCTTACAAGTTATTGAAGTAGTTCAAAATGGATCAGTCAGAGAAGGAGTTCTTGCCTGAGTTGTAAGGTATGAAGTTGAGTAAGACTCAAAGCCCGACCTCGGCAGAAGATAGAGAAAGAATGAAAGTCATTCCCTATGCCTCAGCCATAGGTTCTATAAAGTATGCCATGTTGGGTACCAACCCTGTTGTGTACCTTACCATGAGTCTGGCAAGGAGGTACAAAAGTGATCCAGGAGTAGATCACTGGACAGCGGTCAAAATTATCCTTAGTTACTGGATGACTAGGGAAATGATTCTCAATTATGGATGTGATAAAGAGTTCGTCGTAAAGAGTTACACCGATGGAAGCTTTACACTAATCCAGATGACTCTAAGTATCAATCTAGATGCATATTGGAAGTGGGAGCAATTAGCTGGAGTAGCTCAATGTAGAGCATTGTAGACATAGAAATTTGCGAAATACATACGGATCTGGATGTGACAGACCCGTTGACTAATCTTCTCTCACAAGCAAAACATGATCACACCTTATTACTCTTGGGTGTTAATCACATAGTGATGTGAAATAGATTATTGACTCTAGTAAACCCTTTGGGTGTTGGTCACATGGCGGTGTGAACTACGGGTGTTATTCACATAATGATGTGAACTATCGGTATTAAATCACATGGCGATGTGAACTAGATTATTGACTCTAGTGCAAGTGGGAGACTAAAGGAAATATGCCCTAGAGGCAATAATAAAGTTATTATTTATTTCCTTATATCATGATAAATGTTTATTATTCATGCTAGAATTGTATTAACCGGAAACTTAGTACATGTGTGAATACATAGACAAAATAGAATGTCCCTAGTATGCCTCTACTAGACTAGCTCATTGATCAAAGATGGTTATGTTTCCTAACCATAGACATGAGTTGTCATTTGATCAACGGGATCACATCATTAGGAGAATGATGTGATGGACTAGACCCATCAGTTAGCTTAGCAATATGATCGTTTAGTTTTACTGCTATTGCTTTCTTCATGACTTATACATGTTCCTATGACTATGACATTATGCAACTCCTGAATACTGGAGGAACACCTTGTGTGCTATCAAACGTCACAAAGTAACTGGGTGACTATAAAAATGCTCTACAGGTGTCTCCGAAAGTTCTCGTGGTGTTGGCATAGATCAAGAATAGGATTTGTCACTCCGAGTGTCCGAGAGGTATCTCTGGGCCCTCTCGGTAATACACATCATAATAAGCATTGCAAGCAAATGACCAATGAGTTAGTCACAAGATGATGTATTACAAAAAGAGTAAAGAGACTTGCCGGTAACGAGATTGAACTAGGTATTGAGATACCGACGATCAAATCTCGGGCAAGTAACATACCGATGACAAAAGGAACAACGTATGTTGTTATGCGGTTTGACCGATAAAGATCTTCGTAGAATATGTAGGAGCCAATATGAGCATCTAGGTTCCGCTATTGGTTATTGACCGGAGATTATTCTTGGTCATGTCTACATAGTTCTCGAACCCGCAGGGTCCGCACGCTTAATGTTTGATGACGATCGGTATTATGAGTTTATGAGTTTTGATGTACCGAAGGTAGTTCTGAGTCCCGGATGAGATCACGAACATGACGAGGAGTCTCGGAATGTCCGAGACGTAATGATTGATATATTGGATGACTATATTCGGACACCGGAAGTGTTCCGGAAAAGTTTCGGATTAAACCGGAGTGCCGGAGGGGTATCGGTACCCCCCACGGGAACTAATGGGCCACTTGGGCCCTTAGTGGAGAGAGAGAGGGCCGGCCAGGGCTGGGCCGTGCGCCCCTCCCCCTTGGTCCGAATTGGACAAGGAAAAGAGGGGGGCGGCGCCCCTTTCCTTCTCCCTCTCCCTCTCCTTCTACCCCCTCTCCCTCTTGGTGGACTCCTACTAGGAATAGGATTGAATCCTATTCCTAGTAGGATTGGCCCTCTAGGGCATGCCATAGGGGCCGGCCGGCCTCCCTCCCTTGCTCGTTTATATACGGGGGCAGGGGGCACCTCTAGACACAGAAGTTGATCAAGTTGATCTCTCCCAACCGTGTGCGGTGCCCCCCTCCATAGAAACACACCTCGGTCATATCGTTGCAGTGCTTAGGCGAAGCCCTGCGCCAGTAGCTTCATCATCTCCGTCACCACGCCGTCGTGCTGACGAAACTCTCCCGCGAGGTTCTACTGGATCAAGAGCTCATGGGACATCATCAAGCTGAACGTGTGCTGAACGCGGAGGCTCCGTACGTTCGGTGCTTGATTGGTTGGATCGCGAAGAAAGTTCGACTACATCAACCACGTCACTAGACGCTTCCGCTCCCAGTCTATGCTTCTAGTTGATAGATCTTGCGTACATGGAAACACTCTCCCCTCTCGTTGCTATGCTTCTAGTAGATAGATCTTGCGTGATCGAAGGAATTTTTTTGAAATACTACGTTCCCCAACACACCGAACACAGATGTCATCTGAACTCCATCGCAATGTCGCACGATACACAGGTGTTGTGCACCCTATGTGCTTTATCGATGAGTTGATGGACCACCAATTTCTGGAAGGATTTAAACCCATATACATCGAGGAGTACGACGGATCCTGCTATATGGATCGATGAATTTATTCTCCACATCCACATGGCTCGTGGAAATAACCTCCATGCCATTAAATACCTCCCTATGAAGCTAAAGGGACCAGCACGACACTGGTTGAACAGCCTCCCAAAGAACTCCATTGGAAGCTTGGAAGATTTAGAGGATGCCTTTCGGTCTAACTTTCAGGGGACTTATGTCCGGCCACCGGATGCTGATGACTTGATCCGTATAATCCAGCAACCCGGGGAGTCAGCCCGCAAGCTTCGGAATCGCTTCTTAACTAAAAAGAACCAAATCGTTGACTGTCGAGACGCCGAAGCCTTAGCGGCATTTAAACACAATGTCCGCAACGAATGGCTCGCCCGACACCTCGGTCAGGAGAAGATGAAGACTATTGCAGCCCTTACCACACTTATGACCCGCTTTTGCGTGGGCGAAGATAGATGGTTGGCTTGTAGAAGCAACAGTACCAGGAACCTTGGCACTTCTGAAGCTAGAGATGGCAATGGCAGGCCACAACGCAACAAAAATAAGCGTCGGAGCAACAACGGAGAAACAGATGACACAGCAGTAAACGTTGAATTCAGTGGCTCCAAATCTGACAAGAGGAAGAAGCCATTCGAGGGAAATCGGGATGGTACATCTAACTTGTACAAGATACTAGATAGACCTTATCAGATTCCTGGCACCCCTGACAAGCCTGCAAACCACACCAATAGAAATTGTTGGGTCTTCAAGTAGGCCGGCAAGTTAAATGCCGAACATAAGGGGAAAGGACCTCAAAGCACGGACAAGGGCGAGCGTCGCCCACTAAACACTAGGGGATAGAAACAATTCCCCCCTGAGGTGAAAACGGTGAACATGATCTATGCCACACATATCCCCAAGAGGGAGCGCAAGCGCGCACTAAGGGACGTCTACGCCGTAGAGCCTATCGCCCCCAAGTTCAACCCATATGGTCGGCTTGTCCGATCACCTTTGATCGTAGGGATCACCCAACGAGTATCCGTCACGGAGGTTCGGCGGCCCTGGTACTCGATCCTATCATCGACGGATACCATCTTACTAGAGTCCTTATAGGCGGCGGCGGTAGCCTAAACTTGATCTAGCAGGATACTGTCTGCAAGATGGGGATAGACCCGTCAAGAATCAAGCCTAGAAGAACTACCTTTAAAGTGATACCCGGCGTAGAGTCCCGTTGCATGGGCTCATTAACACTGGAGGTAGCATATGGCTCCCCAGACAATTTTTGAAGCGAGGAGTTAATCTTCGACATCGCTCCCTTCTGCAGTGGCTATCATGCACTGCTCGGGCGAACTGCTTTCGCCCGCTTTAGCGCAGTCCCGCACTATGCTTACCTCAAGATTAAAATGCCCGGACCTCATGGCGTCATCACAGTCAATGGGAATATGTAGTGCTCCCTCCGTACAGAGGAGGATACCATGACCCTGAGAGCCAAAGTTCAAGGTGGCCTATTCAATCTGAATAATTCACCGGTCATCAAGACCCAAGACACTGTTAAACGTGTCTGGACCTCATCGCAACATGGTAGCTCAGGGGAACCTGAGCTTGAGTAGCAGTTTGGCATCCGCCGACTATCCCATAAGGTTGTGGCATACGTACCTCGCATACATAACTACACCCTCGCAATACCTTGGGCAGCGCCAAGGGCACACTGCGGAAAACGGTCCATAGTACGGCTTGCCCTATTCAGACTTTCATTATGTTTTCATTATTAGGTTCATTAAAGAACCCACCTTATCTATGGTTGTGCAGGGAATTATTTTCCTCTTTTTCCACAGACGGCCATCAGACTTCTCTCCTTCAATGATTTTTCACAAAGGAGAAACGGCACAGACGTGCAACAGCCCTTCATTAGGATTGTTAAATCATATGCTTTGTGTAAACCTTTCCCCTTATTATTTCTTTCTTGGCATGTAAAATGTCCTTGATGCTTTTGGCATTATCTGTAATTACACGGCTCGCTGTATTAATCAGGGTATAAGGAAGCAGTTGGTTTCCACTTTATTTGGAGGTCATTTTACATTACCATATGTGCTCCCTCCCTACCTCAGATTGTCATACATGCTTCAATGGGAACCTCCCACCGGGGGATGTACGCGGCCCAACACATTTCAAAGTCCGAACACCTATAGGGAATTGTTCGGCGTCCCGGGTATTGCATTATATGCATCGACTTCCGATTCATGTCTTGGGTCTATAGTTGGATTGCCCGACTCCTGTGCTTACCACCTTACGTTCTGCATTGTTCGACTAAGGTATTAAAGGGAGAACTACTGCGATTGTATTTCTGGTTCATCCGGTCAAGTACCTCAGTAGATACAGCCGAAAACTGACTGTCATGATAAGCGAGAGCTGGTCAGCGATTCGGCGACTTAGTATTACACTATAGATCGTTAGTGATCTACCCTCTGTTACCCGAGGGGCTGGTCATCGCCCAGCCGCGTAGAGTAGGCACCATAATCTGGATAGTCGCACACGCACAAGGGGCTAGTACATAGGCCCACAGTCAAACTCCTATGGCTAAGTGAAAGAAATAAAGCTGCATAGTCTCATTGCCTGGTTCACCTCGCGGACACCTCCTTTACGGACCAAGATGTTGGGTAAAGCGTGGTCATGCGTCATGACGAACACCCCTGTAGCATCTACATGGGGGCTGAAGCCGACGACTGGAAACTTTTGGAGATATAAAAATAAACGGCCGCACAGGAGGAAAAGTCGCATGAATTAAAGGCGCAAAATAATATTCATACATATAGGTTCATATGCATAGTCTTTACAACCTGAACACACTTAATTAAAAACCACGTTCTTCGAGCACTGGCCCTCTACAATGTGGGCTCCTTCTATGACTTCATCGAAGTACCTCTCCGGCCTCCGATGGTCCTTGCCTTCAGGTGGGCCTGCGGTCACCACTTCGGTGGCCTTCATCTTCGCCCATTACATCTTGACACGGGCGAAGGCCATCCGGACACCCTCTATACACGCCGAGCGCTTCACAGCATTGATCCGCGGTCTTGCATCGACAAGCCGCTTCACCAATCCGAAGTAGCTGCTAAGGATTAGCTCGGCTGGCCAGAGCTGGACTATTAAGTCCCTCATGGCCGAACCCGCCATCCTATGCAGCTCGACCAACTGCTTCATCTGGTCGTTCAGAGGCATTGGATGCTCTGGTGCAAGAAATTGCGACCAGAATAACTTCTCCGTCGCTTTCCCCTCCTGGGCTCTAAAGAATTGGGCGGCGTCGGCTATACTCTTCGGGAGATCCGCAAACACGCCTGGAGAACTCCACACTCGAGTAAGCGACGCATACTTCTGACCTCCAAAGATACTCTGCAAAAGAAAGGCCTTACCAGCCGCTATCTGCCGCGCTTGGTGGATCTCCTCACGAGCACTCCGAGACTCGCTCCGTGCCTCCTTGGCATCATTGAGAGCTTTGTTAAGCTCGGACGTTTGGTCCGAATTCTTCTGCTCCAACGCCTCGCATTTGCGAAGGGCGTCTCGCATCTCCTGTTCGACTTCGGCCACCTGAGACTCATGTTGACAGCGGGAGGCCTATTCGGCCTCCAGCTCAGCAGCTGCCTTGTTCTCCTCAGCCTCTTTCTTGGCCTGAGCAAGGGCGCCCTAGAGGGTCTCGACCTCGGCTGCGCCAGTGATACGTCTCCAACGTATCTATAATTTTTGATTGTTCCATGCTGTTATATTATCATTCTTGGATGTTTTATAATCATTTTATAGTAATTTTATATCATTTTTTGGTACTAACCTATTGACATAGTGCCAAGTGCCAGTTGTTGTTTTCTGCATGTTTTTTACATTGCAGGAAATCAATACGAAACAAAGTCCAAACGCAACGAAACTTTTTGTGGATTTTTCTTGGACCAGAAGACTTACAATGGGCCGGAGAAGCGCCTGTGGGGTGCTCCAAGGGGAGCACAACCCACCAGGGCGCGCCAGGAGGACCAGGCGCGCCCCGGTGGGTTCTGCCCACCTTGGGTGCCCCCGGACCACCTCTTTGCTTTATAAATACCCAAATATTCCAAAAACCCTAGAGGAGTAGACGAAAATCAATTCCAGCCGCTGCAGAGTCCAGAACCATCATATCCGATCTAGACATCATCACGGAGGGGTTCACCACTTCCATTGGTGCCTCTCCGATGATGCGTGAGTAGTTCTTTGTAGACCTACGGGTCTGTAGTTAGTAGGTAGATGGCTTCATCTCTCTCTTTTGATTATCAATACAATGGTCTCTTGGAGATCCATATGATGTAACTCTTTTTGCGGTGTGTTTGTTGGGATTCGATGAACTTTGAGTTTATGATCAAATATATCTTTTTATATCCATGAAAGTTATTTGAGTCTTCTTTTGATCTCTTATATGCATGATTTCTTATAGTCTCGTATTTCTTCTCCAATATTTGGGTTTTGTTTGGCCAACTTGATCTATTTATCTTGCCATGGGAAGAGGTGCTTTGTAGTGGGTTTGATCTTACGGTGCTTCATCCCAGTGACAGATGGGGAACCGACGCATATGTATCGTTGCTACTAAGGATAAAACGATGGGTTCTATTTCTACAAAAATAGATCTTGTGTACATCATGTCATCTTTCTTATTGTGTTACTCCATTTTTTCATGAACTTAATACACTAGATGCATGCTAGATAGTGGTCGATGTGTGGAGTAATAGTAGTAGATGCAGGCAGGAGTCGGTCTACTAATCTTGGACGTGATGCATATATAATGATCATTGCATGCATATCGTCATGACTATTTGAAGTTCTATCAATTGCCCAACAGTAATTTGTTTACCCACCATTTGCTATTTTCTCGAGAGAAGCCACTAGTGAAACCTACGGCCCCCGGGTCTCTTTCTTATATTATTTGCCTTTGCAGTCTACTTTTCCTTTGCTTTTATTTTAAGATCTATTAAACCAAAAATACAAAAATACCTTGCTGCAATTTATCTTATTTGGCGTTCGATCTATCAATATTTACAACTCTCTCACGTTAGTTTGCCTATCTCTAGGCGTCGTTATCCGAAAGGATTGACAACCCCTTTTACATGTCGGGTTGCGAGTATTTGTGACTTGTGTGCTTGTGCCATTTACGTTGTGTTGCTTGGTTCTCCTACTGGTTCGATAACCTTGGTCTCATCACAGAGGGAAATACCTACCGTTGCTGTACTGCATCATCCCCTCCTCTTTGAGGAAATACCGACGTAGTTCTAGCAAGCATCAAAAGGAATTTCTTGCGTCGTTGCCGGGGAGACATCATCAACATCTACCAGGTTTCTAATAACAAATCTCATCTCCTCGCGATTTACTTTATTTGCCATTTGCCTCTCATTTTCATCTCCCCCACTTCACAAAAATTAGTCATTTTTCTTTGCCCTCTTTTTTGTTTGCCGTTTTTTGGTCAGATCTATCGCCTACTTGTGTTATTGTTTACAACTTCTCAAAGATGACGCAACAGAATACTAAGTTGTATGATTTTTCTAATATCAACAACAATGATTTTATTGGCACTCCGATTGCTCCTCCCACCACTAGTGTGGAGTCTTGTGATATTAATACTGCTTTGTTGAATCTTGTCATGAAAGATCAATATTCCGGTACTCCTAATTAGGATGTCACGTCCCATCTTAATACCTTCGTGGAATTATGTGATATGCATAAGAAAAAATATGTGTACAATGATGTTGTGAAGATGAAATTATTTCCGTTTTCTTTGCGTGATTATACAAACAATTGGTTTTCTTCTTTGCCTCGCGATAGTATCGATTCTTGGAATAAGTACAAAGATGCTTTTATTACTAAGTATTTTCCGTCCGCGATAATTATTTCCCTTAGAACCCAGATCATGAATTTCAAGCAACATGAACATGAACATGATGCACAATCTTGGGAAAGGATGAAATTGATGCTAAGGAATTGCCCAACTCATGGGTTAAATCTTTGGATGATCATACAATTTTTTTATGCGGGGTTGAATTTTGTTTCTCAAAATCTTTTAGACTCTGCCGCTGGTGCTACTTTTATGGAAATTACTTTGGGTGAAGCCACCAAATTGCTTGATAATAGTATGGCGTATTATTCGAAATGGCATACCGAAAGGGCGCCTACTAGTAAAAAAGTTAATTCGATTGAGATTGATTCTTTGAGTGAAAAAGTTGATGCTCTTATGAAATTGGTTCCTAGTAAAAGTGCTCCTATTGATTTCAATGATATGCCTTTGTCTACTTTTATTGAGCAAAATTGTGATGCCGTGGATGTGAATTTTATCTCTAGAAATAATTTCAATAACAATGCTTATAGAGGTAATTTTAATCCTAGGCCTTTCTCGGGAAACTCTTCTAATAGTTATGATAATTCTTATGGTAATTCTTCTTACAATAATAATAGGAATACGTCTGATCTAGAGAACAATATTAAAGAATTTATCAATACTCAAAAGGTTTTCAATGCTTCCATAGAAGAAAAATTGAATAAGATTGATGATATGTCTAGGAGTATTGATAGAATTTCTCATGATGTGGAAAATCTCAAGTTGAATTTTTTTTTGCCTAAAGTTGATGAATTAATTGAAGCTCTTTATGTTTCTATGGATGAAAGTAATAAAAGAACCGCTATGCTTAGAGCTAGAAGAGAATTTTTAGAAAAGGCGTTTTCTAGTGATTGCTTTCGTAAAAATGATGAAGATCTTCAAATGATTAGTGTTTCTTTTATTGATTCTTTGTTTAGTAAAATTCAACTTGATGAAAAAGGGATTCTAGAAGAGTCAACCTTAGTTAGAAGGCGTCCCGATAATTCGGAGGGTGAAAATCTTGTTGAGAAAATTGATAAAAGTGGGTTTGGAGAGGTCAAGACTTTAACTAGTGATGTACCCACTCTTTTGGATTACAAAGACTTTAATTATGATAGTTGCTCTTTGATTGATTGTATTTCTTTGTTGCAATCCATGATTAATTCACCCCATGCCTATGAACAAAATAAAGCTTTTACTAAACATATTGTTGATGCTATGATGAAAGCTTTAGAAGATAAATTGGAATTGTAAGTTGTAATCCCTAGAAAATTGCATGATGAATGGGAACCCTCCATAAAAATCAAAATTAAAAATTATGAGTGCAATGCTTTATGTGATTTGGGTGCTAGTGTTTCCACAATTCCGAAATCTCTTTGTGATGTTCTTGGTCTTACCAATATCGAAGATTGCTCTCTTAATTTGCATTTTGTGGATTCTACTATTAAAAAGCCTTTGTGAAGGATCAATGATGTTCTTATTCTTGCAAATAGGAACTATGTACCCATAGACTTTATTGTTCTTGACATCAATTGCAATCCACCTTGCCCTATTATACTTGGTAGACCGTTTTTATGCACTATTGGCACAGTGATTGATATGAAAGAAGGGAACATTAAATTCCAATTTCCCTTGAGAAAGGGCATGTAACACTTCCCTAGAACCAAGATCAAATTTCCTTATGAATCTATATTGAGGGCAACTTATGGAGCATCCAACAAGGATGACAACACTTGAAATCTTGGTATCATGCCTAGCTAAGGGCGTAAAACAATAGCGCTCATTGGGAGGCAACCCAACTTGTATCTTTTTGCTTTTTGGTTTTCTTGTTGTTTTCAATAAAATACCCATTAGTACCTCTGTTTATATGTGTTTTTGTGGTTTGAATAAATGTTTGTGCTAAGCAAAGCCTTTAGGATCATGTTGGGTGATAGTAGATTTGATCTTGCTGAAAAAAAGAAACTTTTGCGCTCACGTAAAAAATTCTCATTTTTTACATAAGAGTGTTTTTGATTTGATTCTTTTAGGAGAAGATTAATATACAAATTTTTCACGTGGTCATAATTTTTCAAAAAAAAAATTAGAGTTACAAAAGTATTCGAAATATCCATATTGCTACAGATTGTTCTGTTTTTTACATATTCTGTTTTATTTGCGTTGTGTGCTTGTTTTGATTATTCTATGTTTTTCTTTGATGAGTTTTTTCCATAGAAAAGTTGGAATACATTAGATATAATGCAAGAATAAAATATGAATTGGTTTGCTACAGTACTTATAGTAGTGATTTGTTTTCTTATACTAACGGATCTCACGAAGGTTTTTGTTGAGTTTTGTGTGATTGAAGTTTTCAAGTTTTGGATGATGTTACGATGGATGAAGGAATAAGGAGTAAGAAAATTCTAAGCTTGGGGATGCCCATGGCATCCCAAGCTATTATCCAAAGACATGCAAGCAACTAAGCTTGGTGGTGCCCCGAGTGGCATCCCCTCTTTCTTCTAACGACCATCGGTATTTTACTCGAAGCTATTATTTTATTCATCACATACTATGTGTTTTGCTTGGAGCGTCTTGTATGATATGAGTCTTTTCTTGTTTTGTTTTGATTTTAAGTCTTGAATCCTTGCTGGACACACCTATTTGAGATATCCTATGCCATGACTTGTTAGAATAGCTCTCTTTGCTTCACTTAAATTTTTATGAGCTATGGATTTGCTCTAGTACTTCACTTATATCTTTTTTTAGCATGGTGTGCTTTAATATTTTTGAAGAAATACTCTCTTGCTTCACTTAGATTTATTTGAGAGTTAGTAAAATTTTCAAGAAATTCTCTCTTGCTTCACTTAAATTATTTTGAGAGAAATAAAATATTATGCTCATTATCTTCACTTATATCTGTTTGAGCTTATCAAAAGCAACACATGAAAATTAGTCCCAAAGTGATAGATATCAAAGAATGATATAATAAAAACTTTCATGAAGATCATTGGACAAAATAAACTTGATTCCTTGTAATAGTTTTGAGATATGATGATGTGATATGTGCGTCATGTTGATGAGTAATTGTGCTTTAGTAAGAATATTGGTGTTAAGGTTTGTGATTCCCTATGCAAGCACGAAAGTCAATAGTCATGCAATGAAACTACATCCTAGTTTTGGTGCATTATTCAGTGTTTATTATGCTTAATGCTCTCTTATGAGATTATTCGTTTCTTGGTTGGCCGCTTCTCAATCTTTTGCTAGCCTTCATTTTGCACTAAGTATGATCACTACTTGTGCATCCAAAATCCTTTAAACCAGTTTTGCCACATGAGTCCACTATACCTACCTATATGCGGTATTCTTTTGTCGTTCTAAGCAAATTTGTATGTGCCATCTCTAATTTTCAAAATAAACTTCTCTTTTGTCTGCTCACGATGAGTGTTTATTCACTTGTCATTGCACGAGAGTAAGGCAAAGGTATTAGGGATGCCCAGTCCCTAAATGAGAAAATGAATTTACTTTATGTGGTCAAATAATAAATTCCTTGGAAAGTGTTGCTATGGAAGGCACTCCTAGATACGGTTATCCATGGCTTGTGAAAGTTTGGTGGAAAAAGGAATAAACTTTATTTTATGTTTGGGAACCGCCTATGATATATCTGGCATGGAAAGTGTTGGGAACTCTAAGTCGTTTTCGTTGGTGGGATAAGTATGCCACCCACAATGATTTTATCTCTCAATTTAAGCTTTGAGCTCTCGCACCTCTACAAATCCCTACTTCACTCTGCAAAGGGCCTTTCTTTTACTTCATGCAATTTTTATTTTGAATTTGAGTCTACGTCTTCTCTTATAAAGCACCAACTATGAGGCACTATGATCGTACTTGAGCATTGGGTGTACTTAATATGCGAGTGTGTTTCATGAATGGATCAATGGTTGAGCGTGATGGGGTCGGGATAACTTATTTTAGCATTGATATTTTGAAAGACATGGTTGCTTGTTGATATGCTTGAGTATTTAAATCTCATGTCAAAACTAGACTATTGATTTGAACCATATAAAAGTCCAAATGTCCATGCTATAAAGAAAAGAATATGATATGACATGTTAGGCAGCATTCCACATCAAAAATTCTTTCTTTATCATTTACCTACTCGAGGACGAGCAGGAATTAAGCTTGTGGATGCTGATACGTCTCCAACGTATCTATAATTTTTTATTGTTCCATACTGCTATATTATCATTCTTGGATGTTTTATAATCAGTTTATAGTCATTTTATATCAGTTTTTGTACTAACCTGTTGACATAGTGCCAAGTGCCAGTTGTTGTTTTCTGCATGTTTTTTACATCGCATGAAATCAATATCAAACAGAGTCCAAACGCAACAAAACTTTTTGTGGATTTTTCTTGGACTAGAAGACATCCAGTGGGCCGGAGAAGCGCCTGGGGGTGCTCCAAGGGGAGCACAACCCACTAGGGTGCCAGGAGGCCCGGGCGCGCCCTGGTGGGTTGTGCCCACCTCAGGTGCCCCCCGGACCGCCTCTTTGCTCTATAAATACCAAAATATTCCAGAAACCCTAGGGGAGTCGACGAAAATCAATTCTAGCCGGAAGAACCACCAGATCCAATCTAGACACCATCACGGAGGGGTTCACCACTTCCATTGGTGCCTCTCCGATGATGCGTGAGTAGTTCTTTGTAGACCAACGGGTGCGTAGTTAGTAGCTAAATGGCTTCCTCTCTCTCTCTTTTGATTATCAATACAATGGTCTCTTGGAGATCCATATGATGTAACTATTTTTGCGGTGTGTTTGTTGGGATTCGACAAACTTTGAGTTTATGATCAGATCTATCTTTTTATATCCATGAAAGTTATTTGAGTCTTATTTGATCTCTTATATGCATGATTGCTTATAGCCTCGTGTTTCTTCTCCGATATTTGGGTTTTGTTTGGCCAACTTAATCTATTTATCTTGCAATGGGAAGAGGTGCTTTGTAGTGGGTTCGATCTTACGGTGCTTGATCCCGGTGATAGAAGGGGAACCGACATGTATGTATCATTGCTACTAAGGATAAAACGATGGGGTCTATTTCTACATAAATATATCTTGCCTACATCATGTCATCGTTCTTATTGCATTACTCCGTTTTTCCATGAACTTAATACACCAGATGCATGTTGGATAGCGATCGATGTGTGGAGTAATAGCAGTAGATGCAGGCAGGAGTCGGTCTACTAATCTTGTACGAGATGCCTATATAATGATCATTTCCTGGATATAATCATGATTATTTGAAGTTCTATCAATTGCCCAACAGTAATTTGTTCACCCACCGTTTGTTATTTTCTTGAGAGAAGCCACTAGTGAAACCTACGTCCCCCGGGTCTCTTTCTTATATTATTTGCCTTTGCGGTCTACTTTTCCTTTTCTTTTTATTTTCAGATCTATTAAACCAAAAATACAAAAATACCTTGCTGCAATTTATCTTATTTGGCGTACGATCTATCAATATTTACAACTCTATCACGTCCGTCTGCCTATCTCTAGGCGTCGTTACCCGAAAGGGATTGACAACCCCTTTTACACGTCAAGTTGCGAGTATTTTTTATTTGTGTGCAGGTGCCATTTACGTTGTGTTTCTTGGTTTTCCTACTGGTTCAATAACCTTGGTCTCATCACTAAGGGTAATATCTACCGCTGTTGTGCTGCATCACCCCTTCCTCTTTGGGGAAATACCGACGTAGTTCTAGCAAGCATCAGCCAGCTGTGACCATAATCACACCAAACAATGAGTTAAACCTCCCAATAAACATATCATCTTTTGACATGAAAATTCTCTATGTCTTCATATCTTGCATTTCTTCGAACCGCTTGTTAATGCGGTCGAGTTCCTCGTCAGCTTCTTGAAGCTTCCGATTGAGCTTGGAAACCTCTGCGGCGTGGGCGGATGCCGCCAACAGGGAAGCTTGTTCAAATAAATGGCACAATATGTTATATTTCCGGATACTACCTTTTAGAATCAAACAGAGCATCAGGGGCTAGAGTCCATACACAGGTTTTATACTCTATATAAATAAAATATAAAGTTCTTTAGAGTATTACGTCGCATACCTCAAAGCACGTCAGTAGGCTATGAAAGGCTTCATTCAGTCCACTCTTGGCAGACTGAATCTTCCCCATAACCGCACCCATTAGAGTGCGGTGGTCCGCTATGATGGAAGCACCTTGCAGTGCTTCCTCCAGCACGTTGGGCACCTCCGGATTAACGAAGGCCGCTGGTGCAGCTGATGCTCCTCCCACTATTGTAGGGGGTTGCCTATCCAATTCTAGAGCCGTACTGGCCACCAGAATGGTGTTCGGCGGGGGCCCGGATTGCTTGGGCTCCCCGCCATCGGTTGCCATGGGGATTGTTTCTCCTTGGCTGACGGTGCCGAGGTGTTAACCTCGAGCACTCTCTTGTCGGCCCCGCTCTCTCCCTCTTGCGCAGGGGACGTCCGCGGGGAGGCCACCTCGGTGTCCCCCATAATGATGGGCGAATGAGCCCGCAGCGGCGTATCACTCTCTGCCATTTCAGGCAACAGACCGTTCCCCGACGATGATGAAGCGCTGGGGAGTGTGCGGGGAGGACTGCAAAACAACAAGCAAGTTGACTTATACAATAAAAATAGGTAGACCAAAGATAGCAGTAAGTATCCAAAGACTTACATTTCGGTCGGGGGTTTAACCCTAAGCCGTTTTCGGGGGACGTCTTCGGATCTCGAATCCGAACTGCCTAGGAGGTTCAGCTTCCTCCTCCTGGACGCCCCCTCCTCCGTGCCCTCGGAGGCCGTTTTCTTCTTTATCCTCCCCTTAGGGGAGAGTTGCTTTCCGTTTCTTCTTCCTCCTCCTCCTCGTCTGCCTCATGGGAGGAGGGGGCTTCGGTCTCTCCAGACATAGTGTTCGAAGGACTCTTAGGGCGGGGGCCGCTCTTGGCCTCCTTACCCTTCTTCTTCTTGGCCTTCTTCTCCGGCGCTTGGTACGGTGCCGACACCAGCATCATCGTTAGCTAAGGCGTGGTCGGGTCCTTGGGCAGTGGAGCCGGACATTCGATCCGCTCCGCCTTTGCCATCCATGCTTGTAGGGAGCGTAGAAACTCTAACTCCTGTTATACTTGAAATATTTACCGGATAGGTCTTCGGCAAAATCGTGCTTACCGCCGTGGCCGGAGTCTCGCTATCGAATCCGATGTCCTCGATCTCCTTTGGCCACTTCTTCTGGGCGTTGAAAAGCTGCTTCCATATGTCTTCATGCGTAGTGCCGAAGAAGCGCTTCAAGGTCCGTGGTCCCTCCGGATTGAACTCCCACAAACGGGAGGCCCGGAGCTGGCAAGGGAGGGTGCGGCGGAAGAGCATCACCTGAATCACGTTAGTAAGGTGGGTGCCCTCTGCCATCATGCCGGAGATGCGATTCTGGAGCGTCTCCACCTCTGATTGAGACCCCCACTCAAGGCCCTTGGTGGTCCATGAGGTGAGCCTTTCTGGGGTCCGGATCTGAATTTGGGCATGACTGGCCAGGTACCCTCACGGGGTTCGGTGATGTAGAACCGCTTATGTTGCCATATCTTGACGGTTTGCACAAAGGCCCCTTTGGGCCAGGTGGCGTTGGGGAGCTTTCTTATCATGGTCCCATCACAGTCTGCATGATGTCCGTCGACCACCTTCGGCTTTAGATTGAAGATCTTGAGCCATAGGCCGAAGTGTGGGGGGACGCGGAGGAAAGCTTCACACACGACTATGAAAGCCGATGTGTGAAGGATAGAATTCGGGTCTAGATCATGGAAATCTAGCCCATAGAAGAATAAGAGACCCTGGACAAAGGGGTGGAGGGGAAATCCAAGCCTCCGAAGAAAGTGAGGGATGAACACGACCCTCTCACTGGGCCCTGGTGTAATGCCCAGGATGGGACTATACCTCCTACGTGTCGAGGCACGACTTAAAGGTATAAGCCCATCCTAGAATGATCTCAAGTTTGGTATCTTTGCACAACTCATGTAAAAGAGGGATTAAAATGCAAAAGCAGATAGTTGGCTTACACTCGCCACTTCACACAATACATTACATAAGCAAAACATCATTCAAAACATCACAACCCGACTACGGGTGAAGATCCAAAGAAAGATACCAAAACAACATAAAGTCACAGGTCAGGATTGAATCCTAGTAGAAACCACTACTGATCATCGAAACGTCACAAGCATACGGCCAAACTCTTCATCGAACTCCTGGTGAAGTACTGATCCATCTCCTGCATCAAACTCGGCTGAACCTGCATCTGGTGTGGTGAAGTAACTGTGAGCCACAGAGGACTCAGCAATCCCGTTCCCGGGTAACATGACTATTTAAGCCTTGGGAGAGGATAAGGCTGAAGAAAAGAATAAGAGTCTGCAGCAGCAACTAGCACTAGCTTACGTATACGAGAGCGAGAAGAGAAGGTGCATCGGTCGAGAGATGATCACGAAGTGATCCTAGCTAAAGCACGTCAAACATAACCCCACCGTGTTCAACTCCCGAATCCCTATTCGGAAATTGACAGTCACGGTACACACGCTGGTAGTGTATTGGAACATGGTGTCAAGTTATCTACAACCGGATATTAACAAGCTCCCATCTGCCACATAACCGCGGGCACGGCTTTCGAAAGTTCAAACCCTGCAGGGGTGTTCCAACTTGGCCCATGACAAGCCCACGATCCGCGGAGTCGCAACTCCAAGGTGGGAAGACCCGAGTATTCTCGGAATCCCGTGCTCAAGATACTCCGAACTAAGGTAAGGCTAATCCAGCAAATCCTCCCGGCGTGTCGACACCCTGATAGGTAGCCGCGCGTATCTAGTCTCAGGACACGACCGGATGGGTGAAGCTACGGGTTTTTACCAAACCTCGAGTTTCCTCGTGGTGGCCCCGCAGGCTCCCCGTTTCGGACCAACACTCATGTGGAGCACTGGCCCGGGGTTGTTGAATTAAAATAAAAGGGATAGCTAGTCCCTATGCAAGTTTTATTAGTTATTAGGCGAATAGTACCAAATGTTGGGACTTACTGGAAAAGACTTAGCACTTAGCGGTTTATCAAGGGGGTCCCATACACCCCAACCGTGTTAGGAACGCATAATCAAGGAACATAACACCGGTTTATACGGTTCCTAACGGCATGAGTGGAACAAATCACCAAGCAAAAGGCTTAGCCTTCCACCCTTGCCAATATATAGATGATTTCATTTAAGCATTTATATAGTGTGATATAACCCAACAAACTTCAACATGAAGCAAGCATCTTCAATCTTCACCTGCAACTAACAATGCTATAAGAGGGGCTGAGCGAAGCGTACTTAGCCATTCAACGGTTTGCGTAGGTAGGGTGGTTAGACAGGTTCATGGTTACAATAGGAGGCTGACAGGAAAACATGGGCATCGAGGCAATATACTAAAGAGCGATACTCTAGCAATAGGCAAAGATAGTAATGGTATCCGGGTTCGGTCATCTTGCCTGGGATTCCACAAGGAAGAAGAACGGATCCATGAAGTAGACGGAGCAACAAAGACGAGCGAATCCTCACAACTCCGGAACAAAACCGAAGCTATCAAGAGAAGCAAACCGGAAAGAAGCAAACAACACGGTAAACATACAAGCATAAACATGGCATACGATGCACATCCAAGTATGATGCATGTCCGGTTTAAATATGCATGGCATGGCAAAGTGCACAAACAAAACTACAAGTTAAGTGGAGCTCAATATGCAACGAGTTGCATATTGACGAAACACCACATGTTAATTATTTAGTTGACTCTCGTTTATTTACAAGACAATGTTAAATGTTTTTAACATGGCAAGAGGTGAAGCATAATAAAACTACACTATTTAGGCAATTTAAATGGGGCCGGAAAAACAACAACAATTCCGGAAAATCCCCATGAGCATGTTTAGTAATTATTAAAGCAACAACAAATGCACACATTTTAATGTTGTTAGCATGATGCGGATGATATGATCAAGTTTATGCAATTTTTAGTTAAAGGTTAACAAGAGAGATATGAAGCACTTGTCACCGTGGTGGAAAGAAAGGTGCCACAGCAATGATCCAAAAATGATGCAACGGCAACATATCGGTTCCGGTAACTCGTTGAGAGACCGGTGCAAAAGGTAACGGAGAGCGAGACATGCAAGATGATAAGGTGGGGTGATCCCGTCACCGGGTTCCCACGAGTCGGCGACGAGGCAACCGAGGAACAGGACAAAAGAACGAAACGGGCACAACGGGCACAACGGGCACGGAGCACACAAGTGGAGCATCTCATACAACACAAGCGTCACACGGGTCATCGTCTCGGGGTTATACCTTCGAAACACTCGTTTCGGGGCGGTTCGAGATCGTAGTGGAAGTAGAGAAAGTAGTGGTACACGGGTCGTAGAGGAAGTAGGCGTTCACGTTAGTGTAGTGGTACTCGCGGTCGTCGAGCAACGGTAGTGGTACTTGACGTTTCGCCGTGTAGTCGAACTTGAGGGTCGTCGACGTCGTGGTACATGAGGGTCGTCGTGGTACTTCGTGTGTCATCTTGCGTAGTCGTTCTCGTTCGTAGATGTTCATGTCATCGTAGCCATTCGGGTCTTGAGGCTTGACGAAAACCACAAACACAGACTCGAAGGGGTACTTGGCGGTCGTCGATCCGTAGATGTTCGGGTCCAGAAGTAGATGTACTTGCTGCTCCAAGGGTACTTGAGATAAACAATAACAGCAACACAACACAAAAAAAAAGGAAAAAGGCTGCGGGTCGGCTGCTCCTGGCCAGCCGGGAGGAGGCAGCAGGGGCGCACGGGAGGGCGCGCTGCGGCTGGTGCGAGGCGGCCTTCGGCGATGATGGAGGAGGCAGAGGCGCGGCGGCCTGGTGCTGCGGCCTTGCTGGCCTCGGGCGCTGGAGGAAGGATGCAGGGCCAGAGGCGAGGAGGTGCTCGGGCCTGGTCGCGGTACTGGAGGGGACGAGAGATGCGGCCTTGGCGGGGGTCGCTGCAGCCTCGGGCGGCAGGAGGCCGGAGGGAGCGGGTGCTCGGGCCTTGGCCGACGGCGATGATGGAGGAGGCGCTCGAGGGCTGCGCCTTGGCGACGGGCAGAGGCCTGGGTGGAGGAGGCACTCGCGATGGGGGGGCTCGGGCTCCCACAGGCGAGGTGCTGGAGCACGAAGGGCGCGGCGCGCGGCTCAGGGCGCTGCTACAAGGCTGGGGCGGCGCCGTCGGGGTGCAGAGGAGGCAAGGGGAGGCGACGAGGCGCGCGACGGGAGAGGCAGAGGGGCTCGAGGGGGAGATCGATGCTGGGGCGGGTCGCAGGCGATGGGTCTCGGGAGGAGGCGCTCGGTCGAGGGAAAACAGGGATGCGGTCGGGTGCGAGAGAAGGGAGATCGAGGGGGGTTCGGGATCGGGCGAGAGCGCCGGCGGCTGAGGGAAACTGTAACATCCCAAATTTTCAATTTGGAATGTTTTACAATTATTAGCTAAGCATCTATGCATTTTTTTATTTAAGTGTCATTTGGAAATTTCAGAGGCATTTGAATTTTATCTGACTTTGAATTCTACTTGGCAATTGAAATTTATTTCAAAAATCCCTAACGAGATACTTGTTCAAAAGTATGAGAGGAGCTAACATGACACTCCAAAAAGTCAGAAGAAAACAATGCCGAAAGTTTTGAATTCAAATTTGAGTTTCATTTGGATTTTTAGAAAAAAAAAATGTTTTTTATAAAGTTTTTATTTAGCCTCTAAAAAATAGTTCATCTTGTAGGATTTATTTTTCTGAATTTTTTGATATATATATGTCCTATATTAAAATATTTTTATTTTCTCTTTGTAAAAAAAAACACAGCCCAGCAGGCCCATGCCCAACGCTATCTTCTTCTTCCTCCTCGTACACCTACAGAGGAACACGAACGGAAGGACATCCATGGCGCCTCCACCTCTCTCTCCCCTCAACTCCCTTCCCCCGCACCCACTAACCCCTGGAATCGGTTCCCCTCGCCTTACTCTACCCCTTCCCCTTCCTAGTGCGCCTTGGAGTCGCCTGTAATGGCCATTACGAGGCAGAGAAACAGCCACCATTAACACATCTCGCCCCACCCAACTCTAGACCTCCCCAAGCCCTATAAAAGGCACCCCGCGAGCCCCTCTCACCCCTCCTCCGAAGCCCTCTCCTTCTGGAGTTTTTCCCCTCCCTAACCTCTCCAATTGCTCGCCGGAGTTCGTGTATTCCGGCGACTTCTCCACCACGCCAGGAGGCGATACCGACACCGCGGTACTGCTCCTCGGATCCTCCTCACGTTGCTCTTCACCGTCCCGCATGCGCCCTTCGCCGAAACACACCGGAGCCACCTTCTTCCTCGTCTCCGGCGACAAGTCCGGTGAACACCCTGTTCAATTTTTTTTCTCTTTTATCAGTATATTTTCCAATTCATATTCTTTACCAAATCTTGTTTCTAGTATATCTTTTAGTATATAGATCCGATTTAGTTGATTCTTTTTCCTACGGTTTCGTAGAAATATCCTCTATCCAGAGAACCTAACGAAATATATTTTTGAAAATTTTAAAATTTTAATTCAAACAGATCTGAAATCAAACTTCGTTAGGCCATAACTTGAGTTTCGTAACTCCGTTTTGGGTGATTCTTTTTGCAAATCAAAGCTTGTGACATGTACCTTCTGTTAAAACCAAAACCATTTATTTTTTTTGCTGTAAAAATTACGTTTTGTACAAAAACTTTATTTTGGAGTTTTCGAAGTCTTTTATTTGTTTTCTTTTTGGATCTTTGCTTGTATGCTTATGTATGTTATTGCTTGCTTACGCTAGATCATCCGGAGTGCGAAGCTTGCTACTACGAATCTTTAGAGTTCAACGAATGTCAGCAAGGCAAGTTCACACTTTGATCATAATTTTCAATACCCAGTTTTTACTATGCACTAGTTTCACCCTCAAAGATTGCATGAGTAGGATTGGGAACATGTGGTTATGCTATGTAGTTCATTTGGTAGGAACCTATGACCTTTTATCACCCCGGGATATATTCGCTATATTATATATTGCTTAGCCATGCTCGTAGACGGGGATTGGTATGTGTGATACATGCAAGTTGCGAGAGATAATAATTTTGGGACAACATAAGGTGGCAATTTTAATACACATCTGGGTGGATTGTTTGGGGCACCTGGAGAAACCAGTGCTTGCCCAAGGGGAATCCCGGAGTACCCGTGTGATTACCCTAGGTCCGCCACCCAGGCTCAAAGGGATCATAAGATATTTCATGCCTAGAAACTTCCGTGTGCAGCCACAAGCCATTATGGGCTCTGGCATAGTTGAGTAAGTTGTGTGACCTCTTTCCGTGGTAGACTAGCTGATGTAGGGGAAAGTAGGTGTACCGGTCTACCCAGGGTTTGGAGGAAATACTTCAGAAAGACTATGTCTCGATCTTCCGATCATGGAGGTGGTCGAGTCTTGTGGGGAAAAGTGCGCAAACCTCTGCAGAGTGTACAAACTAATCATGATTAGCCGTGTCCCCGGTTATGGACAACTTGAGTATCTAGAAGTGAATTATTGGTTGATCTCATCACTCTTCTTAATGAAATTATTGGGTTACTAATAACTTGGGAATTTTGGGATTGAGTTGGAGGAACCTTCTCAATAATGGCATTTTTAACTTAGTAGTAAATAAAAATGTATTCCTTTGTTGTAGGGCAAAATTGGCTTTATGCAAAAATTAAACTTAGAGCCTCCACCAGCTAAATTTGCATATAGAGATAGTATTTTCATTATTATTATTCTATGGTGTGACATTGCCAGCATATTCCATGTGCTGACCTACACGGCTGCAACGTCTCATGTTGCAGAGTTTTCCGACGAGGAGTAAAGGTGCGATAGGTCGTTGTTCTGCACTCAGTTTGCCGTGGAGTTGGATGGACTCATTTACCTTCGATGCTTCCGCAGTTACTTTTATCTGGATGGCCTTCGGCCATATTATTGTAATAATACTCTTTTGAGGACCTCGATGTAATAAAGTGTGTGATTGAACTCTATTATAATTCATCGAGTACTGTGTGTGTCAGCATACCGATCCAGGGATGACACTTAAGCACAGAGACTTCGATCCATTTGGGTCGGGTCGCTACAAGATGGTATCAGAGCACACGCTGACTGTAGGACGCGGCCACTAAGAAATGGAAAAAACATAGGAAGAAAACTATATTTTACCACTTCCTTATATATCTGTTGGTCTGTACTCTTCTCTATTCATTTCTATCTCTTCTCTACTTCAATTCGATAGTTGTTGAACCCCATGACAAAGTTGCTCAGCTGATGAGACCAAGACCCATGAAGACATCATTGACGAAGAAGAAGAAGCTAGAATTGACTTTGATTTGAGAAGATTTAGTTCAGACCACCACAACCAAATGTAGTCCAACGAATGATTGCGGTAGTATGAAGAGATCATATCTCTTGTGGATATGACCTTACCTGTAGGTTTTGCTTGTGTGGTGTGATCTGTGTGAATTGCTTGAGCATATGGGTAGTGATTTCTATCACTAGGCCCTTATTCTATTCAAATTTCTCATCCACTCTAAACCGTATCGGATGCCCGCAAATGATCTGGAGGAAATTAAGAAGCAGATTAAGGAATTATTGGAGAAAGGTTATATTCGACCGAGTTCATCACCTTGGGGAGCCCCAGTGCTTCTAGTTGAGAAGAAGGATGGATCCTTGGGAATGGTTGTGGATTACCGTGCGTTGAATGAGGTGACGATCAAGAACAAGTACCCTCTGCCGATGATCAATGATTTGTTTGACCAGCTACAAGGAGCAAAAGTTTTCTCAAAGATCGATCTTCGATCTGGATATCACCAGCTGAAGATTCGAGAACAGGATATACCCAAGACAGCCTTTACCACGAGATATGGGCTTTATGAGTATACAGTCATGTATTTTGGTTTGACTAATGCCCTTGCCTATTTTATGAATATGATGAATAAGGTATTCATGGAGTTCTTGGATAAGTTTGTTGTGGTATTCATTGATGACATATTGATTTACTCGAAGAATGAAGAAGAACACAAGGACCATTTGCGCTTGGTTCTTGAGAAGCTCAGGGAACATCAGTTATATGCAAAGTTCAGCAAGTGTGAATTCTGCTTGAAGGAAGTTGGATTTCTCGGACATGTTATATCAGGGGAAGGAATAGCAGTGGATCCTTCAAAAGTTGAAGCCGTCACCGAATGGAAGGCACCCACCTCAGTCGGAGAGATTCGCAGTTTCCTTGGACTCGCAGGATATTATCGGAGGTTTATTGAGAATTTCTCCAAGATCGCTAAGCCCATGACAGAGTTATTGAAGAAAGACACCAAATTTAATTGGACCGAGGAATGTGAGGCCAGTTTTCAGGAGTTGAAGAAACGTTTGGTCACAGCCCCAGTACTAATTCTTCCGAATATACGCAAGGATTTTCAGGTATATTGCGACGCTTCTCGTCAGGGACTTGGAGGTGTTCTTATGCACGAAGGAAGAGTTGTTTCATATGCTCACGTCAGCTTCGAACTCATGAACGGAATTATGCCACACATGATTTGGAGTTAGCAGCCGTAGTGCATGCGCTCAAGACCTGGAGGCATTTTCTTATTGGAAATCATTGTGATGTTTACACGGATCACAAGAGTTTGAAATACATCTTCACGCAAAAGGAGTTGAACCTCAGGCAGAGAAGATGGTTGGAGCTCATAAAAGATTATGACATGAAATTGCACTATCACCCAGGAAAGGCCAATGTTGTGGCAGATGCATTGAGCCGCAAGAGTTATGTCAATACCCTCACAGCAGGAGGATTACCTCAAGAGTTAATTGATGATCTCAGAGATCTCCGATTGGAGATAGTACCACGAGGTTTTGTTACCGCAATGGAAATTCAATCCACCTTGTTGGGAAAGATCCGAGAAGCCCAGAAGTTAGACAAAGGTATTGCGGAAATAAAGGAAAGGATGAACCAAGGAAAGGCAGCAGGATTTCGTGAGGATGAACACGGAACCTTATGGTTTGAGCAGCGTATTTATGTGCCAAATGACACAGAGATCAGGAAGTTGATTCTTCAGGAGGCTCATGATTCGCCTTATTCGATACACCCAGGAAACACCAAGATGTATTTGGACTTGAAGGAAAGTTTCTGGTGGACAGGTATGAAAAAGGATATTGCTGAGTATGTCGCATTATGTGATGTATGTCAAAGGGTTAAGGCAGAGCACCAGAAACCAGCAGGATTACTTCAACCTTTGCCGATACCCGATTGGAAGTGGGACAAGCTTGGCATGGACTTCATTACAGGATTACCCAGGACCCGATCAGGCTATGATTATATTTGGGTAGTAGTTGATCGCTTGACCAAGGTAGCTCACTTCATCCCCGTGAAAACCACATATACAAGTGCTAAGTTGGCCAAGATATATATGACCAGGATCGTATATCTGCATGGAGTTCCGAGGACCATCGTATCAGATAGAGGAACACAATTTACCTCAAAGTTTTGGCATCAGTTACATGAAACTTTGGGTACCAGGCTAGAGTTCAGTACAGCCTTTCATCCGCAGACAGATGGGCAGACCGAGAGAGTCAATCAGATTCTGGGGGACATGTTGAGAGCTTGTGCGCTAGATTATGGATCTAGTTGGGATGATAATTTGCCATACGCAGAATTCTCATATAACAACAGCTATCAAGCTAGTTTGAAGATGGCCCCTTTCGAAGCTTTGTACGGAAGGAGGTGCAGGACACCATTAATGTGGGATGGAGTTGGAGACCGTAAATTATTTGGTCCCGACCTTATCAGAGATTCGGAGGAGAAAGTCAAGTTGATCCGTGACAGACTTAAGATAGCCCAATCCAGACAGAAGAGTTATGCCGATACTAAACGCAAGGAAGTAACTTATGAAGTCGGAGATAGAGCATATCTTCGTGTGTCTCCACTTCGAGGTGTTAAACGGTTTGGAGTTAAAGGCAAACTAGCACCACGATTTGTGGGGCCATACAGAATTTTGGAATGCATGGGTGAAGTTGCCTACAAGTTGGAATTACCCGAAGCCTTGTCAGGAGTTCATGATGTGTTTCACGTTTCCCAGTTGAAGAAGTGCCATGCAGAGATGGTTGATATTCCTTTGAGAGATACAGTGCCACTAGAGGCCATACAGTTGGATAGTGATCTGACCTATGATGAGAAGCCCGTCAAGATTCTCGAAACAACAAGCAGGGTTACCCGCAGCAAGGTCATCAAGTTTTGCAAGGTTCAGTGGAGTCATCATACTGAGGAAGAAGCCACCTGGGAATGCGAAGAAGATCTTCGACAGGATCACCCACACCTTTTTGCTAGCCAACCCGAATCTCGAGGGCGAGATTCATCTTAAGGGGGGTAGGTTTGTAACATCCCAAATTTTCAATTTGGAATGTTTTACAATTATTAGCTAAGCATCTATGCATTTTTTTATTTAAGTGTCATTTGGAAATTTCAGAGGCATTTGAATTTTATCTGACTTTGAATTCTACTTGGCAATTGAAATTTATTTCAAAAATCCCTGATGAGATACTTGTTCAAAAGTATGAGAGGAGCTAACATGACACTCCAAAAAGTCAGAAGAAAACAATGCCGAAAGTTTTGAATTCAAATTTGAGTTTCATTTGGATTTTTAGAAAAAAAAAATGTTTTTTATAAAGTTTTTATTTAGCCTCTGAAAAATAGTTCATCTTGTAGGATTTATTTTTCTGAATTTTTTGATATATATATGTCCTATATTAAAATATTTTTATTTTCTCTTTGTAAAAAAAAAAACGCAGTCCAGCAGGCCCATGCCCAGCGCTATCTTCTTCTTCCTCCTCGTACACCTACAGAGGAACACGAACGGAAGGACATCCATGGCGCCTCCACCTCTCTCTCCCCTCAACTCCCTTCCCCCGCACCCACTAACCCCCGGAATCGGTTCCCATCGCCTTCCTCTACCCCTTCCCCTTCCTAGTGCGCCTTGGAGTCGCCTGTAATGGCCATTACGAGGCAGAGAAACAGCCACCATTAACACATCTCGCCCCACCCAACTCTAGACCTCCCCAAGCCCTATAAAAGGCACCCCGCGAGCCCCTCTCACCCCTCCTCCGAAGCCCTCTCCTTCTGGAGTTTTTCCCCTCCCTAACCTCTCCAATTGCTCGCCGGAGTTCGTGTATTCCGGCGACTTCTCCACCACGCCAGGAGGCGATACCGACACCGCGGTACTGCTCCTCGGATCCTCCTCACGTTGCTCTTCACCGTCCCGCACGCGTCCTTCGCCGAAACACACCGGAGCTACCTTCTTCCTCGTCTCCGGCGACAAGTCCGATGAACACCCTGTTCAATTTTTTTTCTCTTTTATCAGTATATTTTCCAATTCAGATTCTTTACCAAATCTTGTTTCTAGTATATCTTTTAGTATATAGATCCGATTTAGTTGATTCTTTTTCCTACGGTTTCGTAGAAATATCCTCTATCCAGAGAACCTAACGAAATATATTTTTGAAAATTTTAAAATTTTAATTCAAACAGATCTGAAATCAAACTTCGTTAGGCCATAACTTGAGTTTCGTAACACCGTTTTGGGTGATTCTTTTTGCAAATCAAAGCTTGTGACATGTACCTTCTGTTAAAACCAAAACCATTTATTTTTGTTGCTGTAAAAATTACGTTTTGTAGAGAAACTTTATTTTGGAGTTTTCGAAGTCTTTTATTTGTTTTCTTTTTGGATCTTTGCTTGTATGCTTATGTATGTTATTGCTTGCTTACGCTAGATCATCCGGAGTGCGAAGCTTGCTACTACGAATCTTTAGAGTTCAACGAACGTCAGCAAGGCAAGTTCACACTTTGATCATAATTTTCAATACCCAGTTTTTACTATGCACTAGTTTCACCCTCAAAGATTGCATGAGTAGGATTGGGAACATGTGGTTATGCTATGTAGTTCATTTGGTAGGAACCTATGACCTTTTATCACCCCGGGATATATTCGCTATATTATATATTGCTTAGCCATGCTCGTAGATGGGGATTGGTATGTGTGATACATGCAAGTTGCGAGAGATAATAATTTTGGGACAACATAAGGTGGCAACTTTAATACACATCTGGGTGGATTGTTTGGGGCACCTGGAGAAACCAGTGCTTGCCCAAGGGGAATCCCGGAGTACCCGTGTGATTACCCTAGGTCCGCCACCCAGGCTCAAAGGGATCATAAGATATTTCATGCCTAGAAACTTCCGTGTGCAGCCACAAGCCATTATGGGCTCTGGCATAGTTGAGTAAGTTGTGTGACCTCTTTCCGTGGTAGACTAGCTGATGTAGGGGAAAGTAGGTGTACCGGTCTACCCAGGGTTTGGAGGAAATACTTCAGAAAGACTATGTCTCGATCTTCCGATCATGGAGGTGGTCGAGTCTTGTGGGGAAAAGTGCGCAAACCTCTGCAGAGTGTACAAACTAATCATGATTAGCCGTGTCCCCGGTTATGGACAACTTGAGTATCTAGAAGTGAATTATTGGTTGATCTCATCACTCTTCTTAATGAAATTATTGGGTTACTAATAACTTGGGAATTTTGGGATTGAGTTGGAGGAACCTTCTCAA
Organism: Secale cereale; assembly: GCA_902687465.1. Classification (NCBI taxonomy): domain Eukaryota; kingdom Viridiplantae; phylum Streptophyta; class Magnoliopsida; order Poales; family Poaceae; genus Secale; species Secale cereale. The sequence goes on from LR738715.1 coordinate 92,110,269, forward strand.
TAATGGCATTTTTAACTTAGTAGTAAATAAAAATGTATTCCTTTGTTGTAGGGTAAAATTGGCTTTATGCAAAAATTAAACTTAGAGCCTCCACCAGCTAAATTTGCATATAGAGATAGTATTTTCATTATTATTATTCTATGGTGTGACATTGCCAGCATATTCCATGTGCTGACCTACACGGCTGCAACGTCTCATGTTGCAGAGTTTTCCGACGAGGAGTAAAGGTGCGATAGGTCGTTGTTCTGCACTCAGTTTGTCGTGGAGTTGGATGGACTCATTTACCTTCGATGCTTCCGCAGTTACTTTTATCTGGATGGCCTTCGGCCATATTATTGTAATAATACTCTTTTGAGGACCTCGATGTAATAAAGTGTGTGATTGAACTCTGTTATAATTCATCGAGTACTGTGTGTGTCAGCATACCGATCCAGGGATGACACTTAAGCACAGAGACTTCGATCCATTTGGGTCGGTTCGCTACAGAAACGGGGGATAGAAGGAGAGGAGCGGGTCGCTAGGGTTTACATGGGTTTGGGCCGATGGGCCAGGGAGGAGTGGGAGGCTGGCCGCTGGTGGAGGCCCAAGTGGGCGCGGGGAGGCCGGGCCGGCTGCGGCTGGGAACTGGGAGACGACTAGGAAGGAGCCCAGCTAGTCTAGCACTCTCCTTCTCTCTCTTTATTTAAACTTTAGCAGAAAATAGAGATAGTTCAAAATATTAATAAAAGGCCACGAACAAGGTATAAAAGATGGAACATTTTTGAAAGGCTTTATGGAATAAAACCAACCCCACAAAATAGTTCCAACAAAATAGGGAAGTGCAAACTAAAAATATTAGCTTGCCCCAAAGGAGTTTGAAAGGAGTCTAGACTTTAGGAGGAGCCTCGATAAAAGGGAAAATAAATAGAGGGAGGTTTGACGGTGAAACTTGAATTAAGAGGCATGGGAAAAAATATGCAAGTGTGTTACGGTTAATTCCAAACAATGGAATATTTATTAATATAGCTCCATAAATATTGGGAGGCTTTTATATGTTATAAAGAGAAGTCATCCTTCCCTCGATTTAAATGGACCGAAGGTCCACACAATTTATTTAAGTTGAGATGCAAAATAAATATGACATGATGGCATGATGACATGATGCAATGCAAAAATAAATAAAGCAAGCACAACTGAAACACACGGGAGAACCCGGAACATCTGGAACCTTCTGAAATCTTCTGGGACGTCGGTCTTCGGGAATCACAACTCTCCCACACTAACAGAGGATCTCGGCCCGAGATCCTAGAGATATCACCGGGTAAAAACGGAAGAGGAAGAGGTAAAACAAAGTTGCTTCTACGAGAAACGAGTGAAACCAGGAGCCTTGAGAGGTTAAACAAGTTGAATAAGAGTACAATGGAGATGAACGAAGATGAAAAAAACACTCCGTTAGAAAAGAGGAACAAGGAGCATTGTGAGAACCTTTTAGCTTGAAAGACATGAAACAAGAGCTCACGGATGACAAAAGAATTCCAAAACCACTCCGGTTAACCAAGATTGAGAAGGAATAAGAACGAAATAATTTGGACAGCACTCCGTCTGAAAATGGAAGGAATTAACATGAGCTAGCCAAGTTGGGAAGATACTTGATGAAAACAACAACACACAGCCTCTGAAACAATTAAAAGAATGGCACAAGGGTTAAGGAAGATTTCAGACAGCACTCCGGTTAAAAAGAGAGGCAAAACTTGATAAGATGAGAGAACTTGCATGAAGAACACAACACTCCGGTTAAATGATAAGCAAGGGAAAGAATATGATCTTGATAAAAAAGCGAGATGATGGTCAAAGAGAGCAATATTACAATGCCTCCGGAATGAAGAATATATGCTAGAACGTTGGGAAGAAAGAACGGAGAAGAAAATGACAACTTCTCTCAAAATTGAATTGAAAGAGCATCCTTACCAAGAAGGGTTGAACGGATTTGTTGGAAGAATCAACAACGAAAAGAAAAAGCTCGTTGTGGGCTTATGGAAAACATCTCAAAATTAAGAGGTGACAACCAGCCACTGACGAGAACATTTAATTGGATTGAGATCAACAAGGAGACGATAAACTTATTTCACCGGAATGATAAATGAAGAACTTGGGTCATTATTAAGCACCATAATAGCAGCAATTCTCAGGGAAAACTTTTAGGTGAATTATAACCCAAAATAAGTCCAACGAATAAATTGAAGGGTTGAAAGGATCTCCTGAACAAGGAAAATGATGGTTTAATTATCTCATTCTTGACAACTCGTGAATCATAAAACATGAAGGAATTGTCAAGAATGACATAACACCATCTGAAAAGATAAGGTAGAAAGGATTGCAATTGGAAAGCATGATGAAGAATGCTTGAGCTCCAACAAGAATCTTGATGAAGACTTCGAGGATGAATTAAAACATGATGAACCACCATGAAGAACTCCGGTAATGAAAAGCATGAGAAGTGAAAGATGAAAAGAATAAGATTCAAGGCCTGCGATGAATTAGATGGAGGTTTGAAATGATATAATTGAAATAACTTGGAGCTCCGGAAAACAAGATGAACAACTTAGAACCGAGAATATGATATGATGAACAAGCTCCGAAGGGATTTAACCTCTTGGAAGAAACTAGAATAAGGTTTATGTTATGCATATCCTTCACCAATTTAAATTGGCGACAAGCAATGGATTTGGCATACTACTTATTCTCGTTGCAAGGAATTACAGAGAGATCTCGCATAAGCTTGGGTAAATCTTCAACGAACCACCGGTAGGATTATGAAAAGAACAAATGAATTAAAACGATAACAACGGAAGGGTAATCTTGAAAGAACCACCATAAAAATATGGAGACGAACGAAGAGACATCAATGAAGAATATTTGGAGGACAGAGTTGAAAACTGAGAACGAAGAAATCTTCTGAAATGATGGCCTTCGGAGGATCACAATAGGAAGAATTCATGAAATGCTTCGGATGGGTATAAAAAGAATTCCTCACAATCTGAACAATAATGAGGATGGCAAGAAGCTAGAACCACGAATCTTCAAGAAGACGGGCCAAGATTTAAGAGAAACACTTCTCCGGTCTCCAAATGTTGAGAATGAAGGCGAGAAATGCCAAGAAGAATTTCGAGAAACTCCGGACGAATGACAAGAGGAAGGTGGAGCTAAAGATGGAAATGATTGAAAACAAGCTTGGAGAAGGCATGTGACTGATGGAAATCATTCTTACGTCACACTTTCAAAAGAATTTGAGTATAACTCCAGAAAAATAGAAGAGTCAGGTAAGATCCTGGGAAAAGACCTGTGGGTTAGGGCCACTCAAAGAAATCACCGTTGGAAAAGATTGCTTAAGAGATATTGCACCGGTTGAATTAAATGGCTTGAGTAAGATGACAATCATCAAAATAATTTGAACGGATTAAGAATGGAATTATGAATCTTCAGCACTCTGGATATGAATAGCAAGAGGAGAATGATTAATTGGTGCACCGGAATAAGAAAGCATTGTGAAAAGAGGAAAATGATAAGATCAACACCGAAATCTTGAATTACATCCACTGGCAGAATTTGAGAACAAAAGAATGATGAACTTGAAGCTCTTGAGCATCTTGACGATAAATCACCGGATAAGAACATTGAAGGAAAGAATGAAGAAATATCACATGAATAAAATGGATATTTCATTTGAGAATTTCTGGCTCCAAGAAGAAGAAGGGTGGGTGGGTGGGGAAAACAAAGACAACTTGGAATGAATGAAACAGACAAAACGTCAGATTTCTCAACGGCGTCCGTATGGAATAACATGAAGAGAAGGTACACCGGTTGAAAAGGATTAACATGAATATCTCGATGGTCAAGAAGAATTAGCACTCCCATAGGAATATGAGAACACCGATTAGGAAAGGTATGGAATCAACATTTGACATCGAAGTAACTCGAATACCAGAATCAAAACAAAAACAAAGGATAGATGTGTAGCAGCCTAATCTTCACAATATCATTCGAACAGAGACTTGAACGAATGAATTCCGTAGGTACATCATTTTGTCGAGAAGCCACTTGGAAGAAGAAAAAAAAGATAAATAAAAAGGAACAAGGATCAGATAGAACAAATACAAGATAGAAGTTTCGTTCGACATCTTCGTGCTGAAAGCTTATGGAACGTGTTACAAAAGGGTTTTGCAATCCCCGGATTAGCATAGCCAAGGACCCTTTAAGATGCAACTCCCGATCGGAACAAGCCCATAAAACCACTTCACTCAATGTAGAACCCCGAACTTCATATCGTGCATCCGTTGGAAGAATGCCTAGAACTACTGGATGAACCCACCTATTAATTTCTGAAAGTTTCCAATTATGCAATCAGGTGTTGGGGATACAGGGGAAGCACCGCGCAATCAACTCTAAACCTACATCCAGCTGTATCCATCCTTCAACACATAACCAGTTGTTTCCGGAAACCGTTTACCTCGGACCTTCGAAACACATCCACTATACATGCTATGGCAATACTCCCGAACTACCTCCCCAGTACTGGGTGATGTCGGGGTTATCTTGCCACTAACCGCATAGGAGAGTTTTCGATGTCGGCCGTCTTAAGTATTCTAGTACTGCCGCGATGGATTTGTGACGATAACACCTCAGAGCTCAACTCCCCGGGACACTGCCACAACCCCTAAATGACAGGAGGCATCGAGAATAATGTTCTCGTCACAAAGACATCGGAACAATCCAAAGAATACTCGCGAGATCCTAAAAAAAAATTGGTGCAATTTTTGAAGATAGAAGAGACAAGAGTAGTCGTCAGGAGTCCTCACCAGAGAAAAAGAGGATGAGAAGCAAAGAAATCCTACTCTCCGATATAAATATAGAACTCAAAATATTTTCAGTGTGTGCCTAGACTCAACCGTCAAAGATTTGATCAATCAGTGGGGGCTTCTAGGTCGGAGAAGGCTCTGAATACCAACTTGTAATGCCCAGGATGGGACTATACCTCCTACGTGTCGAGGCACGACTTAAAGGTATAAGCCCATCCTAGAATGATCTCAAGTTTGGTATCTTTGCACAACTCATGTAAAAGAGGGATTAAAATGCAAAAGGAGATAGTTGGCTTACACTCGCCACTTCACACAATACATTACATAAGCAAAACATCATTCAAAACATCACAACCCGACTACGGGTGAAGATCCAAAGATACCAAAACAACATAAAGTCACAGGTCAGGATCGAATCCTAGTAGAAACCACTAATGATCATCGAAACGTCACAAGCATACGGCCAAACTCTTCATCGAACTCCTGGTGAAGTACTGATCCATCTCCTGCATCAAACTCGGCTGAACCTGCATCTGGTGTGGTGAAGTAACTATGAGCCACAGAGGACTCAGTAATCCCGTTCCTGGGTAACATGACTATTTAAGCCTTGGGAGAGGATAAGGCTGAAGAAAAGAATAAGAGTCTGCAGCAGCAACTAGCACTAGCTTACGTATACGAGAGCGAGAAGAGAAGGTGCCTCGGTCGAGAGATGATCACGAAGTGATCCTAGCTAAAGCACGTCAAACATAACCCCACCGTGTTCAACTCCCGAATCCCTATTCGGAAATTGACAGTCACGGTACACACGCTGGTAGTGTATTGGAACATGGTGTCAAGTTATCTACAACCGGATATTAACAAGCTCCCATCTGCCACATAACCGCGGGCACGGCTTTCGAAAGTTCAAACCCTGCAGGGGTGTTCCAACTTGGCCCATGACAAGCCCACGATCCGCGGAGTCGCAACTCCAAGGTGGGAAGACCCGAGTATTCTCGGAATCCCGTGCTCAAGATACTCCGAACTAAGGTAAGGCTAATCCAGCAAATCCTCCCGGCGTGTCGACACCCTGATAGGTAGCCGCGCGTATCTAGTCTCAGGACACGACCGGATGGGTGAAGCTACGGGTTTTTACCAAACCTCGAGTTTCCTCGTGGTGGCCCCGCAGGCTCCCCGTTTCGGACCAACACTCATGTGGAGCACTGGCCCGGGGTTGTTGAATTAAAATAAAAGGGATAGCTAGTCCCTATGCAAGTTTTATTAGTTATTAGGTGAATAGTACCAAATGTTGGGACTTGCTGGAAAAGCCTTAGCACTTAGCGGTTTATCAAGGGGGTCCCATACACCCCAACCGTGTTAGGAACGCATAATCAAGGAACATAACACCAGTTTATACGGTTCCTAACGGCATGAGTGGAACAAATCACCAAGCAAAAGGCTTAGCCTTCCACCCTTGCCAATATATAGATGATTTCATTTAAGCATTTATATAGTGTGATATAACCCAACAAACTTCAACATGAAGCAAGCATCTTCAATCTTCACCTGCAACTAACAATGCTATAAGAGGGGCTGAGCGAAGCGTACTTAGCCATTCAACGGTATGCATAGGTAGGGTGGTTAGACAGGTTCATGGTTACAATAGGAGGCTGACAGGAAAACATGGGCATCGAGGCAATATACTAAAGAGCGATACTCTAGCAATAGGCAAAGATAGTAATGGTATCCGGGTTCGGTCATCTTGCTTGGGATTCCACAAGGAAGAAGAACGGATCCATGAAGTAGACGGAGCAACAAAGACGAGCAAATCCTCACAACTCCGGAACAAAACCGAAGCTATCAAGAGAAGCAAACCGGAAAGAAGCAAACAACACGGTAAACATACAAGCATAAACATGGCATACGATGCACATCCAAGTATGATGCATGTCCGGTTTAAATATGCATGGCATGGCAAAGTGCACAAACAAAACTACAAGTTAAGTGGAGCTCAATATGCAACGAGTTGCATATTGACGAAACACCACATGTTAATTATTTAGTTGACTCTCGTTTATTTACAAGACAAGGTTAAATGTTTTTAACATGGCAAGAGGTGAAGCATAATAAAACTACACTATTTAGGCAATTTAAATGGGGCCGGAAAAACAACAACAATTCCGGAAAATCCCCATGAGCATGTTTAGTAATTATTAAAGCAACAACAAATGCACACATTTTAATGTTGTTAGCATGATGCGGATGATATGATCAAGTTTATGCAATTTTTAGTTAAAGGTTAACAAGAGAGATATGAAGCACTTGTCACCGTGGTGGGAAGAAAGGTGCCACGGCAACGATCCGAAAATGATGCAAAGGCAACATATCGGTTCCGGTAACTCGTTGAGAGACCGGTGCAAAAGGTAACGGACAGCGAGACATGCAAGATGATAGGGTGGGGTGATCCCGTCACCGGGTTCCCACGAGTCGGCGACGAGGCAACCGAGGAACGGGACAAAAGAACGAAACGGGCACAACGGGCACAACGGGCACGGAGCACACAAGTGGAGCATCTCATACAACACAAGCGTCACACGGGTCATCGTCTCGGGGTTATACCTTCGAAACACTCGTTTCGGGGCGGTTCGAGATCGTAGTGGAAGTAGAGGAAGTAGTGGTACACGGGTCGTAGAGGAAGTAGGCGTTCACGTTAGTGTAGTGGTACTCGCGGTCGTCGAGCGACGGTAGTGGTACTTGACGTTTCGCCGTGTAGTCGAACTTGAGGGCCGTCGACGTCGTGGTACATGAGGGTCGTCGTGGTACTTGGCGTGTCATCTTGCGTAGTCGTTCCCGTTCGTAGATGTTCATTTCATCGTAGCCGTTCAGGTCTTGAGGCTTGACGAAAACCACAAACACAGACTCGAAGGGGTACTCGGCGGTCGTCGATCCGTAGATGTTCGGGTCTAGAAGTAGATGTACTTGCTGCTCCAAGGGTACTTGAGATAAAAAATAACAGCAACACAACACAAAAAAAGGAAAAAGGCTGCGGGTCGGCTGCTCCTGGCCAGCCGGGAGGAGGCAGCAGGGGCGCACGGGAGGGCGCGCTGCGGCTGGTGCGAGGCGGCCTTCGGCGATGATGGAGGAGGCAGAGGCGCGGCGGCCTGGTGCTGCGGCCTTGCTGGCCTCGGGCGCTGGAGGAAGGATGCAGGGCCAGAGGCGAGGAGGTGCTCGGGCCTGGTCGCGGTACTGGAGGGGACGAGAGATGCGGCCTTGGCGGGGGTCGCTGCAGCCTCGGGCGGCAGGAGGCCGGAGGGAGCGGGTGCTCGGGCCTTGGCCGACGGCGATGATGGAGGAGGCGCTCGAGGGCTGCGCCTTGGCGACGGGCAGAGGCCTGGGTGGAGGAGGCACTCGCGACGGGGGGGCTCGGGCTCCCACAGGCGAGGTCCTGGAGCACGAAGGGCGTGGCGCGCGGCTCAGGGCGTTGCTACAAGGCTAGGGCGGCGCCGTCGGGGTGCAGAGGAGGCAAGGGGAGGCGACAAGGCGCGCAACGGGAGAGGCAGAGGGGCTCGAGGGGGAGATCGATGCTGGGGCGGGTCGCAGGCGATGGGTCTCGGGAGGAGGCGCTCGGTCGAGGGAAAACAGGGATGCGGTCGGGTGCGAGAGAAGGGAGATCGAGGGGGGTTCGGGATCGGGCGAGAGCGACGACGGCTGAGGAAAACGGGGGATGGAAGGAGAGGGGCGGGTCGCTAGGGTTTACATGGGTTTGGGCCAATGGGCCAGGGAGGAGTGGGAGGTTGGCCGCTGGTGGAGGCCCAAGTGGGCGCGGGGAGGCCGGGCCGGCTGCGGCTGGGAACTGGGAGACGACTGGGAAGGAGCCCAGCTAGTCTAGCACTCTCCTTCTCTCTCTTTATTTAAACTTTAGCAGAAAAATAGAGATAGTTCAAAATATTAAGAAAAGGCCACGAACAAGGAATAAAAGATGGAACATTTTTGAAAGGCTTTATGGAATAAAACCAACCCCACAAAATAGTTGCAACAAAATAGGGAAGTGCAAACTAAAAATATTAGCTTGCCCCAAAGGAGTTTGAAAGGAGTCTAGACTTTAGGAGGAGCCTCGATAAAAGGGAAAATAAATAGAGGGAGGTTTGACGGTGAAACTTGAATTAAGAGGCTTGGGAAAAAATATGCAAGTGTGTTACGGTTAATTCCAAACAATGGAATATTTATTAATATAGCTCCATAAATATTGGGAGGCTTTTATATGTTATAAAGAGAAGTCATCCTTCCCTCGATTTAAATGGACCGAAGGTCCACACAATTTATTTAAGTTGAGATGCAAAATAAATATGACATGATGGTGTGATGACATGATGCAATGCAAAAATAAATAAAGCAAGCACAACTGAAACACACGGGAGAACCCGGAACATCTGGAATCTTCTGAAATCTTCTGGGACGTCGGTCTTCGGGCGTCACACCTGGAGTAGGGATCACCTAATTTTTATGAGGAATTCGGCGCGCTATGTCTGCTGCGAGATCCTGTGCTCCGGAGACTCTTCACATCTTTCTCCGTGACGGTGGAGGCCTCCCACTTGCCTTTGGAGCCAGATCCAACCATTGCCGGAGAAGGGGTGGTGGTGGGAGGGATGGGAGCTGCGGGCTCTAGAGCCATGAGATTGGGAAGCAGAGGCTAGAGGAAAGCATGAGGAAAAGGGGAGGAATTTGTATCCTTTTATAGGCAGTAAATACCAAACGCCCCCCCCCCCCCACTCGAGCCGTAAAACTCGCATGTTCCCAACGAGATCGTGCGTATGGTACGGTTGTGTTACCCAAACCATATTGATGGGGATCCTGCAATAAGCGGGCACGATCTCTGTTTCGACAAGACGTGCCACTGTAGGCTATGCCTCGAAACGCGAAGAGAGATGGAAAAGAATGGCTCGAAATGTTAATGGGTCAAGTGTGATGTTTCGCCGAAAAAGTTGTCAGTAAAGACACACTTCTTATTTTGACGTCTTGCCTTCATGGCTAAGGGTTGTACTAATCATACAGAGTCGGACATAGTTCCTTTGTGCAGGAAGACTAACTTGAAATATTCAGAAGGAGGAACCCACCTTGCAATGCCGAAGATAGTATGCGTGCCGAACTCATCGTCATCAAATACTGGTTCAGGGGCTACTGCGGGAGTCCTGGACTAGGGGGTCCTCGGATGTCCGGATTACTCGATATGGGCCGGACTGGTGGGCCGTGAAGATCAAAGCAGAAGATTATCCCCCGTGTCCAGATAGGACTCATATGTGCGTAGAATAGCAAGTTTGAGTCCGGGCGTAATGTTTTCTTCCTCTGCAAGATGATTCTGTACAACCCTAGGTCCCTCTGGTGTGTATAGAAACCGAAGGGTTTAGTCCGTAGAGGCTATCACAACAATCATAGGCTAGACATCTAGGGTTTAGCCATTACGATCTCGAGGTAGATCAACTCTTGTAATCCCCATATTCATCAAGATCAATCAAGCAGGAAGTAGGGTATTACCTCCATTAAGAGGGCCTGAACCTGGGTAAACATCGTGTCCTTACTTCCCCCTGTTACCACCAATCCTCATATAGACAGCTCGGGACCCCCTACCTGAGATCTGCCAGTTTTGACACCGACAACTGTTCATCCACGAAGTCTCCCTCCTGCCTCCACCAGCTACTGTACATCCACGGGCTCCTGTTCAACCAGCCCTCCACGTGCTACTGTTCATCCAGCCCTCCACGTGCTACTGTTCATCCAGCCCTCCACCAGCTACTGTTCAAACAGCCCTCCATAGGGTCCTGTTCATCCACCCCAACTAGCTCGATCGGGGTCATGTTCATCCAGTAGCAACGGCCTCTAGCTACTACCACGGGGTCCTGTTCATCCAACCCCCACCGGGAACTATTCATCCAACCCCAAACAACGCTCACTGTTCATCAAGTGGCAGCAGGTTTGATCGGCTTCAATTAGAAGCAGTAGCAAAGGAATCGCTTGATCGGGTTCAGTTAACAGACAGATCGATCGATCGCTCGGGTTCAGTAATGCGTAGCCTGGAGTGCAATCGCTCAGGTTCAGTTAGAGTCCAACGCCTCGCACCCACGTGCATACGTGTACTAGAGAAACGCGCAATCCCTACGTGCATCGCTCGGCCCCGACCACCCACCGTAACCGGGAACTCCCCGATATTTCCTCGCCCTTGCTTCTACCATGGTTTTTTCCGTCATGGACGGCCCAAAGAATGTCATGTAGCTGGGTCTCCGGCCCGCCTAGAACGAACAACCCATTTTCTATCATGATTTTTTATCATAGAAGTAGGAGCCCACCACATGTATGATGATACTAGGTTTTATCATAATTATCATCATAGAAGTGTCATACGCATGACAGAAGAAAAAATTGTTCGGCCCAGAATGTCACGGGTGTGTCTTTTTTTGTAGTGCCGGGAGTTGCATGATCTCATGGTCGAAGGAACGTGTATATGCCATTAAGAAAGTAGTAGCAGTAAACTAAACGATCATATGCTATGTTAACGGTTGGGTCTTGTCCCTCACATCATTCTTCTAATGATGTGACCCCGTTATCAAATGACAACTCGTGTCTATGGTTAGAAAATCTTAACCATCTTTGATCAACGAGCTAGTCTTGTAGAGGCTCACTAGGGACACGGTATTTGTTTATGTATTCACACATGTATTTAAGTTTCCGGTCAATACAATTCTAGCATGAATAATAAACCTTTATCATGATTAAAGAAATATAATAATAATAACCATTTTATTATTGCCTCTAGGGCATATTTTCATCATATAAGTCACGGAGAAGTTACAATACAGTAGGTATTATGGAATAATAAAATATAAATGGTTTCATGACAATAACTAAGGTTTATGATTTTCTTATTGTACTAACGGATCTCATGATAGGACACTCAATGCAACTAGCCCTATGCTTATGGCTTTGATATGACATTTCTTTAGATGAATGTATTGTATTTGATTCAAGCCTGTCGTAGGCGTATCGGAAGTGATCATCGTTATTGGGGAAGCCAGAGTGACTGCACCACTCCGTAAGGGACATATCGATACTCTGGGTCATGAGATGGAATGTGATTTGGTCACCTTCACCTTCGTAATTTAGCTCAACCGTGTGTGAAAGTGTGATCAAGAACTCTAACGTCAAACCGATGACATGTATAGTTGTGGATGGGCGGCGGGAAGGCTGGTGTTGGGCGGCCGGGAGTGGAAGAGTGTGAAGTGAGATAAAGAGTGGATTCTCGATAAAACTAATTTGTGGATTGGGACGGGCCGTCGGGCCAACGTTGCAAACATTTGAGGCTCCCCTATTTCTCCCCTCCACAGACACTAGAGTATGGGGTATGGTATTATGAAGGAACAAGGGAGCTCGTCGGTTTGGTCTAGATATACGGAGGAGAAGTAGGATGGGGTGCTTGAGTTTCCCTAGTGCTTTTCATACTAAACTGGCGTGATAGTTTTTTTTGCTTCAAAATAACTATTTTGTAAATTTAGTACTGAGAACCATCCCTATGAATTTCTAGGATCCGTGTAAGTGCAAAAGAGACAAACAAATCTTGAAGTGCAAAAGGGACAAAAAACAAATCTTGATTTGACGACTCTCGGTCTCGAATATTAAGGGTATCTCCAACGATGACCCTCAAACCGCCTGCATACGTCCAGACCACGCTATCCGGACGCGGAAGCCATTCAACGCGGGTCTGTATCGTTCCGCGGCATGGTCCAGTCATACTTTCTCCCTCAAAACGAAGACAAACATAGGAGGCTGTGCGGGAATCCGAATATCCATCTGACCAACCAAAAGACACAATGTATCCATGTCCTGTCTGTGCATATGTGATTAGCGTTTGGTGGAAGGCTGCTAGTGAGGCATTGGTCCGTTTGACGGAAGCTACTAATAAATAATATAGCAAGCTAATCTGGCGGAAGCTACTACCTTTGGCGGAAGCTACTACCTTTGGCGGAAGCTAGCCACAACATTTGACGGAAGGCAGCAATTTTTTGGACTAACCTGGTAAATTGCGCCAAACAGCCCACCTAGCATAGCCCCCTCCCGAAGCGAGAGAGCATTCCGTGAGCGATTGATGTGCTCGCTAACCCTAAGGCCGGTGGCAATGGCGGCGATGGCGGCGGCGAGATGGCGCCAGGTCCCATTTAGCACTTAGTAGTGGGTCTACCGTGACGAGGATGACGCCCCCGAGGTTGTCGCAATGGAACCCTCCGTAGGTCGCAGGTGCTGGCACCTCTACGATGGCATGATAGTTATCAGCCACGAGGGTAGGCAAGAAGGCAAGACCTCATCGTGGTAACTCCTTCTCCATCGTGCTTTCTTCTGCCTTGGTTTCTAGAGTTTTTGTATTTTTTGAAAGGGCTGGCGAGCTGTTCATGGCTGCGCTTTAGGGAGTTCAGTCTTCACATGTCTCAAGCACCACAGCAGCCTTCCCCAGCAGTGCACTGTTGCAAGAAGCTTTTCATGGTAGTTCAAAGGGGTGGCATGGAGAGGAAGAGAAGGATGTGATGTCGTGCTGGCCAGCAGCAGGGTACCATGTCAATTGGCAATGTTTCAGTTGTCCACGGTGACGATCTTGGTAATCAATTATGTGCTACAAATCTTTTATGTATTCGATTTTGTGGTTTAGTCTCTTCCTTTATTTTGTGGAAATTTCTATTGGCTACAGTGTGTGATGATGATATTTTGTACAATAACAACTCGCCTGGTATAATTTGACTCTGTTGCATGTCTTCACTAGAACATAAAGGCGCGCGTTGCCGCGCCCGTCTATCTTGAGAAATAATCAATATAAATGTTTAAATTTGAATTGTTCAAGCTAAAAGTGGTCAACTAGTGTTGGTGTTTTCACATTCATGAGTATAGAGTATGCAAACATGAACATATATACAATATTTTATCTTGTTGGGCCAAATAAATTTTAGTGTGATATTGAAACTTTTAATATCATCCTTTTTATTTGACGATGCAGCTACCAAGCACGTTGCATAACCCTGAAAACAACTGCACAAACTCGTAGCATGGTTCTGGCACATCTCACGTACAAGTTACATGCTTTATTTCACATAAAAGCTAAAATATTACATACAGATTTTATGGTTTTCTCAAAACAATACTTGACAATTTCCCACCATCCTAAGAATCAATTGATACATGTTTTCCACCTTTTCTTGACATGGTATCACAATAGAGAAGGTGGCTGGACATTGAAATCATAGTAAACCTCAACATGACATTGCTTGTTCTTCTTGAGCTGTGATATCTTCAAATCCCAACTCTCTTCTTTATACTTTGCTTCTGTTTTTAGTGTATATCCTGAATCCTTGGCATTTTTCCTTTTAAACCTCAGAAGTAGATATCTGCACCGCCACCCAAGGTTGAAACATTAATCGTTGTACTTATCGATATTGTACCATGAATGCTGACATCCATCTTGCAACCACTATTGTTCTTCTTCTCCCTACTTAGTGCTTTGGCAAACGTCTCAAACCTATAGGTTTGACACTCAACTATCCTGTACCAACACAACATAAAGCTCGGAAGAAGATGCACAAAGTAAAGTTATTATCTACTAACATCACCCATTGGCAGCTGCAAGAACCACGACGAAATGGCCCTACTCCGTGGTCTACACTAAGCTCCTCCACTTGATGGAAGGATTATTTGATATATATCACTACACATACCACGACAGCAAAATCATAGTGTTGATTCTGCTTTTACTTTTCAATATTAACAATCAAAAGATGAAGCACAAAGAAACATAACATAGATACATAAATTACGATTCACTTATTCCTTGGCATATAAAATATAATTAGTGGGAAGAAAATTACCTGAAGGGACTTTGGAAAATTAGCAGCAAGAACATCAACCACATGTTTTGCTTAAAGAAAAATGGTACAATGGTTTCTACATGATATAATCAAAACTGACCGGTGGTCAAGATCACCAACCACAATGTTATCACCACTCCGTTATATGCTCTTGTATCCATGACCAACTTCTTTCAAGCACTTCATCTCTAAAGTTCTTTTCCCTCACAAAACAAAGAAGTGTAAATATGGAAGAACAATTGTAAGGCTAGATAATGTGTTGGAATAGTCAAGCTCTCAAGCATGTAGTAAACAAAGAGATAATCGTGCGGTAGAGGTGCAGTAAGGGAAAACCGTATGTCTTCACTCTTTAATTGGGAAAAGCATCAAGCAAAGGTAAGTTAATTTTGGAAACCCCGTTATGTAAAGATGAACTGTATTTAAAACATAATCTTCAGCTCCTCATAGTGCTCGAACAAATTGTTGACTTAGTACAGTCTACAGTGGCATGATGAAACTTTTTGGTAGGGCATAAAACATGATTATTACATGGCATTCTTGGAATTACACTTTGTTCTTGGAAGGCCCTGTGGACTATGCTCTGAATCTCAACCTATGATTTGCCAAAATAAAGGAATGAAATAAGATGAACAAAAAATAAAATAAGCGTGTTTTAAGTCAAGAGACAGTTAAGTAGTAGCTTTTTATTTGTAGAGTAATTAGTTTTTTGGTTTGATATTGTATGGGCTTGTTGTGTGCAAGTTCTTCTTCTAAATTTTCTCTTCTTTAGTGATGATGTTTGGCAGAGCTCCTGCCCATGGTTAGAAACATTAATTGTATACTTTAGATAATTAAAATGCAAATGAATAATATACTTTGAGTATGTTGCAGAAAATTCGAAACTCTTGATATTCGCATATAAATATATCTACATCAAAGAGAAAAAGTTCAAAAGATGGATTTCTGTTTTGGTGAGAAAGTGTAGGATATAGCAAACGATCAGTCCAGTGGTGATTATATATTTTTTTAAACAGATCAGTTTCATCGCTGCACCGTTTGGGTAGTTGCAAATCCCATGCAACACAAGAGAAGGGGATGTCTTATAATCTAAAACCACCAGCAGCTTGCAATCGATGCAAGATTAACCTGGTGCAAATCACTAAAATATGTAATGATCGTGGAATTGGAATCACATCTAGTATAGTGGCTTAAAATGCTTAAAACTGAACCACACGCACATATAGAGAGAGATAGCTGACCGTCTACGTTTTGGAGACCGAGTCCATGCCTGCGTACCAGGAGGGAGAGTCAACCAATGTAAGGACCAGTTGCTGCCAAACCTGCAAGGATGAATAGCAAGTAAAATCCGTAGATATGAACTATGAAGACATGGAGGAGAATTAGTGGGACGAAGATGGATGGTCGGTGAGAATGAAACTAAGCAACAGCCATGGTTGAGACATGACACGGAAGGCAGGAAGGAAGAGATGATGTGAGGCCTAATATATGAGGGAGAACGGAAAATTCAACTAACGCACCAATAGGGCAAATTAATCATCATCATCACCTCAGAAAATAATTACCATAATCACAAGAAGTACACAGTGGACCTTTAATGCGGCAGCTTTCAGCTTCAGTTACGGAATGGGAAGGAATGTGTGGTACAGCTTCAAGGCATGGAGGCGGATGAAGGAGAAGGACAACCAGCGATGGACACTGGCAACGGGGGCAGGCGCCGCGCTGCCATGGAGGAGCGGTGCAAGACTGAAATAAAAAAACAATAACGAAGGGGCTTCGGAGGAAGAGTACAGGCGGGTGGACGACACGGACGGGGAGTCAGACGCGCAGCAGGAACTTGCCGACGGCTGCCGCGCATCGCGGACGAGGCAGCGAATCGCCGAGGACGAAACGGCGGCGCATCGCGTATGAAGGAGCAGACGAGTTGTTAGGTTCGGGACTTCGGGGGATGGCGCTGGAACCCGGACGACCTGGCATATTAGCATGCGAATGGATGACCTGGGCCTTGGACGGCCCATTAAGGAGAGAAACTCAAGCTCATTTCGCGGAACAGCAGCCCGCGAGACGTTGTGTTGAGCGTGCAGACGACCTGGGAAGCAGCTAGATGATCTGGACCATAGGTTTGAGGATCCGACGGCTGAGACCATCAAATCGCTGTGGATGCTTCTAGCTAGCTCCGTTATACTATTTCTCAATTAGGTTCAGTTTTTGTTGACTTATTACCGTAATTGTCAAATAATGATGTTTTAGATCTCCCAGCAAAAATAATAATCTTTTAGATGATAATTCTCATACATGTGGGTGTTAGATTTTGTTTCATTACTAAGGTTGTAGGTTTTTAAGAATGTGATTTCAGAATAATTAGTTATGCCTTCGTGGATGGTTGTTGATTCAGTGTTTTTAAAATTTTCATCTTGGACTCTATACTAACCACACAGTAGCTAGATTCAGATAGTTTAGACCTCAAATTTTATAACATGAATTTCGTCATTTTGCAGCTTATCAGATAGATCATTCAAAGCTTTGATTAGCACCCTACCAGAGGGATAACTCTTGTGGTTTGCAGCTTTGCAAGTTTAATAAATTATGATCTGACGGGCATCTGTTTTCTTTTAGTACACTTGAAATAATATCCCTCTTTTCCATCCATGTATTATGTTGAGATAGACACTATAAGGGTCATGGATGCATAATAAATATTACATTGGTTACCATGAAAGGTTATATTTTGTAGTGGATGGATGATATTTGTTTAACAGAAGATAAATGTATTACTTATAAGACATGTAGATTTACATGGGTTGGGAGCGTGTTGTTATTTTGTTAATGCTCTTGTTTGTTGCTTCGATTCTGGTTATTTTCTTCAGATTTGAGCTGTACGAGAGAGTTAATTAACTTTGTCAATTCATATGCCCATTCTTTTAGGTGTATTTGTGTAGTTGTTTTTGTCTTCTGTGGGAATATAAGTTAGTTCTACTGCCTTTATATTCTTCATCTTACAGTTCATACATTTAACAAATCATCTACTCGCCCTAGCGCAAGAGAGGTTCCTTGTATTAGCGTCATATTTCTGGGCATGTAGATGTCCTCATGGTTTCTTTTTATATGTGTTTCCAGGTTTCGGGACAATGTGCTTGTGCTCCGATACTTAGCTATAGTGGTAACAAAATAATTCTCCTTTGGTATATTGCTCTACTTTTTTTTATCAGAAATCTCATTCTTTGTCAATCTTTTTTAAAAACCCTTTGTTTGCT
This sequence comes from Secale cereale, assembly GCA_902687465.1. Classification (NCBI taxonomy): domain Eukaryota; kingdom Viridiplantae; phylum Streptophyta; class Magnoliopsida; order Poales; family Poaceae; genus Secale; species Secale cereale. The sequence continues at coordinate 92,128,227 of LR738715.1, forward strand.
TTTATTTTACAATATTTTCTTACATGCATGTTATGGTTATATGAACAACAATAATGTTGTTGTTTTATCTAGAATCATGGCATTTTCTGTGATCTTAAATGAAAGTGAAAAATCGTGCATTTATAACAACTTCTGCAATACCAAAACCTTTCATACACAGTGCAAGATATCCTGCTTTTTTTAATATCTGAAGTTCTACCATTCTATTGTAATAATAGACGGGTGCAGCAAGCGCGTCACTCATGATCTAGTTAGCATTATATCTGTCTGCATTTAAACGAAGGCTGTAGCGTTTGGCAAAACGCTATTTTTAAAAACAAAAAATGGCAAGCATTTCGGATTTGTGGAAATGTATGCGGACAATGTTGGATGACCGGCTCCCATATCCGTGTCCGTGGACTGGCCCCTCTTTGTCCGTGGACGAATGCGGGAGGAAATTTATGGGTCGTCGTTGAAGATGGCCTAACCAAGCAATTATTTCTATGTCGCCACTCCTTGCATTCACATTCAGACACATGAGTACATGAGTACGTTTCATAAGAATTTACTCCGAGTGGATTAATTTTAGTAAGATCCAAGAATTATCTTCAATTCCAACCAAGTTTTTTTAGAATCATTTCTACCATTTCTTACTATTTCTAGTTTTGCTTTTTGAGCGGACTCCATTTCTTGGACCCCATTCACAAGATGCAACAGCCCAGCCCAGCCCAGCCCATTCCGATCAGCCACACGAGTCCATCAAGGCACCGTCCCTCTCTCTCTCTCTCGCCCAAACGAAAACGAAGAGGAAGAAGAAAAGGGGGGAAACCGCAGGCGGCGGCGGCTTTTCCACCGCCGAACGCGCCCCCAAAACCAAATCCCTCCACCAAAGCCCCCATCCCCATCCCCATCCCCATGGCGACCGGGTCGCGTCCGCCGCAACACGGCCCCCGCTCGCCGCCGGAGCTGGTGGACGACGTCGTGCGCGAGATCTTCCTGCGCGTACCCGAGGACGACCCCGCGACCCTCGTCCGCGGCGCCGCCGGCTGCAGGAGCTGGCGCAGCATGCTGTCCGCCCCCGACTTCGCCCGCGCGTACCGCAAGGCCCGCAGCGCGGCGCCCGTGCTGGGCTTCCTCCACAACGACACCAGCTATCCGGAGGGTCACTTCGCCTCCTCCCACTTCGTCTCCACCGCGGCATTCCGCTTCCGCCAACCGGCGTACGAGGACCTCTCGGGCTGGGACGTCCTCGACTCCCGCCATGGCCTCGCCCTCTTCCACGCCCCCAAGAACAAGAGGAACAAGGGCTTCGTTGTCTGCGACCTCGTCACCGGCCAGCGGTGGAAATTTCGCGACCCCGACCCCGAGTGCTCCGACGTCATGTGGTGGCAGCACGGCGATCACATGGACAAGCGCATACGCTGTAGTGCCACCGTGCTCTGCGCCAAGGCCCAGTGTAACCACCTCCACTGCCCTGGCGATGGCGGCCCTTTCCGCGTGGCCTTGGTGGGCACCAACTATAGAAACTTGAGAGCCCACGCCACCGTCTACTCATCAGAGACTCGTCAGTGGAGGGAGACGATCTCTATTCGGAACCAGGATTACGTCAATGGCAGGGGGAACAGTGCTGTTGTGGGAAATAAGGTCTATGTCCAGTGTGTAGAGAGTGACAAAGTCGTGGAGTACAACATGCATGAGCAAAAACTATCTCTGATCACCCTGCCACTCGAGGACGAGGAGGGGATCGGCCACACCATTGACCTCATGGGGGTGGACGACCGCAATCTGCTGTTTGCATCCGTGCTGAAGGCTAAACTCTGCCTATGGACTATGGAGGCTGGTCCCGGCGGAGCTGCGGGGTGGGCGCGGCGCTGGGCCATGGAGCTCAAACCATCTTTCCCTGCTTGTCTCCTCACAGACAGGGCAACTATGCTGGTTGGCTTTGCTGAAGGTGTTGGTGTCATCTTCCTGAGTACAAGGGCAGGGCTGTACGCAATTGAGCTCAGTTCAGGCGAAGGCAACAAGGTTCACAAAGAGTTCTTCGATAAGATCATACCCTACAGGACCTTCTGCACTAGAGGTACATACTACTAGCCTTGTACTGTTTTTTCCACATGTACATTTAGTCATGAACAGTGATCACATCATTGGCTACTATTATAGTGGTTGATGGTTTTGCTTGTAGCTTAGATTGTTGGATAATTTTTGTTCGGGGGTTCCCAATGCGGTATGTGATTCCTGAATGTCGTTCTTTCTTTCTGTTTTTTGTGCATAACTAGATAGATATCTGTATGCAGGTCTGCTCGTTTTTCTGGTTTCTTGGTGATTTGTAGAGATGTAGGGATCCATCCTTTGTGCTGTTATACTATTCAGACATTGAGGCGTGCTGCAAACCTGGGTGATTGTAGGCAACCATGAATTTGTGCTGATACAGGCCAGAGAAAAGATACAGTAGTTGTGCGGTATTGGTGTTAGACTGTTAGGCAGATTAACTAGGGAGCTGACCAAAGAATTCCATGGTGAATGTATAGTTGGTGATTTATGCATCGTTGGCTGCTCTTTGCACTGATTAGGCCTTAAGAGTTGAAAGATTTGCCGATCAGGCCCTAAGATTGCCAAAAGCAGTTTGCAAAGCACTTAAGTGATCGGAGCTTTGCTGTGAGCCAAGTGACTTCGGGCATCCAAAGCTCCCTGTGGTGTTTTTGATAGGATAACCTAATCCCAGGTCTGCACTAGGCACTATCCTGTGAGTCTGCCCAAATGAAAGAGGCGATTCCATTATTGTGTACGTCCAAAAGGTCCATCTTCAGTTTTATTTTTGATGCTTGTAGCTGAACCTTAGTTTCTGTCAATAGAAATCGGAGAGAAACTCTCTTTCATATTACAAATAAAATAAAAGAACCTTAAACAGATCCAGTTCGAATCATGTTGTGATGTGGATGCTTCCTGCTATTGCTTGGTTGATTTGGACAAGTAGAAATGAAATGATTCTAAGGGGCAAAGTGTGCTCCTCTCCTGCTTATCATATAATCTGATGAATCTTTGTCTCATGATGCAGCAATAGGGCAGTTGGCCGACCTCTCGCGCGCAGTTAGCCGGTGTACAGGAGCTTCTCTACTAGAGGTACATACTAGCCTTGTACTGTTTTTCAAACATGTACATTTAGTCATTAACACTAATAACATCATTGGCTACTATTATAGTGCTTGATGCTTTTGTAGCTTAGATTGTTGGATAATTTTAGTTGGAGAGTTCCCGATGTGGTATGTGATTGCTGAATGTCGATGAGTATGTACAGTTTTTCTTTTTTTCTGTTTTTTCTGCATAACTAGATATATATCTGTATTCAAGTTTGCTAGTTTTTCCGGTTTCTGGGTGATTTTTAGAGATGTGGGAACCCATCCTTTGTGCTGTTATACTATTCAGGTGTTGAGGAGTTCTGCCGACCTGGGTGATTGTAGGCAAACATGAATTTTTGTTGATACTCCCTCTGTTCCTAAATATAAGTCTTTGGAGAGATTTCACTATGGATCACATACGGAGCAAAATGAATGAATCTACACTCTAAAATGCATCTATATACATCCGTTTGTGGTTGATAGTGAAATCTCTACAAAGACTTATATTTTGGAACGGAGGGAGTAGTTGATACAGATCAGAGAAAAAGATACAGTAGCTGTGTGGTTTTATTGGTGTTAGGCAGATTAACTAGGGAGCTGACCAAAGAATTCCATGGTGAGTGTATAGTTGGTGATTTATGCATCGTTGGCTGCTCTAGTATATATATTGCACTGATTAGGTCTTATGGGTTGAAAGATTTGCCGATCAGGCCCTAAGATTGCCAAAAGCAGTTTGCAAAGCAATTCAGTGACCAGAGCTTTGCTGTGAGCCTCGGGCACCCAAACCTCCTTGTGGTATTTTTGATAGGATAACCTAATCCCAGGTGTGCACTGGGCACTTGCCCTTGAGCCTGCCTAAATGAAAGAGATGATTCCATTATTGTGTACCTCCAACAGGTCCATCTTCAGTTTTATTTTGTATGCTTGTAGCTGAACCTTAGTTTCTGTTAATAGAAATCGGAGAGGAAACTCTCTTTCATACAAATAAAAGAACCTTAAACAGATCCGGATCGAATCGTGTTGTGATGTGGATTTTTCCTGCTATTGCTTGGTTGATTTGGACAAGTACTAGAAATGAAATGATTCTGAGGGCAAAGTGTGCTCCTCTCCTACTTATCACATAATCTGATGAATCTTTTGTCTCTTATGATGCAGCAATAGGGCGGTTGCGCGGCCTCTGATCGATGAAGCTTCACGTGCAGTTGTTGGTGCTAGAAGGATATAACTAAATGGCGTCAGGACCTGTGTTTACTGTTTGCTGCCCAGGAAGAATTCGAAGTGAACTTGAGTCTCATTTGCTGCTGGTTGTGTTGAACAGTCTGGTTAGGGTGGATGCGCTTTTGTTCCATTTCTGCTTGTGCCAAAAACTGGAGTCCTTTCGTCCGAGTTGGGTGCAACTCAAACTGACCGGGAGGAGAAATTGTGGTGATCCGTTGACGGTTTTGTGGCATGAATTGTTGCAAATTTCTTCTTCCCTATTTTTGTTTGATAGAGATGATATTATTGTCTTGAAAATGCACTATTCTGGGATTTACGGTGTACAATCTCTCTATGCAGTAAGAAATTTAAGGTGGTTCTCAGTTTACCATTCTCTCTAGAATTTCCACCAGGATCACGTGTTTCTGTTGCATCTTTCTTAGGGCATGTACAATGATTTTAGCTTAAGGATGCCACGTAAGATAAATGATGAGGTGGAGGAGAGAGAAACTCATAAGAGAAGGATTGTCTTAGCTTATTTAAGCAAAGACAAGAGATGATAGCTTAGCACAATTTGTCTCACCATGTTTTTAGGAATAACTAATTATTGAAGATAAGGCTAAGAGATGACCCATTGTAGACTTGTTTTTTTGTCATCTCTAATTTACATGCAAAACTTAAGATAAGACTATCTTAGCAACCATTGTACATGCCCTTAGTGTCAAACTTACAGTAGGCTTCTCACTAGGGCCAATTAATATGGCTAAGAGACAGGCACATAATTAGTTGATCAACATGCCTTTTTGTCTATTTCTTTGATTGCTGTGTGGCGGTGGCCTGAACTTTCGGATTTTGTTCAGATCGAGGTAAGAAAAGATTATGAACATGTTGCTAAACGTTGGCGCTGCAGTGCCAATGATACTGATTGTTAAGTATGCTTTTTTTTGACCGGGACGGCAGGTGCTCTGCCTTTTCATTATAATAGTAGAGGGAAACCTGCCTTTTCATTATAGTAGAGGGAAAACTGTACATACTGAGAGTTTCAGTAAGAGAAAACAAAGAAAATACATGTCCGGTGCTGCACCCAGCAACCCGGCTGTACAAGTATGCTTTGTGCTGCTGTTTTGTGCCACTCTGGCAACATCGTTGTGACTTGTGAGGATACTGTTGTTACTATACTTTATGGTAAATCCAAAAGTATTGTTTTCATCTTAGCACACCTCAACGTCAGACAACTCCCAGAGCTACATACAATGTCTAGTGATGCAGTGCGTATTTGGAAATCACATGCCGCGATCTAAGCTAAGTGCAAAAGCAAAATCATTCTCTCGCATTATTAGCTTGTTTACATTTTTCATGTAAAAAAAGATTATTAGCTCATACTCCTTCCGTTCCAAATTACTCGTCGTGGTTTTAGTTCAAATTTGAACTAAAACCACGACGAGTAATTTGAAACGGAGGGAGTACATGTCATGTGTGCTGACTCAACAAACCTTTGAACAATCAATGTATGTTGATTTCTAGTTTATAAAGAATTTACTACGGAGTATTTCTTAGTGGATTTACCATTTATAGTTTTTCTAGATCAGTTTACCATGCTATTTGTTTTCTGTTTTTTTAGAAGAATTTTGTTTTGTTTTGTTTGAGGTTTTTTTTAGGTGTCGTTTTGTTTCAATAGATACCATTTCCTGGATCCCATTTGAAAGACGCAACGACCCAGCAGCCCAGCCTAGCCTATTCCCGTACGTGATCAGCCACAGCCCACAAGAGTCTATCCCACACGCCGCTTGAAGAAGAGGAAAAGGGGGGAAAACTCCACGCCACGGCAAAAGCAAAAGCAAAAGCATTCTCTCATATTATTAGCTCGTTTTCATTTTCATGTTAAAAGAGATTAGCTCATACTCCTTCTGTCCCAAAATATAAGAACTAGTGTAAAAAACGTTCTTATATTTTGGGACGGAGGGAGTACATGTCATGTGTGTCGACTCGATAAACATATATGCCTGACCAACGTATGTCGATTTCTAGTTCATAGAGAATTTACCATTTTTAGTGGGATTACCATTAATAGTGTTTTTAGATCAATTTACCATTTCCAGTTTTTTGTTTGTTTGAGCAGATACCATTTCCTTTTATTTAGAACTACCAGATACCATTTCCTGGATCCCATTTGAAAGAAGCAACAACCCAGCAGCCCAGCCCGGCCCATTCCCGTACGTGATCAGCCACAGCCCACACGATCCATCCCACGCGCCGCTTCTCTCCCAACAGAGAAGAAGGGGAAAAGGGGGGGAAACTCCACGCCGCGGCAGCTTCCACCGCCAAATCCCTCCTCCAGCAACCCCGAAATCCCCATGGCGCCTCCGCCGCAGCGCCGCCCCAGCTCGCCGGGGGCGCTGATCGACGACCTCATGCGCGAGATCTTCCTGCGCGTACGCGGGGACGACCCCGCGAGCCTCGTCCGCGCCGCCGCCTGCTGCTGGAGCTGGCGCGGCATCATGTCCGATCCCGAATTCGCCCACGACTACCGCAAGTTCCACGGCGCGGCGCCCGTGCTGGGCTTCCTCTACAACGACCACCACATGACAACCCACATCGACCATCGCGGCCAGAGGCGTTGGTACTCCTCCCACTTCGTCTCCACCGCGACCTTCCGCCCGCCGGCGTGCCGGGACCGCCGCAACTGGCGAGTCCTCGACTCCCGCCACGGCCTCGCCCTCTTCGACACCCCGAAGAGGCGCGAGGACTTCGTTGTCTACGACCTCGTCACCGGCGAGCACTGGGAAATTCACGCCGATCCCAAGTGCCACTACTTCATGTGGTGGCCCGACGACGACGACGACTTGCACGCGTGCCTACGCTGCAACGCCACACTGCTCTGCGCCAAGGACCGGTGTGACCACATCGACTGTCATGGCGGTCCTTTCCGCGTGGCCTTCGTCGGCTGCGACTATACAGGGAGGGCTGCCCACGCCGCCCTCTACTCATCAGAGACTCGTGAGTGGACTGACGTGACCTCCGTTGAGCACGAGCATTTCATCCACTACACGGGGCACAGTGCTGTAGTGGGAGATAAGGTCTATGTCCCCTGTGTGGAGAGTGACAGTCTCATCGTGTACAACATGGGCGAGCGAGAACTATCTGTGATCAATCCACCATTTCTGGTCCAGGCCATTACTCTCATGGGGGTGGAGGGCGGCATGCCGCTCTTTGTGTCCGTGGTGAAGCCTAGACTCTTACTGTGGTCATTGGAGACTGGTCCCGGCGGAGCTGCGAGATGGACGCGACACAGGGGCATCGAGCTCAAATCATTGCTCCCTACTCCTGTCCTCTTGGACAACTTCGGCGTGACGCCGGTTGGTTTTGCTGAAGGTGTTGGTGTCATCTTCCTGAGTACAAAGGCTGGGTTGTACACAATTGAGCTCAGTTCACGACAAAGCAAGAAGGTGCACGCAATGCAAAGCATGCAAAAGGTCATTCCCTACATGAGCTTCTACACTGGAGGTATACAGAGAAACCACTTCTAGTGTTTTTCAGACATGCACTTGAAGTTATGAACACTAAGCACACCATTGACTACTATTTCAGTGTGCTTGTGCTTGTGCTTTTAGCTTAGATTGTTGAATACGTCGCGAGTATGTAGCTTTTTTTCTTCTCATTTTTCTGCATAAGTAGATAGATACTGTATGCAGGTCTGCTCGCTTTGCTTGGTTTTCTGTTTGATAGCCGTTATGTTCCTACGGCTACGTCATGAATTAATCATCAACGAGCAAGGCATGTTGGCCATCTCTAGTTCATTCTTTTCCTATTATAGTGGCACGCAATTATGAGAACATATCCAGTACGTTCTTTGTGTTTTGTTGTGACAAATCACAATATAGATAGACCATGTATATGTCATGCTATAAAATTCAGGATTCAAATTTAACCCATAGCTAGAGAAACGAAGAAAGACATACTCGGTTTTGACAGTACAGCTGGATTGTCTGTTTCCCCTGGGGTGTTAACAGTTTTGGATGTAATTGCATTTGTAATTTCCTACAAACAGTTTTCACAGGAAGAAAGTTTTGTATACAATGATGGAATGAGTATTGCCACGAATTCTATAGATGATTGAACATTTAAGCCGTGCCTATGTGTTAGTAGATATGAATGAGACAGGGATTTGCATGCTAGAACGTAGAGGCAAAATTAACAGACTTGGCTTTACAAAATTGTCCAGTCATGATCTAACGAACAAATTACGTTGAAGTCTATATATTCATTCATACTTCTGCGTTGAGTCATGCCACGGGCCTGGCTGATTGAAGATAGCCATGAGATTTTTATTGTCATGCTTCTTTTGGTGTTGATACAAACTAGAGGGAAACATACAGTAGTTGTGTAGAATTGTCCTTAGCAGATTACCTAGGCAGCTGAGTAAATTATTCCATGGTGAATGTGTAGTTGGTGCTGCATGTTCCTTTGAACGCTCTAGTATATGTGTTGCGCTAATTAGGCCTTACAAGTTGGTTAACCTAGTCAAAGAGTTGCTCATCAGGCCCTAACATTGCAAAAGAGCAGTTTGCCAAACAACTATGTGATCAGAGAGCTTGCTGTGAGGCAAGAGGTCTCTGTCTCAGGCGCCCAAACCTCCTTGTGGCGTGTTTTGTGTATTATAGCCTAGTCCTATGCAGGCAACTAATGATTTACCCAAGGGAAAGGGAAGTTCTCGTAGTTATGTACGCCCTCTGTAAAGAAATATAAAAATGTAGTGATCTAAACGCTCTTATATTTCTTTACAGAGGTAGTACCTCTAACACGGATGCTTCTTGGTACAATTTGGTTGATTTGGATAGCTAGAAATGAAATGATTCTGAGGGGCAAAGTAGGCTCCTATCTACTCATGATATCATCTTATGAAGCCTTGTCTCTTATGGTGCAGAATGGGGGCCATTGCTGGCCTCTGGTGAAGCTTCACCCGCAGTTGCTGGTGGTACAATGATATAACCAAATGGCGTCAGGGCAATGGGATCTGTCTACTTTTGCTTCCCAGAAGCTTGTCTTCTGTTGCTGGTTGTGTTGGACAGTTTGGTTAGGGTTCATGCGCTTTTGCTCTCTTCTGTGCTTGGGCCAAAACTAAGTTGGTCGTTCTGGATGTGTGTGTGTATTGTAAGTCTGTAACCTAGCAGGGCATCTATGTTTCACTTTGCAACACAATCTGGGGACAGAATAGAGGCTGGGGGCAGCGGCGTGGCTGAGATGGCTTCGAATTGATTGACAGGGGAAGTGGTGTTCAGAAAGAAAAAGGAACAGTTGAGGAACGGTTTTTTCTCTCTCCTGAATTTGGGAACAATGGCCCGTATGTTCCTACGGATATATCATGAATTAATCATTAACAAACAAGGCATGCCGGTCATCTGTATTTTCATCCTCCATGGTTGGAGTTCTAGTTTTCCTATTCTAGTGGCACACTTACAAGAGAACGTATCCAGTACTTTCTTTGTGTTTTCTGTTGAAAAATCACTATATAGATAAACCACGCACATGCCATGCTATAAAGTTCAGGATTCAGATTTAATCCATAGCTAGAGAAACAAAGAAAGACATACTCGGTTTTGATAGTAATACAGTTGGAAGCTGGATTGTCCGTTTTCCCCTGGGTCTCAACAGTTTTGGATATCATTGGATTTGTAATTTCCTACAGACAGTTTTTATTGGAAAATGGCTCTTTGTACAATGCAGGTGGAATGAGTATAATAATGTGAACTCTATAGAATGATTGAATTCTATAGATCTGAATGAGAGGGATTTCCAGGTTAGAATATAAAGGCAAAATTAATAGACTTTGCTTTCCGAAATTTTCCAGCCATGATGTAACACACAAATTATGTCCAAGCTTTCATATTCTTTCATACTTCTGGAAACCACTGGGTTTGTTCGGCCTCAATGTTTGCCTTTGCTTGGCATTGTTGAATAATAAACAACATATAATTGTGTGCATATATTTGATGCAAAGGACAGGGGTTAACCCTCCTTTTTGAAAAAGAAACAAAAATATGGGAAACCCTCCTTTTCAAAAAAAGAAACAAAAATATCGGAGAAGGTTCTCTACGCAATGCAAGTGGATTGAGTATACTGTGGATTCAGTAGATGATTGAACATTGAAGCCTTGCCTGTGTTAGATCTGAATGAGAAAGGGATTTACATGCTAGAGTGTTGAGGCAAAATTAATAGACTTGGCTTTCCAAAATTCTCCAGACATGGTTTTGTTCACTAAGTGTGCACTAGAGAGCATAAATTATGTCGAAGTCTACAACCCTACATACTCATTCATACTGTACTTATGTGTTGCCAGGAGAGCATGCAAGTTGTCACAACACAAATTAACAAGTCTCACTCACAGCACAACGCAAACAGTTTGTCACAAGTCATAACAAAATTAGCAATCTTGTAATTATACGGTGATGCTGGACTAACTGAACACTTGAATACAAAGCTCCCATGTCTCTGTATCCAACAAACCGACTTCAAAGCTACTGTTCCTCTGAAGTCTGAAACCACGTCCAAAGTTCAATACTCCCTCCGTAAACTAATATAAGAGCGTTTAGAATACTAAAATAGTGATGTAAACGCTTTTATATTAGTTTACAGAGGGAGTACTTCACACCATACTCACAAAAGGCTCCAACATTTCTCCACAGAAACTTGGACAGCATTCAAGTAGCTCCAGAATTCATCTACATGGCATAATGGTCTAGCGTTAGTGCTTTTAGTCCGCTGCAGTAATAAGGATACAGTGACATCAAACATGACAAGTTACTACAGTATAGATGGATCATTGTTGTAGTGGTTAATAAGATTAATGGCTATGTCATCCATCATCATGTTGTGGTGTGTCTGCCATCCGTCGTTTCTGACCATTAAATCTGCATCTAACGGCCGTTAGGTAAGTTGTGGCATTTTTGCAACAGTAGCCCACTTATCTGCTCCAATTTGCAGAAAATCCCTTATTATCTTGAAGGCAACCACGTCCCTCCCTCACCTCATCAAAACAGCGTGAGAAATATATATATACTCCTATAAAAGACTTAGTTGGTGATGGTGGTGTGTCTGTCATCCGTCGTTTCTAACCATTAGATCTGCATCTAACGGCCGTGAGGTAAGTTGTGGCATTTTTGGAACAATAACCCACTTCTCTACTCGAATTTGCAGAAAACCCCTTATTATCTTGAAAGCAACCATATCCCTCCCTCACCTCATCAAAACAGCGTGAGAAATATATATATATACTCTTATAAAAGACTCAGTTGGTGATGATGCTGTGTCTGTCATCCATCGTTTCTGACCATTAAATCTGCATCTAACGGCCGTGAGGTAAGTTGTGGCATTTTTGCAACAGTAACCCACTTCTCTGCTCCAATTTGCAGAAAAACCCCTTATTATCTTGAAAGCAACCACATCCCTTCCTCGCCTCATCAAAACAACGTGAGAAATATATATATATATATATATACCTAATAATAAAGAAAGTTGGGTTTCAGCCCGTACGTCGTCGGCTTTTTTGCAGAAAAGTCCCTTCACTTATTAGAATTCAACCCGCCATCCTATTTTAAGTGGGTATATCAGAAAACGCTTCGTTTTTACAAAAACAACCCTACATGAGTTACAATCCTACCCGCGATCCTTACTTAAACTGCTTCACCGCGTTCTCTATCGCCGAGTACGGGCCGCCGCTTGCCGTCGGCGTCCACGCCGTAGGAGACAACGAAGGGGTGATGCGTCGTAGCGGAAAAAAAAGGAAGAAGGAAGCGGGGTCAGCCTGCTGGTTTGCCAGCGCCGGAGAGGCTCGTGGCAGGGAGCTCCTCTCCTCTGCTTCAGGTACAAGTCGGTTGAAGCGCTCGGGCTGCAGAGCTACGGGGCGAGGGCCGAAGGGTGGCGAAGGCGCTGGATGGGACTTGGTGTAGGTCTCCGGCGAGATGGAGATGGCGTGGAGGGGGTCTGGATGCCGGCGGGTCCTTGGCCGGCGGCGCTCCGGCATCGGGCGGCCATGGCCATCCCTTTGCAGAAAAATAAAAGACAGAGAGAGCTCTTACAGAAAAGAACGGGATGAGAGAAGAGAGATGGAGGAAGAAGGGGAGGGCTCACCAACGTCACGTCTTGGCTGGAGACGCTCGACAGCGAGCTGAAGAAAGGAAGCGGTCGTGGGGCTCCTGGTTCCAAGGAAGTGCGAGCATCGAAATGTTGCTCAGGGGCTGTCATGCTCGCGCGCGACCCATGTCTGATTTGGATTGAAACAAAGAATAATGGCATGCTTCACCAACCAAAAATGCGGAATCCAAAAAAGAGAGGGGAGAGAGCCAATTTGAAGATACAGAAAAAAGGCCCGGGGTCAAGATACAGAGAAAAGGACTTGCGTCGGGACGGCATGTCGGCATGCCATGGCCGCCCATCCGATGGTGGGGTCGCAGTTGAACTACAGGAGTACGAGAGTGGCTGTCGGTGCTGGAGCGCACGGCCGGAGCTAGAGGAGCCCTTAATGGCCAGAGGAGCGGGGATTCCCGGCTAGGGGAGCAGCCATCGCCATGGCCGGGTGGTGCAGGGATCCGGGGGAGCTGGGGGAGGGGGAGGCGGGTAGCCAGCGCCCATGGCCGGGGGTGGTGCGGCGTGCGGGAATCCAGTGGAGCAGGGAGGCTGGGGGTGGAGATCCAGCGGCGTGCGGCGTGGCAGTGGGTGTAGGCGGCAGGGGCGGCATGACCCAGGGGAGGTCCGGTTGTGGACAACTGCCATCACGGAAGAGAAACCGAGGAGATAATTAATGAGCGAGATTGCGAGCGACGAGTCCAAGGAGCGCTACCGACACGGCTGCTGGTTTCTTCTAGACCAGCTAACACATGTGTGGCTACCTTTATCTTTAGACAAGCGTGCACACGTGTCACAATTCCTGTTTTTTCTTTTTGCCATTAAAAAAACAATTCTGCTTTTTTTAGTTTGGATCTTTTTCCTTTGTGAAATTAATACTTTGGATCCTTCACACACCGATAAAAATCTTTGAGTCCATCACGCGAAAGTGTTAGAGCATTTACGACCGGACATCTTCAATCCGTCTCAAACGTTCAGGTGGACGGTTCGTCACTGACAGGTCACAAAAATTCGACTCAGACGGGCGCCTGAAACGGGTCTCAAACGCCCGGGCCGACCGGCACCCTCATATAGCCTAAATATGGACCGGATACGGGGGTGCCCGGGTGCGTCCTCCACGTCAGACCCGGCCCACGCTGTCTCATTCGACCCTTTATATATTCATCCCTATCCGCTCGCCGAACCAAACCCTAACCACTTGACTCCACTCTCCTCTATTGATGTCCCTCATGAACTCATAATGACTGGCTACTAAAAAAGAAACAAACACTAGACATACATGGAGAAGAATTAGATAATGTTACACTAACATCTATACACATGTTAGGGCACACGAGACGAAAACATATATGCTTGCACATCCACTAAAGTAACATATAAAATAAATTGTCTCCAGCTGATCCCGGTTCATACAGTGCATAATAAACCAGAAAGGAGCAATTAAGAGAATAGTAATATGGAATTAAGAGAAAGATTAAAACTCTAATGTCGGAGAAGGAAAGAATAAACTCTGTTCTTGCTAGGGACAAAAAGGAAATAGTATGATCAGAAATTAATATTTAAAATGTTTTTGCCTTCTGAAAAATGATGTGTAATTATTAGAAATCGTTCGTGCATTTTTATTTATTTTGCGAAGTTTTAAGAAAAGTTGTCACGTGTTAAGCTAATATTCATATAATTTTAAAATTGTTCACCCTTTTCTGCAAGAAAAAGTTTCTGTTATTCTAAAAAGTGTTCACATGCTTAAAATAACATAATTAAAAAATATCCATTCTCTTTTAAGAAGTCCATGTGATTTAAAAAAATCGTAATTAAAAAAATATACATTCTCTTGTAAGAAGTCCATGTGATTTAAATTCTTAAAGAATATCGATGCATTTTGAAAACTAATATACTATTTTAAAGTGCATGGGCGTAGGAGGGATAGTGTGTGACTAGGTGTAGGTTGCAACAGGAAGGGCGGACGTCAAGTCCAGCTCGCCGATTAGTTTTAAAACTATTAGAAATTCACTTGTGATGGTGTGGTTCAGTGGCAAGTGTGAGTGGGTTTAGGGTTTAGGTGGTGGCCGAGATCATCATCATGGGATTGGCCACGTACGGACGCAATGTGATCAAATGGACACCATGATCATAGTTGATGAAGGCGGGAATGATGATAAGCAATAACATGGATGAGGCGGTATGTTAAAATAGATATCATGGACATAAGTCATGTTTATTATGCTAGAAGCATGTGTTTTATTCTTCCGTTGCAACGCACGGGCAGAAACGGATTACTGAATCGGATGTGGAAGAGGAAAAGCAATCGGAAGCAAATCCATACAACAACTCTGACCAGCAGTAAAGTACCCAGCTTTCAGAGATTGGACGCCCAGATTAGTACAGAGAAAAGTTGGACTACTTGATCGTCTTGAAGGAGGATGTCTACATGTACTGAACCAGTAAATCGTTCATGGATATTTCTTTATAATGTTTGCAATGACTCGTTCGTCGTTATTTAAAATTTTCATTAGTCTGATGGTCCTTTATAATGTTTGTGCGATCTATACGAATAATTCCATGTGCATATGTAATTTACCACCAAAATCAGTAACAAAGGGGAAAGACTACGTCTTACTATATGGGAAGCTTAATGACCGGGATCGGAACTTATCATCTGTGCGACAAGTGGTGGCGGAGGTAAAAGCCATGATCAGAAATTTGAGCGAGTTCAAGATCACCTGGGTCCAAAGGACAGGAAATGGTGCTGCCCATTTGCTGGCGCGCTTAGGAATAGTAGAGCATCGGTGGCTTTGGGACTCAGTTTCCCCTAATTATATTCTTAGCGTTGTATCAGGCGAAATTTCTAATTTAGTTTAATAAAATGGGGGTGTGAACTTCAAAAAAAGAAGTGTTTGTTTGGGACAATCCCAAAAATAGTGTTCATTTTTTATGAAAACGTTAACTTTGATTAAAAATAAGAAATTTACCAAAATTAACCTAATTATCAATGTTTATTTAAATTGGATAAAAAATGATGCACAGTAGCACATGAAGCAGATTGTGTCTCTTTTTTTGCCGGGTGCAACGCACGGGCATTTGTACTAGTATATATATATATATATATATATATATATATATATATATATATAATACTCAGTTGGTGATGGTGGTGTGTCTGCAATCTGTCGTTTCTGACCATTAGATCTGGATCTAACGGCCGAGAGGTAAGTTGTGGCATTTTTGCAGCAATAGCCCATTTCTCTGCTGAAATTTGCAGAAAACCCCATATTATCTTGAAAGCAACCACATCGCTCCCTCACCTCATCAAAACAGCATGAAAAATATATATATGCTTCTATAAAAGACTCAGTTAGTGATGGTGGTGTGTCTGCCATCTGTCGTTTCTGACCATTAGATCTGCATCTAACGGCTGTGAGGTAAGTTTTGGCATTTTTTGCAACAATAGCCCACTTCTCAACTCCAATTTGCAGAAAACCCTTTATTATCTTGAAACCAACTACATCCCTCCCTCACCTCATCAAAACACCCCGAGAAATATATATATACTCCTATAAAAGACTCAGTTGGTGATGGTGATGTGTCTGCCATCCGTCGTTTCTGACCATTAGATCTGCATCTAACGGCCGTGAGGTAAGTTGTGGCATTTTTGCAACAATTGCCCACTTCTCTGCTCCAATTTGCAGAAAACCCCTTATTATCTTGAAAGCAACCACATCCCTCCGTCACCTCATCAAAACAGCCTGACAAATATATATATATATATCCTCCTATAAAAGACTCAGTTGGTGATGGTGGTGTGTTTGACATCCGTCGTTTCTGACCATTAGATCTGCATCTAACGGTTCTGAGGTAAGTTGTGGCATTTTTGCAACAATAACCCATTTCTCTGTTCCAATTTGCAGAAAACCCCTTATTATCTTCAAAGCAACCACATCCCTCCCAAAAGAGTCAAGACAACCTGAGAAATATATATATACTCCTATAGAAGACTCAATTGGTGATGGTGGTGTGTCTGCCATCCGTCGTTTCTGACCATTAGATCTGCATCTAACTGCCGTGAGGTAAGTTGTGGCATTTTTGCAACAATAGCCCACTTCTCTGCTCCAATTTGCAGAAAACCCCTTATTATCTTGAAAGCAACCACATCCCTCCCTCACCTAAATCAAAACAGCGTGAGAAATATATATATACTCCTATAAAAGACACAGTTGATGATGGTGGTGTGTCTGCTATCCGTCGTTTCTGACCATTAAATATGCATCTAACGGCTGTGAGGTAAGTTGTGCCATTTTTACAACAATAGCCCACTTCTCTGCTCCAATTTGCAGAAAAACCCCTTATTATCTTGAAAGCAACCACATCCCTCCCTCACCACATCAAAACTACCTGAGAAATTTATATATATACTCCTATAAAAGACTCAGTTGGTGATGGTGGTGTGTCTGCAATTCGTCGTTTCTGACCATTAGATCTAGATCTAACAGCCGTGAGGTAAGTTGTGGCATTTTTGCAACAATAGCCCATTTATCTGCTCGAATTTGCAGAAAACCCCTTATTATCTTGAAAGAAACCACATCCCTCCCTCACCTCATCAAAACAGCATGAAAAATATACATATGCTCCTATAAAAGACTCAGTTGGTGATGGTGGTGTGTCTGCCATCCGTCGTTTCTGACCATTAGATCTACATCTAACGACCGTGAGGTAAGTTGTGGCATTTTTGCAACAATTCCCACTTCTCTGCTCCAATTTGCAAAAAAAAAACCTTATTATTTTGAAAGCAACCACATCCCTCCATCACCTCATCAAAACAGGGTGAGAAATATATATATATATCCTCCTATAAAATACTCAGTTGGTGATGGTGGTGTGTTTGCCATCCGTCGTTTCTGACCATTAGATGTGCATCTAACGGCTGTGAGGTAAGTTGTGGCATTTTTGCAACAATAACCCACTTCTCTGCTCCAATTTGCAGAAAACCCCTTATTATCTTGAAAGCAACCACATCCCTCCCACACCTCATCAAGACTACGTGAGAAACATATATACTCCTATAAAAGACTTAGTTGGTGATGGTGGTGTGTCTGCCATCCGTCGTTTCTGACCATTAGATCTGCATCTAACGGCCGTGAGGTAAGTTGTGGCATTTTTGCAACAATAGCCCATTTTCTGCTCCAATTTGCAGAAAACCCCTTATTATTTTGAAAGCAACAACTGTTGGGGAACGTAGTATTTTAAAATTTTCCTACGATCACGCAAGATCTATCTACCAGATGCATAGCAACGAGAGGGAAGAGTGTGTCTACGTACCCTCGTAGACCGGAAGCGGAAGCGTCAAGTGACGCGGTTGATGTAGTCGAACTTTTTTGCGATTCTACCAATCAAGCACCGAACGTACGGCACCTCCGCGTTCAGCACACGTTCAGCTTGATGACGTCCCACGAGCTCTTGATCCAGTTGAGCTTCACGGGAGAGTTTCGTCAGCACGACGGCGTGGTGACGGATATGATGTATCTACCGGCGCAGGGCTTCTCCTAAGCACTGCAACGGTATGACCGAGGAGTATTTCTGTGGAGGGGGGCACCGCACACGGCTGGAACAATTCAACTTGTGTGTCTTTGGGTGCCCCCCTGCCCCCGTATATAAAGGAGGGAGGGAGAGGCCGGCCCTAGAGGAGGCGCGCCAAGTGTGGGGAGTCCTACTAGGACTCCCAAGTCCTAGTAGGTTTCCCCTTTCCTTTCCGGAGTAGGAGAGAAGGAAAGAGGGGGAGAGGGAGAAGGAAAAGGGGGCTGCACCCCTTGTCCAATTCGGACTAGAAGGGGGGCACACGCCTCCTTCCATTTTGGCCTCTCTCTTCTATTCCGGTAACTCCCCGGTACTCCGAAAATACCCGAATCACTCGGAACCTTTCCGATGTCCGAATATAGTCGTCCAATATATCGATTTTTACGTCTCGACCATTTCGAGACTCCTCGTCATGTCCCCGGTCTCATACGGGACTCCGAACTCCTTCGGTACATCAAAACTCATAAACTCATAATACCGATCGTCATCAAACGTTAAGCGTGCGGACCCTACGGGTTCGAGAACTATGTAGACATGACCGAGACTCATCTCCGGTCAATAACCAATAGCGGAACCTGGATGCTCATATTGGCTCCTACATATTCTACGAAGATCTTTATCGGTCAAACCGCATAACAACATACGTTGTTCCCTTTGTCATCGGTATGTTACTTGCCCGAGATTCGATCGTCGGTATCTCAATACCTAGTTCAATCTCGTTACCGGCAAGTCTCTTTACTCGTTCCGTAATACATCATCCTGCAACTAACTCATTAGCTGCAATGCTTGCAAGGCTTATAGTGATGTGCATTACCGAGTGGGCCCAGAGATACCTCTCCAACAATCGAAGTGACAAATCCTAATCTCGAAATACGCCAACCCAACAAGTACCTTCGGAGACACCTGTAGAGTACCTTTATAATCACCCAGTTACGTTGTGACGTTTGGTAGCACACAAAGTGTTCCTCCGGTATTCAGGAGTTGCATAATCTCATAGTCATAGGAACATGTATAAGTCATGAAGAAAGCAATAGCAGTAAAACTTAAACGATCATAGTGCTAAGCTAACGGATGGGTCTTGTCCATCACATCATTCTCCTAATGATGTGATCCCGTTGATCAAATGACAACTCATGTCTATGGCTAGGAAACATAACCATCTTTGATCAATGAGCTAGTCTAGTAGAGGCATACTAGGGACACTCTGTTTT
Organism: Secale cereale; assembly: GCA_902687465.1. Classification (NCBI taxonomy): domain Eukaryota; kingdom Viridiplantae; phylum Streptophyta; class Magnoliopsida; order Poales; family Poaceae; genus Secale; species Secale cereale. The sequence continues at coordinate 92,147,422 of LR738715.1, forward strand.
GTCTATCTATTCACACATGTACTAAGTTTCCGGTTAATACAATTCTAGCATGAATAATAAACATTTATCATGATATAAGGAAATAAATAATAACTTTATTATTGCCTCTAGGGCATATTTCCTTCAACAACATCCCTCCCTCACCTCATCAAAACAGCGTGAGATATATATATATATATATACTCCTATAAAAGACTCAGTTGGTGATGGTGGTGTGTCTGCCATCCGTCGTTTCTGATCATTAGATCTGCATCTAACCGCCGTTAGGTAAATTGTGGCATTTTTGCAACAATAGTCCACTTATCTGCTCCAATTTGCAGAAAACCCCTTTTTATCTTTAAAGCATCCACATCCCTCCCTCACCTCATCAAAACAGCGTGAGAAATATATATACTCCAATAAAAGACTCAGTTGGTGACGGTGGTGTGTCTCCCATCCGTCGTTTCTGACCATTAGATCTGCATCTAACGGCCGTGAGGTAAGTTGTGGCATTTTCGCAACAATAGCCCACTTCTCTGTTCCAATTTGCAGAAAACCCCTTATTATCCCGAAAGCAACCACATCCCCCCCTCAACTCATCAAAACAACCTAAGAAATATATATATACTCCTATAAAAGACTCAGTTGGTGATGGTGGTGTGTCTGCCATCCGTCGTTTCTGACTATTAGATCTGCATCTAACGGCTGTGAGGTAAGTTGTGGCATTTTTGCAACAATAGCCCACTTCTCTCCTTCAATTTGCAGAAAACTCCTTATTATCTTGAAAGCAACCACATCCCTCCCTCACCTCATCAAAACAGCGTGAGAAATATATATATACTCCTATAAAAGACTCAGTAGGTGATGGTGGTGTGTCTGCCATCCGTCGTTTCTGACCATTACATCTGCATCTAACGGCTGTGAGGTAAGTTGTGGCATTTTTGCAACAATAGCGCACTTCTCTACTCCAATTTGCAGAAAACCCCTTATTATCTTGAAAGGAACCACATCCCTCCCTCACCTTATCAAAACAGTGTGAGAAATATATATATACTACTATAAAACACTCTGTTGGTGATGGTGGTGTGTCTGCCATCTGTCGTTTCACACCATTAGATCTGCATCTAATGGCCGTTAGGTAAGTTGTGGCATTTTTGCAACAATAGCCCACTTATCTGCTCCAGTTTGTAGAAAACCCCTTATTATCTTGAAAGCAACCACATCCCTCCGTCACCTCATCAAAACAGCCTGAGAAATATATATAAATATACTCCTATAAAAGACTCAGTTGGTGATGGTGGTGTGTCTGCCATGTGTCGTTTCGGACCATTAGATCTACATCTAACGGCTATGAGGTGAGTTGTGGCATTTTTGCAAAAATAGCCCACTTCTCTGCTCCAATTTGCAGAAAATCCTTTATTATCTTGAAAGCAACCACATCCCTCCCTCACCTCATTAAAACAGCCTGAGA
>LR738715.1:92160414-92211501 GCA_902687465.1 Secale cereale
ATATATATATATATATATATATATATATATATATATATATATACTCCTATAAAAGACTAAGTAGGTGATGGTGGTGTGTCTGCCATCCGTCGTTTCTGACCATTAGATCGGCTTCTAACGGCTTTGAGGTAAGTTGTGGCATTTTTGCAACAATAGCCCACTTCTCTGCTCCAATATGAAGAAAACCCTTTATTATCTTGAAAGAAACCACAACCCCACTCACCTCATTAAAACAGCCTCAGAAATATATATATATACTCCTATAGAAGACTCGGTAGGTGATGGTGGTGTGTCTGCCATCCATCGTTTCTGACCATTAGATCTGCGTCTAACGGCTGTGAGGTAAGTAGTGGCATTTTTGCAACAATACCCCACTTCTCTGATCCAATTTGTAGAAAACCCCTTATTATCTTGAAAGCAACCACATCCCTCCCTCACCTCATCAAAACAGCGTGAGAAATATATATATATACTCCTATAAAAGACACAGTTGATGATGGTGGTTTGTTTGCTATCCGTCGTTTCTGACCATTAAATCTGCATCTAACGGCCGTGAGGTAAGTTGTGGCATTTTTGCAACAATAGCCCACTTCTCTGCTCCAATTTGCAGAAAAACCCCTTATTATCTTGAAAGCAACCACATCCCTGCCTCACCTCATCAAAACAACCTGAGAAATATATATATATATATACTCCTATATAAGACTCAGTTGGTGATGGTGGTGTGTCTGCAATCCGTCGTTTCTGACCATTAGATCTAGAACTAACAGCCGTGAGGTAAGTTGTGGCACTTTTGCAACAATAGCCCATTTCTCTCCTCGAATTTGCAGAAAACCCCTTATTATCTTGAAAGCAACCACATCCCTCCATGACCTCATCAAAACAGCATGAAAAATATATATATGCTCCTATAAAAGACTCAGTTGGTGATGGTGGTTTTTCTGCCATGTGTCATTTCTGACCATTAGATCTACATCTAACGGCTGTGAGGTAAGTTGTGGCATTTTTTGCAACAATAGCCCACTTCTCTGCTCCAATTTGCAAAAAACCCCTTATTATCTTGAAACAACTGCATCCCTCCCTCACCTCATCAAAATAGCCCAAGAAATATATATATACTCCTATGAAAGACTCTATTGGTGATGGTGGTGTGTCTGCCATCCGTCGTTTCTGACCATTAGATCTGCATCTAACGGCTGTGAGGTATGTTGTGGCATTTTTGCAACAATATCCCACTTCTGTGGTCAGATTTGCAAAAAAAAAACATTATTATCTTGAAAGCAACCACAACTCTCCCTTACCTCATCAAAACAGCTTGAGAAATATATATATAAACTCCTATAAAAGACTCAGTAGGTGATGGTGGTGTGTCTGCCATCCTTTATTTCTGACCATTAGATCTGCATCTAACGGATGTGAGGTAAGTTGTGGCATTTTTGCAACAATAGCCCACTTCTCTGCTCCAATTTGCCGAAAACTCCTTATTATCTTGAAAGCAACCACATCCCTCCCTCACCTCATCAAAACAGCGTGAGAAATCTATATATACTCTTATAAAAGACTCAGTTGGTTATGGTGGTGTGTCTGCCATTCGTCCTTTCTGACCATTAGATCTGCATCTAATGGCTGTTAGGTAAGTTTTGCCATTTTTGCAACAATAGCCCACTTATCCGCTCCAATTTGTAGAAAACCCCTTATTATCTTGAAAGCAACCACATCCCTCCCTCAGCTCATCAAAACAGCCTGAGAAATATAGATATACTCCTATAAAAGACTCAGTTGGTGATGGCGGTGTGTCTGCCATCCCTCGTTTCTGACTATTAGATCTGCATCTAACGGCTGTGAGGTAAGTTGTGGCATTTTTGCAACAATATCCCACTTCTCTGCTTCAATTTGCAGAAAACCCCTTATTATCTTGAAAGCAACCACATCCCTCCCTCACCTCATCAAAACAACGTGACAAATATATATATACTCCTATAAAAGACCCTGCATTTTGTAACATGTCATTTGCATCAATAAAGCATAAAAATTTGGACCAGCAAATTTTTTTGGCATCATTTGACTTTTATTTGGAGTTGAGTTTTTATTCCTATGTTTTTCATGTGCTCATTAAAGTCAACTACTACCTCTTGTATAATTCATCTCCTTACCCAAAACTTCTGCCCAGTGATCATACCAAGTGTTTATAGCAGTATAGTATTTTCTTATAAAATTAATTTGGCCAAAATGTATTTTCAAAAATTAGTATTCCAAAAACCCCTGAATTGAGGTTTGCACTGCAAGTGCTTGATTTAGGGTGAGAAAATTATTTCAAAAAGTATATTTGAAACCTAGTAGATATAGGACTCCCAGAAACCACAAAAGTGTAATTTTAAAGGCTTTTTCTTAAGGCCAGAAATGGTCTTTAAAAGGGAAAAACTATTTAATAATTTCAAAAATATTTGCCAAAATTCAGGGAGACTCATAGGACATATATTGTCCATATATAAGAGTTTCAACACTTGGTCATGTTCAAAATATTAGGCTAATCCCTCAGAAACCCTTTCTGGATATTTCAAGCTTTTGAAATATTTACAAAGGAAATATTCTCTAAAAATTCCAGGGAAATTCTATCATGTCATATATGACATATTTGATGATCTTGCCAAGCCCCATGCCTTGGGAAGCAAGAAAACATCATCAAAACCCCTCAAAACCATTCTGTCCATATCAGAAGTTTGAGCAACTTTACATTGCCAAACTTGTCCAAATACTCTCAAACTTGGTGCACATGCTAGAATGGTCTAATAAGGCATCTAGACCAAATGGCACAAGCTTTGGAGTAGGGTAACTTGATCAGAATACCCCAAAACCATTTCTGTTCAAATTCAAATTTGAATAACTTTACATTACCAACTTTTTATCTGGGGTTTCAAACTTTGTGGGCATGATCATAACCCCAAATGATGACACTACACCAAGTGGTGCATCAAGGGGAGATGATTAGCTTGACTTAAACATGATGAAACTCTTTTTGTTGATTTCTAGGGTTCACCAAAGTTACATTGGCTAGTTTCATCAAACAAGCCCAAATTTGGTGAAACACCCTATTTCCGTATGACATTCAATCATGTTAAGTGGCATGGCTAGTGGAGATCATTTGCTTGCCCAAAACTTAATCAAACACCTTCTGCCATTTTACCAAAACCACTGTTTTGGCCTCTTTTACTAATTACCCTTGACTCAACTTTCTACCACAGCCTCACCTAGTTACCTTCTACCTCCAGTAACTCCCCCATGACCAGAGTTCAATGACTGAAGGGTGAAAACCCCAATTTACCTTGCTGGACAGCCCAGTTCTTATATTCTCCCAGCTCCCCTCCTCTCTCACTGGACAGCCAAGGCATCCAAGGCCACAGCCAGATTGTTTACTCCCTGCTGGACCCCCCCAGACACGGCGGACGCACCCAGCTAGCCAACGGCATGCCGTGGCATGCAGAAGTGATGTCTACACACGCTTCTACTCTTGAAGACTATGTTGGGCCCCCAAGCGCAGAGGTTTGTAGGACAACAACAATTTCCCTCAAGTGGATGACCTAAGGTTTATCGAACTCAGGGAAGTAGAGGTTGAAGATGGTCTCTCTCAAGCAACCCTGCAACTAAGATACAAGAAGTCTCTTGTGTCCCCAACACACCTAATACAACTAGGAGTTGTATAGATGCACTAGTTCGGCGAAGAGATGTTAAATGGCAAGTGATATGGATGGCAAAACAAAGTAATATAAATCTGTAATAAAAAGTGCAGCAAGCAAACAAGTGGTAAACGTGAGCACAAATGGTATTGCAATGGTGGAAACAAGGCCAAGGCTTCATACTTTCACTAGTGGCAACTCCCAACAACATTAACATAATCGAATCACATGATATTTCCCATAAAACATGCAATGGAGACGCACCCGGAGGTCATTCCTTCGTGGTCAAGAGAGGACGAGAATTATGTAGGGCTACAAAAGCACACCTCAAAGTTCGTAGTTCTCAATCTAAGGATTTCCCAATGTCACCGCGACCATCCAAAGAGAGTCCCACAATCACCACAACATATCTAAAGGATAGTCAAAGACAAGCACCAAGAGACTCTCAATCTTGAATCAACACACAAGAGAGGAAATCACTCATGAAAATATTTTTCTAATCCATGTCCAATAGACCGCTGTCACCTTGGTCTCGGGGATTATACTAGATAAAGACAAGTGAGTACATCAATCCAATACATAGAGGAAGGGGAAATATCATGGGATCACCCTAGATTAACATAGCCTATGATCACAACGAAGATCACATCATGGGAGAGAGAATTGACCACATAGCTACTGGTAGAAACCTCAGCCCCGAGGAGGAACTACTCCCGCATCATGGAGGGAGGAAGCAACGTCGATGGAGATGAATCCGAGGGCACTTCCCCGTCCCGGCAGGGTGCCGACACAGGAATTTTGGTCCCCCGAAGCTTGATGGCGATGGCGGCGAAGATCGGAATTGCGTCTGGAGAAAAGGGGCCTGGAATCAGGGTTTCCTCGACGGGTGTTAAATATATGCCAAAGGGGGTCGCCCGGGGAGCTAAGGGGGGCCCAGGCGCCCCCCCGGCGCGGCCTGGAGGGGGGCCGCGTGGCCAGGGCGCCTGGAGCCCTGGTGGCCCCCCTCCGGCCCTACTTTGGCTGCATGGAAGCTTCCGGAACGCTGATTTTTTATATATTTTTCCCGGAATTTTTCTGGCAGTTTACGTAATGGGAAAACCTGAAATACAAAAACAGCAGAAAACATAAACTGGCACTGGGTGCACTGAGTTAATAAGTTAGTCCAAATATGATCAAAAGTGTATGGAAGTGTATAAATATCATAGCAATATCACACAAAAGAGGCATGGAGCAAGCAGAAATTATAGATACGTTTTGGACGTATCAACATCCCCAAGCTTAATTCCTGCTCGTCCTCGAGTAGGTAAATGATAAGAAGCATAATTTCTGTGGTGACATGCTATTAACCATATAAGAACTTTTCATAGTGATAACCCTCAACCGTAAGGGATCGAGATAGTCTTCGCGGGTAAGAATAACCCAATTTATTGATTCGACACACGGGGAGCCAAAGAGTATTTATAAGCTTTAACAGTTGAGTTGTCAATTCAACCGCACCTGAAATATACTAACTTGCAGCAAAAGATAAGTGGTAACAGTGATATGATAGTGCTGATAGTAATAGTAAAAGTAAACAACAAAAGTAAATAGCAGTAGTAAATAGCAAAGGTGGCAACTAGTGACAAGCAAGGTTTAAAATACTGTAGGCTAGGGAGATGGATGGTTGGGCGTTGCATGGATGAGATAGTTTCTAACTCGGGGCACGGCACACGGAAAAGTAATGATCATCTAGGCAAATATCAAACATTAGGCATGTATCCCATAGGTAGTTGTACGTGCTTGCAATAAGAACTTGCACAACATCTTTTGTCCTACCATCCCGCTACGAACGGGGCCAAAAGGAACTAATGGATATTAAGGTGCTCCTGTCAAAGAGCACCGGAACAAAGCAATGAACTCAATGGATACATGTAATCCTCAAACTACGGACCATCCCCTTTGGTGTCCCAAGCTGTCACCTTTGGGATCGCCGGTTCCGAACCGTAACAGGTGCATACAACTCATAGATAGGATCAAGAGCACAAATATATTCATGCAAACACATATGGTTCAGATCTGAAATCATGGCACTCGGGCCCTAGTGTCAAGCATTAAGAATAACAAGTTGTAGCAAAGATGATAAACACCATACTAGATGATAGGCAACATGCCCCCAACAATCTGACGAACTATTACATGATCTAACTCATCCAATCCCTACCATCCCCTTCGCCTACAGCAAGGGAATTACTCACACATGAAGGGGGAAGTCATGGAGGGATGATGGAGTGGTGATGATGATGACGATGGCGACGATCTCCCCTCTCCGGAGGCCAAATCAGCCTCCAGATTAGCCCTCCCGAAGAAGAACAGAGGGTGGCGGCGGCTCCGCGACGAGAAACAGCGAAAGGACTCCCGATCTGGGGTTTCTGCCTCGGAGGAAAAAATACGGGCTAAAGTAGGGCACCAGGGGGCGTGGGTCCCACCCAGGCGCCCCCCCGGCGCGGCCCAGGGGGGGGGCGCCCACAGGGCGCCGGGGCCCCCCTGGCCCCCCTCTGGCCCCACTTCTGGTATGTTGTTTCTTCGGGTGCGTGGATTTTTCGTGATTTTTCGTGGATTTTTCTGAGATGGTTAAAAATCCGTTTTCCTGCACACAAATAAAACATACAGGCAGCTCTGCTGAAAACAGCGTCAGTCCGGGTTAGTTTAGTCCAAATCATGCAAGAATGAGGTCAAAACAATATCAAAAGTGTTTGGAAAAGTAGATACGTTTGAGATGTATCAACTCCCCCAAGCTTAGCATATTGCTTGTCCTCAAGCAATTCAGTTCAACGAACTGGACGCGACAAAGAAAACTTTGACAAACTCTTTTGCTTCATTAGATTTATATAAGCATGTACTACGAAAAGAGTCTAGCCAGTATTGAAACAGTACTTATGGAAACAATGCAAGGAGCAATCCTTCTTTCAAGTGACCAGTCACAAATAATCAAGAGTAAACAATATATTACCGAAAATCAAGACAATATCACATTGCACATAGCTTGAGCATATTAAGGTGGTATCTCGCTAGCCTCCATGAGTGAAGCAAAACATAAATGCAGAGACTCCTCCAGAGTTTTAAAGGAGACTAGAACTAAGAATTTCAGAATAAATCATATCACAAGTATGCAGAAGACAATGTAATACTTTGGGACAATGCACATTACACTCAGAATGACAATTATGCTCCTAGTCAGTGCTTTGAAGAAAGAAGGTGAGACTCTCGAACCGTGGCTTTTATTGGCAAAGTTGAAAACCCGTGATCGGAAACAAAAACTAAACATGTACCAGAGCTCTTGGTTTTGAAAACAGAAGTAAATATGTTTTGAGAGGTGCATATTTCGTCAATGAATGGTAGCAGATAACTCAATCACTTTTTAAGCTAGACAAGTCTCGAGGAACGGCTCCCGCATGAGGACGATCACATCCTCTTAATCTCCTTTGTTTATCACTGCCAAAGTTTTCTGATTTCTCATGAACAAAGCGTGAAGGAGGGTTTGTTTGTTATATTATCTTTTCGAGCCGGGCGCACTCAATGCCAGTTCCTTTTCATATTAGTGGTTCGCACATTATGCATGTAATCCAGGGGTGAAACTTGTCCAACTTAAAGAGGTCATGAGTTAACTACTACTTCCTCATGAGCTAAAACATAGGCACAAAAAGAGAAAAGCTTTTGGTAAATTTCGAGATGGTACACGAAAGTCTTCGTTAGGAATGGCAGATAAATACCATGTATAGGAAGGTATAGTGGACTCATATGGCATAACAGGTTTTAAAGGTTCTGGATGCACAAGCAGTCATTCCGCTTAGTACGGATGGAGGTTTAGCAAAAGACTCGGAAGCGACCAACTAGAGAGCAATACCGGTCATAATCATGCAGAGCGACAAAGCAACATTGAATCGGGCATAAAAGTGATATAACTATTCTAAAACTCAAATATCATCAAGGCAAGGTAGACTTTTTAGTCTTAAACATGTGTAAGCATGTGCCAAGTCAATCCAAAAATTCTCTAAAGGGAAATACCACCATAGTATGCCAGACTAGGAACAATGCAATGCATGTAGATCATTTCAATAACACATTATATACTCTAGTTATTGGAGACTAGCCACAAGGAAAGCATGAACCACTGGAAGAGCATTGTAAACATAGCACTATGTCGCTACAAGCTGGTCTTTAGATCATAAGTACAGGCATATGTACAAAAGTAGAAACAATAAGAGTTCATACCGGTCTTCCCTGTTGCTTCCTTTCAGTCGATCTTCATCATTACTGCTTGTCACTTGCACGATCGAACGTAGGAAATATAATCAAATGTCATCACGGACTCGAGCTGATCTCTGAAAACAAAGCAAACTAAAGAGAGAAAGGAAATCTTTTTGTTTTTTTCAAAGGTTGAATAAAAGCAAAAGAAAAAGAAAATCTTTTTGTTGTTTTTGCAAATAGAGGAATAAAGAAGAACGGGTAAAAACTTCGAAAAGATCAAAGTGAATAAAGCGGATAATACAATGAAAAGGTGAGAAGGGCACGCACTCCCCCAAGCTTAGGCTTTTGGCCTAAGTTGGTAGCAGCTACTGCCCCCAGGAGCCTCCTGCTCCAGGGGTATGGTGGTGAGACCAAGGGTCGTAGAAGGATGATGACGCGTACACCGAACTCCTCGGAGTCTCCCACGAGGAAGGTTCTGAGTGCCAAACAGAGGTAGACCCTTCACCAAACTCGGTGGCGGTCTCATCCTGAAAATGTGGTATCTCACCATGCCTCTCCTTGTCGGGCACAACCCCCTCCATGGGGTTATGGAACTGATGCTGGACCATGAACTCATCGAACTGGACAACATCAAAGGACCATCCGTTCCTGCGAGAATAATCAAACAAAAGAGGTGCAGGTAGACGGATCTCGCGTTCCGCGGTAGTCCCGAAACGCAAGATATAAACAAGGTTATCAAGCTCAGAACCCATGGTAACAAACTTATGCCTTTTCATAGCAGCAAGATCAAAGCTCAAATAAGTAAAAGGAGTATCATCAGGGTGTGGGGTGCCTCCAAGATGCTCTAAAATAAGTGTGGCATAAATGCCACCATATAAGTCCCCCTTGTTACCGTTCATAGCAAGGCGTCGAGCAATTAAGGTACCAATATTATAATCAGACCTCCCTGAGAGGGCTGCTGCCAGGATGGCAATATCCGGAGCAGAAATGTTGCTCGTGTTGTCACGAGCTAACACCCCTCTAGCAATATAATATGCAAAATACCTGAGGTGAGGAAACAAGATACTGGAGATCTTCGACCGATGAATATCCCTCGTACCCATGCTGCAGAGAGAGTTGATGACGGTTTTTAGCTCGGAGGGCTGCGTGCCCATCCTTGCCGTCCTCCCAATGTTCGGCACACCTAATACTTCACAAAAATTTCCCAGAGTCATGGTGATAAGATCATTATAAAGTTTAAACTCAATAGCACCTGATTCAGGATTATATCTAAAACTGTTAATGAAAATGGAGGTGAGTTTTTGATACTGGGTAACACGGCTGGTGATGAGCCGTGTCAAACCTGCATTAGCACAAAGATTATAAAACTCATCCTTGATTCCCGCAGCTTCCATGAATACGTCACATGGATATGTCATCGCACGTGCTGGACTTGTGTCTTCCAACAACTCCATGGGCACATGATCCTCATTATAGCTCACCCTAGCAGTCGATGGTGAAGTTGCGGCTCTAGTGACTCGATCGGAGTGTGCGGGCCTCCTCTTCTCAAGCCATCCTTTTGCCCTTCCTAATAAACTCATTTCTGAAATTTTTTACAATTCACAAAAACAAGGATTAAAACAAAGTGAGCTAAGGCAAACTACTCAACTCACTTGCCCAAGGCATAAACTTGCATCAAAACTTGGAAAATAACTTTCTACACATGCATGCAAGCTCATCTCTACAGCACTAAGAACTACTAAATACTCACAAATGAGGCCACCAATCAAAAATCTAATTGGAGGGGTGGAGGAGTCACATACCAGGGAGTATTTGCTCAAAATTTCAGCTCAAATGATGGGCTGTAGAGAGAGATCGAAGAATCGCCCCCAAGAACAGCAAGAACAAGAAGAACACGACCAGAACTCGGGTTTCTGGAAAAAGAGAGAGAGGAGGGAGGAAGAGGTACCTGGAGGGGGGCCTTGTGGGCCCCAGGCGCCCTGTGGGCGCGGCCAGGGGCTGGGCCGCGCCAGCTGGCCGCCTGGGCCACTGGCAGCCCCCCTGGCTGGCCCCAGGACTTTTTGGGTCTCTCCCGTTGTGGAAATTTTTCTGGAATTTTTCTGAAAACTTCACTGTTGAAATTTTTTCGAAGTTCAAAAAGCTGCGAAACTCTCTGAAAACTTGAAGTAGTTAGTAGTATTGTAAAGCTTCAAAAACATAGATACTTGGTACAGCAGGTATGACAATACTAAAAACAAAATGAAAACATGCAAAGCTCAACTTTTTATCCGTATATAACACGTTCACTAGTAAGGTTGATCAAGTCTTACCAACAAACAAGCGATATATAGAGCAAAAAGTATCACCTCCCACAAAGCAATCACTGAACTTTTACCTTGATGGACATTGTCCCTACCATGATAGTTTTGTATTTGTGAGGCACATGTAGTGGACAGTCCCATTCTCCAATTTTCACGGTCTTGATATTCTCTATAGAGTTGAGGGCATGCCTCCTATCGGTCTTCTTTGGAAAATATACCGTGTGTTCTTTATCATTCACATGAAAGGTAACCTTCCCTCTGTTGCAATCAATAATAGCACCTGCGGTGTTAAGGAAAGGTCTACCAAGAATAATGGACATGCTCCCATCCTCGGGCATGTCAAGCACAACAAAATCAGTAAGAATTAAACAATTAGCAACTTCAACTGGAACATCCTCACAAATACCTATCGGAACAACGGTTGACTTGTCAGCCATCTGAAGGGAGATATCTGTAGGAATTAATTTCTCTAAACAAAGCCTCTCGTAAAGAGAGAGAGGCATAACACTCACTCCTGCTCCAAGATCACATAAAGCAGTTTTGACATAATTATTCTTTATGGAGCAAGGAATGGTGGGTATACCTGGATCACCGAGCTTCTCAGGAATCTTTCCGCTAAAAGAATAGTTAGCAAGCATAGTAGATATTGCATCATTAGGAACTTTTATTTTGTTAGTGACAATATCTTTCATATATTTTTAGTAAGGGAGTAACTTAATAGCATCAGTCAAAGGTATTTGAAGAAAAAGAGGTTTAATCCATTCACAAAACTTATTATAATGCTCTTCTTCTTTAGATTTGATGGACTTACCTGGAAAGGGCATGGGTTTCTGTACCCATGGTTCTTTCTCCTTCCCATGTTTCCTTGCGATGAAGTCTTCTTTAGTGTACCTCTTACGTTTGTCAGGTGCTTCTTCTTCTCGAACTTCAGGTGGATCATTCTTCTCATTATTATTACCTTCAGGTTCATCACCGTCTTTAGTCTCAGCATCGGAGATAGATACACTGTTGGGATCAATAGCTGGCTCTTCATCTGCAATAGGATCATTAGAATTGTCAGTCTCTTTATGTTTCTTTTTCTTATTTGGAGAGACAACAATTTCTTCTTCCTGCATTTGAGAATCTTGCTCGATTCTCTTCGGATGTCCCTCTGGATAAAGAGGATCTTGAGTACTAGTTCCTCCTCGAGTCTTAATCCCAAAAGCCTGCAATTTATCTTGTTTGGCATTGTTAGCAAGCAAATCTCTTTGCACATTAGAAATTTGATCAAGCTGAGTTTGAACCATATGAAAATGCTTCACAAGACACTGAACATCATTAACTGTTCTATATAAAACACCAAGCAACTTTTTGATAGCAAGGGAATTATCATGTAACTGACTTTCTATCCTCTCATTAAAATGATTCTGTTTAATAATAAAATTATCAAACTCATCTAAACATTGATCAGGAGGCTTACCATGAGGGATGTCACTTTCGTTGAAATCTAAAAGAGAGTGTACCTCTACCATAGGAGGGTGAGTGGTAGGCTCACACAGCTTCTCAATAGGGGGTAGATTCTTCACGTCTTCAGCTTTAATACCTTTCTCTTTGATAGACTTCTTTGCCTCTCGCATATCCTCGGGGCTTAGAACAAACATGCCCCTCTTCTTTGTTGGTGGAGGTGGTTCAGGGACGGACCAATCTTCATAGTTTTTGGCAATCCTGCCCATTAGTTCTTCCGCGTCGTCCGGTGTTCTTTTCCTGAAAACACAACCAGCACAACTGTCCAAATAGGACCTTGATTCATCAGTTAAACCAGCATATAATATATCAATTAATTCATTCTTAGGAACTCCATGTCCTGGTCTAGCCTGAATCAAACTGCAGTACCTCCCCCAAGCTTTAGGGAGGGACTCATCCTGCAACTGTTTAAAATTATAAATTCTTTGTAAAGCAGCATGTTGCATATGAGAAGGAAAGTATTTATCAACAAAAGAGTGAGCTAGGTCCTGAGGACTCTTAATAGAACCGCATGGGAGTGAATCATACCATACTTTAGCACCTTCCTTCAACGAGAAAGGAAGAAGCTTGGTCACATAAAAGTAGCGCATCTTCTCATCTGTGGTAAATAGGCTACCTAGTTCACCAAGTTTAGTTAGGTGTGCAATAGCATCATCATTTTCTCTTCCATAAAAGGGGTCAGCTTCAACCATAGGTATAAGTGAAAGATCAACAGAGAAATTAAAATCAGGATCATCAATGCATATAGGAGATGTAGCAAACTCAGGATTAGGATCGGTTTTGTTTTTCAAAGAGTGTTTTTCAAATATTTTCTTAATAGTTTCAGGGTCAGAGCCGGCAAACTCTGTCAGTTCCTTGCATAAGTCTTCATCAAGTATATAGTAATCATCATCAAGGAGCCTCTCCTGGAGTTTACTCAATTCAGGAAATTCATAAGTTTCACCAATAGGGTAACGAGTAACAGGAAGTTTAATTCCATATTTTTCAGCAGCAGTAGTAATTTGGTTCTCAAGAGCATAATCAAGTGAACTAATATCATCATCAAAAGTAGTAGAAGCATCATCAAGAGTATCAGACATAGTAACAGATTCAGTAGGAGCATCATGTGGTGGTGGTGAGGCAAACTTACTCATAACAGAAGGTGAATCAAGCGTAGCACTAGTGCTCAGAGCAGTACCTCTTCTTGTAGTGGATCGTAAGATCGGAACCTTGGGGTCACCTTTCTTACCCATAGTGAATAAAGTGCAGCAGGTAGGATACCTCAAGTAGGCTTGTAAATATTGCTATGCTCCCCGGCAACGGCGCCAGAAAACGGTACTTGATAACCCTCAACCGTAAGGGATCGAGATAGTCTTCGCGGGTAAGAATAACCCAATTTATTGATTCGACACACGGGGAGCCAAAGAGTATTTATAAGCTTTAACAGTTGAGTTGTCAATTCAACCGCACCTGAAATATACTAACTTGCAGCAAAAGATAAGTGGTAACAGTGATATGATAGTGATGATAGTAATAGTAAAAGTAAATAGCAAAAGTAAATAGCAGTAGTAAATAGCAAAGGTGGCAACTAGTGACAAGCAAGGTTTAAAATACTGTAGGCTAGGGAGATGGATGGTTGGGCGTTGCATGGATGAGATAGTTTCTAACTCGGGGCATGGCACACGGAAAAGTAATGATCATCTAGGCAAATATCAAACATTAGGCATGTATCCCATAGGTAGTTATACGTGCTTGCAATAAGAACTTGCACAACATCTTTTGTCCTACCATCCCGCTACGAACGGGGCCAAAAGGAACTAATGGATATTAAGGTGCTCCTGTCAAAGAGCACCGGAACAAAGCAATGAACTCAATGGATACATGTAATCCTCAAACTACGGACCATCCCCTTTGGTGTCCCAAGCTGTCACCTTTGGGATCGCCGGTTCCGAACCGTAACAGGTGCATACAACTCATAGATAGGATCAAGAACACAAATATATTCATGCAAACACATATGGTTCAGATCTGAAATCATGGCACTCGGGCCCTAGTGTCAAGCATTAAGAATAACAAGTTGTAGCAAAGATGATAAACACCATACTAGATGATAGGCAACATGCCCCCAACAATCTGACGAACTATTACATGATCTAACTCATCCAATCCCTACCATCCCCTTCGCCTACAGCAAGGGAATTACTCACACATGAAGGGGAAGTCATGGAGGGATGATGGAGTGGTGATGATGATGACGATGGCGACGATCTCCCCTCTCCGGAGGCCAAATCAACCTCCAGATTAGCCCTCCCGAAGAAGAACAGAAGGTGGCGGCGGCTCCGCGACGAGAAACAGCGAAAGGACTCCCGATCTGGGGTTTCTGCCTCGGAGGAAAAAATACGGGCTAAAGTAGGGCACCAGGGGGCGTGGGCCCCACCCAAGCGCCCCCCCGGCGCGGCCCAGGGGGGGGCGCCCACAAGGCGCCTGGGCACCCCCTGGCCCCCCTCTGGCCCCACTTCTGGTATGTTGTTTCTTCGGGTGCGTGGATTTTTCTGAGATGGTTAAAAACCCGTTTTCCTGCACACAAATAAAACATACAGGCAGCTCTGCTGAAAACAACGTCAGTCCGGGTTAGTTTAGTCCAAATCATGCAAGAATGAGGTCAAAACAATATCAAAAGTGTTTGGAAAAGTAGATACGTTTGAGACGTATCACATAGTCACATGACAAGTGCTTACTGAGACAATGAATCTGTAGTAATTAAGTTGGCTTATGAGAAAATCACAAAGAACTGGAAGTTTTACAATATGATACTGAAATACTCAATAGATTTGTAATGAGCATGGTGTGCCAATATGATAAATTGGTATCTCGCTTGCCCCCTTTAGTGAAGCAAAACATAAATGCAGGGGCACCTCCAAGGTTTAAGTGACGACTAGATACAATGATTTCAGAATAAACGATATCATAATCATGCAAAAGACAACGCTACTTTGGGACAATGCACATTACACTCAGAATGACAATCATGCTCTCAATAGTTGGTGCTTTAAAGAAGGTGGAGACTCTCGAACCGTGGCTTTTGTTGGCAAGGTTGAAAACCCGTGGTCGAAAACAAAAACTAAACATGTACCAGAGCTCTTGGTTTTAAAAACAGAGGTAATAATTATTATTTTAGAATATGCTTATTTCGTCAACGAATGCTAGCAGATAACTCAATCACTTCTTGAGCTGGACAAGTTTCGAGGAACGGCTCCCAAATGAGGACGATCACATCCTCTTAATCTCCTTTGTTTATCACTGCCAAA
The DNA here is from genome assembly GCA_902687465.1 of Secale cereale. NCBI lineage: Eukaryota > Viridiplantae > Streptophyta > Magnoliopsida > Poales > Poaceae > Secale > Secale cereale. Next base: position 92,175,406 of record LR738715.1, read on the forward strand.
GTTTTCTGATTTCTCATGAACAAAGCGTGAAGGAGGGTTTGTTTGTTTGTATATTTTTTAATGAGTCGGGCGCACTCTATTCCAGTTCCTTCTCGTATTATGGGTTTGCACATTAGACATGCAATCCCGGGGTGAAGCTTGTCCAACTTAAAAAGATCATGAATTAACTACTACTTCCTCATGAGCTAAAACAGAGGCACAAAAGAGAAATGCTTTTTTTTGAATAATTTCGAGATGGTACATGAAAGTCTTCGTTAGGAATGGCAGGTAAATACCATGTATAGGAAGGTATGGTGGACTCATATGGCATAACTGGTTTAAAGGATTTTGGATGCACAAGCAGTCGGTCCGCTTAGTACAGGCGAAGGTTAGCAAAAGACTGGGAGCGACCAACTAAAAGAGCAATGACGGTCATAATCATGCAGAGCGACAAAGCAACATTGAATCAGGCATGGAAGTTATATCGCTACTCAGAAACTAAAGATCATCAAGGCTCGATAGATTTTCTTTACAGTCTTAAATATGCGTGAGCATACGCCAAGTCAATCAAAATAAATTCTTGAAGGAAGATATTACCAAACCAAACCACATCATAGGCAAAAAAATCATGTTGGTACTCCAATAACACATTGGGAACCCCCCAGCTATTTGAGACTAACCATAAGAAAACATGAACTACTAAGCACCATTATGCACATAGAATTTTTATCATGGACATATCAACCACTGCAACAGAAGCCAACTCTCTTAACAAGATAAGCATGATAACTAAAGAGAGTTCTAGCAACCAACTAAACAAAAGCTCTTTAAAAAGTAAAGCGTGAAAACTAAGAGCTAAGCATGACAGTAGCTATTACAAGACCAAGAACATACACAGCAAAGATAAACATGAAAATTCTATGTTGTGTTCTAGGTTGAAGTGGAGCGTGTCTCTCTCCCACACAAAGAAAGCTGGGTTCCAACTCGTTATGAAAAGCAAGCAAAGCTAAAGAAAACTAAAAAGGAAACTAAAAGCAAGACGCTCCAAGCATAGCACATAACACATGAAGTGATAAAAATATAGTGGAACGAAAGACGAACTGATAACTGTTGATGGAGAAGGGGATGCACGGGGGCATTCCCAAGCTTAGACGCTTGAGTCTTCTTGTATATGTCTTGGGGGTGCATGGGGGGCATCCCCAAGCTTGAGCGTTTGACACTCCTGAATCTTTTTATCATCTTCCCTCGCACACTTGAAAACTCCCTTCATACATAACTCATCATAATCTGATTAGCGAGGTTAGTACCCACAATAAAATAATTGTTCCTTGCTGGAAATAAGGATATTCTTGAAGGTCTACTGTTTCTCAAGATTGCCAAAAGGTTTTTGCAAAGAAAAAGCAAGCTCAAGGTTTGCAAAATGAAGAAAAGGCAAAACAGGACAGAATCTGTGAAAAACAGACCAGCAGGTAGTAAATGATTTTTTCGGGGCACTTCTGTAACTCAAATCAAAAAACTCAGAACAGACGCCCGAAAGACAATTGTATAGAGCACGCTGTCGAAAGAATTCAGACCAAAAAGATGATCTGGTGATTTTATACGAATTTTTCTGTCCAAGGACAGAATCTGTTTCCTGGACAGCACGTCACAACTTTTGAGCTTTCTTGCAATCAGAGGCTACACTTGGCACAAAGCTGAAAAGTAAAGATACAATGATGTTGCTACAGTAGTAACAAACATCAAGACCACTAAAAACTGAAAGAACACACTGAAAGCAAAGATAACAAGGGTTGTCTCCCTAGAGCTCTTTCTTTATAGCCATAAAGATATGCTTAAGACTTTTAATGATGCTCTCGTAGGAATAAGAGTTGAAGAGCAAAAGAGAGCATCAAGAAGCAAATACCAAACACATTTAAGCCTAACATGCTTCCTATGCATAGGAATATTGCAATAGAATAATTCATTGAAGCACAAAGCAATAAGCATAGGAAGACAAAACAAGTGCAGCTTCAAAACCTTCAACATAAAGAGAGGGAACTTGATATTATTGAAATATCTATAAGCATATGTTCCCTTCTCATAATAATTTTCAGTGGGATCACGAATAAACTCAACAATATAAGCATCACATAAAGCATTGTTACCATGATCCACATGCAAAAAGGAACTCTTACTCTCCACATAAGCATCTTTGGGGAGCCCATGGTTAGGACTTTTTAGCATTAACGTTTTCAGTCTCCCCCAAGCTTGAGCTACGCTCTCTCCGTCATGAGGATAGAAATTATAAACATAATTCCTATTCTCATGGACTTCATGAAGAGGATAAAACTTGGAGTAAAAGAGAGACTGGATCTCTTCCCAATCCAGCAGGTGAGAGTCATCTAGTAGCCTATACCATTCCAATGCTTTTCCTTTCAGGGACAAGGCAAATAATTTCCTCATGACTCCATCTCTTGTCAAACCTGAAATCTTAAACAACTCACAAAGTTCTGTAAGTTTCAACAAATGAATATTAGGATTGACTGTCCCATCGTAACGATCATTCATAATTATTTCAATTATCCCAAGTGGTATTTTGAACGGGATACATTCAGTAGGTGGAGGAGACTTCTCTACCACGGGTGTGGTAAAGCGGCCTTCCCCAAGCAGCGAACTAAGATTGCGGTTTTCCATAAACATAACTAGTGAAATAAAAACAAGAAACAAAAAGATTTAATTGCAAGATCTAGAGAAGGTACCTTCACTTACCTCACTTCCCCGGCAACGGCGCCAGAAATAGCTTGATGTCTACACACGCTTCTACCCTTGTAGACTATGTTGGGCCCCCAAGCGCAGAGGTTTGTAGGACAGCAGCAATTTCCCTCAAGTGGATGACCTAAGGTTTATCGAACTCAGGTAAGTAGAGGTTGAAGATGGTCTCTCTCAAGCAACCCTGCAACTAAGATACAAGAAGTCTCTTGTGTCCCCAACACACCTAATACAACTAGGAGTTGTATAGATGCACTAGTTCGGCGAAGAGATGTTAAATGGCAAGTGATATGGATGGCAAAACAAAGTAATATAAATCTGTAATAAAAAGTGCAGCAAGCAAACAAGTGGTAAACGTGAGCACAAATGGTATTGCAATGGTGGAAACAAGGCCTAGGCTTCATACTTTCACTAGTGGCAACTCCCAACAACATTAACATAATCGAATCACATGATATTTCCCATAAAACATGCAATGGAGACGCACCCGGAGGTCATTCCTTCGTGGTCAAGAGAGGACGAGAATTATGCAGGGCTACAAAAGCACACCTCAAAGTTCGTAGTTCTCAATCTAAGGATTTCCCAATGTCACCGCGGCCATCCAAAGAGAGTCCCACAATCACCACAACATATCTAAAGGATAGTCAAAGACAAGCACCAAGAGACTCTCAATCTTCAATCAACACACAAGAGAGGAAATCACTCATGAAAATATTTTTCTAATCCATGTCCAATAGACCGCTGTCACCTTGGTCTTGGGGATTATACTAGATAAAGACAAGTGAGTACATCATTCCAATACATAGAGGAAGGGGAAATATCATGGGATCACCCTAGATTAACATAGCCTATGATCACAACGAAGATCACATCATGGGAGAGAGAATTGACCACATAGCTACTGGTAGAAACCTCAGCCCCGAGGAGGAACTACTCCCGCATCATGGAGGGAGGAAGCAACGTCGATGGAGATGAATCTGGGGGCACTTCCCCGCCCCGACAGGGTGCCGGCACAGGAATTCTGGTCCCCCGAAGCTTGATGGCGATGGCGGCGGAGATCGGAATTGCGTCTGGAGAAAAGGGGTCTGGAATCAGGGTATCCTCGACGGTTGTTAAATATATGCCAAAGGGGGTCGCCAGGGGAGCTAAGGGGGGCCCAGGCGCCCCCCCCCCCGACGCGGCCTGGAGGGGGGGCGCGTGGCCAGGGCGCCTGGAGCCCTGGTGGCCCCCCTTCGGCCCTACTCTGGCCGCATGGAAGCTTCCAGAACGCTGATTTTTTATATATTTTTCCCGGAATTTTTCTGGCAGTTTACGTAATGGGAAAACCTGAAATACAAAAACAGCAGAAAACAGAAACTGGCACTGGGGTGCACTGAGTTAATAGGTTAGTCCAAATATTATCAAAAGTGTATGGAAGTGTATAAATATCATAGCAATATCACACAAAAGAGGCATGGAGCAAGCAGAAATTATAGATACGTTTTGGACGTATCAAGAAGGCACGCTCCAGAGCGCGCTACAGTGTGCACCCGCACTGTAGCCTCGCCCAATCCATCGCCCCCGACCACCTCGTGCTTCCCCCTCGTGCCATTCGATGCGCCTCGGCGTCCGCAACGCCCCCCGGCGCTGTCCCCCTCCTCCTTCTCCCTCCAGTGGACGCCCTCACACGCGCGCCGGCCGCCCGCGAGCTCCAGTCGTCGGCCTCGCACGCGCGCAGCTCCAGAAGCTTCCCCCGCTCACTCTCTTCCTCTCCTCTGCCCTGGACCTCGTTCAACAACCCCGCAGACACTTCCCCAGCGCCTCCCGTGCACTGTGGCGACGAGCAGAGGCTCGCCGGCGCACAGGTCCACGGCACCTCGCCATCCTCCTATAAATAGGCCCCCCAAGCCCCTCCTCTCCTCACCAGTCGCATTCTCCCTCTCTCAATCTCCCCCAGAGCCACTCGCCCCCACTCCAGACCAGCCCGAGCTCGAGATCGAGCTCGAGCTCCGCCGCGGCGGCTCCCCGTCGCCCGCTCGGTACATGCCGCCCTAGCCTTCCCTCTTGCTCGATCTAGCACCACAGCACGTCACTGATGCGTTTCCCCCTCTTTCCCCTCTCTGCAGCTGCCAGAATGGACCGGAGCAGCATCCGCCCGAAGCTTCTCCGCCGCTTGACCTCGCCGTCGGCGACCCAGGCCACTCCGGCCACCCGCACCACCTCCACCAGATCGGCGACTCTCCCCTGGATCCATTCTTGCCCTTAGCTCGCCCCGCCGTGCCCCGTAACGCCGCCGGTGAGCCCGCCGGCTCTCTGCCGGAGGGTTAGGGATGACAGGCGGGCCCCGCCTGTCAGCCTCCTCTCGCCCTCGCTCCTCTCTCCTCTCACTGATGCCGGGCCCCGCCCGTCAGGTTTAAAAAACTCTGGCGCGCGCTGGCGCCGTGCGGTGGGCTGTTTTCGCCCTGGGCCGTTGCACTGTGGCCGTTCTGGCCCAGTGGCACAGAGCCTTTTTCATTTTTTCTTTTCTGTGGGATTTCAAATAATTCCACATAATTAAATATATATCCAAATGAATTAATTCCAGTTCCTAAAAACTTGTAAAAATCCAACCTATTTAATGATGTCACTCACACACATGTCCATGGACCTTTTCTGTTATGCTCAAATTTAAATTCATATTTGAACATTAAAACTTCTGTTCAAATATTCATGGACCCCATTCTGCCACTCCAAAACTCAAACTAAGAATTTTTGCCATCTTAGTTTTCCCTCTAGTATTTAACAAAAATAAGTAGACATTTTTCTGAGCACTTTGATTTTTCTGTTTTTATTGTGGTCTTATTTTCCCGTTGTTTATTGCGACGATTAGATACCGTATTTGACGAGGTTACTGAAGAAGAAGGAGGGGAAGGATTTGAAGACTTTGAAGACCAAGCCAATCCAGGCAAGCAGCCCTTTGACCATGATACCCTTGTGTTCTTCGGAACCCATTTACTTCCGAATGCATGATGATAAGAATGACGGTGGTGACCTAGTTAAGAACCACCACAAGATGCATGCTTTAATCATGATCTTGCTATGTGCTAGATGAAATGCAAATGATTAGTAGTGATGCTTAGTGATGCATGTGTGCCATGAAACCCTAGTGGTTGCATTCTTTTCAAAGACCCCATCGGGTGCCCCTAATGCCCGAGGGTGATGTTGAGTTAGGTCATCACTTGAGGAAGAAGTGATGTGCCAATAAAGATCTTGTGCATGGGTGAAATGATGGATTAGATTTATGTGTGACTACCGTCCCAACCAAACATGTGCAACCACTCTACCCCTTATGGGACGGGGCGTTATTGATTACTTAGGCCGATACTAGCATGGTGCCCGCATTACTAGTGACGGGAAGACTTGAGGTCTTTCCCGGGACGGGGTCATGCTTGGATAGACGACCATGACTGTTTTTACAGGGCACCGGACACACCGTTGGTCCCTTCGTGTACGCGTGACATTGAAATTAGGGCAAGTCCCATGATCTATTGTTTGTACTCGAGGGCCGTGTACCAACGAGTGGACCCTATGCTAGTGTCGTCTAAGGAAAGATAATGACCGGGTGCTTCCCCCGAGTACTTGAGGTACTGCGGGATCGTGGGTGACACGAAAGCTTCCCGGATCTTGTGGGTAAAGTGCGCAACCTCTGCAGAGTGTAAAACCATTCGAATAGCCGTGTCCACGGTCATGGACAGTTGGGTGGTGCTACTTAAACTATGTCCAGAATTTTACTATATTGGTGAAAGTGTGTATGTATGATGAGTCAAGGTGGTGACTTGACTCGTTGAGTTGAATCCTATTCATGTTGGTATCGGTAACCTGTCCTCGAGGTTACGTGAGATTGTTGATGCATATACTTGTTGGTAGAATATTTATTATAGCTTGTAGCTAGATTGCTCATTGCTGTACAATTGCATTGTTACTTTGAACCAAATCATGGGTTGCTTGCGAGTACATTCAAAGTACTCATTGGCTTGCCACTTGTTATTTAATTGGCCAGGCATGGAGGAGCAGGAATATGAAGAAGAATTCTATGGAGACGAACATGCGAACTAGGACGCTATCCCAGTCAGAATGCCTGTAGGGTTAAGGCAGATGGCATGGGTTCTACTTATCTTTGAAGACTTCCGCTATTCGACTTATTTGCTATTCAGCCCGTGAGGCTTTATCTATGTAAGACTTGGCCATAATGGCCATAATTTGTGTAAGACGGTATGTATGGATGTAAGACTCTTGTTATTCAGCTTCTGTGTGTTCAGTGAGCATTGATCTCTGGGATCACTGTACACGTGCATTCGGTGATCTCGACTCTTGAGTCGGGGTCCCCACAGAGCTGGTATCAGATACATCCTGACTGTAGGAAGCCTTAGTTAGCATGGGCGTTAGTTAGATGAGACCCCTTTTCAAAAACCTTCTGAACCTCTCTTCTTTTCTATACCTTACCAACCTGAGATATCAACAACTTATTAACCTCTCCTATTCAACCTTTGTAGATGGCCGCTGTACCTGAAGAGCACCTGACCACTAGGTTTCCCTTGCTTCTCGAGGATAGCCTCCAGGAGTGCCAGTTCCACCGAGCGCCCATCCTCACCTACCTTGAGCATTGGGTTAGCGACACTGAGGTGGAGTACCATGTGGAAGTGATCGTGAAGGCAAACGATCCTCCCACAAGTTGGTTCTTCGAGGGACCCTAGATGGCAACACTACCTCTCTCTGTCGAGGCTGCTGCACTCAAGGCACTAACGCGTCTCCGCGAGCTTCTTCCCGAGATGGCAGCCAAGATGACAACCCGCTTCTTGCCTTACCGAAAGGAAGGTGAAGATGAAAGCAGTGCACTAGCCCTTCCACTGAAGGAAGGACTCCCGCTTCGATTCCAGACCTACTTCAGCCTATGTGCCGACAGGTTGGTACAAGATTTGGCCTCGGAATCAATAAAGCTCCAGGAAGAACTTCACAAGACCAAGGCACTTCTTCGTCGAGCACAAGAGAAGACAGATAGGATCAAGAAGGAAGGTGCGCCTCCCGGACAGTCCGCTATCGCGTACCGAGGCGGAAGGCCCTCAGGAGATGTATCTTCCAAGGATGAAGAACCACCTCGGCGACGCCGCATGACGGCAAGGGAATATCGCAAGCTTTTCCCTGCACCACCGACAAAGCACCGTCGTATCCAACTCCTCCACTCCCCCACACCCTCAAGTGACAAGGGGGCTCAGACAGATGAAGACAAGGAGGAAGACCCAGAAGAGCCAGAATACACGACCGAGCATTCCGCCGCTTAGGCATTATTCGCAACTCGGATATGCCAGTTCGTGACCTCTATGGTAGGATAGGTCGTGTAACCCCTATGCGCAGTCGAGTCCTTGTATGGTTCATATGAAGCCATCTAGTGTTTGCTTTTGTTGTGCTTGGACGTATGTCGTATTCTCCCTTCGGGGAATATGTAAACGACTACATCACCCATTTGGATTTTAATGAATGTGTTTGGCCCTTTCGGCCCTTGCATGGTTTGATTAGTGTCACACCCACCCCCTTACTAGGCACCCATCTTTATTGCTTTCCCTCTTCCAATCATGAGACCTTTTACCGCTCCAACAGGATGCCTGTTGTAACTCGTACTGGTACCTCTACCCAGCAGCCTGAAGCCGGAGCATCCGCTCAATCAGAGGCCGGCCACGACCAAACCAACGACCAAGCTCCACCACCACCACCTCCTCCGAACATGGACATGGCTCAGCTTTTCCAAGCTTTCCGAGAGGAACGCCAAGCCAACACCGCAGCCCTTCAGTTGATTGCTCAAGCTGTCACCAACAACCGCCAGCCGGCGGGGAATGGCAATGGACGTTCCACGTTGGCAGAGTTCAAGAAGCATGCACCGCCAACTTTCATCGAGACTGCTGAACCCTTGGATGCAGACGACTGGGTCCGCACCATTGAGGACTTGCTGGAACTAGTCGGATGCACCGAAGACCGCGAGAAGGTGGCTTATGCAGCCCACTGCCTCGGGGGGACTGCTAGAGCTTGGTGGGATGGATTCAAGGTCATGCATGCTGGGCAAGACATCACTTGGGACAACTTCAAGGCAGAATTCTGCAAGGCCCATACTCCTTCCGGAATCATGGCTATCAAAAAGCGTGAATTCCGAGCCCTGAAGCAAGGAAGTGGCACTGTCAAGGAGTACATGCAGAAGTTCAGTGTTCTGTCAAGGTATGCCCCTGAAGATGTCAGCACTGATGCTGCAAAAAGGGAGCGCTTCATGGAAGGCCTCAATCAGACTCTGCAATACTCGCTTGTCGTGTGCGACTGCCCAACCTTCCCTGACCTGGTGAACAAAGCACTCATGCTTGAGGACAAGCGGCGTGCTCTGGAAGACACTCGCAAGCGCAAGATGGTCAGCAAGGGAAGTTCCAGCAACCAGAAGCCTCGCCCGTGGCAGTCAGCCCCGGTCAAGCCAACCTATCAGCAACCAAGAGCTCCTGCACCTCGCACCAACTATCAGCCTCAGCAGTATGCCAACCCAAGGCCAGCATTCAACCCCAATAACAGTGGTGGCAACAAGATCAATAATCCAAACCAAGTCACTTGCTTTGGATGTGGTCAGTCAAGACACATCTAAGGGTGTGCCCCAACAAGAAGCCTGATGCCCCGCGCCCCAATGTGCAGAACCCAGGACAAGGCCGCAGGATGCCACCAAGGAACCCAGCTCCTCGCAACCCGCCTAACCATGGGAAAGGGTGTGTGAATCACGTCACTGCTGAAGAAGCCCAGGAAGACCCGGACGTCGTGCTGGGTACGTTCCTTGTCAACTCAGCACCTGCAACTGTCTTGTTTGATTCTGGAGCGACGCATTCTTTTGTCACTCAAAGATTTGCATTAAAAAGTGGCATGACCCCTACACCCCTGAATAACCCCATGGTGGTACAAACCCCCGGAGCAGAGATGAGAGCCAAGATAGGCTGTAAAGGAGTCAGTATTACTATTAACAGGGTAGATTTCCTAGCAGACCTTATCGTCCTGAGATCACAAGGCTTGGATGTGATCCTAGGCATTGATCGGCTCAGTAAGCACCAAGGCTTATTAGACTGTGCCAATCGGACTGTCACTGTGACCAATGACCAAGGAGTCAAAGTTAAGTTTGCTCCCAACTCCTCTTCCGCTCAAGCCGTTCAAGTCAGTTGTCTGTCTGAAGTTGGGCTGGAGCAAGTACCGGTAGTATGCGAGTATCCTGATGTCTTTCCGGATGAGCTACCGAGAATGCCCCCTGACCGTGACATTGAGTTCATCATCGAGCTCGTGCCCGGGGCAGGACCCATCTATAAGAAGCCTTATAGAATGGGGACGGAAGAATTAGCCGAGTTGAAGAAGCAACTGGAAGAGCAGCTGAGGAAGGGATTTATCCGCCCAAGTGCCTTCCCTTGGGGATCACCGGTTCTGTTTGTGGTAAAGAGGGACGGTACCATCCGCTTATGCATTGACATCACTCCCTCAACGAGGTCACAATCAAGAACAAGTATCCACTTCCCAAGATTGAAGATCTGTTCGATCAGCTCAGCGGAGCCAAGGTGTTCTCCAGGATCGACCTTAGATCTGGGTACTACCAGCTGAAGATCAGACCCCAAGATATTCTGAAGACGGCATTCGTGACCAGATATGGCATGTACGAGTGCATGGTCATGTCTTTCGGGTTAACCAATGCCCCATCTTACTTCATGTATCTCATGAATAAAGTCTTCATGGAATATTTGGACAAGTTTGTTGTTGTCTTCATCGATGACATTCTTGTCTTCTCGAAGACGGAGGAAGAACACGAGCAACATTTGAGGATGGTCCTAGACAAGCTTCGGGAGCACCAACTATACGCCAAATTCAGCAAGTGTGAGTTCTGGCTGCATAAAGTTGGATTCTTAGGTCATGTCTTGACCGAAGAAGGATTGTCAGTTGATCCCGCGAAGATCGAAGCTGTGTCCCAATGGCAATCTCCAACAACCGTCAAGGAAGTCAGAAGCTTCCTTGGACTTGCGGGCTATTACCGCAAATTCGTGGAAGGGTTCTCTAGCATTGCCCGGCCAATGACTCAGCTCCTCAAGAAGGACAAGAAGTTCGAGTGGACGCCAAAATGCGAAGAAAGCTTCCAAGAGCTCAAAAAGAGATTGACCACCGCCCCAGTTCTGGCAACACCTGATATTCACAAGGAGTTCATGATATATTGTGATGCCTCTCGAACCGGATTGGGAAGCATTCGGATGCAAGAAGGCCGAGTCATAGCTTACCTCTCCAGGCAGCTACGACCTCATGAAGAGAACTACACTACTCACGATCTTGAGCTAGCAGCAGTGGTTCATGCCTTGAAGACATGGCGGCATTACCTCCTAGGGAAACGGTGTGAGATATACACAGACCACAAAAGTCTGAAGTACATATTCACCCAAAAGGAATTGAACATGAGGCAACGAAGATGGTTGGAACTCATCAAAGACTATGACCTCAGTGTTCAATATCACCTCGGGAAAGCTAATGTGGTGGCCGATGCCTTAAGCAGAAAGGCTTGCTCCTTGAATGCCATAATTCAAAAGAGGCAGCCAGCCCTGTTTAAGGAGCTCGAACAATTCAGTTTGGAATTGGTCACCCCTGGATTTCTGGATCATTTGGAAGTCAAACCAACCCTGATGGACGAAGTCAAGAAGGCGCAAGGTGGACACGCAAGCATTGAAGGCATCAAGAAGAAGATGAAGCTAGGCAAGGCCCCAGGATTCTCCGAGGACGAGCACGGGATTGTTTGGTACAAAGGCCGCATCTGCGTACCGAACAAGACGGAGCGGAAGAACCTGATCCTGCAAGAAGCCCACGACACTCCGTATTCCATCCACCCTGGAGGAACCAAGATGTATCAAGACTTGAAGGAAAGATTCTGGTTGCACGGGATGAAAAGAGAGATTGCGACCTATGTTGCAAAGTGTGATGTGTGCCAAAGGGTCAAGGCTGAATATCAGTGACCCGCTGGATTGCTCCAACCACTCAAGGTTCCTGAGTGGAAGTGGGATAAAGTCGGAATGGACTAAATCACTGGATTACCAAGGTCGAATAGAGGACATGACTCCATCTGGGTCATAGTCGACCATTTGACCAAGGTGGCCCATTTCATTCCTGTCAAGACCACTTATGATGGCAACCGGCTGGCAGCTCTCTAGATCGACAGAATCGTAAGCCTTCACGGCGTTCCCAAGGAGATTGTGTCAGATCGAGGAACCTAGTTCACCTCAAGGTTCTGGAAGAAGTTCCAAGAAGCCTTGGGAACCAAGTTGTCTTTCAGCACGGCTTTCCACCCACAGACCGGAGGTCAGACAGAATGAGTAAATCAAATCCTCGAAGACATGCTCCGAGCCTGTGTCTTGGCATATGGAGCCAAGTGGGAAGATTGCCTCCCTTTTGCCGAGTTCTCCTATAACAACAGTTATCAGTCGAGCCTTCAGATGGCACCATTTGAGGTGTTGTATGGACGCAGATGTCGCACACCCCTCAACTGGTCAGTGTAATGCCCATGATGGGACTATACCTCCTACGTGTCGAGGCACGACTTAAAGGTATAAGCCCATCCTAGAATGATCTCAAGTTTGGTATCTTTGCACGACTCATGTAAAAGAGGGATTAAATTGCAAAAGAAGATAGTTGGCTTACACTCGCCACTTCACACAATACATTACATAAGCAATACATCATCCAAAACATCACAACCCGACTACGGGTGAAGATCCAAAAGAAAGATACCAAAAACAACAAAAGCCACAGGTCAGGATCGAATCCTAGTAGAAACCACTACTGAACATCGAAACGTCACAACCAAACGGCCGCACTCTTCATCGAGCTCCTGGTGAAGCTCTGAGCCAGCTCCTGCATCGAACTCGGCTGAACCTGCATCTGGTGTGGTGAAGTAACTGTGAGCCACAGAGGACTCAGCAATCCCGTTCCCGGGTAACAAGACTATTTAAGCCTTGGGTGAGGATAAGGCTGAAGAAAGAAATATGAGGTGAAGGAACAAACAAGAGTCTGCAGCAGCAACTAGCACTAACTTACGTAAAAGAGAGCGAGAAGAGATGTTGCATCGGTCGAAAGATGATCACGAAGTGATCCTAACTAAAGCCGGTCAAACATAACCCCACCGTGTTCAACTCCCGAATCCCTATTCGGAAACTGACAGTCACGGTACACACGCTGGTAGTGTATTGAAACATTGTGTCAAGTTATCTACAACCGGAATTAACAAGCTCCCATCTGCCACATAACCGCGGGCACGGCTTTCGAAAGTTCAAACCCTGCAGGGGTGTTCCAACTTGGCCCATTACAAGCCCACGATCCGCGGAGTCGCAACTCCATAGTTGGGAATACCCGAGTATTCTCGGAATCCCGTGCTCAAGTTAAACCGAACTAAGGTAAGGCTAATCCAGCAAATCCTCCCGGCGTGTCGACACCCTGATAGTAGCCGCGCGTATCTAGGTCTCAGGACACGACCGGATGGGCGATTCTACAGGTTTTTACCAAACCTTGAGTTTCCTCGAGGTGGCCCCGCAGAACCCCCGTTTCAGACCAACACTCATGTGGAGCACTGGCCCGGGGGTTGAATTAAATTAAAAGGGATAGCTAGTCCACATGCAAGTTTTATTAGTTATTAGGCAAATAGTACCAAATGTTGGGACTTGCTGGAAAAGACTTAGCACTTAGCGGTTTATCAAGGGGGTCCCATACACCCCAACCGTGTTAGGAACGCATAAACAAGGAACATAACACCGGTTTATACGGTTCCTAACGGCATGAGTGGAACAAATCACCAAGCAAAAGGCTTAGCCTTCCACCCTGCCAGTATATAGATGATTTCATTTTTAAGCATTTATATAGTGTGATATAACCCAACCAAACTTCAACATGAAGCAAGCATCTTCAATCTTCACGTGCAACTAACAATGCTATAAGAGGGGCTGAGCGAAGCGTACTTAGCCAAGCAACGGTTTGCATAGGTAGGGTGGTTAAACATGGCAATTGGTTACAAGTAGGAGGCTGACAAGAAAGACATGGGCATCGAGGCAAAACTATAGATCGGAACTACTAGCAATAGGCAAAGATAGTAATGGTATCCGGGTTCGGTCATCTTGCCTGGGATTCCACAAAGGAGAAGAACGGATCCAAGAAGAAGACGGAGCAACAGACGAGCGGATCCTCACAACTCCGGAACGAAACCGAAGCTAACAAAAGAAGCAACCGGAAAGAAAGAAACAACACGGTAAACACGCAAGCATAAACATGGCATAAGATGCACAAACAAGTATGATGCATGTCCGGTTTAATTATGCATGGCATGGCAAAGTGCACAAACAACACTACAAGTTAAGTGGAGATCAATATGCAACGAGTTGCATATTGACGAAACACCACATATTAATTATTTAGTTGACCCTCATTATTAACAAGACAAGTTTAATTGTTTTTAGCATGGCAAGAGGTGAAGCATAATAAAACTACACTATTTAGGCATTTTAAATGAGGCCGGAAAAGAACAACAACATGTCCGGAAAATCCTCATGAGCATGTTTAATAATTATAAAGCAACAACAATTAAACATTTTAGTGTTGTTAACATGATGCGGATGACATGATGCAATGCAAAAATAAAAACACAAGCACAAAAGGAACACCCGGGCAACCCGGAACATCTGGAATCTTCTGGAAGCTTCTGGAATCTTCTGGGACGTCGGTCTCGGGCGTCACAACTCTCCCACACTAACAGAGGATCTCGACCCGAGATCCTAGAGATATCACCGGGTAAAAACGAAGAGGAAGAGGTAAAACAAAGTTGCTTCTTTGACGAACGAGTGAAACCAAAGAACCTTGAGAGGTTGAACAAGTTGAAAGAAGAAAGCAAAGGAGATGAACGAAGTTAGGAGCACTCCGGTAAAATGAGGAACAAGGAGCATAATGAGAACCTTGTAGGTTGAAAGATATGAAACAAGAGCTTACGAACCAAAAGAATATGAAACTGCAATGGTATAGCCAAGGAATAAGAATGACAGAATTTGGACAGCACTCCGTCTGAAAATGGAAGGAAATGAACAAAACTTGAGAAGAAGGGAAGATACTTAATGAAAACAACAACATATTGCCTCCGAAACAATTAAAAGAATGGCACAAGGGTAAGAAAGATTCAGACATCACTCCGGTTAAGAGACAGGCAAAACATGAAAAGATGAGGGAACTAGAATTAAGAATACAACACTCCGGTTAAATGATAAAAGAGAAAGAACATGATTCTCGATAAAACGAGATGATGGTTAAAGAGAGTAATATCACAATGCCTCCGGAATGAAAGAATAGAATATAGATCAACGAAAGAAAAGAATGGAGAAGAAAAGACAACTTCTCCGGCAAATGAATTGAAAGAGCATCCTTACGAAGAAGGGTTGAATGGAGTTGTTGGAAAAATCAACAACGAAAACGAATAAGCTTGATGTGGGCTTATGGAAAACATCTCAAAATGAAGAGGTGACAACCAGCCACTAACGAAAACGATTGATTGGATTGAGATCAACAAGGAGATGAAAAACTTATTTCACCGGAATGATAAATGAAGAACTTGGGTCATTTATAAGCACCATAATTAGCAACAATCCTTAGGGAAAGCTTTTAGGTGAAATGCAACCCAAGATAACTCCAACGAATAAATTGAAGGGTTGAAAAGATCTCCTGAACAAAGAAAATGATGGGTTTAAATATCTCATTCTTGATAACTCGTTAATTATAAAACATGAAGGAATTGCCAAGAATGACATAACACCATCTCAAAAGATAAGGGAGAAAGAATTGCACTTGGAAGGCATGATGAAGAATGCTTGAGCTCCAACAAGAATCTTGATGAAGACTTCGAGGATGAATTAAATCATGATGAACCACCATGAAGAACTCCGGTAATGAAAGCACGAGAAGTGAAACATGAAAGAATAAGATTCAAGGCCTGCGATGTATTAGATGGGGCTTGAAATGATATAATTGAAACAACATGGATCTCCGGAAAACAAGATGAAGAATTTAGAACCGAGAATATGATATGATGAACAAGCTCCAGGCAAAAGAATTAAATCACCTTGAAGGAATAAGAATAAGAATTATGTTATGCATCTCCTTCACCAATTTAAATTGATGACAACCAAAGGATTTGGCATACTACTTATTCTCATTGGAAAGAATTAAAGAGAGATCTAGCACAAGCTTGGGTAAATCTTCAACGAAGCACCGGTAGGATTGTGAAAAGAACAAGTGAATTAAAACGATAACAACGGAAGGGTAATTTTGAAAGAACCACCGTAAGAATATGGAGACGAACGAAGAAACATCAATGAAGAATATTGGGAGGACGAAGTTGAAAACTGAGAACGAAGAAATATTCTGAAATGATGGCCTTCGGAGGATCACAAAGAAAAGAATTCATGAAAAAGCTCCGGATGGGTATAAAAGAATTCCTCACAATCTGAACAATAATGAGGATGGCAAGAAGCTAGAAACACGAATCTTCAATAGAACGGCCAAGATTTAAGAGAAACACTTCTTCGGGTCTCCAAAGCTGAGAATGAAGACGAGAAAGCCATGAAGAATTTCGAGATACTCCGGACGAATGACAAGAGGAAGGTGGAGCTACAGATGGAAATGATTGAAACAAGCTTGGAGAAGGCATGTGACTGATGGAGATCATTCTTACGTCACACTTTGAAAAGAATTTGAGTATAACTCCAGAAAATAGAAGAGTCAGGTAAGATCCTAAGAAAAGACCTGTGGGTTAGGGCCCACTAAAGAAAACACCGTTGGAAAAGATTGCTTAAGAGATATTGCACCGGTTGAATTAAAAGGCTTGAGTAAGATAACAATCCTCAAAATAATTGAACGGATTAAGAATGCAATTATGAATCTTCAGCACTCCGGATATGAATAGCAAGAGGAGAATGATTAATTGGTGCACCGGAATAAGAAAGCATTGTGAAAAGAGGAAAAGGATAAGATCAACACCGAATTCTTGAATTACATCCACCGGCAGAATTAGAGAACAAAAGAATGATGAACTTGAAGCTCTTGAGCATCTTCACGATAAATCACCGGATAAGAACATTGAAGGAAAAGAATGAAGAAATATCACATGAATAAAATGGATATTTCATTTAAGAATTGCTAGCTCCATAAAGAAAAAGGGTGGGAGGGTGGGGAAAACAAAGACAACTTGGTATGATTGAAACAGACAAATCGTCAGATTTCTCAACGACGTCCGTATGGAATAACTTGAAGAGAAGGCACACCGGTTGAAAGGATTAACAAGACAAGCTCAATGATCCAGAAGGACTAGCACTCTCATAGAAATATGAGAACACCGATTGAGAAAGGTATGGAATCAACATTTGACATCGAAGCAACTCGAATACCAGAATCAACAAGAACAAAGGATAGATATGCAACATGATCTTCACAATATCATTCGAACAGAGGATTGAACGAATGAATTCCGCAGGTACATCAACTAGACGAGAAGCCACTTAGGAGAAGGAAAAGGTAAATAAATAAAAAGGAACAAGGATCAGATAGAACAAATACAAGATAGAAGCTTCGTCCGACATATTCGTGCTGAAAGCTCATGGAACGTGTTACAAAAAGGTTTTGCAATCCCCGGATCAGCATAGCCAAGGACCCTTTAAGATGCAACTCCCGATCAGAACAAGTCCATAAAACCACTTCACTCAATGTAGAACCCCAAACTTCATATCGAGCATCCGTTGGAAGAATGCCTAGAATTACTAGATGAACCCACCTATAGATTTCCGAAAGTTTCCAGTTATGCAATCAGGTGTTGGGGATACACGGGAAGCACCGCGCAATCAACTCTAACCTACATCCAGGTGTATCCATCCTTCAACACATAACCAGTCTTTCTCGGAAACTGTTTACCTCGGACCTTCGAAAAGCATCCACTATAACAAGCTATGGCAATACTCTCGAACTACCTCCCCAGTACTGGGTGATGTCGGGGTTATCTTGCCACTGGCCGTATAGGAGAGATTTTCGATGTCGGCCGTCTTAAGTATTTAGTACTGCCACGATATGCTTGTGTCAATGATACCCCGAAGCTCAACTCCTCGGTAACAGGAGGCATCGAGAACAATATCCTTGTCACAAGAACATCGAAACAATCCCAGAATACTCGCGGGATCCTAAAAAAATTTGGTGCAATTTTTGAAAGTAGAAGAGAAAAGAGTAATCGTCAGGAGTCCTCACCAGAGAGAAAGGGGATGAGAAGCAAAGAAATCCTACTCTCCGATATAATATAGGACTCAAAAAGTTTTCAGTGTGTGCCTAGACTCAACCGTCAACGATTCGATCAATCAGTGGGGGCTTCTAGGTCGGAGAAGGCTCTGATACCAACTTGTAATGCCCAGGATGGGACTATACCTCCTACGTGTCGAGGCACGACTTAAAGGTATAAGCCCATCCTAGAATGATCTCAAGTTTGGTATCTTTGCACGACTCATGTAAAAGAGGGATTAAATTGCAAAAGAAGATAGTTGGCTTACACTCGCCACTTCACACAATACATTACATAAGCAATACATCATCCAAAACATCACAACCCGACTACGGGTGAAGATCCAAAAGAAAGATACCAAAAACAACAAAAGCCACAGGTCAGGATCGAATCCTAGTAGAAACCACTACTGAACATCGAAACGTCACAACCAAACGGCCACACTCTTCATCGAGCTCCTGGTGAAGCTCTGAGCCAGCTCCTGCATCGAACTCGGCTGAACCTGCATCTGGTGTGGTGAAGTAACTGTGAGCCACAGAGGACTCAGCAATCCCGTTCCCGGGTAACAAGACTATTTAAGCCTTGGGTGATGTCGGTGTACTAAGGTAGGGGTACCCTAGTACCCCAACTTGTGCACGGGCAGCGGCAGCTCCCCGCGGCAGGGTTCACCACGCGCTTGCCGGAGACCTTCCTGACCCTTATCTAGCCATTCAAAAACAAAGTATACAAGACAGAAGACCAAGACCCCGGCAAGAGGAGCTTGCCGGGAAGGCCGTCCCAGGCTCGAGATTGCTTAACTAGCACGAGGCCCTGGCAAGAGGAGCTTGTCAGGACGAATAGAAGATTTCATCTTAGAAGACCCGGCAAGGGCTCGGGGAGCGGCAAGCTTCCGGGCCCGGCAAGGTCGAGATCCCCGGCAAGGTGCTTGCCGGGGGAGGTGCGCTGTGTGCCCGCGCTCCAGCTCATCGGCCCACGCGTCGCCCTGGGGCCACTCCAGGGACGCGTGGCGGGTGGCTGTGCAGCCTGGGGGACACGGTGGCACTCCACGGCAGAGGATCCATCGCCGTGGCAGACGGAGACGCAACGGCGGGAGCTTTTGGGGTCGACGGCGACAGGCATTAAATGCCCTTGTCCCCCACTGTTAAAGTAGGTATAGACCACTGTTCTGTACTGTAGCTCCACTGTTCCCGCACTGTTACAACTACCACCTATTTTACTTTTTTACCCCTTTCTCCTACGTTGACACCTGTCGGTGACCCCTTGCACTATAAAAGGAGGCCCATGCACAACGTGGAGGGGGTTCGGGTTCGGTTCGGTTCGAGACCTAGATCATTCTCACGCTCGTGTAGCTGCTTCTTCAAGCTCCGAGCGCCCAAACTCAATACACAACCAAGCAGGAGTAGGGTTTTACGCATCCGTGCGGCCCGAACCTGGGTAAAAACTGCCCGCGCGTCTGCCTCGATCTGCTCTTCGTGCTCCCTCCGCCCTCGTACCGCACAGACAAGGGGCTCCGGTCCCATAGGTGTTCGTGGTGGACAGTTTCCCCCGACATCCCCGACATCTTTGGCGCGCCAGGTAGGGGGCGTCGAGGTTGTGCGAACCTGATCCGGCGTTCGCGCGGGCGCAATCTTCATCAACCTCTCCAGCTTCATCAGCAACTTCATCAGCGACAACTCCATGGCCCCGAAGAAGAAGCCTTCGGAGGTCGGAGGCCCGTCCGCGTCTCACCCGCCGCCACCAGAGCCAACGGTGGGCGGGGGAGACGCCGTCGGAAGGGTGGTTGCCGGCGAGGACACTCACGGTGCCACCAGATCCAAGAACAGGACGGACGACCGGACCTCGGTCTCCGTGGACGCGCCACGTCCATCGCAACATACGACGACCCCGCAGCGCCATGCCACGGGAGGTGGTATCCGCTTGCTGGGACAAGGCCATACTGGAGGTTCGCGGGACGCCCCGGACCCCCGTCCGGGCACAAGCAAAGCGAAGGCGCCGGCACGGGACCCCGCTCCTTCTAACGTCGTTAGAAGTCCGAGCGTATCCCGTTCCTCGCACCGCTCGCCCGCGTTCCCCACTACCCCGGCAGAAGCGCTCGCAAGGGCGCAGCTGCTCCTCGATTTTCCTCCAGCGGCCGACAAGGCCGAGGAATGGAGGGCCACTATCCGGAGCCTGATAGACTTCGCCAACAACGACTCTCCGCAACAGCCGTCGGCCTCGCGGCCGCGGCAGGCCGAGAAGACGAAGGCTATCGGCGACAAGACTGCCGGGGGTGCGACAAGCGTGCACTCCCCGCCGCAGAAGCAGAAGACGCCGCCCCGCCGGAACAACCCCGACGACGGCTCCACAGCCTCGTCGGACCCGCGGGCCCGTCGGGACCAGCGCCAGGTCCTCGACGACCGGCGAGATGAAGACGCTCGGACCACGATCGAGCGCCGCCGAGAAGCTCGGCGACAATCCGACAAGAGAGCTGGGAACGCTGTCGACGCACCCGCGCCCGGTGAACCAGGCGACTTGCCGTACGCGGCAGGCTGCCCTGCGTTCGCCCGCGAGCTGCGGCGCGTCCAGTGGCCCAGCATGAAGAACTTTAAGCCCGACGTACCGGAGAAGTACGACGGCAAGACGCACCCCTCGGAGTTTCTCAGCGTCTACACCATAGCAGTGCAAGCTGCCGGGGGGCGCGACGAGAAGATCCTAGCCAACTACTTCCCGCTCGTGCTGAAGCCGAACGTCCGTTCGTGGCTCATGCACTTGCCGGAAGGCTCTATCTCTTCTTGGGCCGACCTCTGCCATCAGTTTGTTGGCGCCTTCACCGGCGGCCACAAACCCCATGGCCAGGCGAGCGATCTCCACATTTTGGCCCAGAAGGAAGGCGAACCCCTGCGCAAGTATATCCAACGTTTCAGCCGGGTACAGCACAACATCCCCGACGTTCACCCTGCTGCGGTTATCAGCGCGTTCCATCAGAACGTGCGTAACCGCCGCATGCGTGAGGAGATGGCGATGACCAAGATCAGGGACGTCAGCGAGCTCTTCGCTCTTGCCGACAAGTGCGCCCGTGCAGAAGAGGGGAGGAAACTCCCCGGGGAGGATGCTGGCGCAGGGGGAAGCGACAGCGACGACGCCGCCCCGGCAAAGAAGAGCCGGCGGCGGAACAACAGGAAGAAGGGCAAGAAGGAAGTGCTTGCCGTCGAGAAGTCCGGCAAGGAGGCCCCCGCCAAGCAAGCGCAGGCTGGCGGCTCCGGCAAGGAGCCTGCCCCTGCGGCGGCGGCCGACAAGCCGGGTAGCTCCGACAAGCAATACTGTAAGATTCACCGCACCAAGGGTCACGATCTCTCCAACTGCAAGCGCGTCGAGTACCTCGTCGAGCAGCAAAAGGCTGAGTACGAGAGGCGCGACAAGGAGAAGGCCCAAGGTGGCGGGGAAGAGCCCAGCAAGAAGCGGCCATTCAATGGCCGGGGAGGACGCCGCGGCAAGGCCAAGCAGCGGCAAGGAGATCGACCTCCCCGGGGCCGCGACAACGACGAAGACGACGATGAAGACATGGAGGACGACGAGAACAGCGAGCAGGAGTTCCAGAAGGCCACGGAGGTCCTGTGCGTCGACGGTGGCGCCTCCCTGCACACCTCCCACCGCCAGCTGAAACAGTGGGTGCGTGAGGTGAATGCAGTGGAGCCGCCCGTGGAGTCGCGCAGGCTCCTCAAATGGTCCAGCACGCCCATCATTTTTGACCTTGAGGATCACCCTGACCGCACCACGGCGGTCGGGCACTTGCCGATGCTGGTTTCCCCCACCATCCGCAACCTCAAGGTCACCAAAATGTTGGTTGACGGCGGGGCCGGGCTGAACTTGATCTCCTCTGCTGTGATCAAGAAACTCCAGATTCAAGACGGCGAGCTCGAAGAGACCGGTTCATTCCAAGGAATCAACCCGGGAAGGAGCAAGCCCAAGGGAAAGATTACTCTGCCGGTGACCTTTGGCGGGGAGCTCAACTTCAGAACTGAGCGCATCACCTTTGACGTTGCTGATATTCCATTGCCCTACAATGGGATACTCGGCCGTCCCGCCCTCGCCAAGTTCATGGCAGCTTCCCACTATGCCTACAACGTGCTGAAGATGCCGGGGCCGATAAGCGTCATCACTGTCCACAGCGACAAGAAAGATGCGCTTATTTGCGCCGACAAGATTTACCGGGATGCGGCAGCTGCGGCCGAGAAGGATACTCTTGCCGCTGAAGCTCCCGGGGGGAAGAAGACGAAGACCAAGTCCGGCAAGTGCTCTGGGACACACTCCGGCAACCGCACCTCTTCGGAGTGCTGCGCCGCCGTCGAGGACGTTCCATCGAGCTCCTCCGGCAAGAGTAAGAAAGGAATGGCTGCTCCTCCGGCAACCAAGAAGGTGTCCGCAAAGGAGGATGGCACTGGTGGTACCTTCACCATCAGCGCCACCCTTGACAGCAAATAGGAAAGCGCGCTCGTCGCCTTCCTGCGGGCGAATGTCGATGTGTTTGCTTGGCAACCATCTGACATCCCCGGCGTTCCCAGGAAGGTGATTGAGCACAAGCTTGCTGTCTGCCCTCATGCGCGGCCCATCAAGCAAAAAGTGAGGAAGCAAGCCGTGGAGCGCCAAGAGTTCATCAACGAGGAGATCAAGAAACTAGAGGCAGCAGGCCTAGTTAGAGGTGTGATCCATCCGACGTGGTTGGCAAACCCAGTCGTCGTGCGCAAAGCCAACGGGAAGTGGAGACTGTGTATAGACTTCACTGATGTCAATAAAGCATGTCCCAAGGATCCCTTCCCTTTGCCGCGCATTGACCAGATCGTTGACTCCACTGCCGGATGTGAGCTACTCTGTTTTCTTGATGCATACTCAGGCTATCACCAGATTTTCATGGCTAAGGAAGATGAAGAGAAGACTGCATTTATCACTCCATGTGGCACATATTGCTTTATCCGCATGCCATTTGGACTGAAAAATGCAGGCTCAACTTTTGCAAGGGTAGTGTACACTGCTTTTGAGCCACAGATCCACAGGAATGTAGAAGCCTACATGGATGACATCGTGGTGAAGAGCAAGAGCAAAGAAACACTGATTCAAGACTTAGAAGAAACGTTTCAGAACCTGCGCAGGATACAGCTCAAGCTGAACCCCGAGAAGTGCGTCTTTGGAGTTCCCTCCGGCAAGCTTCTCGGGTTCTTTGTATCACAAAGGGGGATTGAAGCCAATCCCGACAAGATCAAAGCCATCGAGCAGATAGAAGCCCCGAAGCGAGTCAAGGATGTCAGGAGGCTTGCAGGTTGTGTGGCTGCCCTCAGTAGGTTCGTTTCTAAATCTGCAGAACGCGCCCTGCCTTTCTTCAAAATCTTGAAGAAGGCAGGTCCCATGAAGTGGACTCCGGAAGCGGAGGCAGCGCTGCAAGATTTGAAACGGTACCTTTCCTCTCCTCCAATACTTGTCGCACCTAGACCACAGGAAAAGTTGCTGCTGTATTTGGCGGCAACCAACCAGGTGGTTAGTGCTGCGTTAGTAGCGGAGAGAGAGTTCGACGAGGAGGTCACACCACCGGCAAGCGAATCCAGCGACAAGCAGGGGGCTGCCCCGACAAGCTCTGGCCCCGACAAAGATGAATCTGCGCAGGAAAAGGAAGAGGTGCGGAAGAAGATGGTGCAGCGCCCAGTGTATTTTGTAAGTTCCCTTCTCCAGGGGGCTAGATCAAGGTACTCTGGTGTGCAAAAGTTGCTTTTCGGCCTTCTCATGGCCTCGAGAAAGCTGCGCCACTACTTCCAAGCCCATGAGATAACAGTGGTCACTCGCTTTCCATTGAAGAGGATATTGCACAATCCAGAGGCAACAGGCAGGATCGTCGAGTGGGCACTGGAACTGTCAAGCTTCGGACTCAAATTTGAAAGTACTTCAACCATTCAGAGCCGAGCTTTGGCAGAGTTCATCGCTGAGTGGACCCCAACGCCAGAAGAAGAAGTTCAAGAAACGAGTGTACCCGTACAAGAAGCGACAAGTGAATGGGTAATGTATTTTGACGGTGCCTTCTCGCTGCAAGGCGCCGGTGCCGGCGTGGTACTCATCGCGCCCACCGGAGAGCACCTCAAATATGTTATCCAGATGCACTTTCCCAGGGAGCAGGCGACAAACAACACCGCAGAATATGAAGGCTTGCTTGCCGGCCTCAGGATTGCGGCCGAACTTGGGATTAGGAAGCTGATTGTGCGGGGCGATTCTCAGTTGGTGGTCCGACAAGTCAACAAGAGCTACCAGAGCCCTTTGATGGAAGCATATGTAGATGAAGTGAGGAAGCTTGAAGAACACTTTGAAGGTCTGCAAATGGAGCACATCCCGAGAGCTCAAAATGAAATTGCAGATGGCCTTTCAAAGTGTGCTGCGATGAAGCTACCTGTGGAACCAGGGACCTTTTTGCTCAAGCTGACTCAACCATCAGTTACACCATCAATTGGGCAGTCCAACAAGAGAAAGTTGGTCTCCGGCGACTACTTGCCGGCGGATCTTCCAGAACCCGCCGCCAAAGTTCCCAGGATCAACGACAACGCTGAGGAACAGTTTGCTCCTGCAAGCCCTCGGGCTTGTGCAGTTGAAGCAAGTGTTCCCGACAAGCCTCGCCCCGGCGAGCTTGCCGGGGGACCGTCAGCTCCGACAGGACCAGAGGTCTTTGCCGTAGAAGCTGGGGTCCCCGCAGCGGCCCTCGAGCCTTTAGTCCTTGCCGTCGAGCCCCGAGCTCCGGCATGGGCACAGCAGATCGTCCGCTTTCTACAAACTGGAGAACTTCCCGACGACCCTCAAGAGATAGAGAAGATAACCAGGCAGTCAAGTATGTATCAGTTTGTGGATAACGAGCTGTACAGAAGAAGACTCAATGGAGTCAGGTTGAAGTGCATCTCCAGGGAAGATGGACAGAAGCTGTTGGCGGAAATACACGGAGGCATATGCGGCCACCACATTGGCGCAAGAGCACTTGCCGGGAAAGCTTTCCGGCAAGGGTTCTTTTGGCAAGAAGCCCTCCAAGATGCAACTGCACTAGTAACCAAGTGTGAAGCGTGCCAGTTCCATGCAAAGCAAATACATCAGCCAGCTCAAGCTCTCCAAACAATCCCTTTGTCATGGCCCTTCTCGGTCTGGGGGCTCGATATCCTCGGCCCTTTCCCTCGCGCTGTCGGGGGCTTTGAGTACTTGTACGTTGCAATCGACAAGTTCACAAAGTGGCCAGAAGTGGAGCCAGTGAGAAAGGTGACGGCATCCGTGTCTGCATCCGCCGGCAAGCTGCAAAGAACGTTCTTGAGGTTGATCCCCGGGTTGCGGTACACGATCTTCGTCAAGACCCGCTCCAGAGTTCCTGCGCAGAGACGGCGCGACTCCTCGGCCAGCTGCGCGGGGATGCGGTTCCGGAGACCTGCAAGGGCCGGAGCGACGCCTCTGAAGAAGAGGCTGAGCTTGGCGCTGTGCGGGAGGTCTGGATCCGGCGAGTAGATAAGGTGTTCGACCTTCAAGGCAAGCAACTCCTGGTCAATGATGGATGCCGAAGAAACCAGCTCTTCGGTCCACAGCTCAATGTTCTTGCGGAAGAGCTCGGATGCCTTGTTGGCGCTGTCCACCAAGGTCCGCTCCTTGCGGAGCTCCTCCTTCAGCTTGTCTTCTCGAAGCTTGGCGGCGTCAATTGAATCCCTCAGAGTTGAGACTTTCAGCTCCAAGTCCTCGATGGAGTCCTTGGCGGCCTTAAGCTCATCGCCCCTCTTGGACAGATTCACTTGGAGCTCCGCGTTGGTGTGGGCGTCCTTCTCGCGCTCAGTAATGAGCGCGGCAACCTTCTCGGTGCTCACCTTCATCGCCGCTTCTAGTCGTTCAACCTTGGCGGCAAGCTCCTTCTTGGCGTCTTCCGCGGCAGCAGCAGCGGCTTTCGCCTCCTTTAGCTCCCCGCCAAGGGCAGCCTCGCGAGCGGCAAGGTCCTCCTCATGGGAGTCGAGATCCACCTTCCGCTGCGCGAGCTCTCCTTCTCGCCGGGACATCTCCACCCCGGCGAGCCGTTGCTGTTCTTCAGCCTCGGCTTTCTCCAAAAGCCACTCTTGATATTCACCGGCGAGACGCTCGCGCTCCTCCGCCACCTCGCGGAGGCCCGCCTTGTGGGCAGCGCTGAGCTCCGCCGCACGCTTCTCCATTTCGGCGGCGGCCTGGGCAGCAAGGGCTTCCCGGGAGGCAAGCTTCGCCTGCCTGGCCCGGTAAAGGGCCAGGAGTTGGTGGAGAAGCTTTTCCTCCTCGGGCCCATCTCCTTCGCCGGGCGCCTCGACGACTGTCAGACCCGCGGAGGCGAGGACTTCTCCGTCAAACGCCTCGCCCTCCGCGGGAGCTCTTGATGAAGACCCCCAAGGCACTTGGATAAAGACGCCATTGGGGGCACGAAGATAGTACGCCTGCTTCTCGCCGGTGGAGGGGCCGGCGGCCGGCGTAGCATCCGGTGCTCCCGCCACCTCCGGGTCGGCGGTGCGGTCGCCGTCCCCCTCCCCGGTCGCGGCGTCAGCGGCCGGAGTGGCCTCCTGCTCGGTCGCCTCCTCGGTGGCCTCGGCCATCTCCACGACGACGGGAACGTCATCGCCGCCGCCCTGCGCGCCCTCCTCATCCTCGATATTGATGACCTCGGTCTCCATCGGCGCGGGAGGAGGAGGAGGAAGATCTAGAAGAAGAAGAAGAAGTTCAAAATCAAGCAAAGATCCAAAAAGAAGCAAAGTCAAGAAAACCAAGTACAGAGCGTACCTTGGCGGACGTCCTCTGCGGCGGGCTCCCTCGCCGGGGAGCTCGGCCTTGGCGGAGTGGCCGTCCTCGCCGGGCTGCTCGCCTTTGGCGGGGTACTCTGCTTTGGCGGAGTACCCGCCCTTGGCGGAGCGCTCTCCCTTGCCGGAGAGTTTTGCCTTGCCGGGGACGGCGGGGCCTGCGGCTCCTCGGTGATGGTCTCCGGGCGCTCTTCCCGCTGCGGCTCCACCTCTGCACAAGAGAAGATAGAAGAACTAAGACATTCAGAGATCAAAGCCCTAAGCGCGCCCCGACGAGCAAAAACAGTAAACCTCTAACTTACGCTGGAGGCTGCGCTGGGGGCTGCTCCCCGGAGCGGCGCTCGGGTCCGGCAAGCTCGGCTCCGGCGCGATCCCTGCTTCCGCGACGGATGGGTCTCCCACGACCTCAACTGTGGGCACCTTAACCCTCTTCGCGCGCTGCTCCAAGGTCCTGCAATCACAAGCAACAAGCAAAGTCAAGCGTCAGCAACAATCGAGATATAAAAATCAAGAAGGAGTAAGGTCTCGGGTCCTTACTCTTGGTCCTCCTCGTCGTCCTCGCTCAGCGCGGAGAAGTCAAACTCCACGGTGGGCGCGTCGGCGCGAGGAGCGGAGGATGAAGATTCCCTCGCGCGTTTCGGAGCCACCACGGTGGGCTGGGGGCTGCGTAGGCCCAGCCCCTGTGGTGGCCGGCGCCCGAGAAGTGGGCGGAGCAGCTGCTCCGCTCCGAGAAGATCCTTGCCGGCTCGGTGCCGGCCTGCGGGACGCCTCTGTCGTGGTCCGCGCGCGCGGGGCCTCTGCCGTGGCCGGCACGCCGGTCGCCCTTGGTACGGCTTGGCTCGGCCGGGGAGCTGCCCGGCGAGCTGGCTGTTGCCGGGGCGCTCGCGCCTGCTCCCCCGTCGCCGCCTTGCGGAGACGCTTCAATGGGGACTGCTTCGGGCTTACCGGGGGCGGGGAGCTCTCCGACGAGGAGAGGTCGTCGGCGTACAACTCTGTCGATCCGCCAGAGTCTTCGGCCTCCTCCTCCTCCTCCTCCTCTGCCTCGGCCGGCTCGCTGGGCCCAGCATCCGACGATGCGGCCCTCTTCCCCTTGGCGCCTCCGCCCCTCGCGGCGCCCCTGCTTCCTCCGGCTGTGCCCTCCATTGCCGCGGCCTCCGTCGCGATCCCACTGATCCCGGAGTGCCTCAGCGAGGGGACCCCGGCGAGCGCGTCGGGAGGGAGCTCTAGCAGCTTGCGAATCTCCTCCTTATCCGCCTGGCTGGAGGCATCCGCAGCTTCCGCCTCCGCGGGTGTGTATCCAAAGTTTCCCGCCGCCGCGGCTGCGGCGACTTCTTCAGCGCGAGAAGCCATGTAAGCAATCTCTTGGTCGGTGGTGGCCCGCGTGTGCAGCTTGAGATCATCCTTCTTCTCCAACACCTCCACAAGGCGGTCGTAGAACTCGAGGACGTCGATAGGCTTGGGCGCAATCCACGTGCGCTCCAATCCATGAGAGTCGCACGCGGGCATCATAGCGACAAGGCGATCCCGGGCGCTGCTGGCGCAGAGCGGCACCACTCCCCGGGGAGCGCGGAAGTACTCGGGGTGTGCCGGGTCGAACTTGAAAAGTTCCCTGACCATACCCCGCAGCTCGAGTGTTGTGAAGTTAAAATTGAGGCCGGGGCGCAGCCTCATGATGTCTGCCGGGCCGCCGTATTGCCACGCCGGCCTTTTCCGGTCTTGGAGGGGGGCGATCCGGCGACGAAGAAAGTCCGCGCCCACTTCAGCGACAGACAGCGGCGCCATCCGAAGACGGAGGATTCTGACGAGAGCGATATCCAGCTTGGAATCGTCGGAATCGAAATTACTCCAATCCCTGCCGCGCACGATGGGCGATGTGCGCGGCGCGGTGAAGTGTTGCGGCCGCTCCTCGACGACCCAGCACCACTCCGCGCGCCAGAAGGAGGGGGACGAAGAGCTTGGTGGTGGCGGAGGAGCAGAGGCGAAGCGCAGAGGAATCTGAGGAAGAAGACGATGGCAATGAGTGCGCAGGGAGGGGAACCGCGCCGCTCTCTCTGCTTTTATGGGAGAGTGGGGGGCGTTTCGCCCTTCCCATTAAAGAAATCGTGGGCACGTCCCATCCCACGGCGCCGCAATCGACGCGTGCCGTTGCCGTGGGGTGCGGCGGATATGGAAGTGGATTCGGCGCGCCGCGGGCCGCGGGTGCCCGTGCACTGTTTTGGGCCTGGCCCAACAGCGCTCGGCACCGTGTGTGGCCCAGGCCCGGGGGCTCCTGTCGGTGTACTAAGGTAGGGGTACCCTAGTACCCCAACTTGTGCACGGGCAGCGGCAGCTCCCCGCGGCAGGGTTCACCACGCGCGTGCCGGAGACCTTCCTGCCCCTTATCTAGCCATTCAAAAACAAAGTATACAAGACAGAAGACCAAGACCCCGGCAAGAGGAGCTTGCCGGGAAGGCCGTCCCAGGCTCGAGATTGCGTAACTAGCACGAGGCCCTGGCGAGAGGAGCTTGTCAGGACGAATAGAGGATTTTATCTTAGAAGACCCGGCAAGGGCTCGGGGAGCGGCAAGCTTCCGGGCCCGGCAAGGTCGAGATCCCCGGCAAGGTGCTTGCCGGGGGAGGTGCGCTGTGTGCCCGCGCTCCAGCTCATCGGCCCACGCGTCGCCCTGGGGCCACTCCAGGGACGCGTGGCGGATGGCTGTGCAGCCTGGGGGACACGGTGGCACTCCACGGCAGAGGATCCATCGCCGTGGCAGACGGAGACGCAACGGCGGGAGCTTTTGGGGTCGACGGCGACGGGCATTAAATGCCCTTGTCCCCCACTGTTAAAGTAGGTATAGACCACTGTTCTGTACTGTAGCTCCACTGTTCCCGCACTGTTACAACTACCACCTCTTTTACATTTTTACCCCTTTCTCCTACGTTGACACCTGTCGGTGACCCCTTGCACTATAAAAGGAGGCCCATGCACAACGTGGAGAGGGTTCGAAACCTAGATTACTCTCACGCACGGTGTAGCTGCTTCTTCAAGCTCCCGAGCGCTCAACTCAATACACAACCAAGCAGGAGTAGGGTTTTACGCATCCGTGCGGCCCGAACCTGGGTAAAAACTGCCCGCGCGTCTGCCTCGATCTGCTCTTCGTGCTCCCTCCGCCCTCGTACCGCACAGACAAGGGGCTCCGGTCCCATAGGTGTTCGTGGCGGACAGTTTCCCCCGACATCTAACATTGCACTGATTGATTGAAGTAAAGCAAATATCTTACAAGGACAACTTGTCGCAATGGACTAATGAGTTCGTAACATAATGTGCAGCAACGAAAAGATAAAGATAAATGGGGCCCTAGTCTACGCGGTCGCCCTCCTTCCTGCCAAGCTTTGCCACCTTGGCGATGATATGGCTGACCTGCTCCTTCAGGGCCTCCGTGTCTGCATCTGCCGGCAAGCTGCAAAGAACGTTCTTGAGGTTGATCCCCGGATTGCGGTACACGATCTTCGTCAAGACCCGCTCCAGAGTTCCTGCGCAGAGACGGCGCGACTCCTCGGCCAGCTGCGCGGGGATGCGGTTCCGGAGACCTGCAAGGGCCGGAGCGACGCCTCTGAAGAAGAGGCTGAGCTTGGCGCTGTGCGGGAGGTCTGGATCCGGCGAGTAGATAAGATGTTCGACCTTCAAGGCAAGCAACTCCTGGTCAATGTTGGATGCAGAAGAAACCAGCTCTTCGGTCCACAGCTCAATGTTCTTGCGGAAGAGCTCGGATGCCTTGTTGGCGCTGTCCACCAAGGTCCGCTCCTTGCGGAGCTCCTCCTTCAGCTTGTCTTCTCGAAGCGTGGCGGCGTCAATTGAATCCCTCAGAGTTGAGACTTTCAGCTCCAAGTCCTCGATGGAGTCCTTGGCGGCCTTAAGCTCATCGCCCCTCTTGGACAGATTCACTTGGAGCTCCGCGTTGGTGTGGGCGTCCTTCTCGCGCTCAGTAATGAGCGCGGCAACCTTCTCGGTGCTCACCTTCATCGCCGCTTCTAGTCGTTCAACCTTGGCGGCAAGCTCCTTCTTGGCGTCTTCCGCGGCAGCAGCAGCGGCTTTCGCCTCCTTCAGCTCCCCGCCAAGGGCAGCCTCGCGAGCGGCAAGGTCCTCCTCATGGGAGTCGAGATCCACCTTCCGCTGCGCGAGCTCTCCTTCTCGCCGGGACATCTCCACCCCGGCGAGCCGTTGCTGTTCTTCAGCCTCGGCTTTCTCCAAAAGCCACTCTTGATATTCACCGGCGAGACGCTCGCGCTCCTCCGCCACCTCGCGGAGGCCCGCCTTGTGGGCAGCGCTGAGCTCCGCCGCGCGCTTCTCCATTTCGGCGGCGGCCTGGGCAGCAAGGGCTTCCCGGGAGGCAAGCTTCGCCTGCCTGGCCCGGTAAAGGGCCAGGAGTTGGTGGAGAAGCTTTTCCTCCTCGGGCCCATCTCCTTCGCCGGGCGCCTCGACGACTGTCAGACCCGCGGAGGCGAGGACTTCTCCGTCAAACGCCTCGCCCTCCGCGGGAGCTCTTGAAGAAGACCCCCAAGGCACTTGGATAAAGACGCCATTGGGGGCGCGAAGATAGTACGCCTGCTTCTCGCCGGTGGAGGGGCCGGCGGCCGGTGTAGCATCCGGTGCTCCCGCCACCTCCGGGTCGGCGGTGCGGTCGCCGTCCCCCTCCCCGGTCGCGGCGTCAGCGGCCGGAGCGTACTCTTGCGCGGCCGGCTCGGTGGCCTTGGTCGCCTCCTCGGTGGCCTCGGCCATCTCCACGACGACGGGAACGTCATCGCCACCGCCCTGCGCGCCCTCCTCATCCTCGATATTGATGACCTCGGTCTCCATCGGCGCAGGAGGAGGAGGAGGAAGATCTAGAAGAAGAAGAAGAAGTTCAAAATCAAGCAAAGATCCAAAAAGAAGCAAAGTCAAGAAAACCAAGTACAGAGCGTACCTTGGCGGACGTCCTCTGCGGCGGGCTCCCTCGCCGGGGAGCTCGGCCTTGGCGGAGTGGCCGTCCTCGCCGGGCTGCTCGCCTTTGGCGGGGTACTCTGCTTTGGCGGAGTACCCGCCCTTGGCGGAGCGCTCTCCCTTGCCGGAGAGTTTTGCCTTGCCGGGGACGGCGGGGCCTGCGGCTCCTCGGTGATGGTCTCCGGGCGCTCTTCCCGCTGCGGCTCCACCTCTGCACAAGAGAAGATAGAAGAACTAAGACATTCAGAGATCAAAGCCCTAAGCGCGCCCCGACGAGCAAAAACAGTAAACCTCTAACTTACGCTGGAGGCTGCGCTGGGGGCTGCTCCCCGGAGCGGCGCTCGGGTCCGGCAAGCTCGGCTCCGGCGCGATCCCTGCTTCCGCGACGGATGGGTCTCCCACGACCTCAACTGTGGGCACCTTAACCCTCTTCGCGCGCTGCTCCAAGGTCCTGCAATCACAAGCAACAAGCAAAGTCAAGCGTCAGCAACAATCGAGATATAAAAATCAAGAAGGAGTAAGGTCTCGGGTCCTTACTCTTGGTCCTCCTCGTCGTCCTCGCTCAGCGCGGAGAAGTCAAACTCCACGGTGGGCGCGTCGGCGCGAGGAGCGGAGGATGAAGATTCCCTCGCGCGTTTCGGAGCCACCGGGGCTGGGGGCTGCGTAGGCCCAGCCCCTGTGGTGGCCGGCGCCCGAGAAGTGGGCGGAGCAGCTGCTCCGCTCCGAGAAGATCCTTGCCGGCTCGGTGCCGGCCTGCGGGACGCCTCTGTCGTGGTCCGCGCGCGCGGGGCCTCTGCCGTGGTCGGCACGCCGGTCGCCCTTGGCACGGCTTGGCTCGGCCGGGGAGCTGCCCGGCGAGCTGGCTGTTGCCGGGGCGCTCGCGCCTGCTCCCCCGTCGCCGCCTTACGGAGACGCTTCAATGGGGACTGCTTCGGGCTTGCCGGGGGCGGGGAGCTCTCCGACGAGGAGAGGTCGTCGGCGTACAACTCTGTCGATCCGCCAGAGTCTTCGGCCTCCTCCTCCTCCTCCTCCTCTGCCTCGGCCGGCTCGCTGGGCCCAGCATCCGACGATGCGGCCCTCTTCCCCTTGGCGCCTCCGCCCCTCGCGGCGCCCCTGCTTCCTCCGGCTGTGCCCTCCATTGCCGCGGCCTCCGTCGCGATCCCACTGATCCCGGAGTGCCTCAGCGAGGGGACCCCGGCGAGCGCGTCGGGAGGGAGCTCTAGCAGCTTGCGAATCTCCTCCTTATCCGCCTGGCTGGAGGCATCCGCGGCTTCCGCCTCCGCGGGTGTGTATCCAAAGTTTCCCGCCGCCGCGGCTGCGGCGACTTCTTCAGCGCGAGAAGCCATGTAAGCAATCTCTTGGTCGGTGGTGGCCCGCGTGTGCAGCTTGAGATCGTCCTTCTTCTCCAACACCTCCACAAGGCGGTCGTAGAACTCGAGGACGTCGATAGGCTTGGGCGCAATCCACGTGCGCTCCAATCCATGAGAGTCGCACGCGGGCATCATAGCGACAAGGCGATCCCGGGCGCTGCTGGCGCAGAGCGGCACCACTCCCCGGGGTGCGCGGAAGTACTCGGGGTGTGCCGGGTCGAACTTGAAAAGTTCCCTGACCATACCCCGCAGCTCGAGTGTTGTGAAGTTAAAATTGAGGCCGGGGCGCAGCCTCATGATGTCTGCCGGGCCGCCATATTGCCACGCCGGCCTTTTCCGGTCTTGGAGGGGGGCGATCCGGCGACGAAGAAAGTCCGCGCCCACTTCAGCGACAGACAGCGGCGCCATCCGAAGACGAAGGATTCTGACGAGAGCGATATCCAGCTTGGCATCGTCGGAATCAAAATTACTCCAATCCCTGCCGCGCACGATGGGCGATGTGCGCGGCGCGGTGAAGTGTTGCGGCCGCTCCTCGACGACCCAGCACCACTCCGCGCGCCACTCTTCCCACTTGCCGCGGAGCTCCCCCGGCAAGTAGGATAATTTCTTATTCAGCCTAAACACCCAAGAGATTCCTCCGGAGAGGGGGGCGTCGGCCTCTACTCTGGGGATGAAAAAGTGCCTAAAGAGAGCTACGTTGGGCTGGATTCCTACGAAGTTTTCGCACATGTGTGCGAAAACGGACATGGTGAGGATGGCGTTGGGAGTGAAATCGAGGAGGTGGAGGCCATAAGTATTCATGATATCGCAGAAAAAGTTTGAGAAGGGAGGGCACAGACCGCAGTGGAAGAAGGCTGCGAAAAAGTAATACCCGCCGGGGTAGTGATCCTTGGCGGCGGCCGGGTAGACGCGCGTGCGGGGGTGCGCTGGGGTCTCCTTGGCCCAGAACAAATAATATTTGTTCCAAAGCTCCCGCACGCCGAGCTTCGGCGCAAAGACGATGTGCTCCTTCCGGAACGCGACGAGCTTCGCCGCCTGATCTGACTTCTCCCGCTTGGACTTCTCCGACTTCGCCTTGTCGGTCTTTGGGGCCATGGCGGACGCGGTGGAAGGAAGGGGACGAAGAGCTTGGTGATGGCGGAGGAGTAGAGGCAAAGAGCAGAGGAATCTGAGGAAGAAGACGATGGCAATGAGTGCGCAGGGAGGGGAACCGCGCCGCTCTCTCTGCTTTTATGGGAGAGTGGGGGGCGTTTCGCCCTTCCCATTAAAGAAATCGTGGGCACGTCCCATCCCACGGCGCCGCAATCGACGCGTGCCGTTGCCGT
This sequence comes from Secale cereale, assembly GCA_902687465.1. Taxonomy (NCBI): domain Eukaryota; kingdom Viridiplantae; phylum Streptophyta; class Magnoliopsida; order Poales; family Poaceae; genus Secale; species Secale cereale. Next base: position 92,209,916 of record LR738715.1, read on the forward strand.
GGGGTGCGGCGGATATGGAAGTGGATTCGGCGCGCCGCGGGCCGCGGGTGCCCGTGCACTGTTTTGGGCCTAGCCCAACAGCGCTCGGCACCGTGTGTGGCCCAGGCCCGGGGGCTCCTGTCGGTGTACTAAGGTAGGGGTACCCTAGTACCCCAACTTGTGCACGGGCAGCGGCAGCTCCCCGCGGCAGGGTTCACCACGCGCTTGCCGGAGACCTTCCTGACCCTTATCTAGCCATTCAAAAACAAAGTATACAAGACAGAAGACCAAGACCCCGGCAAGAGGAGCTTGCCGGGAAGGCCGTCCCAGGCTCGAGATTGCTTAACTAGCACGAGGCCCTGGCAAGAGGAGCTTGTCAGGACGAATAGAAGATTTCATCTTAGAAGACCCGGCAAGGGCTCGGGGAGCGGCAAGCTTCCGGGCCCGGCAAGGTCGAGATCCCCGGCAAGGTGCTTGCCGGGGGAGGTGCGCTGTGTGCCCGCGCTCCAGCTCATCGGCCCACGCGTCGCCCTGGGGCCACTCCAGGGACGCGTGGCGGGTGGCTGTGCAGCCTGGGGGACACGGTGGCACTCCACGGCAGAGGATCCATCGCCGTGGCAGACGGAGACGCAACGGCGGGAGCTTTTGGGGTCGACGGCGACAGGCATTAAATGCCCTTGTCCCCCACTGTTAAAGTAGGTATAGACCACTGTTCTGTACTGTAGCTCCACTGTTCCCGCACTGTTACAACTACCACCTATTTTACTTTTTTACCCCTTTCTCCTACGTTGACACCTGTCGGTGACCCCTTGCACTATAAAAGGAGGCCCATGCACAACGTGGAGGGGGTTCGGGTTCGGTTCGGTTCGAGACCTAGATCATTCTCACGCTCGTGTAGCTGCTTCTTCAAGCTCCGAGCGCCCAAACTCAATACACAACCAAGCAGGAGTAGGGTTTTACGCATCCGTGCGGCCCGAACCTGGGTAAAAACTGCCCGCGCGTCTGCCTCGATCTGCTCTTCGTGCTCCCTCCGCCCTCGTACCGCACAGACAAGGGGCTCCGGTCCCATAGGTGTTCGTGGTGGACAGTTTCCCCCGACATCCCCGACAGGTGAGGATAAGGCTGAAGAAAGAAATATGAGGTGAAGGAACAAACAAGAGTCTGCAGCAGCAACTAGCACTAACTTACGTAAAAGAGAGCGAGAAGAGATGTTGCATCGGTCGAAAGATGATCACGAAGTGATCCTAACTAAAGCCGGTCAAACATAACCCCACCGTGTTCAACTCCCGAATCCCTATTCGGAAACTGACAGTCACGGTACACACGCTGGTAGTGTATTGAAACATTGTGTCAAGTTATCTACAACCGGAATTAACAAGCTCCCATCTGCCACATAACCGCGGGCACGGCTTTCGAAAGTTCAAACCCTGCAGGGGTGTTCCAACTTGGCCCATTACAAGCCCACGATCCGCGGAGTCGCAACTCCATAGTTGGGAAGACCCGAGTATTCTCGGAATCCCGTGCTCAAGTTAAACCGAACTAAGGTAAGGCTAATCCAGCAAATCCTCCCGGCGTGTCGACACCCTGATAGTAGCCGCGCGTATCTA
>LR738715.1:92249070-92262422 GCA_902687465.1 Secale cereale
CCTCCCTCACCTCATCAAAATAGGCTGGGAAATATATATACTCATATAAAAGACTTACTTGGTGATGGTGGTGTGTCTGCCATCCGTCGTTTCTGGCCATTAGATTTGCATCTAACGGCTGTGAGCTAAGTTGTGGCATTTTTGCAACAATAGCCCACTTCTCTGCTCCAATTTGCAGAAAACCCCTTATTATCTTGAAAGCAACCGCATCCCTCCCTCACCTCATAAAGACAACCTGAGAAATATATATATACTCCTATAAAACATTCAGTTGGTGATGGTGGTGTGTCTGCCATCCGTCGTTTCTGACCATTAGATCTGCATCAAACGGCCGTGAGGTAAGTTGTGGCATGTTTGCAACAATAGCCCACTTCTCTGCTCCAATTTGCAGAAAACAAACCCTTATTATCTTGAAAGCAACCACATCCCTCCCTCGCCTCATCAAAACAGAATGAGAAATATATATATTCTCATAATACCCCTTAAGACCTTATTCTCATAACAAAAACCTTATTCTCATAACACCCCCATTTAAATTGGTTTCTAGCGCGGAGCGCCCCGACGACAGCAACCCCTGCCCCGCCTCCTACCACGCGCTGCCGTCCCGCCTCCTTCCCCAGCACCGTCGCGCCGGCTCCTACCCTGATGCAGTGCTGTTTTTTTGTGCAGTTCGGAAGCACAAAAAAATGCTCGCTGTCATTATTCATCGGTCGCACCGTTTTCAAAACTGCTCTTAAATCGTGTGTAATCTCGAAAAGTGTTCAACATGGCGAAGTTGCGTCTATTCCATAGCTTTTCAACGGTATATTACATGCATAATTCCGATAAACGGTTAAAAAATTAGAGCAAAAAAGGTACCGAGAAAACAACACGTATAATTTTTTCAAACATGCAGTTCACCGTTTTCAAAACTGCTCTTAAACCATGCGGAATCTCGAAAAGTGTTCAACATGTCGAAGTTGTGTCTACTCCATAGCTTTTCAACGGTATATTACACGCATAATTCCGATAAACGGTTAAAAAATTAGAGCAAAAAGGTACCGAAAAAACAACACGTACAATTTTTTGAAACATGCAGTTCACCGTTTTCAAAACTGCTCTTAAACTGTGCGGAATCTCGAAAAGTGTTCAACATGCCGAAGTTGCGTCTACTGCATAGCTTTTCAGCGGTATATTACACGCATAATTCCGATAAACGGTTAAAAAACTAGAGCAAAAAAGGTACCGAAAAAACAATACGTATAGTTTTTTCAAACATGCAGTTCACCGTTTTCAAAACTGCTCTTAAACCGTGTGGAATCTCGAAAAGTGTTCAACATGGCGAAGTTGCGTCTACTCCATAGCTTTTCAACGGTATATTACACGCATAATTCCGATAAACGGTTAAAAAACTAGAGCAAAAAAGGTTCCGAAAAAACAACACGTACAATTTTTTCAAACATGCAGTTCATTGGTCTAAAAAACAAACAAATGTAGTGCACTTTGGTCTAAAAAAAGTCCATTGCAAAGGACTTTTTGAAGCTCACTTTGTTCTCTCACGAAGTCGGCCATAAAAAAAACCTTTGTGTTCACTTGGTGATCCAAAAAAATAAAAACACATCGAAAAGCAGCTCATTTCTCAACACTTCTCAACGCGCGTAAAGAATTAATTAGTGCGAAAAAAGACAACAGCAAATCATGAGGTCCACTTTTGGTAGTGTTCCGCTTCACTTTCGGGAGTGTTGCGGTCCACTTTCCTTCGAAAAAAAGTTGGAAAAAAGACAACAAAACTCCTGTGAGAGAAATCTACGTCCAACAAAATAAATCATGAGGTTCGATTGACTGTCTGATGCAGTGCGTTTTTCAGTTTGAAGCAGTGCGCTTTTCTGTCCGATGCAGTGCACGCGTCGATTTTGTTGTCGCGAAAAACATAGTTTCTGCGTTTTTGTAATTTCAAAACTGCTCTTAAACCGTAATGAATTAGAGAGGGTGTTTTACATGAAAAAGTAGCGTCTCGACAATATCTTTCCAACGGTGTATCATTTGGATCATTTCGACCAACGTTTTGTAAAAAATTCACGAAAAATGGCCGCTGCCCTTCGTATTCAGCCGCACGATTTTCAAATTTAACTAAAAATCGTAAGAAATCTCAGAAACATTTCAACATATGAAAGTTGCGCCTCGTACGTAGCTTTCCAACGGTATATTACACGCCTTGTGTCGACAAATGGTTAGAAACTAGAGTGAAAACAGTACCGAAAATTTGAAAAAATTCGAAAAACATAATTCCGCGATTTAGTAAATTCAAAACTGCTCTTAAACCATAGCGAATTAGAAAAAATAATAGATATGAAAAAGATGCGCGCCGGCGATATCTTTCCAACGGTGTATCATATGTTTCATTCCGATGAGCGGTTTAGAAAAAAACGCCAAAAAACGCTCGCTGCCATTCGTTGTGAGCCGAACGATTTTCGAAACTGCTCTTAAACTGTGATGAATTTTAAAAGTGTTCAACATGGCGAAGTTGCGTCTACTCCATAGCTTTTCAACGGTATATTACACGCATAATTCCGATAAACGATTAAAAAACTAGAGCAAAAAAGATACCGAGAAAACAACACGTACAGTTTTTTCAAACATGAAGTTCGATGGTCTCTGTGGTGCAATGCGCATATCTTTCCAATGCAGTAGCACAAAGCAGTTCGGAAGTGTTATAAGAATAGCACCTAGGTCTAATATGGCAACTCATATTTGTAGTGCATGATGTAAAATTTATGACAAAATTACTTTCCAAATTTTGTTTGCATGCACTACAACTAATAACGGTCAATGATTACTTTCCAAAAAATTAGTATACTACTGGTTTCCTAGTATGATTCTTTTTCAAACAAATAGGGCATGTATATACACTCTTATTTTTTAGGTACCAGATACGACAAATAATACGAAACGTCATCGGAGAGGTTTGTATGTATATTAAGAATATTCTTATGCTTTTTTCTAAAGTTTTACTTTTCAAGATATCTAGTAGTTTTTAAAAATTAAGGTCGGGTCCCACTTTTAACCGCTACTATTTCTATACAAATTAAGGTGACCAAATAATATAAAATGTGATCCTAATTATTATTTTACTTGTAGGAATATATGATACCCACACATGATTTTTTTCCTACGTACATATACCCACCCATAATTTTTTGTCATTTTTAGGAATGTATGTCCAAAATATACCCACATACGATCCAATGTATTTATTCTACCGGTGTATATACTGATAAATTTCATATCTAGGTATGCAAATACAATGAGTATGCACTTCGAAGAAAATATATTGCGTACTCTAAGTATATACATACACAAAAATATATTGCACTTATAAGAAAATATATTATTGTTATATGCGTACTAACAAATCTAATAATTGTGTACCAAATAAACAAATACGTACATACCTAATCTAATTCGTACTACAAAACATTCTGGGTATATACATAGACAAAAATCCAATGCGTACGTACTAAAAATTATGGGTATATAAGTATAAAAATCTAATGGGTACATACCAACTAAATGAATTTATACATACCTAATTCGTACATGTATGAAACAAATATTCCTATACCTAATGTGTAGTATTTTTTTTCTTCTACAAACATGTTACCATGCATGGTGTGTTTAATGACAGCCATTAAATGATACGTGTCATAATTATTCCAAATGTAATTGTTTCAGAATTGGCAATTACTAATGGATTGACTAGTTACCTTATATACTATCACAATAGCATGCATCTAAATGCAATCAAATGGTGGTAAGGCAAGGAGCCTGGGCACCTAGGTGTCTCAAACTATCGTCCTATATATATATGCTCCTATAAAAGACTCAGTTAGTGATGGTGGTGTGTCTGCCATTTGTCGTTTCTGACCATTAGATCTGCATCTAACGGTTGTGAGGTAAGTTGTGGCATTTTTTGCAACAATAGCACACTTCTCTCCTCCAATTTGCAGAAAACCCCTTATTATATTGAAAGAAACTACATCCCTCCCTCACCTCATCAAAACAGCCCGAGAAATATATAAATAGTCCTATAAAAGACTCTATTGGTGATGGTGGTGTGTCTGCCATCCGTCGTTTCTGACCATTAGATCTGCATCTAACGGCTGCGAGATAAGTTGTGGCATTTTTGCAACAATAGCCCACTTCTCTGCTCCAATTTGCAAAAAACAAAACCTTATTATCTTGAAAGCAACCACATACCTCCCTCACCTCATCAAAATAGTGTGAAAAATATATATATACTCATATAAAAGACTTAGTTGGTGATGGTTGTGTGCCTTCCATCCGTCGTTTCTCACCATTAGATCTACATCTAACGGCCATTAGGTAAGTTGTGGCTTTTTTGCAACAATAGCCCACTTCTCTGCTCCAATTTGCAGAAAACCCCTTATTATCTTGAAAGCAACCACATCCCTCCCTCACCTCATCAAAACAGTCTAAGAAATATATACATACTCCTATAAAAGACTCAGTTGGTGATGGTGATGTGTCTGCCATCCGTCGTTTCTGACCATTAGATCTGCATCTAACGGTTGTGAGGTAAGTTGTGGCATTTTTGCAACTATAGCCCACTTGTCTGCTCCAATTTGCAGAAAACCCCTTATTATGTTGAAAGCAACCACATAGCTCCCTCACCTCATCAAAACAGTGTGAGAAATATATATATACTCCTATAAAAGACTTAGTTGGTGATGGTGGTGTGTCTGCCATCTGTCGTTTCTGACCATTAGATCTGCATCTAACGGCTGCCAGGTAAGTTATGACATTGTTACAACAATAGCCTACTTCTCTTCTCCAACTTGCAGAAAACCCCTTATTATCGTGAAAGCAACCACATCCCTCCCTCACCTCATCGAAACAGCCTGAGAAATATATATACTCCTATAAAAGACTCAGTTTGTGATGGTGGTGTGTCTGCCTTCCGTCGTTTCTGACCATCAGATCTGCATCTAACGGCTGTCAGGTAAGTTGTGGCATCTTTGCAACAATAGCCCACTTCTCTGCTCCAATTTGCAGAAAACCCGTTATTATCTTTAAAGCAACCACATCCCTCCCTCACCTCATCAAAACAGCGTGAGAAATATATATATATATATATACTCCTAAAATACTAAGTTGTTGATGGTGGTGTGTATGTCATCCGTCGTTTCTGACCATTAGATCAGCATCTAACGACCGTGAGGTAAGTGTTGGAAATATGGCCTAGAGGCAATAATAAAAGGATTATTATTATATTTCCTTGTTCATGATAATTGTCTGTTATTCATGCTTGAATTGTATTGTACGGAAACAGCGATGCATGTGTGAATACATAGACCACAACGTGTCCCTGGTAAGCCTCTAGTTACTAGCTCGTTGATCAACAGATGGTCATGGTTTCCTGACCATGGACATTGGATGTCATTGATAACGGGATCACATCATTAGGAGAATGATGTGATGGACAAGACCCAATCCTAAGCCTAGCATGAGATCGTTTAGTTCGTAATGCTTAATGATTTTCCAGTGTCAAGTATCTGTTCCTTAGACCATGAGGTTGTGCAACTCCCGGATACCGTAGGAATACTTTGGGTGTGCAAAACGTCACAACGTAACTGGGTGGCTATAAAGGTACGCAACGGGTATCTCCGAAAGCGTCTGTGGGGTTGGCACGAACCGAGACTGGAGTTTGTCACTCCGTATGACGGAGAGGTATCTCTGGACCCACTCGGTAAGACATCATCATAATGAGCTCAAAAGTGACTAAGGAGTTAGTCACGGGAAGATGTATTATGTAACGAGTAAAGAGACTTGCCATGACGAGATTGAACAAGGTATCGGGCATACCGACGATCGAATCTCGGGCAAGTACCGTACCGATAGACAAAGGGAATAACATACGGGATTAAGTGAATCCTTGACACAGTGGTTCATCCGATGAGATCACCGAGGCACACGTGGGAACCAACATGGGTATCCAGATCCCGCTGTTGGATATTGATCAGAGAGTAGTCTCGGTCATGTCTGCGTGTCTCCCGAACCCTAGGGTCTACACACTTAAGGTTCGGTGGCGCTAGGGTTGTAGAGATATATGCACACGGAAACCCGAATGTTGTTCGGAGTCCCGGATGAGATCCCGGATGTCACGATGAGTTCCGGAATGGTCCGGAGGTAAAGAATTATATATAGGAAGTCCCGTTTCGGGCACCGGGAGCGTTCTGGGGGTCACCGGTAGTGTACCAGGACCACCGGAAGGGTCCCGGGGGTCCACCGGGTGGGGCCACCCATCCTGGAGGGCCCCGTGGGCCGAAAGGGGAGGGGGACCAGCCCCTAGTGGGCTGGCGCACCCCACATGGGCCACCCCCATGCGCCTAGGGTTGAAACCCTAGGGGTGGGGGCGCCTCCCTATGGCTTGGGAGGCAAGATACCCCCCCTGGCCGCCGCCCCCCCTAGGAGATTGGATCTCCTAGGGCCGGCGCCCCCCTGGACCCCTATATATAGTGGGGGGGAGAGAGGGCAGCCGCACCTCAGCCCCTGGCGCCTCTCCCCCCCCCCTGTTACACCTCCTTCTCCTCCCGTAGGGTCTTGGCGAAGCCCTGCAGCTTTTCCTGTTGCATCCACCACCACACCGTCGTGCTGCTGGATCTCCGTCAACCTCTCCTCCCCCCTTGCTGGATCAAGAAGGAGGAGACGTCGTTGTACCATACGTGTGTTGAACGCGGAGGTGCCGTCCGTTCGGCGCTGGGATCATCGGTGACGAGGATCACGACGAGTACGACTCCATCATGCACGTTCCTTCGAACGCTTCCGCACGCGATCTACAAAGGGTATGTAGATGCACTCCTTTATGCTCGTTGCTAGATGACTCCTTAGATTGATCTTGGTGAAGCGTAGGAAATTTTTTGAATTCTGCTACGTTTCCCAACAGTGGCTTCTGAGCTTGGTCTTTGCGTAGCATCTTGCACGAGTAGAACACAAACAAGTTGTGGGCGTTGATTTTGTTCAATTCTCTTGCCGTTACTAGTCCAATCTTGATTCGGCGGCATCGTGGGATAAAGCGGCCCGGACCGACCTTACACGTACGCTTACGTGAGACTGGTTCCACCGACTAACATGCACTAGTTGCATAAGGTGGCTGGCGGGTGTCTGTCTCTCCCACTTTAGTCGGATCGGATTCGATGAAAAGGGTCCTTATGAAGGGTAAATAGAAATTGAAAAATCACGTTGTGGTTTTGGCGTAGGTAAGAAACGTTCTTGCTAGAAAACCTATAGAAGCCACGTAAAAACTTGCAACAATAATTAGAGGTCGTCTAACTTGTTCTTGCAGCATGTGCTATGTGATGTGATATGGCCAAGAAGATGTGATGAATGATATATGTGATGTATGAGATTGATCATGTTCTTGTAATAGGGAATCATGACTTGCATGTCGATGAAAATAACAACCGGCAGGAGCCATAGGAGTTGTCTTAATTATTGTATGACCTGCGTGTCACTGAATAACGCCATGTAATTACTTTACTTCATTGCTAAACGTTAGCCATAGTGGTAGAAGTAATAGTTGGCGAGACGACTTCATGAAGACACGATGATGGAGATCATGATGATGGAGATCATGGTGTCATGCTGGTGACAAAGATGATCATGGTGCCCCGAAGATGGAGATCAAAGGAGCAAAATGATATTGGCCATATCATGTCACTTTATTTGATTGCATGTGATGTTTATCATGTTTATGCATCTTGTTTACTTAGAACGACGGTAGTAAATAAGATGATCTCTCACTAAAAATTTCAAGAATTGTGTTTCCCCTAACTGTGCACCATTGCTAAGGATCGTTGTTCCGAAGCACCACGTGATGATCAGGTGTGATAGGCTCTAACGTTCGCATACAACGGGTGTAAGCCAGATTTACACACGCAATACACTTAGGGTTCACTTGACGAGCCTAGCATGTACAGACATGGCCTCGGAACACGGAAGACCGAAAGGTCGAACATGAGTCGTATAGGAGATACGATCAACATGAAGATGTTCACCGTTGATGACTAGTCCGTCTCACGTGATGATCGGACACGGGCTAGTCGATTCGGATCATGTATCACTTAGATGACTAGAGAGATGTCAATCTAAGTGGGAGTTCATTAAATTTGATTAGATGAACTTAATTATCATGAACTTAGTCTAAATTCTTTACAATATGTCTTGTAGATCAAATGGCCCACGCTCATGTCACCCTCAACTTCAACGCGTTCCTAGAGAAATCCAAGCTGAAAGACGATGGTAGCAACTATACGGACTGGGTCCGTAACCTGAGGATCATCCTCATAGCTGCCAAGAAAACTTATGTCTTAGAAGCACCGCTAGGTGACGCTCCCGCCCCGGCAAACCAAGATGTTATGAACGCTTGGCAGTCGTGTTCTGATGATTACTCCCTGGTTCAGTGCGGCATGCTCTACAGCTTAGAATCGGGGCTCCAAAAGCGTTTCGAGCACCATGGAGCATATGAGATGTTCCAAGAGCTGAAAATGGTTTTCCAGGCTCATGCCCGAGTTGAGAGATATGATGTCTCCAACGCATTCTACAGCTGTAAGATGGAGGAAAACAGTTCTGTCAGCGAGCACATACTCAAGTTGTCTGGGTTGCACAATCGCTTGTCTCAGTTGGGAATGAATCTCCCTGACGAAGCGGTCGTTGACAGAATCCTTCAGTCACTCCCACCTAGCTACAAGAGCTTCGTGTTGCACTTCAATATGCAAGGGATGGAGAAGTCCATTCCCGAGGTGTATTCAATGCTGAAATCAGCGGAGGTGGAGATCAAGAAAGAGCATCAAGTGTTGATGGTGAATAAAACCACTAAGTTCCAGAAGGGCAAGGGTAAGAAGAACTTCAAGAAGGACGGCAAAGGAGTTGCCGCGCCCGGTAAACCAGTTGCCGGGAAGAAGCCAAAGAATGGACCCAAGCATGAGACAGAGTGCTTTTATTGCAAGGGAACGGGTCACTGGAAGCGGAACTGCCCCAAATACTTAGCAGACAAGAAGGCCGGCAATGTCAAAGGTATATGTGATATACATGTTATTGATGTGTACCTTACTAGTGCTCGTAGTAGCTCCTGGGTATTTGATACCGGTGCAGTTGCTCACATTTGTAACTCGAAGCAGGAGGTGCGGAATAAGCGGAGACTGGCAAAGGACGAGGTGACGATGCGCGTCGGGAATGGTTCCAAGGTCGATGTGATCGCCGTCGACACGCTGCCTCTACATCTACCCTCGGGATTAGTTTTAAACCTTAATAATTGTTATTTAGTACCAGCTTTGAGCATGAACATTGTATCTGGATCTCGTTTGATGCGAGATGGCTACTCATTTAAATCCAAGAATAATGGTTGTTCTATTTATTTGAGAGATATGTTTTATGGTCATGCCCCGCTGGTCAATGGTTTACTTTTTATGAATCTCGAACGTGATGATACACATATTCATAGTGTGAATGCCAAAAGATGTAAAGTTGACAATGATAGTCCCACATACTTGTAGCATTGCCGCCTTGGTCATATTGGTGTCAAACGTATGAAGAAGCTCCATGCAGATGGACTTCTGGAGTCTCTTGATTATGAATCATTTGACACGTGTGAACCATGCCTCTTGGGCAAGATGATGAAGACTCCGTTCTCCGGAACAATGGAGTGAGCAACCAACTTATTGGAAATCATACATACCTATGTGTGCGGTCCAATGAGTGTTGAGGCTCGCGGAGGCTATTGTTATGTTCTCACCCTCACAGATGACTTGAGTAGATATGGGTATGTCTACTTAATGAAACACAAGTCTGAGACCTTTGAAAAGTTCAAGGAATTTCAGAATGAGGTTGAGAATCAACGTGACAGAAAAATAAAGTTCTTACGATCGGATCGTGGAGGTAAATATTTAAGTCATGAATTTGGCACGCACCTAAGGAACTGTGGAATTGTTTCACAATTGACACCGCCCGGAACACCTCAGCGTAATGGTGTGTCCGAATGTCGAAATCATACTCTGTTGGACATGGTACAATCTATGATGTCTCTCACCGACTTACCGCTATCTTTTTGGGGTTATGCTTTAGAGACTGCCGCATTCACTTTAAATAGGGCTCCGTCAAAATCCGTTGAGACGACACCGTATGAACTTTGGTTTGGCAAGAAACCTAAGCTGTCGTTTCTAAAAGTTTGGGGTTGCGATGCTTATGTCAAGAAACTTCAACCTGAAAAGCTCGAACCCAAATCAGAAAAATGCGTCTTCATAGGATACCCAAAGGAAACGATTGGGTACACCTTCTACCTTAAATCCGAAGGCAGGGTCTTTGTTGCTAAGAATGGATCCTTTCTGGAGATAGAGTTTCTCTCGAAAGAAGTGAGTGGGAGGAAAGTAGAACTTGATGAGGTGACAGTCACCTCTCCCGAACCGGAAAGTAGCGCAGCGCAGGAAATTGTTCCTGAGGTGCGTGCACCGACAAGGGAGGAAGTTAATGATGATGATCATGAAGATACAGATCAAGTGACTACTGAACTTCGAAGGTCCACAAGGACACGTTCCGCACCAGAGTGGTATGGCAACCCTGTCATGGAAATCATGTTGTTAGACAACGGTGAACCTTCGAACTATGAAGAAGCGATGGCGGGCCCGGATTCCAATAAATGGCTTGGAGCCATGAAATCCGAGATAGAATCCATGTATGGAAACAAAGTATGGACTTTGGTGGGCTTGCCCGTTGATAGGCACGCCATAGAAAATAAATGGATATTTAAGAAGAAGACAGACGCGGATGGTAATGTGAGCATCTATAAGGCTCGGTTTGTCGCTAAGGGTTATCGACAAGTTCAAGGGATTGACTACGACGAGACTTTCTCTACCGTAGCGATGCTGAAGTCAGTCCGAATCATGTTAGCAATTGCCGCATTCTATGATTATGAGATATAGCAAATGGACGTCAAAACGGCATTCCTTAATGGCTTCCTCAAGGAAGAGCTGTATATGATGCAGCCGGAAGGTTTTGTCGATCCAGAGAATGCTAACAAGGTATGCAAGCTCCAACGCTCGATCTACGGGCTGGTGCAAGCATCTCGGAGTTGGAATATTTGCTTTAATGATGTGATCAAAGCGTTTGGCTTTATACAGACTTGGGGAGAAGCATGTATCTACAAGAAAGTGAGTGGGAGCTCTGTAGCATTTCTCATATTATATGTGGATGCCATATTGCTGATGGGAAATGATATAGAATTCTTGGAGAGCATAAAGGCCTACTTGAATAAGAGTTTTTCAATGAAGGACCTTGGAGAAGCTGCTTACATATTAGGCATCAAAATCTATAGAGATAGATCAAGACGCCTCATTGGTCTTTCACAAAGCACATACCTTGACAAGATATTGAAGAAGTTCAATATGGATCAGTCCAAGACGGGGTTCTTGCCTGTTTTGCAAGGTATGAGATTGAGCATGGCTCAATCCCCGACCACGGCAGAAGATAGAGAAAAGATGAGTGTCATTCCCTATGCCTCAGCCATAGGTTCTATCATGTATGCCATGCTGTGTACCAGACCTGATGTGAACCTTGCCATAAGTTTGGTAGGGAGGTACCAAAGTGATCCCGGTATGGAACACTAGACAGCGGTCAAGAACATCCTGAAGTACCTAAAGAGGACTAAGGACATGTTTCTCGTTTATGGAGGTGACGAAGAGCTCGTCGTAAAAGGTTACGTCGATGCTAGCTTCAACACAGATCTGGATGACACCAAGTCACAAACCGGATACGTGTATATTTTGAATGGTGGAGCAGTCAGCTGGTGCAGTTGCAAGCAGAGCGTCGTGGTGCATTCTACACGTGAAACGGAGCACATAGCTGCTTGCGAAGCAGCGCAAGAAGGAGTGTGGATGAAGGAGTTCATCACCGACCTAGGAGTCATTCCAAGCGCGTCGAGCCCGGTGACTCTCTTCTGTGACAACACTGGAGCTATTGCCATTGCCAAGGAGCCCAGGTTTCGCAAGAAGACCAAGCACATCAAGCGTCGTTTCAACTCCATCCGGAATTATGTTCAAGATGGAGACATAGATATTTGTAAAGTGCATACGGATCTGAATGTCGCAGACCCGTTGACTAAACCTCTTCCATGGGCAAAACATGATCAACACCAGAACTCTATGGGTGTTCGATTCATCACAATGTAACTAGATTATTGACTCTAGTGCAACTGGGAGACTGTTGGAAATATGCCCTAGAGGCAATAATAAAAGGATTATTATTATATTTCCTTGTTCATGATAATTGTCTGTTATTCATGCTTGAATTGTATTGTACGGAAACAGCGATGCATGTGTGAATACATAGACCACAACGTGTCCCTAGTAAGCCTCTAGTTACTAGCTCGTTGATTAACAGATGGTCACGGTTTCCTGACCATGGACATTGGATGTCATTGATAACGGGATCACATCATTAGGAGAATGATGTGATGGACAAGACCCAATCCTAAGCCTAGCACGAGATCGTTTAGTTCGTAATGCTTAAAGTTTTTCCAGTGTCAAGTATATGTTCCTTAGACCATGAGGTTGTGCAACTCCCGAATATCGTAGGAATACTTTGGGTGTGCCAAACGTCACAACGTAACTGGGTGGCTATAAAGGTACGCAACGGGTATCTCCGAAAGCGTCTGTGGGGTTGGCACGAACCGAGACTGGGATTTGTCACTCCGTATGACGGAGAGGTATCTCTGGACCCACTCGGTAAGACATCATCATAATGAGCTCAAAAGTGACTAAGGAGTTAGTCACGGGAAGATGGATTACGGAACGAGTAAAGAGACTTGCCATGACGAGATTGAACAAGGTATCGGGCATACCGACGATCGAATCTCGGGCAAGTACCGTACTGATAGACAAAGGGAATAACATACGGGATTAAGTGAATCCTTGACATAGTGGTTCATCCGATGAGATCATCGAGGAACACGTGGGAACCTGATACGTCCAAAACGTATCTATAATTTCTTCTTGCTCCATGCCACTTTTGGGTGATATTGCTATGATATTCATACACTTCCATACACTTTTGATCATATTTGGACTAACTTACTAATCCAGTGCACCCCAGTGCCAGTTTCTGTTTTCGGCTGTTTTTGTATTTCAGGTTTTCACGTTTCGAGAACTGCCCAGAAAAATCCAGAAAAATTATATAAAAAATAAGCGATACGGAAACAACACTGCGTCCGAAGGGCAGCCTGGGGGGCCCACAGGGGCTCCAGGCGCCCTGTGGGCGCGCCCCCCCTGGGCCGCGCCGGGGGGGGGGGGGCGCCTCGGCCCCCC
>LR738715.1:92269976-92287264 GCA_902687465.1 Secale cereale
TGTGTGTGCCATCCGTCCTTTCTGACCATTAGATCTGCATCTAACGGCAGTTAGGTAAATTGTGGCATTTTTGCACCAATAGCCAACTTCTCTGCTCCAATTTGCAGAAAACCCCTTATTATATTGAAAGCAACCACATCTATCCCTCACCTCATCAAAACAGCCTAAGAAATATATATATACTCCTATAAAAGACTTAGTTGGTGATGGTCGTGTGTCTGCCATCCATCGTTTCTGACCATTAGATCTGCTTCTAACGGCTGTGAGGTAAGTTGTGGCATTTTTGCAACAACAGCCCACTTCTCTGCTCCAATCTACAAAAAACCCCTTATTATCTTGAAAGCAACCACATCCCTCACTCACCTCATCAAAATAACCTGAGAAATATATATATATATACTCCTAGAAAACTCAATTGGTGATGGTGCTGTGTCACCCATCCATCGTTTGTGACCATTAGATCTTGTTGACGCTCAAAAGTGGCACAATCGTAAAAGTTGCTTTAATCTATGTCAAGATTATTTCAAACTTATGATTGGAAGTCACCATGAGATGGCTTTCTTTGAGAAGATCAAGATGTGTATGAAAGTGATCTAAAACGGAGTCCGGATGCCAAAGTTATGACAAGTTCAGAGATGTTCATGATGACACCAGATTAAAGAATGGCCCGATACCCAATTAAGATTACATCAAATGGAAAAAGTTTCAACATGAAAGTTGTGCGTCTCGTCGAAAGGGTCGATTTTGATATAAAAATCGTCCTAATCCGAGTTCGTATGCAAAAGTTACAGCCATCCGAACACAGCCCTGTCACACAGCCATTAGTGGCGCGCCCCACTAGCCACGTGTGTGATCGGTAGCGCGAATAACAGCCTGTATTGCGTGACCGTTTTGGCCTAGAAGATGGCTTCGAATCGAAAAATGCTCAACATGAAAGTTGTCCGTCTCGTCGAAACGGTCAAGATTGCTTTTTGGGCTCTTTTCCATCCGATGTCGTTTACCACCTTAAAAATTACCCGCAAGGTACAGCCAGTTTAAACCGTACAGTTTTGAAAAGTTCGGACAAAACCAATCCGAATTTGGCTAGGGTTTTGGACGTGAATCCAAGCCTTTTCCTTGCACGGGAAGTCCACCCGCCTCTTATACACCTAAGGGGTGACGGCCGATTGAACAACACACAATCGAACAAACACATCTACTACTTTTTCGTGTTCATCTATCCCCTACCCTTGTATCTTCTTCCTCGTTCTTCGTTCGTTCTTCTTCATTGCAGGGCGGCGAATCTTCAGGTCCTAGGGGCGATCAGGTCGACCTAGGGCAGCCCATAGCCACCACGCGCCCTGACGGGTACCCTCACGGGCGTGTGGGGTTTCGGATCCTCAAAAGCGCCCGTCGGATTGCTTGCGTACCGCGCTTCCGGACGGGTCTCCTTCGACGTGAGCTGCGGTGCATCATCCTCGACGTCGAGGGTACACGGTAACGTGTTCGTGTGCGAACATACTTTTTGGCGACTCCGCTGGGGACGAAGCTTTGAACGGTCTCCGGCCCGTTCTTGCTACGAAGAGATCGTCATCTAGGGTTTGCAATCTACAAAGGTAATATGAATACCCAATTCACATATGTAGATGCAAATAATGCATATGTTGTTGCTAGATCATCTAATGAGCATAATGTATCGACTAGCCCTAGCTTTATCAATCATGCATCTAATTATGTGCAAGGGCCGATGCAACAAAATCTCCATGATTCTAATTCATATAATTTTAGCAACATGCAACATATGTATCCCAACTCCCATGCATCGGCAACCCCACAAATCCATATGCTGATGAACAACATGATGAGTTCGGTTAATCAAGTTGAAACACCCCATGTAGGATCTTTCAATGGCATGCAACATGGTGTTTCATCTTTTTATTCATCGGCAACTAATTTGCAACATGTTAATCCAAACATGCTGGTGGATAGGGGAATTGGCCATGCTACTACTAGTTATTCGGCCAATTACCCTCAAACATCATATGCTGCACCTCATGCTACTAGTTTTTTGGCACCATACGCAACTGTTGATGTCCATAATTCAGCTCCGCACCTTAATGGTCATGGCCGAATAAGTGAAACTTCCGCAGGAGCACAAATGCCTACACCTACTACCGTGGCATATCATGTCCCCCCTACACAATTACAGAATTTCGGCAACATCTCATTGCCGAAAGAGTCTAAAAGCATTGGGGGGCAACCATATCCAGACTGGGTAATTGAGAACAAGCTTACATTCTCTTGGGATTTGTGCAACTCTATTCGCCAAGAACTAATAGAAGGCGGGAAGCCTCATGATTATGCTGTTGTAAAAGCTAGAGTTGTGCAAATGATGCAGTTGCCCAGTGCTGTACCATCCAGTGTACCACCTAAACAATCGCAAAGTTTCGGCACCTCATTGCCGAAAGAGTCTCAAAGTATTGGGGGGGAAATCTCATGATGAGTGGATGGAAATTGAGATGAAAAAGTTTAAAGCTCGCCAAGCTGAGATGTGGGCTAAACTTAGACGAGAGCGAGAAGCCTTGCAAATTCAAAAAGATAAAGTTGTTGATTCAGGTAATAAAGAAAATTCGGTTATTAGAAGAGCCGAATCAAGTAGTATATATTCTGAGTCCATCAAATCCAAAGAGGCAAGCATTATTGAGAAACGGCATGGAAATCATAGCAAAACAGTCATACTTGATTTTTACGAAGTCAATGGAACCTACTTCATGCCCTATGAGTTCCGTGCCATAGAAATTGACAAGCCTCAAGGACAAGAACAAGTCGGCTGACATGGATCTTCAAAGCAATGATGCACGAAATCAAGAAAAAGATGATGAAAAGGTGTTGGGGAGCCATCCAAAGACGGAGCAAGATGTTCTTTAAGTGACACCACCATCATGTTCTCCCAACATATTTGAAGAGGTATGCATAGAGAGTAATTTACCTATTTTCAGATTTGGTCGCGACTTCATTATTGATGCATCTATAAGAAATATTCTCATAAGTAATTTTGAAAGACCAATGAAGAAATGTAATTTACTTGTTAGCAATAGACTTGTTATGGAACATATCGGTCAACCCATTACGCCATTTATAAAGACCGATATTGACTTATTGTTACAGCCAAAGCTTTCCCCGTTGCTTTATGTAAAGTTCATATCTAGTTGGGTAGCTTTGCTTATTTCGTACTTGGCTTGCACTTGGTCTGAACTAAGACATGTATCTTCTAAATATCTTCATTTTAGAAATTTAAAGCCAAGGTTAAATTCTATTGAGAAAACTGATGCTAATATAATATCTTATCCAAAGACATCAGAGATAGAGTGGAAAAAACAATGCATAGCCGAATGGGGAGACTACAAATCTGAACCATTCATTTGCTTATCTCCAAAGCCGTTCAAACAACAAGATCGGCTAGAGAATAAAAAGTTTACCTTCAATTCAAGCATGTGTGATCAAATATTTGATTTGTTGCTGAAAAATAATTACATAAGAATTCTTGATCACCATGTCAATCTATCAATTCAAGGACGAATGTATTGTAGGTTGCATCATTCGTTCAAACATAATTTTGAGGATTGCAATATGTTTCGTCAAATAGTTAAATCGGCCATTGAAAAAGGACGATTGAAATTTGCTGAAACACCAAGAGATGACTAGTCTATTCCGATTGGTCCCGATGGCAGAAAGTTTTTGCATCGGCTGCTTCAAGCTGATCCATTTAAAGAGAAGATAAAAACAGCACGTGATGGGATCAAGCTTTCAAGTAAAGAAGTTGTTGAAGAGCATAATGAACATAATCTTGAGGGCGAGAATTCCATCGAAGCTACAATGGAGACGCCAAGGACTGGGGGGCAACAAGAAAATCCAATGATCGATGAAAGCAAACCAAAAGAAAGCAAAGGCCAAAATAAGCGCAAGTGTAAGAGATCAAAAATCACTTTCGCTGAACTATTGGATAAGTATCAAAAGAAGAGTGAAGAGAAGAATGCTTATCGGCCAAATCATACAAAGAAACCAAGATCACCCCCAAGGCGCAAGTATGAGGATCGGTATTGGGAAAGTGACAATTTTTATGCAACATATTCATATCCTTATTTTGGGCCGCCAATGCCAATGCCGTGGATGCCTCCCTATGCTCAAGTAGATCCATATCCATCATGGGAGAGGTATGATACAAGGGCGCATTCTCCATCTTATTTTAGACCATCTCACCAATATTATGCATCTCCGAGAATATCAACATTTGAATAATCACATGTTAAAGACCGTTTCAATCATAAGGAATCGGTCCGGAGCTCAAGGAAGAAGAAAGAGGTGGTCAAGAAAGTTTACCGTGTTAAAAGAGATGGTCGTAAGAGTGCAACTTCAGATTTGATCTCAAATGAAAAAGAGCCAATTAAAATGTTGACATTGGCTACTATAGGCAATGAGATGAAGCAACCAATTATTGAGAGTCAAAGTGCCAAATCTGAAGAAAAGAAGTTGAGAGTGCACAAGGCCAAAAAAGGATTGCCATTGGCCAAGACAAAATCGCAGCCGGGGTGCCCACTCGGCTTATCATATTGGCAAAAGAAGAAATTACAAAAACTTAGTGCACAAGAACTTGAAGAAAGAAACATGGCATGGGTTCCCAAAGGAAGTGCTCAAAATAAGAATTATGTGCAAGCTTCCATTACAAGAAGTGCGGCAAAGGTGAAGAAGGAAAAGAGTGAAAACTATGAAGGACGAAGCCTAAGGTTTCAGCATCCTCGGTCTACACATTATCCATATTCTTCAACTATGCCATTAACGCCCATGTCATGGAATTCGTCATCAGGTATGATTGGTAACCCTCAATGGGCTTATTTTAATCTATGGATGCCATATAATTTCTTACATCATGAAAGGGTATTACCAAGTCACTATACATTTGATTAGCTACAAGTTTGTTGCTGATCCAAAGGGCCAAAATACTTAGTTTGTCATTTCATTTGTTTGTTTCGGCTATATGTGCTTTGAATGAAGTTTACATGGTAATGGCCGATATTTATCTATCGTCCTAAGAATATGTCAATGCATGGCCGGTGTAGTATTCTAGCATCGTCCTTAGTTCGAATGGAGAGCGAGACAAAGTATGTGCTCATGAAAATTCATATGTATGCCTATATTATGATTGAATGGAGTTGAAACATCATGACCGATGTCATTGAGTATACGTTGCATAGACCAATTCATAGTGCAGAATTGGCTAGTGGACTTATACTTTGTTTGGATATGATTTGGCTTATGCATCTTTGAGATCTATAAGAGGCCAAATCATAGCTGATTTTATTACTGAACATCGGTTTAATGACATGTATAATATTGATGTTAGCCTTGTCTCTCTAGTACTATGGAGATTATGTTTTGATGGTTCAATTCGTAGCAATGGCCAAAGTGTTGGTGTTGTTTATATATCTCCTTATGGTACTATTTTTTGAACCCTCATGCCGCTTAGAATATTTTTATGCATGATTAATCAAAGCAGAATATGCATTGTTATTCGGATTGAATCTTTTACTTGCTATAGGTGCTATGCATATTGAGGCTTTCGGTGATTCGTTATGATTAGTGCAACAAATATTCAAGGGTTATCAATGTTTTGACGAATCGCTTATAGTTTATCTTGGGGTATGTCTAGATGCAAAATTTACCTTGGGTTGCATTAAGATTGTTCTTATATTTAGACATGACAATTCAAAAGAGTTGGCACAACAAGCATCCGGCTACTACGTTAATCATGGTGTATTGCAATTCTCTCAATAGCCCGAACCGAAGTTCACAGCTTCGGCCACTAATGAATTTTGATGCAGGTGATAATAAGGATTGGAGAGAGTTTATTGTTGATTATCTACAAAATCCTAGCAAAAGGGGGGGAACAATATGGTTTGGAGGATGACCTTGAGATACATATCTATGGAACTTTATCATCGGATTGTGAATGAAGTTGAGAAGGTTTCGCCCAAGTTTGCATCAAGGGTTCAAGAACAATAATGGCCGATATATAATTATCGTCCTAAGCATATAAATGGTCGATGGGGTGTTGACATCGTCCTTAGAACCAACATGGTACAAATTGTTTTTCGGCACGCTTGCTTTGCTGAAAAACAGGGGGGCATGTGTTGACGCTCAAAAGTGGCACAATCATAAAAGTTGCTTTAATCTATGTCAAGATTACTTCAAACTTATGATTGGAAGTCACCATGAGATGTCTTTCTTTGAGAATATCAAGATGGATATGAAAGTGGTCTAAACGGAGTCCAGATGCAAAAGTTATGACAAGTTCAGAGATGCTCATGATGACACCGGATTAATGAATGGCCTGAAACCCAATTAAGATGACTTCAAATGGAAAAAGTTTCAACATGAAAGTTGTGCGTCTCGTCGAAACGGTCGATTTTGATATAAAAAATCGACCCAATCCGAGTTCGTATGCAAAAGTTAGAGCCATCCGAACATAGCCCTCTCACAAAGCCATAAGTGGCGCGCCCCACCAGCCACGTGTCTGATGGGTAGCGCGAATAACAGCCTATATTGCGAGACCGTTTTGGCCTAGAAGATGGCTTCGAATCGGAAAAAGTTCAACATGAAAGTTGTTCGTCTCGTCGAAACGGTCAAGATTGCTTTTGGACTCTTTTACATCCGATGTCGTTACCACCTTAAAAATTACCCGCAAGGTATAGCCAGTTTAAACCGAACAATTTTGAAAAGTTCGGACAAAACCAATCCGAATTTGGCTAGGGTTTTGGACGTGAGTCCAAGCCTTTTCCTTGCACGGGAAGTCCACCCGCCTCTTATATACCTAAGGGGTGACGGCCAATTAAACAACACACAATCGAACAAACACATCTACTACTTTTTCGTGTTCATCTATCCCCTACCCTTGTATCTTCTTCCTCGTTCTTCGTTCGTTCTTCTTGTTGCAGGGCGGCGAACCTCGAGGCCCTAGGGGCGATCAGGTCGACCTAGGGCAGCCCATAGCCGCCGCGCGCCCTGACGGGGTCCCTCCCAGGCGTGTGGGGTTTCGGGTCATCAAACGCGCCCGCTGGATTGTCTTGCGTACCGCGCTTCCGGCGGGTCTCCTTCGACGTGAGCTGCGGTGCATCACCCCGGCGTCGAGGGTACACGGTGACGTGTTCGTGTGCGAACAGATCTGCATCTAACGGCCGTGAGGTAAGTTGTGGCATTTTTTCAACAATAGCCCACTTCTCTGCTCCAATTTGTAGAAAGCCCCTTATTATGTTGAAAGCAACCACATCCCTCCCTCACCTCATCAAAACAACGTAAGAAATATATATATATATACACACACACACACACACACTCCTATAAAAGACTCTGTTGGTGATGGTGGTGTGTCTGGCATCCATCGTTTCTGACCATTAGATCTGCATCTAACGGCTGTGAGGTAAGTTGCGGCATTTTTGTAACAATATCCCACTTCTCTACTCCAATTTGAATGTAAGGCTTTGTCAACAACACACGGTTCTGGCAGCTGTGGCCATTGGATGTCAATCCAACGGAGGTCGTGCTTCTTCTTCAATCTCGGATATTCTTGCTTCAGCCGCCCAAAAAATGATTCCTCCCCCTGACATCCGGGGCGCACTATTTCGGAGGCTGACATGTGGGCCTACTAACTTGACGCGTACCAAGGGTTTTGTCAACTTACTCAATATAAACGATTCTAGCTGCAGTGACCGTACGTTGTCCATCCAACGGCCGTATTGCTTCTTCAACCTCTGGTCTTCTTGCTTCAGCCGCCCAAAGCAGCGCTGGTCGTGCCGCGTGCTCCTGCCTCCCGTGACCGTCTGTGATGCCGCGGAGGCCTCACTGCCCCCTACTACTCCCACCGATGGCCAGGCCATCCCTCTACTCAACCACACCCGTTGTTATTCCGTGGCGACGACAACCTCACACCGCAGCCGAACCAGTGAACCCTCATACTCCTCTCCGTGCGGGCTTCCACTGCCGCGTCTACCCCGGCTCCGCGTCGTCCCCTTCCTAGGCCTCGCCGTCGTCCACCGCCCTGGTGCTCTCGGCACGGCATGGTCAATATGGTCAAGGAACGGCTTCCATCGGACGTGGACTGTACGTGGAGAGGCTGACAGCTGGGTCCACGACGGCAGCAAGGAAGTGCCTCCTTATTACGCGGAAAATAATGATTCCTCCACCTGACAGCAGGGACCCACCGGACGGGCCAGCGTATTTCGCGAAAAAAATGTTTCCCACCTGACTGCTAGGAACCAGCAGATGGGCCACCGTATTGCGTGAAAAAAACCGTTCCCCCCGCTATCAGCTCGGACCCACCGGAAGCGCCTCCTTATTACGCACAAAAAATTGAATACTCCCCCTGCTGGTTGGGACCCACCTTGGTGGGAGGCTGACTTGTGGGCCTACTAAGTTGACGGGGACGGAGTGCTTTGTTAAGTTTGTCAATATAAACGATTCTAGCTGCAGTGACCGTACGATGTCCATCCAACGGCCGTAGTGCTCCTTCAACCTCTGGTCTTCTTGCTCCAGCCGCCCAAAGCTGCGCCGGTCGTGCCGCGTGCTCCTGCCTCCCGTGGCCGGCTGTGGTGCCGCGGAGGCCTCACCGCCCCCTACTACTCCAACCGCTGGCCAGGCCATCCCTCTACTCACCCACACCCCATGTTATTCTGCGGCGACGGCAGCCTCACACCGCCGCAAACCAGTGAACCCTCATACTCCTCTACGCGTGGGCATCCACTGTTGCGTCTTCCCCGGCTCCGCGACGTCCCTTTCCTAGGCCTCACCGTCGTCCACCGCCCTGGTGCTCTCTGAAAGAGCAGTATATCGACTAGAGGGGGGGTGAATAGGCGATTTTTATGAAATGCTTCAAAACATGGTAGTTTCGAAGACAAACGATAAACTCAATCATATTAGTATGCAGCGGAAAGTGGACTACACTAGATAAGCTATAGTCATGTATTCAATGAAGTGAAAGCATGAAGACTAATAGCAGCTAGGCAGTAGGGATCATAATGGAAGAAAGGAATGAAGCCAATCACAACTAGTAGATACTCAGTGAAGTCAATCAGATAAGGCAAGCATGCAATGACTTCACAACGTATAGCAGTAAGTAAAAGGAAGGGACGGATAGAACCAGTAGCTCGGGGAAGACAGTGATTTGTTAGACCAGTTCCAGTTGCTGTGACAACTATACGTCTGGTTAGGGAGGCTGAGATTTAACTCAGAAGACCGCGTCTTCACCTTGTTCCCCTTGAGCTAAGGACACCTAGTCCTCGCCCAATCACTCTGGTAAGTCTTCAAGGTAGACTTCCAAACCTTCACAGACTTCGTTCACCGGTGATCCACAATGACTCTTGGATGCTCAGAACGTGACGCCTAACCGGCTAGAGGAAACACAGTCCTCAAGTGTAATAAGTCTTCAGGTCACACAGACAGAAAGACTTCAGTGATGCCTAACACTCTTTGGCTCTGGGTGTTTGGGCTTTGTCCTCGCAAGGATTTCTCTCTCAAATGCTTCGGAGGTGGGTTGCTCTCAAACGACAAAAGTCGTGCAATAACTCTGAGTAGCCACCAATTTATGGTGTAGGGGGTGGGCTATTTATAGCCACTGGGAAACCCGACCTGATTAGTCTGAAGTGACCCTGGGTCACTAAGGAACTGACACGTGTTCCAACGGTCAGATTTCAAACACACACGGCAACTTTACTTGAGCTACAAGTAAAGCTGACTCATTCGACTCTGGATGAGATTTGCTCTCATAGTCTTCGCTCGAAGACATAGGATTTGGTTGAGCATCACTTTAGTCATCACTCTGACTTAGTTCACTTGGACCCCACTTAGCAGTACGGTGGTTCCTATGACTCAACAAAGAAGAAAAGGAAACAACGAAACATCTACGTCTTCGCTTTCCATAGTTTTCACACAATGTCTTCTCATGTCATAGTCTTCAATATGATTATCTTCATATACCACCACTGATATCAATGTCGTCATACATTTTAGGGGTCATCTCCGGTAGGTTAACCGAATCAATGAGGGACTACTACCTGTGTTATCCTGCAATTCTCACAAACACATTAGTCCCTCAACCAGGTTTGTCGTCAATACTCCAAAACCAACTAGGGGTGGCACTAGATGCACTTACAATCTCCCCCTTTTTGGTGATTGATGACAAACTGGTTGAAGTTTTCAGCGGGGATAAAGATATGTGAAATTGTGAAGGATAAGGTATTGTCTTCATAAGTAGCAAAAGGCTCCCCCTGAAGATGTGCATATAGTTGATTTGCCTTTGAATGCAAATGCACATGGCAGGTTGTACTTGTGGAGATCCTCTTCAACTTATGAAGACAATTCATCATGCACAATTGATATGTCGAAGATAATGACATGCATAATGAAAAATGGACGTTGCAATAATGACTAAGTGCGGAATATAAGATAGCAGATGCGGAATTTATCATCGCATTACAGAGTAGCATAAAAACATAGCAGACGACCATCAGTTTAAGTGTTACAACTCAAAGAACCAAATGTAGCAAAACGAGAGTTGTAAACACTAGGCAAATTATAAAGCACCCGCCCATATGGACCCGCTTGAAGACTATCAACTCATATGCTTCTCCCCCTTTTGTCAGTAAGGACCAAAAAGGTTTGAAGACATAGAGCCTCTACTCATTCCCAGTTGGAGTAGGAGAGGATGCAGGGTCGGTGTTGTTGTTTGGCGGTGCAGAGGTAGTTGGTGCAGTGTCGATGCACACTGAAGTGGGAGGCGGTGAAGTAGCATCATCTTGATCATCGATCACCCTGGCGTCAATTGTTGCAGCGGAGGAGGAGTATTCAGAATCTTCAAGAGATGGAGTTCGACGCATAACAACAGTCCTTGGAGGAGTGTGGTCAAACTTGAATCTCTCTGTGAAGCCATCATCTTGAAGATCTGCTTCAGCACTCAGCAAGGTCAAACTCTTCCAAGACCTCCGACATGTTTCATGAGCAACAAAGGCATTCTTGGTGGCAAGATTGCGAATGCGATTGACATCCACCAAGAGGCTTTGCATCTGACGCTTTAACCAGAGGTGATGCTTGTCCTGTTTCTGATGAAGGGCAACCAGAAGCTCTCGGTTGTTCAAGACACGAGATCGCTTCTGAGGCCTTTGGGCGATGGTGCTCTCAGTGACTTCGGTTTCAGCGTGTCGAGGCAGACGAGTACGGCCAGCCAAAGGATAAATGCGTGAGACTGCTGGAACCCCTTCAATCTGCTGAGTGAAGCTCTGGTGATCAGCGTTGTGAAGACTAATTGGCTCTTTGGCAGGCTCTTGGTAGATAGCTTCAGCTAACATATCAACCTCAGGCAAGAAGATTTGATGATTGCGAGCAGAGGGCTGATAAGTGACAGCTGAATGCAGCTTGATGCGGCGCATAATCCAAGGGGCATAGAATTTCAGACCAAATAGATCAGCTCCAGACGTAGCCATTTGCCTGATGAAGAAATCTTGAGCATTGAAGCTGATGTCATTGAAGATATAGAAGACCAAAGTCTTCATAGTGCCTTCAAGCTTGGCTAATGAAGAATGTCCTTTGATGGGCCATAGAGTACGCCTGATGATATGATAGATGGTGCGCGGCAGGTACTCTAGGTCTTCAACAATGAATTCCTAAGGATATTCAGCATCACTTGGCAGAGGCTTCATCATGCTTAGCATTTGGCTCATGTTGGGCTGGTGTCGTGGTTCTAAGTCTGACAGTGAAGGTAGGGGGTACGAATGGAGAGGCAAGGTCCTAGCTATGGCGCAGTTGTACACAGGGTGTTTTGCGAGTTCAGGCCCTTCTCGGAGGAGGTAAAAGCCCTACGTCTCATTGCCCGGAGGCTTGGTCGACTGATGTGTGTATGTATGTGTTATAGAGGTGCGAACCCTTGTTCTGGAGGAGGGGGGTGGCTTATATAGTATGCCAACACCCCAGCCATGCTCCGCGTTACCAAGGGCTTAAAGGTACATTAAGGCAGGCGTTACTGATAACGCCTGCAGTAAAGGGTAGTTATGGGGTTTACTACAGTGAGTAAATATACGACCATTACCGTCTGAGAGGCGTTTAGTCTTCGGGGGTCGAGAACCCTGATCCAGTCGAGTGGAGTTGAGTCGTCCTGGGTACGTGAGTCAGTCGAGTGAAGTGTCACCTTGGACCATCTCAGTCGACCGTCTCCATCGTCGTAGGTCTTGTCTTTTGATCTCTTAGGATAGTGACCTTGGGAGGGACCTTTAGGTCAGGCCTATGACCCTACCCTAGGTCTGTAACCTCGTCAGTAGCCCCCGAATGGATCGGGGCTTGAGCAAGGGGATGCTGAGGGAAGCTCGGGTATTGACTCGACGTCCTCGAGGCAGATCGCTTTGGAGCTTGTGACTCGGGCCCTCAATTGTGTCTTGGTCGCCTCGATCGATTCTGAAGCCATTGGTGAATCAGTTGTCTTCGCGTCGACTGGACGTCTTGCGTCGACTGGGTTTTGCGCCGGGCATCGGGCGCCATGAGTGCGTGCCGTTTTCGACGGAATCGGTTGCCCTTTGTCCGCCGGATTTGGCGGGGCTTTCGAAATTTGGGGAAGCGCGCGGGAAGGGGCGTGCCGCATCAATCGGAGGGGTGCGGTTCGAACGCCTCGATTCCCGCGCCTCCTTTTTCGCCACGTATCGCGCCAGCGCCTGCTACGGGATCGGATCAGATCATCTGGGGCCACCGGTCAGCCACTCGACCGATTCATTATAAAAGCGCGCTGAGTCTGCTGCGGGGGGTACTGTGCGCCCAGCTATCCCTCGTTCGCCTTGTCTTCTCCGCATCGTCTTTGCTTCTCTGCCGCGTCCCCAATCCTCCCTGCTTCTCTCCGCCGCAACCGCCGTCCCGCGAGCCATGGTTAAGGACAAGACTGCCGCCATGGAGCGCTTCAAAAAGGCGGCGGCGGGGAAGGGGCGGCGAGCCGGCCGGGTCGGATCATCGTCGAGGTCCGGGCTCCCCACTGGATGGATCCAGGGGGATTGGATTCGGTCCACCGTCGTGGTGGAGGATCTGGAGGAGCTGGAGGAGGAGGGGCTGATCGCCGGCGGTTCCTGGCGGATGCCGGGAGGAGAGCTCGAGCCCCAGCCGCGGGAGGGCGAGTGTGTACTCCACGCCACCCACGTCGACCGAGGTTTTTCAACTCCTCCGCACCCTTTCTTCCGCGCATTTCTGATCTTCTTCGGTGCCCAATTGCATTATTTCACGCCCAACTCCATCGCCTTTCTCTCCGCTTTCATCTCCATGTGTGAGAACTTCCTCGGTTGCCGACCGCACTGGGGATTGTTCAAACATATCTTCACCTGCCGCTCCCAGACCGTTAAGAAAGCGAACCCGAGTGACGGCAAGACGCACGTCCTTCAGGTGTGCGGCGGACTCGGGATTTAGCTTAGGAACAGGAGTGCCTTCCCCCCCATGAACCTTCCAGATTCGATCCGGGGCTGGCAGTCGACCTGGTTTTACTACAGGGACAGTCCGACTCCGGGTCAGTCGACTGGTCTTCCTACATTTACCCTAGGTCGAGCCAGTCCGCCTCCTTCGATGGTAGTGAGCAAGGCCGAGAGGGTCGAGGTTGACATGCTGATGGAGAGGGTCGTCCAGCTAGTCCGCGAGGGGGTCACGGGGATGGATTTGCTCGAGGTGTATATCTCACGGAGGATCCAACCGCTCCAAGCCCGGGACCACCCGATGTGGCTGTACTCCGGCACTGACAACACGTCGCGAGTCCACCCGGAGGCGGCCGACCCAAAGTACGTAGTGCAGTGCTTGAAGAGCGTCACCGGAAACAAGGACAACCCCAGGGGGTCGGGGAGGATCATCCCATTCGACGCTGACCATCTGCCAGACAAGGTTAGCCTTCCGCTTCCGAGTGAAGTATCTGTCGATTGATTCGTGATCTTTACTGATGATTCCGACTGGTATTTGGTGAACTTCCTTTCTTTGCAGATATATACGGAGATGTATTTGCTGCCCAACGGAGACTCGGGCCAAGGAGTCGAGGAAGGTACGGGTGACGCCGCCGAGTGGAAATCGGAGGAGGAGACCGAGGAGAGCGAGGAGTACAGCAGCGGGGAAGAGGTCGAGTCACCTCCCCGTGCCGAGCGCTGCTCCAAGGAGAAGAACGACCCAGGGGCCGCTCGACCTCGCGTGGGTCCCTCGGGGTCCCGGACGCCCAAGCAGCCCAGAGTCGCCATCGCCAAGCCCCGGAAGGCTCTGCCAAGGATCAAGGTGGATGTACCCATCGCCTCCACGTAAGTGTCGCTCGGGCTTGCTTTTCTTTGTTTCTTGGGGGTCGACTGTAGTTTTGGTCGACTCATTTCTTGACCGAATTTTCCAGAGCTACCGCTTCCACGACTTCGATGGACATCGACCGGGGTCGAGATGACGAGGAGGTCGCGGATGCCGCGATGTCTCAAGCAGGCATGAGCTCCATGAGACTCGTTTTTGTTCTTCTTTTCTTTCGCGGGCGATATTCGATTGACTTGGTTCCCTGTTTGATCTGAAGCGCCGCGCCTTGTTATAGAGCTGCCGGACGACGACGAGGAGGAGGAGCGGCTTTGCGAGGACTACCGGCGCGCAAGGAGGAAGGGCCTGAAGGCGCCTTCTGGCTCGGAGGCCCAGCGACCCGAGGACGCGGCCCGAACCGCGGTCTCGTTTGCTGCCCCTGTGTTAACCGTGCCCGTCGTCGACCCACCGTGTGTGTCGAGCG
The DNA here is from genome assembly GCA_902687465.1 of Secale cereale. Taxonomy (NCBI): domain Eukaryota; kingdom Viridiplantae; phylum Streptophyta; class Magnoliopsida; order Poales; family Poaceae; genus Secale; species Secale cereale. Next base: position 92,284,759 of record LR738715.1, read on the forward strand.
TCGATCCAGTGCCCGCCTCGGTTGTCAACCCAGCATTCACTCCGGTTGTCGACTCAGCGCCGATTCGCGCCGTCGATCCAGCGCCTGCGCCAGCGGCCGGCTCGACACCCGCCGCTTCGTCTGTCCTTTTCTCCACCTATCGCCTCCCGGAGGACCCTGTGGGGGTGGCACAAGAGGCCGTTCGCCAGGCGGAGGTAATGATGGGGCGGACGAAGGCGGCATATGAAGCCAGCATGGCGGCTTATGACGCCAGCTCTGCTCTTCGGGCCAACGTCCAGGTATGTTGTCGAAGTACTTTCTGATTTCGGGAAAAAATCTGCTTGTTTTGCTTTGTGAGGTATCACACCACCCACTGGGTGTTCTTCTTTTCCTGTCTTCCTTGAGCTCGCGCCGTATTGATCTCGGCCTAGTGAAACCAGTGGGGGCACGCTCAGTGCACCCACTGGGTGTAGCCCCCGAGACCGTGGTCGACTGATTGCAGTCGGCCATGGTCTTACTATAGAACTTCCATGTGTTGTTTTTTTGCTCGCGCCAGACTGATCTTGGCCGAGTGAAACCAGTGGGGGCACGCTCAGTGCACCCACTGGGTGTAGTCCCCGAGGCTGTGGTTGAGTGATCTGACTCGACTGTAGTCTTATAATCTTTGCTTTGTCTTGTTGATGCAGAAATCTTGCGAGTTCGGGGCCAAGTTTGCGGATCTTGAGCAGAAGCAAATACAGCTCAATCTTGACTTGCAGTTGGCCCGGGACCATCTAAAGAAGACGCAAGACGATGCGGCTGGTAACTTACTTCTGTCTCCCGTCGACTGATTTTTCGCTTAGAGTGTTCCTTCATGTTCATCTGTCCAGTGGCGGCCTTGGTAGGTCAACTGCGAGCGGCTTTGGAGCAAAAGGATCTTGACTTGGCAGCGGCGCAGCAGGCGGCCCAGGAGAAGTCGGAGCTGGTGGAGAAGAAGCTGGCTTCTGTGGGCGCACTCGAGGCGGAGATCATCCGACTGAAAGGTTCACTCGACACGGCCAACAAGGAGGTGGCTCAGCTGAAGAAGTCCAGGGCCGACTTGAACGACAAGTATGAGGCTCTGTTTCGGAAGAGGCTTGATCTTGAGGCGTATTTGGGCGACCTCACCAAAAAACGGTACCTCGTGCTCGAAGGTATGTCCTCTATAGATTGGTTGATATTGGGCTGGTCGACCCGTGTTGCATCTGCTAACTCGACTGTTGTTCTTGTGCAGAGTTCTGCCGTAACTTCGGAGAGGAGACTAGCCGGGTCGAGCCTGGCTTGGACCCCGCCAACTCCATTGTGAAGGACGAGGTTTCCATGAACATACTGAGGCTGGAGTCTCGCCTCACTGCGGCCACTGATTATCTGGGACGACTGAAGGCAGTGATGGCCCGAATTGACGCTGCACTCTGGAGGGGAGTCGTGCAGGAGAACGACCTCGAGTCTTTGATGACTCGACTTAATGAGGTCCCCGACCGAGTGCAGGAATGGAAGAAGTCGGCCGCCCGGGGAGGAGCAGACGTGGCGCTGGCTTTGGTCCGAGTGCACTGCAAGGAGGTGAAGGAGAGGAAGCTTGCTGCGCTGAAGGTCGCAAACACGAAGGAGCTCCAATTCCAGACCTTCATGGAGACTTTCTTGGAGGCTGCCACTCGCATCGCCGACGGGATTGATTTGGACGAATTTGTCGCGCCTACAAGCCCGCCTCCTCCCGAGCCATGACTTTGATACATTGACTTTATTTGCCGCGGAATGCCGCGTGGATCTGTACTCGTTAAACTCTGGTGGGTCTGTGGCCCAAGTACTCTTGCCCGAACCTTGCGGGGCTTTTTATTTGATTTCGATCCTTCGGTTGGCGCTTTTCTTTTGATTGCTTGGAATCTTTGAGTCGACGTCTGTAGCCGGGTCCCTGAGTGGGAAGGTCGCCCTTCACTCAGAGTAGGTAGTTGTAACTTAGGCGAATCACGGGGTTGCAGCTAAGCCCCCGAGTGAGAGGGTCGCTCTTCACTCGGAGTATAATGTTTATAACTTAGGCGATTCCAAGCTACATTGTACTTGTGGCGGAGTTCGGAGGACCGAACCGCCTTGTATTTGTGACGTAGCTCGAAGGATCGCAGCTAAGCCTCCGAGTGAGAGGGTTGCTCTTCACTCGGACTAGATAGTCGTAACTTAGGCGAGTCACGGTGTCGCGGCTAAGCCCCCGAGTGAGAGGGTTGCTCTTCACTCGGAGTAGAATGTTTATAACTTAGGCGATTCCAAGCTACATTGTACTTGTGGCGGAGTTCGGAGGACCGAACCGCCTTGTATTTGTGACGTAGCTCGGAGGATCGCAGCTAAGCGCCCGAGTGAGAGGGTTGATCTTCACTCCGAGTAGATAGTTGTAACTTAGGCGAGTCACGGGGTCGCAGCTAAGCCCCCGAGTGAGAGGGTTGCTCTTCACTCGGAGTAGAATGTTTATAACTTAGGCGATTCCAAGCTACGTTGTACTTGTGGCGGAGTTCGGAGGACC
>LR738715.1:92287623-92317293 GCA_902687465.1 Secale cereale
AGTGAGAGGGTTGCTCTTCACTCGGAGTAGATAGTTGTAACTTAGGCGAGTCACGGGGTCGCAGCTAAGCCCCCGAGTGAGAGGGTCGCTCTTCACTCGGAGTAGAATGTTTATAACTTAGGCGATTCCAAGCTACGTTGTACATGTGGCGGAGTTCGGAGGACCGAACCGCCTTGTATTTGTGACGTAGCTCGGAGGATCGCAGCTAAGCCCCCGAGTGAGAGGGTTGCTCTTCACTCGGAGTAGATAGTTGTAACTTAGGCGAGTCACGGGGTCGCGGCTAAGCCCCCGAGTGAGAGGGTCGCTCTTCACTCGGAGTAGAATGTTTATAACTTAGGCGATTCCAAGCTATGTTGTACTTGTGGCGGAGTTCGGAGGACCGAACCGCCTTGTACTTGTGACGTAGCTCGGAGGATCGCAGCTAAGCACCCACTCGGGGATTTGGAGGACACCAATTGTTAGGGAATCATTGCTATCTTGTTTTTGAAATAAATTGGGGAACCTTTATCACAACTCGACCGTCGAGTGTCTCAAGTGAAGAAACGGCGGAGTAGGTCCGCATTCCACGAATGAGGTTCGCCTTTCTCCTGGGTTATATTGTAGAGGTGGTAAGCTCCGTTGCGCAGCACCTTCGTGATGATGAACGGGCCTTCCCATGCTGGGGCGAGCTTGTGCGGACGTTCCTGATGCACTCGGAGGACAAGGTCTCCTTCCTGGAACGCTCGACTTCTCACGTTGCGGGCGTGGAATCGACGAAGGTCCTGTTGATAGATGGTCGACCGAATCAGGGCCATCTCTCTTTCCTCTTCTAAAAGGCCGACTGCATCCTGACGAGCTTGCTCTGCCTCAGCTTCAGAAAAGAGTTCTACTCTGGGGGCATTGTGTAATAAGTCACTCGGCAATACAGCTTCGACCCCATAGACTAGGAAAAAAGGGGTTTGGCCAGTCGACCGATTGGGAGTTGTCCTCAGACCCCATAGGACGGAGGGCAGCTCGGTTACCCAAGCCCCGGCGGCATGCTTGAGGTCGCGCATGAGCCGTGGCTTTAAGCCTTGGAGAATCATCCCATTCGCTCTTTCCGCTTGTCCATTCGACTGAGGGTGTGCTACGGAGGCGTAGTCGACTCGCGTCCCTTGAGAAGCGCAGAAAGCTCTGAATTCAACCGAGTCAAAGTTGGAGCCGTTGTCTGTGATGATGCTGTGAGGGACCCCATATCTGAATATTAGTTCCTTAATAAAGCTGATGGCGGTGCTCGACTCGAGGTTCTTGATGGGTTTGGCCTCAATCCACTTGGTGAACTTGTCGACTGCCACCAGAAGGTGAGTGAATCCGCTCCTGCCTGTCCTTAAGGGGCCGACCATATCTAAGCCCCAAACAGCGAAGGGCCCGACTAGTGGGATGGTTTTGAGGGCGGATGCTGGCTTGTGTGACATGTTGGAGTAGAACTGGCACCCTGCGCACTTGTCCACAATATCCTTGGCCATCTCATTGGCGCGGGGCCAGTAAAATCCGTCTCGGTATGCTTTGGCCACGATGGTTCGAGAGGAAGCGTGGTGGCCGCAAGTTCCCGAGTGAATCTCGTCCAAGATCAGTCGACCTTCCTCTGGATCGATGCAGCGCTGGGCGACTCCAGTGACGCTTTCTCTGTAGAGCTGACCTTGAATGACTGTGAATGCTTTGGATCGGCGGACGATCTGGCGCGCTTCTTCTTCATCTTCTGGGAGTTCTTGCCTGAGCAGATATGATATGTATGGCCCAGTCCAATCAGGTGTGATTACTAGGACCTCCATGACCAAGTTGACCACGGCAGGCATTTCGACCTCAGTCGGATCGGTTGCACTGACTGGCAGTGGGGCTCTTCCGTGAAGGGGTCTTCCTTGACAGAGGGAGTGTGCAGATGCTCTAGGAACACATTCTTGGGTATGGACCTCCGAGTCGACCCAATTTTTGCGAGATCGTCGGCTAGCTGATTCTTTGCTCTGGGCACATGATGGAGCTCTAAGCCTTCGAACTTCTTTTCAAGCTTTCGCACTGCACTGCAATAACTGGTCATTGCCGGGCTCCTGACGTCCCATTCTTTCATCACTTGGTTCACCACTAGGTCGGAATCGCCGTAGACCATCAGGCGACGGACGCCGAGTGAGAGGGCCATACGCAAACCATACAAAAGTGCTTCGTATTCAGCCTCGTTGTTTGATGAATCAAAATGGATTTGAAGGACGTAACTGAGCTTGTCGCCCCTGGGAGAGATCAGGACCACACCTGCACCGGATCCGTTCAGCATCTTGGACCCATCGAAGAACATAGTCCAATGGTCCGACTGGACTTGAGTCGGTAGCTCTTTGTTCTATCCAGTCTGCCACGAAATCCGCTATGGCCTGAGACTTGATGGCTTTCTTCGCTTCAAACTTGATATCTAACGGAAGAAGTTCAATCGCCCATTTTGTCACTCGACCGGTTGCATCTCGGTTGTTTAGTATCTCCGATAATGGGGCGTCGCTAACGACTGAGATTGAGTGATCCGAGAAATAATGGGCAACCTTTTTTGCAGTCAAGTAAATCCCGTACACAAGCTTTTGGTAATGTGGATACCTTTGCTTGGAGGGAGTCAAAACTTCGGATATGTAATAGACCAGGCGTTGGATCTTGTATGCCTTGCCCTCTTCTTCCCGCTCGACCGTGAGTACAGTACTGACGACTTGTTCGGTGGCAGCAATGTACAGCAGAAGAGGCTCTCCGCTGACTGGGGCAGCGAGCACCGGCTGGGTGGACAGCAGGGCTTTGAGTTCCTCAAACGCTGCTTCGGCTTCGGGATTCCACTCGAACTTGTCGGATTTCTTCATGAGTCGGTAGAGAGGCAGTGCCTTCTCCCCGAGCCAAGAAATGAATCGACTCAATGCGGCCAAGCAACCAGTAAGCTTCTGGACATCGTGTATGCGCTCGGGGCGTTTCATTCGGAGGATCGCACCGACTTTCTCTGGGTTGGCGTCGATTCCCCGTTCGGAAACGAGAAAACCGAGCAACTTGCCACCAGGAACTCCGAATGTACACTTTGACGGGTTGAGCTTGATATCGTAACTTCTGAGGTTCGCGAATGTCTCAGCAAGGTCAGTCAGTAGGTCGGAACCTTTCCGTGACTTGACCACGATGTCATCCATGTACGCCTCGACATTCCGACTGATTTGCTTTATTAAGCACTTCTGGATCATGCGCATGAAGGTAGCGCCGGCATTTTTGAGGCCGAAGGGCATGGTGACATAGCAAAAACACCCGAAAGGGGTGATGAAGGTTGTCTTTATTTCATCGGGTCCATACAGACGGATCTGATGGTATCCGGAATATGCGTCCAGAAAGGACAAACGCTCACATCCCGCAGTCGAGTCGACTATCTGATCGATGCGGAGGAGAGGAAAATGATCTTTCGGGCAGGCCCGATTGATGTGCTTGAAATCGATGCACATGCGGAGAGACTTGTCCTTCTTGGGGACCATGACGACGTTGGCGAGCCACTCGGAGTGGTATATCTCGCGGATGAACTCTGCTGCTAGGAGTCGAGCCACCTCCTCGCCAATCGCATTTCGCTTCTCCGCAGCGGATCGGCGGAGATGTTCCTTCACTGGTTTCACCTTTGGGTCGACTCGCAAATGGTGCTCAGCCAGCCCCCTGGGCACACCTGGCATGTCCGATGGTTTCCATGCAAAGATGTCCCAGTTCTCACGGAGGAACTGGATGAGCGCTTCTTCCTATTTGCTATAGAGGGTGGTGGAGATGTGGGTCGGTGCTGCGTTGGGGTCGGTGGGGTGGATGTGCACGGGTTTTGTGTCCTCGGCCGACTGAAAGGCTGACTCGGAAGCCGGTTTCTTTGCCCTTAGCAGGTCGCCTGGATCCACTTGCTTCTGGTACTCCTCCATCTCTACTGCTGCCATCTGCTCGTCAGCGATCTTCGAGCCTTTCTAGAAGCATTCTTCCGCTTTCTGCCAGTTCCCAGTGATGGTTATGACACCGTTGGGTCCCGGCATCTTCAGCCTGAGGTAGACGTAACACGGTCGAGCCATGAACCTGGCGTAGGCCGGCCTACCCAGGATGGCGTGATAGGCACTGTTAAAGTCCACCACTTCGAACGTCAACTTCTCTTTTCGGAAGTTCTTGGACTCGCCAAAGACGACGTCGAGTGAGATCTGACCAAGTGAGTCGGCCTTCTTCCCGGGGATTACCCCATGGAACCTCATGTTACTTTCCCTTAGCTTGGACATCGGAATGCCCATATCCCGGAGGGTTGCTGCATAGAGAATATTCAAGCCACTGCCTCCATCCATAAGAACCCTGGTTAGTCGAGTGCCTTCGACCACTGGGTCGACCACCAACGCCTGCTACCCAGGGGTGGCGATGTGCGCTGGATGATCGGACTGGTCAAACATGATGGGGGTCTTCGACCATTTCAGGAACGTGGGAGTCGCCGGAGCAACCATGTTCACTTCTCTGTTGATGATATTCAGTCGACTCTTGCTCTCGACGTCCGCGAAAATCACCAAGGTGGAGTTGATGCGGGGGTATCCTCCGTCCCCTTCCTTGTCTTCAGACTCTTCCGATTCCTTCTCTTTCTCAGTAGACTGGTCCTTCTGGAAACTCTGGATCAGGAGTCGACACTGTCGAGTGGTGTGCTTGGGGTATACCAAGTTTCCCTCATCATCCTTCTTAGTGTGTATGGGACACGGCTGGTCGAGCATATCATCTCCAGCCTGACCCTTTCCTTTCTTGGGGGCCCAGGAGCCTTTGGGCTTTCCTTTGCCCTTCCCTTGGTTGACCACCGCGGCCTCTCCCTGAGCAGCTGGGTCGGCCTTGCGCTTGTTCTTCCGATTGTGATTCTGGTCGTCCTGCCCGACTGGTTTCTTGGCGCTACGGAGCCGGTCGGCCTCTTCGCCGTTGGCGTACCGACTGGCAATTTCCATCATACGCGACAGGGACATGTCGCCTGTTCGTCCAAACTTCAGATTCAACTCCCGATTGCACACGCCTTCCTTGAGAGCGCACACCGCCTCGTGCTCGGAGACGTTTTCCACCGTGTGATGCAAAGTGGTCCACCGCTGAATGTAGTCCCTCAAAGTTTCACTCGGCTTCTGCGTGCAATTCTGAAGCTCGGCGAGCCCGGCAGGTCGTTTGCAGGTGCCTTCCAAGGTCCGAACGAACACCCGAGCGAGCTCTTCCCAACTGTATATGCTCGTGGGGGCTAACTGATTAAGCCACGCCCGAGCAGATCCTCCCAGCATCAAGGGGAGGTGCTTCATGGCTACATCGTCGTTGCCTCCTCCGATCTGCACGGCCAATCCGTAGTCTTCCAGCCACGTGTCCGGCTTTGACTCACCGGTAAATTTGCTTACTCCGGCCACCAGCCTGAAGTTCGGGGGGATCTCTGCAGTCCTGATTGCGCTACAGAAACACTCGGGCCCGGAGGCCGGCGCACGGCTGCCGGAGGGTTGGCCTCCGCCTTGCTCGTCCCTGGATGCCCGGTTACGGTCGACCCGGCCCTGCACAAGGATGGACATCGCGTCGAAGCCTGGCCGCCGGGGATCTGGGGGAATCCTACGCTCGTCGTCTCGCAGGCGCCTGCCCACGTGCCACGGAGCCGAGTGTGACCCACTTCCCGGAGGAGGGGTAGGCACTCGACGGCGGTCGTTGCGTCCGTGTCGACGGTCGAGTGGGTCATCGTTCCGACCCAGGTGCCGGTCATGCCGCGGACCACGTTCCTCACGCCTCAGGGGCGATCTCGGACTGTGGGCCGACCATACAGTGTCTGCAGCCACCGATCTGCTGTGAATCCTATTGCGCGACTGAGAGACAGCCGCGTTTTGCTCTTCAGCCGTTCGGAGCAAAGCTCGGATCTGCTGAAGGCCTCTTCTAGCCTCTGACTGGGAGGGCTGAATCGACTCCGCGATACGAGCCGCGGCCTCGAGGTTTTGGACTGGTGTGCGAAACACCTGAGTCTCACGCTGACGTGATTGCCGCGGTCGTCGACTGGACTCGGGGGCCAGTCGGCGGGCCTGTTCGTCGAGTGAATGTTGGATGTTTTCCAGGCGCGCGCGCTCGGCCAAGGTGGCCACGCGCGTGGCTTCGAGGGCCAAAGCTTCTGGGGAATCCCCCACGATGGGGGTGAAGAGCGCATCCCCGTTGCGGCGACAGAGCTCAGCCCTCCGCTCGGAGGTGAGGGGCTGAGGGATGTAGCCGTCGTTGTCGTGCGCTCGATCGCCGCCGCTGTCGCCGTTCTCCCCGCGAGGAAAACCTGGCGGGCTACGGCGCGGATCGACCATGAGTATTTCCGCCATGGGGTCGCTGCTCCCACACTCGGAAATGGAATCTTTGAGCCTGGTCGACTGATCGGCCGGCCCGTAAAGATAACCGTCGGGCTCGATGGCCGCGACTTGCGGGGTGGCCATTTGACGAGCCACCGCGTGTTTTACCCACCGCTGGAGCCGCGAGCGACCGGATCGCTTACGGCGGTGTCCAGCGGGGATGACAGACGATGAGTATCGGGTCGACGGCTGCAGAAGGAGGACGCCGCCGGCTCCAGCGCGAAAGTGAGTGGCTCCGCGGGTAGGTACAGCACCAACGTCGAGCGAGGCTTCCTTAAGCCACGCGGAGTCGTCGGCGACGAAGACCAACGCGCCGAGCCGGATCTCGTGGCCCGACGCTAAAGCGCCGCCTGACACCATGATGAAAGGGGTCGGGGGACGGGTTGCAACTTCACCAAATGTCACTAAGACGCCTTGCCCCACGGTGGGCGCTAACTGTCGTGGTTCTAAGTCTGACAGTGAAGGTAGGGGGTACGAATGGAGAGGCAAGGTCCTAGCTATGGCGCAGTTGTACACATGGTGTTTTGCGAGTTCAGGCCCTTCTCGGAGGAAGTAAAAGCCCTACGTCTCGTTGCCCGGAGGCTTGGTCGACTGATGTGTGTATGTATGTGTTACAGAGGTGCAAACCCTTGTTCTGGAGGAGGGGGTGGCTTATATAGTATGCCAAGACCCCACCCATGATCCGCGTTACCAAGGGCTTAAAGGTACATTAAGGCAGGCGTTACTGATAACGCCTGCAGTAAAGGGTAGTTATGGGGTTTACTACAGTGAGTAAATATACGACCGTTGCCGTCTGAGAGGCGTTTAGTCTTCGGGGGTCGAGAACCCTGATCCAGTCGAGTGGAGTTGAGTCGTCCTGGGTACGTGAGTCAATCGAGTGAAGTGTCACCTTGGACCATCTCAGTCGACCGTCTCCACCGTCGTAGGTCTTGTCTTTTTATCTCTTAGGATAGTGACCTTAGGAGGGACCTTTAGGTCAGGCCTATGACCCTACCCTAGGTCTGTAACCTCGTCAGCTGGCGCTTCTGAAATATACTCTCCAAGACTTCATTGTGCAATTGACAGCCAGGCTCATACAGATCTCCTGGAGTGGGCAGGCCAGTGAGCTCAATGAGATCAAAGGCTTTAGCTTCATGATGCACATTGCATGTCATCCACTCTAGGACCCATGTCTTCGGATCCCTGCTGTAGCCTCGAATGTGGAGGGTTGCATAGAATTGCAGAAGCAGCTCTTCATTCCAATGCTCTTTGTTTGTTACAAAATTGAGTAGGCCAGCATCACGGAAGTAGTCAAGAGCTTCCTCCAGGCAAGGCAGACCAGCAATAGCTTCAGTGTCAAGACGCATATGAGGGAAAATGCGCCCTTGATCATAGAGTACTCTTGAGTAGTAGCTACGCTGCTGATGGCTCCAGAACCTATCTAATGATATTCTTGACTTGGAATATGGGTTCTTGGAGCTGTCAAAGAAGGTGTTGTGCGCAGTGAAGCTATTGGCATTGAATGACCCTTGAGAGGTTGCAATACCAGGAAACCTTGGCAGTCTTGGCTTAGGCTTCTGAACTTGGGGCATGTGCTCAACATGATGATCAAACTAAGGACCAGCAGCACACGGTCCAGAGGTAGGTGGTGGAATCAGAATGGGCCACCGGACAGTAACAAGCTGATCATCCTTGTTGTATGCTTGCTCAATGGTATGGGGCCTGGGAGGCGGAATAGAAGCAGAGGCATTATCTTCAAGCTGCAGATTTGATTCAGGTGGAGCATCGGCTTCAGGCGTAGCACTAGCTTCAGGCATAGCACTGGCTTCAGGAGCAGTCACTTCAGGCGCAGTCACTTCAGGCGCCACTGTGTCTTCAGGTGCCACATTAGCTTCAGCCATGACCACGTCATTGGCTTCAGTGTTGGTGGTGGCAGCCTTTGAATTTCTAGCCTCCACTTCAGGAGCTGGAGGGTCGGACACGTTCGCCTCGAGAACAGGGGTGTGGCAGTACGTTCCTCTTCAACTTGGGGTTGTTCTTCTCCTTGGGGTGGTTCTTCTTCGGTTGATGCAGCCGGAATATTTTCAACCTCTTTGGCTTCAGATTCTGAGGGGTTCTTAGTAGGAGCAGCATCAGGTGCAGATGGTTTCTCTACTCCTTCTGGAACACTTGGGGCGACGACTTGAGGCCTTGGTCCTTTGCGAAGCCTGCGAAAAGCTGGCGACTCCTGAGGGGATGGAGGTTGTTGGGCCTCAAAGTCTTCATCTTCAAGCACGGAACTGGTGTCTTGAGTTGGCTGAGGTGTGGCTGGTGTATCTTGTGGGTGATCAGCCCACGAGTCACCCTATGCAATTGGCGTTAATGGACGACCAATGCTGATGCGTTCGCTGTTCGTAAGAACAGGCAAAGATTCAATGTTGTACTCGATCTGAGGAAGGACTTCATCATCTTCAACATTGTCATGAGGACCAATGTCTTCAGCTGCGGTGGGGTCAATAGCTGGAATGTCTTCAGCCGCTGTGGGAGCAGGCTCATGAACAGTCATTCGACGTTCTCTCTGGGCAGATGCAGGGCGAGCAACTGAGATTGGCTCAACAAAGATAGGCTCTTTGGAAGCAGCCTTATCCTTCTTGGTTTTGCGCTTCTTGGTGGGTGGAGCTTCATCAGTAGATTGCTTGTGCTTGCGAGCTTCAGGTTCAGCCACCTTTGTCTTCTTGAGCTTTGAAGCGGTTGGGGTTTGATACGTCCAAAATGCATCACTATTTTGTATTATAATTTATCCTTATTCATTGATATATTTCACGTTATGATGATGTTCTTATGTTGTTTTGGTCTATTTTACACAGTTTGCAACTTTCCGATGCCGAAACAGCAGACGCAGGATTCAACAGGAAAAAGTGGATATTGAGTTGCTGAAGAAGAACACCTCCAAATTACCTGAAAATTGAAGGGACGTGTTTTTCAGAAGAATAACGAAGACACGCAAAAGGGGAGTCAGAGGGGGGCCACAGGGTGCCCAGGCGGCCTGGGGGCGCCCCCCCCCTGGCCGCGCCGGGGGGGCCTGGGGCCCCTGGCCCACTTCTGGTCACCCCCTTTTGCATATATGCTCTCCGTCTCCCGAAAACCCTAAGCACGGGACTTTTTTCGGAGTTCCGCCGCCGCTTCGAGGCGGAAACCTACAGAGAAGAAAAGAGCATCTCCGGCGGGCAGATTCCGCCGGGGAGATCACCTCCCGGAAGGGGAGATCGTCGCCATCGTCATCACCATCATCACGGGCATCATCGAGATCATCATCAACATCATCCCCAACACCAGCACCATCTCCATCTTCATCCAAATCTCATCTTTCCATCGCAACTCGTGTTGTAACTTGTACTACCTATCCTCTCTACTCTATCGGTGTTGATTACTGCTTTGTGGTGAATGCTATTGAGTTTTGTTGGAGAAATATTATTATGTCCAGATTGTTTATCACATATTTATCCCCTCTGATCATGATCTCTTTTATGTCTTGTGAGTAGTCACTTTAGTTCTTGAGGACATGGGGAAAGTCTTGTTGTTAGTAGTTATATGATGTTGAAGTAATATGTGTTGTTTGATACTTAAGTTGTGTTGTCATTCCACTAGTGGTGTTGTGTGAGTCGAACACCCAACACTTCGCCTTATTAAGGACCTAGGGGAATGCATTGTGTATAAAGAATGCTTATGGTGGGTTGCCGGAGTGACGGAAACCTGAACCCCAGTTCGCACACTTTTGCATAAGGGAATAATGGATCCTTGATCGTATTGCTATGGTTAGGCTTTTGCCTTAAATTCTATCTTGTATTTGCGGATGCTTGCAAGGTGTTTAATCATAAGAGTGCATTCATCTTGGTCTAGAGAGTGCACTAGCATAGATCCACCCACCAACACTTATCAACACATAACATAGTATCGATACGGAATATGGCGAAAGCACATGACTACCTCTCCCGTGTGTCCTCAAGAACGCTTTAGTCTTTATAAGTTCAGTTGCTAGGCCTATCCTTTGCTAAGAGAGGATTGGGCCATTTGTTACCTTCAGTACCTTTTACATTACTTGCCATTACATTCTTGTTGCTTATATCGAGAAAACCCCTAAAAGTTATCTTTCAGTGCTTGCAGTAATTTCTTGCTCAGAATCGCTTATCAATACCTTCTGCTCCTCGTTGGGTTCGACACTCTTACTTATTGAAAACGCTGCAACAGATCCCTTACAGTTGAGGGTCATCAGGGTTGCCTTAGGCTTCGTGTCAGTCATGCTAGCAGGGAAGACTATGCGAGGCATTTCCTGCCCTGATTCTTCAGCTTCGGGGACAGGTTGCTTCTTCTTCTTCTAGGCAGCCATTCTTGGGTCAATACCAGGACGCCCAAGAGCCTTGCGCTTTTCAGCTTCATTGAACGCTTGAACGCATTTGGCAGCCAAGTCCTTGATTTGCTCACGAGAACCTTTGGCTTCATCACGCCTCTGGCGAAAGGCTTCCTTGAGCTCATGCATCATAACCTTGTAGTTTTGAATCTCTTGCACGCTGAGCTTGTCTACATGCTTCTTGAACTGAGCCTTTTCATAGTCTATCTTTTGCTTCAGTTCAACAATTCTCTGAGCCAGAGCCAGCTCAGAAGCAATGGCGCCATGGAAGGAGACGCTGAGGCCAACCGGAAGTTGAAGATCATCGAAGCTCAGGTTGGGTGTGTCAAACCATTCATCAATGAAGTTATTGAGCACTTCAACGTCAAAGAGCGGCAAATCATTTAAGATTTCAGCATCTTGCTTGCTCTTGATCAATAGCTCCAGAGCATCATCACCAAGATCTTCATCACTTCAGAGATCAGGGGCATCATTGGCAGTCTTCAGAACAGCATCAGGAGTGAGAGCTGGACTGGGGTTGCGTGATGGCTTCCTCTTCAACTGTCTGCTCTTGGAGATACGAGAGTGTTCCTCAGATTGCACACTTGGTGCAGGTGGAGCAGTGGCCAAAGGCTTCACTCTAGAAGCAATTGGTGGAGTGGTCTTCGAAGCCTTTGATTTCTTCTTCTTGGGCTTCGGCATTGCAGGCGCTTCTTCAGAATCAGCATCTGCTTCAGGATGATCCACATCCGCCCCTTGAACCCTTATGTGACTGATGAGGCCTTCTAAGTTGTAGAAGGGCCTAACCAGATTTGGTTCAGCTTCGCGCGTGCCATTAGCGCGGGGCGCAGAGGGGGCAGGATTGAAGTCTAATCCCCAATGCTTCTTGTTCTCTTTTGCCGAGTTCTTAGCGTACTGAAGATTTCTCTTGAACAAATTGTCATCGCGACACCAGAGCAGAGAGCTTGGATCAGCATCAGCAGGCTGAGGTCCTTGGACCATGCAAGGATAGAAGCCTTGAGCAATGGCTTCAACACGAGTCTTGGGGGGAGATTTTTATAAGTGATATCTCCCCATGGATGCTTGATGGCGTTCTTCTCAGCATACTCTTGGGTCACGAACCTGTACTTAAACCATTGTTCAGCCCAGTATCTTCGAATCCATTGGATTTGTGTCTTCCTCTGATTATAATCCTCCTCAGGATCAGTCTTGTATATCTCAATGAGATCAGGAGGAAAATCAATGGAGGTGCTGCCACGGCGCTGTCTGCCACCCTTTCTAACTGTCTTGTCAGTTGCCATTTGCTTCAACCTGAAGGGCTTCAAACTGAATGGCTTCAAAACAGGCAAATGCTTCGGTCTGCTGGTCAGACGGGAACTATCTTCAGGGGAGTGAATGTGACGCTGCAAAAACTCTGCAAACGAATGCAGACTATGAGAACCAAGGGATTCTCCCACAGACATGTACCTGTGACAGCATTAGAGATGCGAGGGAAGGGGAAGAGGTCATATGCATTCTCAGAAGTTTTGAAGATTAAACCAGTTTTGAAGACTTTGACCTCATAGCGCGAAGACATTCACTCATGAGAGTTGGTTCCAGATTTGTACGAATCCACGAATAGGTACAAGTGAGGAATCTAACTATGGTTGAAGCATATGTGAATGTACAAGGCAAGATATGAGATGCAGACAGGATAGATCTATATATCTAAGTAGGCAGAAACTGCTTGTGGTAAAGTAGATGAATCTTTATGGATCTAGAAGATGGTAAAAAGCAGGTTTTATTTACCACACGATGAACTGCTTAGACGGAGAGGATTTGGATGCCCAGCAGTTCGGTCTTCCGTGCCCTAACTTGGCGACGGAGGACATCTACGGCGACGACGGAGTAGAAGATGTTCGCGGCCGACGTGAGGACGGCGTCGACAAAGTTGCGGCAGCGAAGCGCTTCGTCGCCGGCGTCGTCGAAAGCTAGCGGAGTCGCTAGGGTTGGTCGAGGTGGAGAGGTGGTAGAAGAAATTTTGACCATGATGGGACGTGCATTTATAGGCATGGGAGACGGCACAGCGCAATTACGCAGGTGCCCCTGACGGTTCACGTACGAGTGACACTTGGCGGTCATGTAACGCATTGGGAGTTGTCCCACGATCCCACGTTCACCACGACTGTCGGAGTGGTCGTTCCGGCTTCTCCGGGTTTCAGACATAAAGGATGGAGCATTAAAATCAGATTTAAAGTTTGTCTCCGTATCTTCTGCTGACAAGGATGCAGAGAAGATATTCGACAGTTTCAACAGAATGCATATGATTTGGACAGACAGAGTGTGAGATGAGAAAGCATAGAGAGGTTAGGGTCCGATCACATTCACGTAGTCCAAAAGATTCAGATATGAAGACATAGCTATAAGTGAATGCTGTTGAGGACAGAACACAACTCTATATATATGTCCTATTTGAAGATAAACCAAATGCGAAGACTTTGCAAATGTAACGCCACGAGAAACACTTCAAACGAGAATGTGGTGGTGGCGTTACCCACCGTATAGGAAGTATTAGACCCAGACACGGCGCACAATTATCGTGGCGCTCCGAAGTCAAATTCCATGTTAATGTATTCACACTTCAAATGTAAGTCTTCATTGATTGAAGATATACTTTACTTCATGTGTTGCACATCTAAGTCATCAATATGCATAAGTGTTAGGATGTGTGCCTGATTACGGGACATTTGAGGATTCTAAGATATTTAGCTCACACCGCAACTTGCAAAACCTTTTCTCATCCAAGGGCTTTGTGAAGATATCTGCCAGTTGCTCTTCAGTGTTGACGTGTATGATATCAATATCTTCCTTTATAACATGATCTCTGAGAAAGTGATGACGAATTTCAATGTGCTTTGTCTTCGAGTGCTGAACTAGGTTGTTGGCAATCTTGATGGCGCTTTCATTATCACAGTAGAGTGGCACATGCTTCAGATGGACTCCATAGTCCTTGAGTGTTTGCTTCATCCAGAGAAGCTGAGCGCAGCAAGATCCAGCAGCAATGTATTCAGATTCAGCAGTGGAGAGTGATACACAGTTCTGCTTCTTTGAAGACCAACAGACAAGTGATCGACCTAGAAAGTGACATGTGCCTGATGTGGACTTGCGATCAACTTTGTCACCAGCATAATCAGCATCTGAAAATCCAACTAGATCAAACTCTAAGCCCTTTGGATACCATAATCCTAGTGTTGGGGTGTAAGCCAAATATCGAAGTATTCGCTTCACAGCTAAGTGACGCGACTCCTTTGGTGCCGCTTGATATCGAGCACACATGCAAACACTAAGCATAATATCTGGCCTAGATGCACATAAATAAAGTAAAGAACCAATCATGGAGCGGTATACCTGTTGATCGAACTCTTTACCATTGGCGTCGGGACCCAGATGATGTTTAGCAGGCATTGGCGTCGAGTACCCTTTGCAGTCTTGCATTCCAAACTTCTTCAGGCAATCTTTAAGGTACTTTTCTTGAGATATGAAGATGCCGTTGCTTTGCTGACGAATTTGAAGACCAAGGAAGAATTTCAGCTCACCCATCATGGACATTTGATATTGCTCTTGCATCATGTGACCAAACTCATCACTGTATTTCTTGTCCGTGCAGCCGAAGATAATGTCATCCACATAGATTTGGCAGACAAATAGCTCATCATCATATGTCTTCATGAAGAGTGTGGGGTCTAGTGATCCAGGTTTGAAGCCTTTGCTCTTAGGGAAGTCTTTGAGTGTGTCATACCAAGCACGAGGCGCTTGTTTGAGGCCATACAGTGACTTGTTGAGCTTGTATACCATATCAGGACGTTTTGGGTCTTCAAAGCCAGGTGGTTGTGCAACATACACTTCTTCTTCAATCCTTCCATTGAGAAAGGCACTTTTTACATCCATTTGATATAGAAGTATGTTGTGATGATTTGCATAGGCTAGCAGTATACGAATAGCTTCAAGTCTAGCCACAGGAGCAAATGTTTCATCGAAGTCAATCCCTTTGACTTGAGTGTATCCTTGAGCAACGAGACGAGCTTTGTTTCTGACCACTTGACCATGCTCATCTTGCTTGTTGCGATCAATCCATTTTGTGCCTATTATGTTGTGCTTGAGAGGATCGGGACGCTTGACAAGTTCCCACACATTGTTCAGCTCAAACTGTTGAAGCTCTTCTTGCATTGCTTGAATCCATTCGGGTTCCATAAAAGCTTCAGCAACTTTCTTGGGTTCAGATATTAAGACAAAAGCAAAGTGCCCACAGAAATTGGCAAGTTGTGTTGCTCTTGAGCGAGTCAGTGGACCAGGAGCATTTATGCTATCAATTATCTTTTCAACTTTGTACTTCATTTGCAACACGAGGATGAGCTAGACGAAGATTTTGCTCTTGCTGTACATTGTCATCATCAGGAGAGTTGTCTTCAGGCTGAGCATTATCGTCAGGTTGATTTGGAGCAGAGATGATGAGTTCCTCGTCAGGTTGTGCTTCAGAAGGCATGATCTCACCGGTTCCCATAAGCTTGATAGATTCATTTGGTGAAGCTTCATCTAGCATAGTTGGTAGGGACTCTCTTTGTGAACCATTTGTCTCATCAAATCGCACATCCAGAATTTCAGCAGTTTTATAGAGAAAGATGTTGAAGACTTTGTAGGAGTTTGAATCCTTTCCATATCCGAGCATGAAGCCTTCATGAGCTTTGGGTGCAAATTTTGACTTGTGATGAGGATCCTTGATCCAGCACTTTGCTCCAAATACTCTGAAGTAACTTACGTTAGGCTTCTTTCCAGTGAGGAGTTCATAGGATGTTTTCTTTAGAAGCTTGTGAAGATAAACATGGTTGATGATATGGCATGCAGTATCAATAGCTTCGGCCCAGAACCTTCTTGGTGTTTTGTATTCATCGAGCATCGTTCGAGCCATCTCAATTAGAGTTCTGTTCTTGCGCTCAACGATCCCATTTTGCTGAGGTGTATACGGGGCTGAGAATTCATGAGTGATTCCCATTTCATCCAGATAAAGATCAAGGCCAGTGTTCTTGAACTCAGTGCCATTGTCACTTCTGATGTGCTTGATATTGATGCCATAGTTGTTCATGGCACGGTTGGCGAAGCGTCTGAAGACATCTTGCACTTCAGTCTTGTAGAGTATTATGTGCACCCATGTGTATCTTGAATAATCATCAACAATGACGAAGCCATAGAGACAGGTTGTGGTAGAGAATGTGGAGTAGTGAGTAGGGCCAAATAAGTCCATGTGAAGTAGCTCGAAGGGTTTGGACGTCGTCATGATTGTCTTCGAGGGGTGCTTGGCTTTAGTCATCTCCCCAGCTTCACAGGCACCACATAGATGATCTTTCTTGAACTTGACTTCCTCGATGCCTATGACATGCTTCTTCTTTGCGAGAGTGTGCAAGTTCCTCATGCCAACATGTCCTAGCCTCCGATGCCAGAGCCAACACTCTGAAGCTTTTGCTAGAAGACATACGGCCATCTGCGGTCCAGCTGAGAAATCTACCATATACAGGTCACCTTTTCTGTATCCTTCAAATACTAAAGACTTGTCAGATTCCATTAGTACAAGGCAACAAAATTTACCAAAGATCACAATCATGTTTAAGTCACAAAGCATTGAGGCAGACATTAAGTTGAAGCCAAGAGATTCAACAAGCATGACTTTATCCATGTGCTGATCTCTTGAGATTGCAACTCTACCTAGACCCAACACTTTGCTTTTACCAGTATCAGCAAATGTGATGTGACTCTTGTTAGATGGACGTAAGGTTGAGTCCATGAGAAGATTTCGATCACCAGTCATATGATTTGTGCATCCGCTATCCATAATCCATTCCGAAGACTTTGGTGTCACTCCCTACAATGTAGTTAGGAGGATAGGCTTCACCAAAAGCCATTATGAAGCATAAACATTTGATGCATAAGTGGATTATGAAAGCTTAGATGAAAAGTTAGGACTGATAAGATGTTCAGCAAGTGATTTATGAAGAGTATGAGCAGTAAGTCATTTTGGGCATTTGATCTTGTGCCCTGCAAGCCCCAGAAATAGCATCAGAAGCCTTTGATTATTGGCTGGAGACCTTCCCCTTCAAGAGAAAGTTAGTTCTTCTTAACCACCCACATTTTCAGGGGTGGCTTAGAAGCAATGAGTCTAAGAGCAGCATCTGAGAATTTTGGCTTTGGGGCCCTAGCAAATAGTCTTGCAGGAGGAGAATAATACTCATAAGAAAAGGCAGAAAAAATCTTGGATTTATGAACATAGCGATTTGAAGAAACACGCTCATGTTCATGGGTCTGAGTATGGTTTCCCTGCAAAACATCCGCGTTAGGGTGACTCAGGTGAGTCCTTTGTCTGTATGAAGCCTTAGGACCATATGAAGCCTTAGGTCTGGGGATTGTCTTCATCCCAGGAGGTGTCATGATAATATTTGCTGGAAGCTTCTCAAGACAACCTTTGGGTACCCAGATCTTCTTCATAGGTGGTCCATTCCTGCAGTTAGTACCAATATACCTGGCAAACACTTCACCATTTTGATTCTTAAACAGTTTATAGTTTGCATCAAAGGATTCATCAATGATAACATGATTAGCACAAGTGAAGCCAGATAAGGTAGATGGATCCATTGAAGGTTCCTTTGCAGCAACCCATGTGGTTTTGGGATACTGCTCAGGCTTCCAGTATGAACCATCAACATTCATTTTCCTGTCGAACCCAACACCCTCTTTCCTAGGGTTTCGGTTCAGTATCTGCTTTTTGAGGACATCACATAGAGTCTGATGCCCTTTAAGGCATTTGTACATCCCTGTTTCAAGCAAAGTCTTCAACCTAGCATTTTCATCAGCAATAGTAGTGGTTTCCTCAGCAGAGGGGTTAGTTACCACATCAGTAGTTGAAGATATTGCAACAGTGGCATCAGCAGAACAACCAGCAACAGATGTAGCATTATCACGTTCAATGCATTTTAGACATGGTGGTTCAAACTCTTCGTGAGTGGAGCTGATCAGTTGAGCGCGGAGTGACTCATTTTCCTTTTGAAGATCTTCATGAGCCGCTTTCAATTTCTCAAGTTCTCGTTTCCTTTGAATGTAATCGTGGGAAAGCTTTTCATGAGTTTTCGAGAGCGATTCATAAAGACCTTCAAGTTCCTTGTACTTAACATGAAGATTTTGTATGTCTTCAATTAAGGACTGAGAACGGGTCATTTCCGCGTCCAATAGGTCATCGCTTTTGTCTAACAGTTTTTGAATATGTTCCATGGCTTTCTGCTGTTCAGTGGCAGTTTTAGCAAGTGTCTTGTAGCTAGGTTTTGATTCACAATCAGAGTCATCTTCACTAGATGTTTGAAAGTAAGCATCACGTGATTTTACCTTGGCACCGCGTGCCATGAAGCAGAAGGTGGGAGCAGAGTCGTCGTCCTCATCATCAATGTTGGGGACGGGGTCATTGTCTTCAGTGTTGAAGATGGACTTGCCCACGTAGGCAGTGGCTAAAGCCAGACTAGCAGCACCAGAATCAGACTCCTCCTCCAACTCCACCTCCGCCTCTTCAGAAGCAGACTCTTCCTCAAAATCCATCTCCTTGCCAACAAATGCGCGAGCCTTGCCAGATGAATTCTTCTTGTGTGGTGAATACTTTGATGAAGACTTAGAAGAAGACTTTGAGTATTTCTTCTTTTTCTTATCATCAGAATCATATTCCTTGCTCTTCTTCTTCTTCTTCTCATTGTCCCACTGAGGACACTCAGAGATGTAGTGACCAGGTTTCTTGCACTTATGACATGTTCTCTTCTTGTAGCCATGAGTAGAAGCTTCATCATTTCTTGAGCTGGATCGTGAAGACTTTCTGAAGCCTTTCTTCCTAGTGAAATTTTGGAACTTCTTCACAAGCATGGCAAGCTCCTTTCCAATGTCTTCAGGATCATCAGAACTGCAGTCAGATTCTTCTTCAGATGAAGAAACAACTTTTGCCTTTAAGGCGCGAGATCGTCCATAGTTGGGACCATAGATGTCACGTTTCTCAGATAGCTGGAACTCATGTGTGTGGAGCCTCTCAAGTATATCAGATGGATCGAGGGTCTTGAAGTCAGGGCGTTCTTGAATCATCAGGGCAAGGATATCAAATGAGCTGTCGAGTGATCTCAGGAGGGTCTTGACGATTTCATGCTTGATAATCTCAATGGCGCCAAGTGCTTGAAGCTCATTTGTGATGTCAGTGAGACGATCAAAAGTGTGCTGGACATTCTCATTGTCATGTCTCTTGAAGCGATTGAAGAGATTGCGAAGGACGCTGATCCTTTGATCTCTCTGGGTAGAGACTCCTTCATTGACCTTTGAGAGCCAGTCCCAAACTTCCTTTGACGTGTCCAGAGCACTTACACGACCATACTGTCCTTTGGTCAGATGACCACAGATGATGTTCTTGGCCGTTGAATCCAATTGAACGAGCCTCTTGACATCAGCAGGCGTGATACCTTCACCAGTCTTGGGAACGCCGTTCTTGACGACAAACCAGAGGTCCACGTCAGTGGCTTCAAGGTGCATGCGCATCTTGTTCTTCCAGTAGGGATATTCGGTGCCATCGAAGACGGGGCACGCAACGGAGACTTTGATTATCCCTGCAGTCGACATAGCTAAAACTCCAGGTGGTTAAATCGAATCACACAGAACAAGGGAGTACCTTGCTCTGATACCAATTGAAAGTGCAGTATATCGACTAGAGGGGGGTGAATAGGTGATTTTTATGAAATGCTTCAAAACATGGTAGTTTCAAAGACAAACGATAAACTCAATCCTATTAGTATGCAGCGGAAAGTGCACTACACTAGATAAGCTATAGTCATGTATTAAATGAAGTGAAAGAATGAAGACTAATAGCAGCTAGGCAGTAGGGATCATAATGGAAGAAAGGAATGAAGCCAATCACAACTAGTAGATATTCAGGGAAGTCAATCAGATAAGGCAAGCATGCAATGACTTCACAACGTATAATAGTAAGTAAAAGGAAGGGACGGATAGAATCAGTAGCTCGGGGAAGACAGTGATTTGTTAGACCAGTTCCAGTTGCTGTGACAACTGTACGTCTGATTAGGGAGGCTGAGATTTAACTCAGAAGACCGCGTCTTCATCTTGTTCCCCCTTGAGCTAAGTACACCTAGTCCTCGCCCAATCACTCTGGTAAGTCTTCAAGGTAGACTTCCAAACCTTCACAGACTTCGTTCACCGGCGATCCACAATGACTCTTGGATGCTCAAAACGCGACGCCTAACCGGCTGGAGGAAACACAGTCCTTAAGTGTAATAAGTCTTCAGGTCACACACACAGAAAGACTTAGTGATTCCTAACACTCTTTGGCTCTGGGTGTTTGGGCTTTGTCCTCGCAAGGATTTCTCTCTCAAATGCTTTGGAGGTGGGTTGCTCTCAAACGACAAAAGTCGTGCAATAACTCTGAGCAGCCATCAATTTATGGTGTAGGGGTGGGCTATTTATAGCCACTGGGCAACCCAACCTGATTTGTCCGAAGTGACCCTAGGTCACTAAGAACTGACACGTGTTCCAACGGTCAGATTTCAAACACACACGTCAACTTTACTTGAGCTACAAGTAAAGCTGACTCATCCGACTCTGGATAAGATTTGCTCTCATAGTCTTCGCTCGAAGACATAGGATTTGGTTGAGCATCACTTCAGTCACTCTGACTTAGTTCACTTGGACCCCACTTAGCAGTACGGTGGTTCCTATGACTCAACAAAGAAGAAAAGGAAACAACGAAACATCTACGTCTTCGCTTTCCATAGTCTTCACACAATGTCTTCTCATGTCATAGTATTCAATATGATTATCTTCATATACCACCACTGATACCAATGTCTTCATACATTTTTAGGGGTCATCTCCGGTAGGTTAACCGAATCAATGAGGGACTACTACCTGTGTTATCCTGCAATTCTCACAAACACATTAGTCCCTCAACCAGGTTTGTCGTCAATACTCCAAAACCAACTAGGGGTGGCACTAGATGCACTTACACTCTCGACGCGGCATGGTCAACGTGGTCAAGGAACGGCTTCCATCGGACGTGGACTGTACGTGGAGAGGCTAACAACTGGGTCCACGACGGCAGCATGGAAGTGCCTCCTTATTACGCGGAAAATAATTATTCCTCCACCTGACAGCAGGGACCTGATACGTCCAAAACGTGTCTATAATTTATGCTTGCTCCATGCTTCTTTTGTGTGATATTGCTATGATATTTATGCACTTCCATACACTTTTGATCATATTTGGACTAACCTATTAATTCAGTGCACCCCAGTGCCAATTTCTGTTCTCTGCTGTTTTTGTATTTCAGGTTTTCCCATTACTTAAATTGCCAGAAAAATTCCGGGAAAAATATATAAAAAATCAGCGCTCCAGAAGCTTCCACGCGTCAGAAGTGGGGCCAGAGGGGAGCCAGGGGCAGCCCACGCGGCCAGCCCACGCGGCCCCACCCCTAGCCGCACCGGGGGGGCGCCTGGGCCCCCCTCTCCGCCTCTGGTGACCCCCTTTGGCATATATTTACCACCCGTCGCGGAAACCCTGATTCCAGACCCCTTTTCTCCAGAAGCAATTCCGATCTCCGCCGCCATCGCCACCAAGTTTCGGGGGACCAAAATTCCTGTGCTGGCATCCTGCCGGGACGAGGAAGTGCCCCCGGATTCATCTCCATCGACGTTGCTTCCTGCCTCCATGATGCGGGAGTAGTTCCTCCTCGGGGCTGAGGTTTCTACCAGTAGCTATGTGGTCAATTATCTCTCCCATGATGTGATCTTCGTTGTGATCATAGGCTATGTTAATCTAGGGTGATCCCATGATATTTCCCCTTCCTCTATGTATTGGATTGATGTACTCACTTGTCTTTATCTAGTATAATCTCCGAGACCAAGGTGACAGCGGTCTATTGGACATGGATTAGAAGAATATTTTCATGAGTGATTTCCTCTTTTGTGCGTGGATTGAAGATTGAGAGTCTCTTGGTGCTTGTCTTTGACTATCCTTGAGATATGTTGTGGTGATTCTGGTACTCTCTTTGGATCGCCGAGGTGACATTGGGAAATCCATAGATTGAGAACTACGAACTTAGATGTGCGCTTTTGTAGCCCTACATAATTCTTGTCCACTCTTGACCACAAAGGAATGACCTCTGAGTGCGTCCCCCTTGCATGTTTTATGGGAAATATCATGTGATTCGATTATGTTAATGTTGTTGGGAGTTGCTACTAGTGAAAGTATGAAACCTAGGCCTTGTTTCCACCATTGCAATACCATTTGTGCTCACGTTTACCACTTGTTTGCTTGCTGCACTTTTTATTTCAGATTTACCAATACATCTTTTGCCATCCATATCACTTGCCATTTAACATCTCTTCGCCGAACTAGTGCACCTATACATCTGACAAGTGTATTAGGTGTGTTGGGGACACAAGAGACTTCTTGTATCTTGATTGCAGGGTTGCTTGAAAGGGGTACGTTCAACCTCCACTTCCCTGAGTTCGATAAACCTTGGGTTACTCACTTAAGGGAAATTTGCTGCTGTCCTACAAACCTCTGCTCTTGGAGGCCCAACACTATCTACAGGAATAGAAGCGTGTAGTAGACATCAGGACCCACCGGATGGGCCACCGTATTTCGCGAAAAAACGTTTCCCCCTTGACTACTGGGACTCAGCGGACGGGCCACCATATTGCGCGAAAAAACGTTCCCCCCGCTGTCAGCTTGGACCCACCGGAAGCACATCCTTATTACGCACAAATAAATGAATACTCCCCCTACTGGTTGGGACCCACCTTGGTGGGAGCCTGACTTGTGGGCCTACTAAGTTGACGGGGACGGAGTGCTTTGTCAACTTAGTCAATATGAACGATTATAGCTCCAGTGACCGTACGATGTCCATCCAACGGCCGTAGTGCTTCTTCAACCTCTGGTCTTGTTGCTCCAGCCGCCCAAAGCAGCACCAGTCGTGTCGCATGCTCCTGCCTCCCGTGGCCGGCTGTGCTGCCGCGGAGGACTCACCGCCCCCTACTATTCTGACCGCTGGCCAGGATATCCCTCTACTCACCCACACCCCCTGTTATTCTGCAGCGACGGCAGCCTCATACCGCAGCGAACCAGTGAACCCTCGTACTCCTCTACACGTGGGCATCCACTGCCGCATCTTCCCCGGCTCCAAGGCGTCCCCTTTTTAGGCCTCACCGTCGTCCACCACCCTGGTGCTCTTGGCGCGGCGTGGTCAACGTGGTCAAGGAACGTCTTCCATTGGACGTGGACTGTACGTGGAGAGGCTGACAGCTGGGTCCACGATAGCAGCATGGAAGTGCCTCCTTATTACGTGGAAAATAATTATTCGTACACCTGACATCAGGGACCCACCGGACGGGCCAGCGTATTTCATGAAAAAAATGTTTCCCCCTGACTGCTGGGACCCAGCGGACGGGCCACCGTATTGCGCAAAAAAAACGTTCCCCCCGCTGTCAGCTCGGACCCACCGGAAGCGCCTCCTTATTACGCACAAAAAAAATTGAATACTCCCCCTGCTGTATGGGACCCACCTTGGTGGGAGGCTGACTTGTGGGCCTACTAAGTTGACGGGGACTGAGTGCTTTGTTAACTTAGTCAATATGAACGATTCTAGCTCCAGTGACCGTACGATGTCCATCCAACGGTCATAGTGCTTCTTCAACATCTGGTCTTGCTGCTCCAGCCGCCCAAAGCAGCGCCGGTCGTGCCGCATGCTCCTGCCTCCCATGGCCGGCTGTGCTGCCGTGGAGGCCTCACCGCCCCCTACTATTCCGACCGCTGGCCAGGCCATCCCTCTACTCACCCACACCCCATGTTATTCTGCGGCGACGGCATCCTCACTCCGCAGCGAACCAGTGAACCTTCGTACTCCTCTACGCATGGGCATCCACTGTTGCGTCTTCCCCGCCTCCGCGACGTCCCCTTCCTAGGCCTCGCCGTCGTCCACCGCCCTGGTGCTCTCGACGCGGCATGGTCAACGTGGTCAAGGAACGGCTTCCATCGGACGTGGACTGTACGTGGAGAGGCTGACAGCTGGGTCCACGACGGCAGCATGGAAGTGCCTCCTTATTACGTGGGAAATAATTATTCCTCCACCTGACAGCAGGGACCCACCGGAAGGGCCACCGTATTTCGCAAAAAAACGTTTCCCCCTTGACTACTGGGACTCAGCGGACGGGCCACCATATTGCGCGAAAAAACGTTCCCCCCGCTGTCAGCTTGGACCCACCGGAAGCACATCCTTATTACGCACAAATAAATGAATACTCCCCCTACTGGTTGGGACCCACCTTGGTGGGAGGCTGACTTGTGGGCCTACTAAGTTGACGGGGATGGAGTGCTTTGTCAACTTAGCCAATATGAACGATTATATCTCCAGTGATCGTACGATGTCCATCCAATGGTCGTAGTTCTTCTTCAACCGCTGGTCTTGTTGCTCCAGCCGCAAAAGCAGCACCAGTCATGTCGCATGCTCCTGCCTCCCGTGGCCGGCTGTGCTGCCGCGGAGGCCTCACCGCCCCCTACTATTCTGACCGCTGGCCAGGATATCCCTCTACTCACCCACACCCCCTGTTATTCTATGGCGACGGCAGCCTCATACCGCAGCGAACCAATGAACCCTCGTACTCCTCTACACGTGGGCATCCACTGCTGCGTCTTCCCCGGCTCCAAGGCGTCCCCTTCCTAGGCCTCACCGTCATCCACCACCCTAGTGCTCTTGGCGCGGCGTGGTCAACGTGGTCAAGGAACGTCTTCCATTGGACGTGGACTGTACGTGGAGAGGCTGACAGCTAGGTCCACGATAGCAGCATGGAAGTGCCTCCTTATTACGTGGAAAATAATTGTTCGTACACCTGACAGCAGGGACCCACCGGACGGGCCAGCGTATTTCGTGAAAAAAAATGTTTCCCCCCTGACTGCTGGGACCCAGCGGACGGGCCACCGTATTGCACAAAAAAAACGTTCCCCACGCTGTCAGCTCAGACCCACCGGAAGCGCCTCCTTATTACGCACAAAAAAATTGAATACTCCCCCTGCTGTATGGGACCCACCTTGGTGGGAGGCTGACTTGTGGGCCTACTAAGTTGACGGGGACGGAGTGCTTTGTTAACTTAGTCAATATGAACGATTCTAGCTCCAGTGACCATACGATGTCCATCCAACGGTCGTAGTGCTTCTTCAACATCTGGTCTTATTGCTCCAGCCGCCCAAAGCAGCGACGGTCGTGCCGCATGCTCCTACCTCCCATGGCCGGCTGTGCTGTCGCGGAGGCCTCACCGCCCCCTACTATTCCGACCGCTGGCCAGGCCATCCCTCTACTCACCCACACCCCATGTTATTCTGCGGCGACGACATCCTCACTCCGCAGCGAACCGGTTAACCTTCGTACTTCTCTACGCGTGGGCATCCACTGCTGCGTCTTCCCCGGCTCCGTGACGTCCCCTTCCTAGGCCTCGCCGTCGTCCACCGCCCTGGTGCTCTCAACGCGGCATGGTCAACGTGGTCAAGGAATGGCTTCCATCGGACGTGGACTGTACGTGGAGAGGCTGACAGCTGGGTCCACGACAGCAGCATGGAAGTGCCTCCTTATTACGCGGAAAATAATTATTCCTCCACCTGACAGCAGGGACCCAACAGACGGGTCACCGTATTTCGCGAAATAATGTTTCCCCCTTGACTGCTGGGACCCAGCGGACGGGCCACCATATTGCGCGAAAAAACGTTCCCCCCGCTGTCAGCTCGGACCTACCGGAAGCGCATCCTTATGACGCACAAATAAATGAATACTCCCCCTGCTGGTTGGGACCCACCTTGGTGGGAGGCTGACTTGTGGGCCTACTAAGTTGACGGGGATGGAGTGCTTTGTCAACTTAGTCAATATGAACGATTATAGCTCTAGTGACCGTACGATGTTCATCCAACGGCCGTAGTGCTTCTTCAACCTCTGGTCTTGTTGCTCCAGCCGCCCAAAGCAGCACCAGTCATGTCGCATGCTCCTGCCTCCCGTGGCCAGCTGTGCTGCCGCGGAGGCCTCACCGCCCCCTACTATTCCGACCGCTGGCCAGGACATCCTCTACTCACCCACACCCCATGTTATTCTGCGGCGACGGCAACCTCATACCGCAGCAAACCAGTGAACCCTCGTACTCCTCTACGCGTGGGCATCCACTATCGCGTCTTCCCCGGCTCCACGGCGTCCCCTTCCTAGAGCTCACCGTCGTCCACCACCCTAGTGCTCTTGGCGCGGCGTGGTCAACGTGGTCAAGGAACGTTTTCCATTGGACGTGGACTGTACGTGGAGAGGCTGACAGCTGGGTCCACGACAGCAGCATGGAAGTGCCTCCTTATTACGCAGAAAATAATTATTTGTACACCTGACAGCAGGGACCCACCGAACGGGCTAGCGTATTTCGTGAAAAAAACGTTTCCCCCTGACTGCTGGGACCCAACGGACGGGCCACCGTATTGCGTGAAAAAAACGTTCCCCCCGCTGTCAGCTCGGACCCACCGGAAGCGCCTCCTTATTACGCACAAAAAAATGAATACTTCCCCTGCTGTATGGGACCCACCTTGGTGGGAGGATGACTTGTGGGCCTACTAAGTTGATGGGGATGGAGTGCTTTGTTAACTTAGGCAATATGAACGATTCTAGCTCCAGTGACCGTACGATGTCCATCCAACGGTCGTAGTGCTTCTTTAACATCTGGTCTTGCTGCTCCAGACGCCCAAAGAAGCGTCGGTCGTGCCGCATGCTCCTGCCTCCCGTGGCCGGCTGTGCTGCCGCGGAGGCCTCACCGCCCCCTACTATTCCGACCGCTGGCCAGGCCATCCCTCTACTCACCCACACCCCCTGTTATTCTGCGGTGACGGCGCCCTCACACCGCAGCGAACCAGTGAACCCTCGTACTCCTCTACGTGTGGGCATCCACTGCTGCGTCTTCCCCGGCTCCGCGACGTCCCCTTCCTAGGCCTCGCCGTCGTCCACCGCCCTGGTGCTCTAGACGCGGCATGGTCAACGTGGTCAAGGAATGGCTTCCATCGGACGTGGACTGTACGTGGAGAGGCTGACAGCTGGGTCCACGACGGCAGCATGGAAGTGCCTACTTGTTACGCGGAAAATAATTATTCCTCCACCTGACAGCAGGGACCGACCGGACGGGTCACCGTATTTTGCGAAAAAATGTTTCCCCCTTGACTGCTGGGACCCAGCGGACGGGCCGCCATATTGCGCGAAAAAACGTTCCCCCCGCTGTCAGCTCGGACCCACTAGAAGCGCATCCTTATTACGCACAAATAAATGAATACTCCCCCTGCTGGTTGGGAGCCACCTTGGTGGGAGGCTGACTTGTGGGCCTACTAAGTTGACGGGGACGGAGTGCTTTGTCAACTTAGTCAATATGAACGATTATAGCTCCAGTGACCGTACGATGTCTATCCAACGGCCGTAGTGCTTCTTCAACCTCTGGTCTTGTTGCTCTAGCCGCCCAAAGCAGCACCAGTCATGTCGCATGCTCCTGCCTCCCGTGGCCGGCTGTGCTGCCGCGGAGGCCTCACTGACCCCTACTATTC
Source organism: Secale cereale (assembly GCA_902687465.1). Taxonomy (NCBI): domain Eukaryota; kingdom Viridiplantae; phylum Streptophyta; class Magnoliopsida; order Poales; family Poaceae; genus Secale; species Secale cereale. Next base: position 92,314,975 of record LR738715.1, read on the forward strand.
CGACCGCTGGCCAGGACATCCCTCTACTCACCCACACCCCCTGTTATTCTACGGCGACGGCAACCTCATACCGCAGCGAATCAATGAACCCTCGTACACCTCTACGCGTGGGCATCCACTACCGCGTCCTCCCCGGCTCCATGGCGTCCCCTTCCTAGGCCTCACCGTCGTCCACCGTCCTGGTGCTCTTGGTGCGGCGTGGTCAACGTGGTCAAGGAACGTCTTCCATTGGACGTGGACTGTACGTGGAGAGGCTGACAGCTGGGTCCACGACAGCAGCATGGAAGTGCCTCCTTATTACGCGGAAAATAATTATTCCTCCACCTGACAGTAGGGACCCACCGGACGGGCGAGCGTATTTCGCGAAAAAAATGTTTCCCCCCAAACTGCTGGGACCCAGCGGACGGGCCACCGTATTGCGCGAAAAAAACGTTCCCCCCGCTGTCAGCTCGGACCCACCGGAAGCGCCTCCTTATTACGCACAAAAAAAATGAATACTCCCCCTGCTGTATGGGACCCACCTTGGTGGGAGGCTGACTTGTGGGCCTACTAAGTTGACGGGGACGGAGTGCTTTGTCAACTTAGGCAATATGAACGATTCTAGCTCCAGTGACCGTACGATGTCCATCCAACGGTCGTAGTGCTTCTTCAACATCTGGTCTTGTTGCTCCAGCCACCCTAAGCAGCGCCGGTCGTGCCGCATGCTCCTGCCTCCCGTGGCCGGCTGTGCTGCCGCGGAGGCCTCACCGCCCCCTACTATTCCGACCACTGGCCAGGCCATCCCTCTACTCACCCACACCCCCTGTTATTCTACAGCGACGACAGCCTCACACCGCAGTGAACCAGTGAACCCTCGTACTCCTCTACGCGTGGGCATCCACTGCCGCGTCTTCCCAGGCTCCGCGTCATCCCTTTCCTAGGCCTCGCTGTCGTCCACCGCCCTGGTGCTCTCGGCGCGGCGTGGTCAACGTGGTCAAGGAACGGCTTCCATCGGACGTGGACTGTACGTGGAGAGGCAAACAGCTGGGTCCACGGCCGTAGCAAGGAAGTGCCTCCTTACTACGTGTAAAATAATTATTCCTCCACTTGACAACGGGGATCCACCGGACGGGCCACCGTATTTTGCAAAAAAAAACGTTTCCCCCTGACTGCTGGGACCCACCAGCCACATCTTCGCACACAAGGAAGTGCGTCCTGAAAAAAAAAACGATTCGCCCCCTTGACGGTTGGGACCCACCAGCTACATCTTCGCAGGCAAGGAAGTGCCTGACAGTCGGGACCCATGTGGTCGAAGCGTACGTAGCATTGTCATTCTGGTCGCGAACGTGTACGTACATACTGGTCGATGTAGAGGCGTGCACGTGTCGTAGTAGATGCGCGCACGTAGCATGTACACGTACGTACAGCGGCAAGTGTGCAAGAAAGAAAATACGACCACGTACATACATACGGGCAGGGTCTCGAATGCCTACTCGCGCATACGTACGGCCAGGGCTCGTGTACATGGCTGGGTCGGAACGGAGAAACAACATCGTCGTCGTGTTCATGGGGAGCCAACCGACTGGGTCGGAACGGAATGCGTCGTCGTGTTTATCGAGAGGGCTTGGACGGAACAGCCGATGGAAACGAGGCCTGGCGTACCACATAATGGAGGAAACGGCCTTGTGTTCGACCGGCCACTTCGAAACGGGATCTTATTCATCGGGAGGGGTCTGGCGTATCGCAAAACAGAGGAAACGGACCTCCTACGGTCGAAACGGGGGTCATGTTGATCGGGAGGGGTGTGGCGTACCGCAAAATGGAGGAAACGGACTTGTGTTGGAGCGCCACGGTTGAAACGGGGGTCCTGTTCATCGGGAGGGGTGTGGCGTACCGCAAAATGGAGGAAACAGACTTGTGTTGGAGCTCTACGGTCGAAACGGGGGTCCTGTTCATCAGGAGGGGTGTGGCGTACCGTAAGACGGGACTCCACGGGATACTGTTCATCACCACCGTCGACCCCCTCCAACCTCCATGAACTACTGTTCATCCACCGTTGACCTCCTCCAGCCTCCACCTGCGACTGTTCAGCCTCCACCGCGCGCTACTCCACCGGCTACTATTCAACCACCCCTCCACGGGCTATTGTTCATCTAGCCCTCCACCGTCTACTGTTCATGCAGCCCTCCACGGGGTGGTCCTATTCATGCAGCCTTCCACGGGGTCCTGTTCATGCAGCCCCAACCGGCTCGATCGAACGAGATCCTGTTCATGCAGAGGCAACACCACGGGGTCCTGTTCAGCCACCCCCACCGGGAACTGTTCATCCACCCCCCCCCC
>LR738715.1:92317411-92352943 GCA_902687465.1 Secale cereale
TTCAGTTAGCAGCAGTAGCGAAGGAATCGCCCGATCAGGTTCAGTTAACAGCCATCGATCGATCGGTCGGATTCAGTAACGCCTAGCCTGCAGTGCAATCGCTCGGGTTCAGTTAGAGCCCAACGCCTTGCTCGGGTTCAGTTAGAGCCCAACGCCTCGCACCCACGCGTGTGCGTGTACGAGAGAAACGCGCATCGCTCGGCCCCGACCACCCACCGTAACCGGGAACACCCCGATATTTTCCTCTCCCTCGCTTCTACCATGGTTTTTTCCGTCATGGACGGCCCAAAGAATGTCATGCAGCTTCGTCTCCGGCCCGCTCAGGACGAAAAGCCCATTTTCTGTCATGATTTTTTGTCATAGAAGTAGGACCCCACCACATCTATGATGATACAGTGTTTTGTCACAATTATTGTCATAGAAGTGTCATAAGTATGACAGAAAAAAGTTTCGTTCGGCCCAAAATGTCACGGATGTGTCTTTTTTTTGTAGTGAAGGCTGGTGTTGGGCGGCCGGGCACTAGTAGAAAAAGGGTCAAATGTAGAGCTCATTAGTCCCGGTTTGCAACTGAACCGGCACTAATGGGACCATTAGTGCCGGTTCCAGAGGCTAGGCCAGCGGCGATCATTAGTACCGGTTCGTGGTGAACATTTAGTACCGGTTCTTGGCACGAACTGGTACTAAAGAGGATGTTGCAGGTTGTGGTTAGGGTGGGGGCCCACCAGAACCTTTAGTATCGGTTCGTGCCACGAACCGGTACAAAAGGGTTCTACTCACTTCGTTCTACAGCGCTTTTTTAGTCCCACCTCGCTCGTCTAGCAGAGATTTTACCACCTTAAATATGTTATTTCTCAAACTATCACAACCACTTGATCTTCATTGAACTCTATGTGTAGGATTTGTGGCTGCAATAGGAGTCATCACCAGTTCCTAAACCGGTGAGGACTCCTATTGACAATTTAAATTGTACACAAAAAGATCAATGATAGTCAATGCATTTTTTAACATCATTTGAAAAGCACTACAAAATGAACTCTGAAAATGTTAAAAGTTGGCATGGTATCATCATTTCACCCACATAGCATGTACAAAGGCATTGCATTTTTTGAACTGGATGCACTTCGTGTACAAACTGGACAATCTCTTTCGAGGTATCAAGGTTTCGAACTAGTAGAAAAAGGATCAAACGTGAAGCACGTTAGTCCCGGTTTGTAACAGAACTGGCACTAATGTGACTATTAGTGCCGGTTCCAACGGCTAGGTGGGCGGAGATCATTAGTATCGGTTCATGGGCAACCTCTAGTACCGATTCATGCCACGAACCGGTACTAATTAATGATGTTGTGCAGGCTGTTGTCAGGCTAGGCACCTTTAGTACCGGTTCATGGCATGAACCGGTACTAGAGTATCTTAGTAAGCTGATTTTTAGTCCCACCTCGCCAAGAGAGAGGCACTAGGAGCGGTTTATAAGCCTTGAGTGCACAGACAATGTGGGATAGGCGCAATGTTCACCTGCACGTTGCTTAGCTTCAAACCTTGAGGAATAATGTAGACTGCACGGAGCTATGTGCAGTGCTTTGTACACTCTTCCGAAAGGCTTGAAGCTAATTAACGAGTATTGCGCCTTTTTTGGAACTCCAGACTTTTTGTGTGTTCAAAATGCACCATTCAAATCCACATCATCAATTATCAGCCCTTTCTGAATTCATTTGGTATTTTTCATTCATTTACTGATTTGTTTTGAGAGAGCTAAATGACCGTGAAATTGAAAAGCACTACAAATTGAACTCTGAAAAGGTTGAAACTTGGCATGGTATCATCATTTCACCCACATGGCATGTGCAAAAAAGTAGAGAGGGTCACGGCAAAAACTGGATGCACTTCGTGTACAAAATGGACAATCTCTTTCGAAGTATTAGGGTTTAGGACGAAAACTCATATGATACAAAGGCATTGCATTTTTTTGAACTCCAGAGTTTTTGTGTGTTCAAAATGCACCATTCAAATCTACATCATCAATTATCAACCCTTTCTGAATTCATTTGGTATTTTTCATTCATTTACTGATTTGTTTTGTGAGAGCTAAATGACCGTGAAATTGAAAAGCACTACAATTTGAACTCTGAAAAGGTTGAAACTTGGGATGGTATCATCATTTCACCCACATGGCATGTGCAAAAAAGTATAGAGGGTCACGGCAAAAACTGGATGCACTTGTGTACAAAATGGACAATCTCTTTCGAAGTATCAGGGTTTAGGACGAAAACTCATATGATACAAAGGCATTGCATTTTTTTGAACTCCAAAGTTTTTTTGTGTTCAAAATGCACCATTCAAATCCACATAATCAATTATTATCCCTTTCTGAATTCATTTGATATTTTTCATTCATTTACTGATTTGTTTTGAGAGAGCTAAATGACCGTGAAATTGAAAAGCAGTACAAATTGAACTCTGAAAAGGTTGAAACTTGGGATGGTATCATCATTTCACCCACATGGCATGTGCAAAAAAGTAGAGAGGGTCACGTCAAAAATTGGATGCACTTCGTGTACAAAATTGACAATCTCTTTCGAGAAATCAGGGTTTAGGACGAAAATTCATATGTTACAAAGGAATTGCATTTTTTACAGAGAAGGAAATAAAACGGAAATATGTCCGGGGTGAACCTTTGGTCAAGCCAGACGAGGTCAAGAAGCTCCCAACAAGAATGTATGAATTGCATCAATGGTACATGGACATTACCAAGAGTTCCAATCGAGAGTTCCTCATGGTGGAAGTCAAGAAGGATCATTACTACCATGAGAACGTTGTGTCTGTTGAGTATAATGAACTGTTTCAGTTATACAATCAAGACGGACTCGACAAATCTATCGTCAGTTGCTATTGTCTGTAAGTGATTTCTTTCTGTAATTTAAGTCTCAAGCTAGCTGTAGTGATCCTTTTGATCAATCATTACCTGTAATTATCCTCACTATATTCTTTTCTGTGGTATTATGCAGGATGAAGATGTATGAAATGAAAAAAGTGGATGCTATGGCATTGGGTTCATTGACCCAAACACCGTTAATGAATACACATGGAAAATAGATGAATATTATAAAAAATATGTAGAGGACAGCATGCTAGAGTTCTTGAAGTGCCTCAAATACAATGATGATATACTACTTCCTTACAACTTCCAGTGAGTCACACTGTCTTGTACTAGAAATTCTCTGTTTTTGCCTACTAGCTAGCTACATGTTTTTGCTTACATATGTCGGCTTAATTAAGACATCCAAATGTGTGTGCATGCAGATTTCACTAGATCTTGTGTATCATTAAAGTTGACGCCGGAACAGTTGAAGTACTCGACTCACTACTTAAAATACAAAGTGACTACACCATCTTGAAAGGGATAGTCAACAAGGAATTTAGATCATTATTAACTATATATCTCGGCCTATTTAGTTCATCATTTCCTGATATGAACTATTTAATAACCCATTTATTCATTTTCTTTGTCGGCAGGCAGGGCTTGGGCAAGGTTCATCAGCGTCACTCCAGGCGAATGGAAACAAAGACTGAAATGGTTTCGACCCAAGGTAAGTAATTAAGTAGTACTAGCTAGCTAGCTAGCTGCCATTATCTCTTTAATTATCATGCTTGATTAATTATTATCTGATCAAATTCCATTCTCGTAAAGGCCCTAAAGAAGGCGCAGGGGACTGATCTATGTGCATACTGCGTTTGCGAGAACATTCGCATGATGACGTCCGAAAGGAGCAGATCTCAAAGACAGGAATGGGTACGTTTGTCAGAACACTATTCACAATTTTTACACCATTATCGATATCTAGTCACACAACTAATAAACATGCATATGTTGGGGAACGTAGTATTTTCAAAATTTTCCTACGATCACGCAAGATCTATCTACTAGATGCATAGCAACGAGAGGGGAGAGTGTGTCTACGTACCCTTGTAGACCTAAAGCGGAAGCGTTTATCAACGCGGTTGATGTAGTCGTGCACCTTCACGATCTGTACCGATCTAATACCGAACGTACGGCACCTCCGTGTTCTGCACACGTTCAGCTTGATGACGTCCTCGCCTTGTTGATCCAGCAAGATGGGCGAAGTAGTATATGAGTTCCGGCAGCACGACGGCGTGGTGACGGTTGTTGATGAAGAACAATCTCTGGAGGGCTTCGCCAAGCACTACAGAAACTAGACGGAGGATAAACTAGAGGGTCGGGGTTGCCGGCACACGGCTTGGTGTATCTTGATGTGTTCCAGGTGCTAGCCCCACCCCTCTATTTATATGTTGAGCCCCGGGGTCGAAACTTGGAGCAAAAGCCTCCTCAAAGTCGGTTTTGCCCGAAAGGCAAGAGTCCCACTCGAACTCCAGGACCAAACGCCACAATCCTTGGCGTCTGGCCCGGACGCCATGGGCCTCGGCGTCTGGCCCAGGGCCAGACGCCAGGGTCTCCGGCGTTTGGCCCCCTGGCCTCCGCAAAACACCTTTTGCACCGACTTAATGCCATGTGGGTTTGACCCCTTGGCCTAACCATATCATCCTATATATCAAATTATACCTCCGGACCATTCCGGAGCTCCTCGTCATGTTCGTGATCTCATCCGGGACTCCGAACAACATTCGGTCACCAACATACATAACTCATTCAATACTATATCGTCAACGAAACGTTAAGCGTGCGGACCCTACGGGTTCGAGAACTATGTAGACATGACCGAGACACTTCTCTAGTCAATAACCAATAGCGGAACCTGGATGCCCATATTGGCTCCTACATATTCTACGAATATCTTTATCGGTCGAACCGCATAACAACATACGTTGTTCCCTTTGTCATCGGTATGTTACTTGCCCGAGATTCAATCGTCGGTATCTCAATACCTAGTTCAATCTCGTTACCGGGAAGTCTATTTACTCGTTCCGTAATACATCATCCCGCAACTAACTCATTAGTTGCAATGTTTGCAAGGCTTAAGTGATGTGCATTACCTAGAGGGCCCAGAGATACCTCTCCGACAATCGGAGTGACAAATCCTAATCTCGAAATACGCCAACCCAACAAGTACCTTCGGAGACACCTGTAGAGCACCTTTATAATCACCCAGTTACGTTGTGACGTTTGGTAGCACACAAAGTCTTCCTCCGGTATTCGGGAGTTGCATAATCTCATAGTCATAGGAACATGTATAAGTCATGAAGAAAGTAATAGCAATAAAACTAAACGATCAAGTTGCTAAGCTAACGGATGGGTCTTGTCCGTCATATCATTCTCCTAATGATGTGATCCCATTGATCAAATGACAACTCATGTCTATGGTTAGGAAACACATAACCATCTTTAATCAATGAGCTAGTCTAGTAGAGGCATACTAGGGACACTCTGTTTTGTCTATGTATTCGCACATGTACTAAGTTTCCGGTTAATACAATTCTAGCATGAATAATAAACATTTATCATGATATAAGTAAATATAAATAACAACTTTATTATTGCCTCTAGGGCATATTTCCTTCAGTCTCCCACTTGCACTAGAGTCAATAATCTAGCTCACATCGTCATGTGATTTAATACCGATAGTTCACATCGTTATGTGAATAACACCCATAGTTCACATCGCCATGTGACCAACACCCAAAGGGTTTACTAGAGTCAATTATCTAGTTCACATCGCTATGTGATTAATACCCAAGAGTAATAAGGTGTGCTCATGTTTTGCTTGTGAGAGAAGTTTAGTCAACGGGTCTGTCACATTCAGATCTGTATGTATTTCGCAAATTTCTATGTCTACAATGCTCTGCATGGAGCTACTCTAGCTAATTGCTCCCACTTTCAATACGCATCCAGATTGATACTTAGAGTCATATGGATTTAGTGTCAAAGCTTGCATCGGCGTAACCCTTTACGACGAACTTTTTATCACCTCGATAATAGAGAAACATTTCCTTAGTCATCCAGTTACTAAGGATAATTTTGACCGTTGTACAGTGATCTACTCCTGGATCACTATTGTACCTCCCTGTCAAACTCATGGCAAGGTACACAACATGTTTGGTACACAACATGGCATACTTTATAGAACCTATGGCTGAGGCATAGGGAATGACTTTCATTCTCTATATATTTTCCTGCCGTGGTCTGGCTTTGAGTCTTACTCAACTTCACACCTTACAAGTCAGGCAAGAACTCCTTCTTTGACTGATCCATTTTGAACTACTTCAAAATCTTATCAAGGTATGTACTTCATCGAAAGTCTTATCAAGCGTCTTGATCTATCTCTATAGATCTTGATGCCCAATATGTAAGCAGCTTCACCAAGGTCTTTCTTTGAAAAACTCCTTTCAAACACTCCTTTATGCTTTCCAGAAAATTCTACATCATTTCCGATCAACAATATGTCATTCACATATACTTATCAGAAAGGTTGTAGTGCTCCCACTCACTTTCTTGTTAATACAGGCTTCACCACAAGTCTGTATAAATCTATACGCTTTGATCAACTTATCAAAGCGTATATTCCAACTCCGAGATGCTTGCACCAGTCCATAGATGGATCGCTGGAGCTTGCACATTTTGTTAGCACCTTTAGGATTGACAAAATCTTCTTTAATAAATCCATTAAAGAATACAGTTTTGTTATCCATTTGCCAGATTTCATAAAATGCGGCAATTGCTAACATGATTCGGACAGACTTAAGCATCGCTACGGGCGAGGATGTCTCATCGTAGTCAACTCCTTGAACTTGTCGAAAACCTTTCGCAACAAGTCGAGCTTTGTAAACAGTAACATTACCGTCTGCGTCGGTCTTCCTCTTGAAGATCCATTTATTTTCGATGGCTTGCCGATCATCGGGCAAGTCAACCAAAGTCCACACTTTGTTCTCATACATGGATCCCATCTCAGATTTCATGGCCTCAAGCCATTTTGCGGAATCTGGGCTCATCACCGCTTCCTCATAGTTCGTAGGTTCATCATGGTCTAGTAACATGACTTCCAGAACTGGGTTGCCGTACCACTCTGGTGCGGAATGAACTCTGGTTGATCTACGAAGTTTAGCAGAAACTTGATCTGAAGTTTCATGATCATCATCATTAGCTTCCTTACTAATTGGTGTAGGAATCACTGGAACTAGTTTCTGTGATGTACTACCTTCCAATTCGGGAGAAGGTACAATTACCTCATCAAGTTCTACTTTCCTCCCACTCACTTCTTTCGAGAGAAACTCCTTCTCTAGAAAGGATCCATTCTTAGCAGTGAATATCTTGCCTTCGGATCTGTGATAGAAGGTGTACCCAACAGTCTTCTTTGGGTATCCTATGAAGACACATTTCTCCGACTTGGGTTCGAACTTATCAGGTTGAAGCTTTTTCACATAAGCATCGCAGCCCCCAACTTTAAGAAACGACAACTTTGGTTTCTTGCCAAACCACAGTTCCTAAGGCGTCGTCTCGGATTTAGATGTTGCCCTATTTAGCGTGAATGCAGCTGTCTCTGATGCATAACCCAAAACGATAGTGGTAAATCGGTAAGAGACATCATAGACCGCACCATATCTAATAAAGTACGATTACGATGTTCGGACACACCATTACGCTGTGGTGTTCCGGGTGGCGTGCGTTGTGAAACTATTCCACATTGTTTTTAAATGAAGGCCAAACTCGTAACTTCAAAGATTCGCCTCCGTGATCAGATCGTGGAAACTTTTATTTTCTTGTTATGATGATTCTCTACTTCACTCTGAAATTTCTTTGAACTTTTCAAATGTTTAAGATTTGTGTTTCATCAAGTAGATATATCCATATCTGCTCAAATCTGTGAAGGTCAAAAAACAATAATACCCGCCGCGAGCCTCAACACTCATTGGTCTGCATACATCAGTATGTATGATTTCCAACAAGTCAATTGCTCGCTCCATTGTTCCGGAGAACGGAGTTTTAGTCATCTTGCGGGACAAGCTCCTAGAGACGGAGCGCGTACAAGCACTTCAAGAGGAAATAGCAAGATTTTTGCTCGACCAGGTCATAGATCCGAAGGGAGAATACCATTACCCGCTACCGCCCCCATGAACCACTTCCAATTGTCATCGTGCTTAGAAGGCATCAATTAGGCTAATGCCACTGGCTCCAAAGACAAAATGTAGGAGAAATTGTATATAGCTATACATGTGTGTATGTGTGAATATATTGATGGTTTGTGTGAGACATTTGATGATATATATATATATATATATGCATAACGTGTACAATGTGTAGTATCGTAAAATACCAGCAAACGAAAAAGAATTAAATGGAAAACACAAAATTAAATGAAAAAGAAATCATAAACTAAAAAAAACCAAACCTTGTAGTATCGGTTGGTTTTTTCAACCGGTACTAAAGGGTTCCCAGCCCCTGGAGCTGGCTTGTGCCACGTGGTTGCCCTTTAGCACCGGTTCGTGCTGAACCGGTACTAAGGGGGAGGAGTCTTTAGTGACCACACTTTGGTGCCGGTTATGGAACCGGCACTAAAGGGCCTTACGAACCGGTGCTATTGCCCGGTTCTGCACTAGTGGGGAGTGGAAGAGTGTGAAGTGCGATAGAGTGGATTCTTGATAAAACAAAATTGTGGATTGGGACGGGCCGTCGGGCCAACGTTGCACACATTTTAGACTCATCTATTTCTCCCCTCCACAAACACTCGAGTATGGGGTATGGTATTATGCGGGAACAAGGGAGCCCGTTGGCTTGCCTTCTTGGTCTAGACTAGCGTGTAGTGCGTGGCGACACGCCGCGCCATATGAATTGACAAACTACTTGAATTTTTTATAAGATTTGGTAATTTGTTTTAGGACTTTCTTTTGAACACAATGCACATGTAAGCGCTCATATGCGTATACACTCATTCTTATGAACGCACAAACACACGCTCCATTTCTATGAGCATCATCTTGAGATTTATGAAGTCACCGTAGGTACCTCGTCGTCAACGGGAACGTCTCCTCTCACTAAAAGCACATTGTCGAAAATCATGAAATAAATTCAAAAATAATGCAAGTACAAGAATTGGAACTCTGATGAACTGGGATACCATTGTCCTTTTAACCATCCAACCATAGGTTGGTCACAGTTCGTCCAAGGACTTGACGTAGCAAAATGGTTTGCACATAAAAAGAATACATCTACTTGATACAAGATAAATACAAACGAACGATGCGACACTGCTTGCACGATTCATGAACGATGAGTCAGCTGGGCCTTTCATTACGTGTGATGCATGGCTGAGCACCCTTGGATCAGTTGACGTGCAATGATCGGCTAGCACACTGTCGTGCGTTAAGTAGTTTCGTTTCCAGTACTGCAACCGTTTTGAGTCAAGGATAGTACGCAGCAACTTCTATTGCTGATCCTTGAATAAAAGATGATCAATGCTATATTGTGCCACACAACACAATCATTGATATCCATCTATCACCTGGCTTGGACTGTGAACCACTGTCGCTGTAGCTTCTCGAATCTCCCTGCTCATTCCCCACCTGACTGTTTTTTTTTTTTTTTTGGTGAATCACCTCCACCGGTCCCACATCTCCTAGCTCATTTGCTGCTCGTGTTGCCTGCTCAACACCGCTCCTCGGCGTGGCTCCTCCATCTCCTCTCAGCCGGCAGCAAGAATGAGGAATCGAGCGCTCCTGGCCTGCGAGCACACCTCGACGAGGTGCGTGATTCCTAATCTCCTCGAGGCAGAGGGTGGCTTGGAGAAGGCCTGGGCAAGGTACGTGATTCCCGTTCCCCTAGAGGCAGAGGGTGGCTTGGAGAGGGAGAAGAGAGCTCGGAAGGGTAGGACTCGGGAATTATGCATCATTGTAGTGACTTTGCTGCTGATAAGAAACAAAGAGGCATACTAAAGCTACTAAGAAATACATACACCATCCACCTTGGTGGTCTATAAAGGACATGGACAAGTGACACCAGTGAACCATTGATACAGGTTAATCGGACTACTATTGCTAGAAGTGTCACTGCGTTCAAAACAATAAGGAAATCTTAACTAACGAAGATCTATCAATTGGATAACACACCACTTCAACCTCCTTGTCGAAAAAATAAAAAAATAGATAACACCATCCGGTATGAGATCATAATCTATTCATCTAGATAATACACACAGGCATCAAGCCCACAGTCCCCCACACCAACACGCAGCAGCACATAAGCTGTGCACGCACACAAGACACAACCTAGCAGGATCCCAAGCAAGCAGGAAGCACGCATACGAAGCAGGATACGGGGCAACAGGACTCACGGCCAAAATAGCGAGGAGAAGACAGCCATCGTATACTCACCCTCGTACAGATCAAGTCGAGGCGGATCGAGAGGAAGCTTGAGCAACTCATCGTGAGGGCTTCGGTGCTGACCACGCCAAGGTGACATGGACGACGCGGGCTAGAGACGGCGGGTGCCGACGGTAGGCATAAGGTCGACGCGGCGGCTGCAACCTTGAGGCAAGGACATCGACGCGAACGGCATGACGCTGTCCCTTTGACCGAGCGCAGGTGGAGGAGAGCGTAGAGAGGGGAGGTGACCGGGGAAGGGGTTGCAGCAGCAGGAGGCGGCGATGGGGAGCGATGTCTGTTGGGCTACAAAAAGGAATTGCACCTATATATAGGGGTAGAGACAACCAGATCTTTTTCCCTAGAGAGACCACTGGATCGATCTAGAATGTCCGGCAAAAGCGGCAACCGCCTAACAAGAAGCGTCGTGGCGAGTGCAGAAGCAACAAGAAGCGAACAGATAAACCAGAAAACCAGTCAAAGCGGCAACCGACAGAGATGACCAGAACGTGCAAAACACTTCACCAGTTAAAAAAAAGCCCATGTACAGGCCCCAGTCACACGCGTCAAATTGACAAGAGCGGTAAAAAAAATCCAAAAAAACCAGGAAAATTGAAGCCTTACGGGCCTAGTCTTCTTAGTATATAGGAGAAGTAGGAGGGGGTGTGCTTGAGTTTCCCTAGTGCTTTTCATACTAAACTGTTGTGAAATTTTTTTATTTTTTTTGCTTCAAAACAACTATTTTTAAAATTTAGTACTGAGAACCATCCCATGAATTTCTAGGATCCGTGTAAGTGCAAAAGAGACAAACAAATCTTGAAGTGCAAAAGGTACAACAAAGAAACAAATCTTGATTTGACGACTTTCGGTCTCGGATATTAAGGGCATCTCCAACAATGACCCTCAAACCGTTTGCATACATCCAGACCACGTTGTCCGAACGCGGAAGCCATTCAACGCGGACATGTATCGTTCCGCGGCATGGTTCAACCATACTTTCTCCCGCAAAACGAAAACAAATGTAGGAGGCTCTGCGGGAATCCGAATATCCATCTGAGCAACCAAAAGACACAATGTATCCGTGTCCTCTCTATGCAGATGTGATTAACATTTGGTAGAAGGCTGCTAGTGAGGCACTGGTCCATTTGACGGAAGCTAATGATAAATAATATAGCAAGCTAATTTGGGGGAAGGTACTACCTTTGGCGGAAGCTAGCCACAACATTTGACGAAAGGCAGCAATTTTGATTGCATGATGGCTGAAGCTAGCTAAGCTAGTGTTTAGAAGTACTATTACCATGTCCTAATTAGCATTATATGTGTCTGCATTAAACCAAAGGCTTTAGCGTTTGGCAGAAAGCTATTTTTTAAAACTAAAAGTGGCAAGCATTTCAGATTTGTGAAAATGTATGCGAACAATGTTAGATGACCGGCTCCCATATCCGTGTACGTGGACCTGCCCCTCTCTGTCTGGATGCGGGAGGAAATTTGCGGGTCGTCGTTGGAGATGCCCTAACTGAGCAATTATTTCTAAGTCGCCGCTTCTTGCATTCACATTCACACACATGAGTACACATGAGTACGTTCCATAAGAATTTACTCCGAGTGGATTAATCTTAGTAAGATCCAAGAATTATCTTCAATTTCTACCAAAAAAAATTAAGAAACATTTCTAGTTTTGTTTTTTGAGCAGATACCATTTCTTGGACCCGTTCACAAGGTGCAACAGCCCAGCCCAGCCCATTCCGATCAGCCACACGAGTCCATCAAGGCACCGTCCCTCTCTCACTCTCGCCCAAACGAATTGGAAGAAGAAAAGGGGGGAAACCGCAGGCGGCGGCGGCTTTTCCACCGCCGAACGCGCCCCCAAAACCAAATCCCTCCACCAATCCCCATCCCCATCCCCATGGCGACCGGGTCGCGTGCGCCGCAACACGGCCCCCGCTCGCCGCCGGAGCTGGCGGACGACGTCGTGCGCGAGATCTTCCTGCGCGTACCCGAGGACGACCCCGCGACCCTCGTCCGCGGCGCCGCCGGCTGCAGGAGCTGGCGCAGCATGCTGTCCGCCCCCGACTTCGCCCGCGCGTACCGCAAGGCCCGCAGCGCGGCGCCCGTGCTGGGCTTCCTCCACAACGACACCAGCTATCCGGAGGGTCACTTCGCCTCCTCCCACTTCGTCTCCACCGCGGCATTCCGCTTCCGCCAACCGGCGTACGAGGGCCTCTCGGGCTGGGACGTCCTCGACTCCCGCCATGGCCTCGCCCTCTTCCACGCCCCCAAGAACAAGAGGAACAAGGGCTTCGTTGTCTGCGACCTCGTCACCGGCCAGCGGTGGAAATTTCGCGACCCCGAGTGCTCCGACGTCATGTGGTGGCAGTACGGCGATCCCATGGACGAGCGCATACGCTGTAGTGCCACCGTGCTCTGCGCCAAGGCCCAGTGTAACCACCTCGACTGCCCTGGCGATGGCGGCCCTTTCCGCGTGGCCTTGGTGGGCACCAACTACAACTATACAAACTTCAGATCCCAGGCCACCGTCTACTCATCAGAGACTCGTCAGTGGAGGGAGACGATCTCTATTTGGAACGAGGATTACGTCAATGGCAGGGGGAACAGTGCTGTTGTGGGAAATAAGGTCTATGTCCAGTGTGTAGAGAGTGACAAAGTCGTGGAGTACAACATGCATGAGCAAAAACTATCTCTGATCACCCTGCCACTCGAGGACCAGGAGGAGATCGGCCACATCATTGACCTCATGGGGGTGGACGACCGCAATCTGCTGTTTGCATCTGTGCTGGAGGCTAAACTCTGCCTATGGACTATGGAGGTTGGTCCCGGCGGAGCTGCGGGGTGGGCGCGGCGCTGGGCCATGGAGCTCAAACCATCTTTCCCTGCTAGTCTCCTCGCAGACGGGGCAACTACGCTAGTTGGCTTTGCTGAAGGTGTTGGTGTCATCTTCCTGAGTACAAGGGCAGGGCTGTACGCAATTGAGCTCAGTTCAGGCGAAGGCAACAAGGTTCACAAAGGGTTCTTCGATAAGATCATACCCTACAGGACCTTCTGCACTAGAGGTACATACTACTAGCCTTGTACTGTTTTTTCCACATGTACATTTAGTCATGAACAGTGGTCACATCATTGGCTACTATTATAGTGGTTGATGGTTTTGCTTGTAGCTTAGATTGTTGGATAATTTTTGTTCGGGGGTTCCCGATGCGGTATGTGATTCCTGAATGTCGATGAGTATGTACAGTTTTTCGTTCTTTCTGTTTTTTTTTGCATAACTAGATAGATATCTGTATGCAGGTTGCAGGTCTGCTCGTTTTTCTGGTTTCTTGGTGATTTTTAGAGATGTAGGAATTCATACTTTGTGCTGTTATACTATTCAGACATTGAGGCGTGCTGCAAGCCTGGGTGATTGTAGGCAACCATGAATTTGTGCTGATACAGGCCAGAGAAAAAGATACAGTAGTTGTGCGGTATTGGTGTTAGACTGTTAGGCAGATTAACTAGGGAGCTGACCAAAGAATTCCATGGTGAATGTATAGTTCGTGATTTATGCATCGTTGGCTGCTCTAGTATATATGTTGCACTGATTAGGCCTTAAGAGTTGAAAGATTTGCCGATCAGGCCCTAAGATTGCCAAAAGCAGTTTGCAAAGCACTTAAGTGATCGGAGCTTTGCTGTGAGCCAAGTGACTTCGGGCATCCAAAGCTCCCTGTGGTGTTTTTGATAGGATAACCTAATCCCAGGTCTGCACTAGGCACTTTCCTGTGAGTCTGCCCAAATGAAAGAGGCGATTTCATTATTGTGTACGTCCAAAAGGTCCATCTTCAGTTTTATTTTTGATTTTTGTAGCTGAACCGTAGTTTCTGTCAATAGAAACCGGAGAGAAAACTCTCTTTCATATTACAAATAAAATAAAACAACCTTAAACAGATCCAGTTCGAATCATGTTGTGATGTGGATGCTTCCTGCTATTGCTTGGTTGATTTGGACAAGTAGAAATGAAATGATTCTAAGGGGCAAAGTGTGCTCCTCTCCTGCTTATCATATAATCTGATGAATCTTTGTCTCTTATGATGCAGCAATAGGGCAGTTAGCCGACCTCTCACGCGCAGTTAGCCGGTGTACAGGAGCTTCTCTACTAGAGGTACATACTAGCCTTGTACTGTTTTTCAAACATGTACATTTAGTCATGAACACTAATAACATCATTGGCTACTATTATAGTGCTTGATGCTTTTGTAGCTTAGATTGTTGGATAATTTTAGTTGGAGAGTTCCCGATGTGGTATGTGATTGCTGAATGTCGATGAGTATGTACAGTTTTTTTTTCCTGCATAATTAGATATATATCTGTATTCAAGTTTGCTAGTTTTTCCGGTTTCTGGGTGATTTTTAGAGATGTGGGAACCCATCCTTTGTGCTGTTATACTATTCAGGTGTTGAGGAGTTCTGCCGACCTGGGTGATTGTAGGCAACCATGAATTTGTGTTGATACAGATCAGAAAAAAAGATACAGTAGTTGTGTGGTTTTATTGGTGTTAGGCAGATTAACTAGGGAGCTGACCAAAGAATTCCATGGTGAGTGTATAGTTGGTGATTTATGCATCATTGGCTGCTCTAGTATATACTCCCTCCGTTCCTAAATATAAGTCTTTTTAGATATTTCACTATGGACTACATACGGAGCAAAATGAGTGAATCTACACTCTAAAATATGTCTATATACATCCGTATGTAGTTTGTAGTGAAATCTTTAAAAAGACTTACATTTAGGAACGGAGGGAGTATATTGCACTGATTAGGTCTTATGAGTTGAAATATTTGCCGATCAGGCCCTAAGATTGCCAAAAGCAGTTTGCAAAGCAATTCAGTGACCAGAGCTTTGCTGTGAGCCTCGGGCACCCAAACCTCCTTGTGGTATTTTTGCGGATAACCTAATCCCAGGTCTGCACTAAGCACTTTCCTGTGAGTCTGCCCAAATGAAAGAGATAATTTCATTATTGTGTACCTCCAACAGGTCCATCTTCAGTTTTATTTTGGATGCTTGTAGCTGAACCTTAGTTTCTGTTAATAGAAATCGGAGAGGAAACTCTCTTTCATAAAAATAAAAGAACCTTAAACAGATCCAGATCAAATCGTGTTGTGATGTGGATTCTTCCTGCTATTGCTTGGTTGATTTGGACAAGTACTAGAAATGAAATGATTCTGAGGGCAAAGTGTGCTCCTCTCCTACTTATCATATAATCTGATGAATCTTTTTGTCTCTTATGATGCAGCAATAGGGTGGTTGCGCGGCCTCTGATGAGGCTTCACGTGCAGTTGTTGGTGCTAGAAGGATATAACTAAATGGCGTCAGGACCTGTGTTTACTATTTGCTGCCCAGGAAGAATTCGAAGTGAACTTGAGTCTCATTTGCTGCTGGTTGTGTTGAACAGTCTGGTTAGGGTGGATGCGCTTTTGTTCCATTTCTGCTTGTGCCAAAAAATTGAGTCCTTTCGTCCGAGTTGGGTGCAACTCAAACTGACCGCGAGGAGAAATTGTGGTGATCCGTTGACGGTTTTGTGGCATGAATTGTTGCAAATTTCTTCTTCCCTATCTTTGGCTGATAGATATGATATTATTGCCTTGAAAATTCACTATTCTGGGATTTACGGTGTACAATCTCTCTATGCAGTAAGAAATTTAAGGTGGTTCTCAGTTTATCATTTTCTCTAGAATTTCCACCAGGATCACGTGTTTCTGTTGCATCTTTCTTAGTGTCAAACTTACAGTAGGCTTCTCACTAGGGCCAATATGGCTAAGAGACCGGCACATCATTAGTTGATCGACATGCCTTTTTGCCTATTTCTTTGATTGCTGTGTGGCAGTGGCCTGAACTTTCGGATTTTGTTCAGATCGAGGTAAGAAAAGATTATGAACATGTTGCTAAACGTTGGCGCTGCAGTGCCAATGATACTGTTGTTAAATATGCTTGGTGCTGCTGTTTTGTGCCACTCTGGCAACATCGTTGTGAGGATACTGTTGTTAATATACTTTATGGTAAATCCAAAAGTATTGTTTTCATCTTAGCACACCTCAACGTCATACAACTACCAGAGCTACATACAACGTCAAGTGATGTATTTAGAAATCACGTGCCGCGATCTAAGCTAAGTGCAAAAGCAAAAGCATTCTCTCGCATTTTTCATTTTTCATGTAAAAAGAGATTAGCTCATACTCCCTCCGTCCGGAAAAACTTGTCATCAAAATGAATAAAAGGGGTTGTATCTAGATGCATTTTAGTTCTAGATACATTCTTTTTTGTCCATTTTGATGACAAGTATTTTCGGACGGAGGGAGTACATGTCATGTGTGCCGACTCAACAAACCTTTGAACGATCAATGTATGTTGATTTCTAGTTTATAAAGAATTTACTATTTCTTAGTGGATTTACCATTTATAGTTTTTCTAGATCAGTTTACCATTCTTTTTTTTGTTAGAAGAATTTTGTTTTGTTTTGTTTG
The DNA here is from genome assembly GCA_902687465.1 of Secale cereale. NCBI lineage: Eukaryota > Viridiplantae > Streptophyta > Magnoliopsida > Poales > Poaceae > Secale > Secale cereale. The sequence goes on from LR738715.1 coordinate 92,334,247, forward strand.
AGTAGATACCATTTCCTGGATCTCCCCTCAATTTTTTTTTTTAAAAGACACAACGACACAGCAGCCCAGCCCAGCCCATTCCCGTACGTGATCAGCCACAGCCCACAAGAGTCCATCCCACACGCCGCTTGAAGAAGGGGAAAATGGGGGAAAACTCCACGCCGCGGCAAAAGCAAAAGCATTCTCTCGCATTATTAGCTAGTTTTCATTTTCATGTTAAAAGAGATTAGCTCATACTCCCTCCATTCGGAATTACTTGTCGCAGAAATGGATGTATCTAAACGTATTTTAATTTTAGATACATTCATTTCCGCGACAAGTAATTCCGAACGGAGGGAGTACATGTCATGTGTGCCGACTCGACAAACATATATGCATGACCTTTAAATGATCAATGTATGTCGATTTCTAGTTCATAGAGAATTTACCATTTTTAGTGGGCTTGCCATTTATAGTGTTTTTAGATCAATTTACCATTTCCAGTTTTATTTTTCTGTGTGAACAGATACCATTTCCAATTTATTTTGACTCGGCAAACATATATGCCTAACCTTTGAACGATCAATGTATGTCGATTTCTAGTTCACAGAGAATTTACCATTTTTAGTGGGCTTACCATTTATAGTGTTTTTAGATCAATTTACCATTTCTAGTTTTTTTTTTTGAGCAGATACCATTTCCTTTTTTTTTTGACTCGACAAACATATATGCCTAACCTTTGAATGATCAATGCATGTCCATTTCTATTTTATAGAGAATTTACCATTTTTAGTGGGTTCACCATTTATAGTGTTTTAAGTCAATTTACCATTTCCAGTATTTTTTTAGCAGATACTCCTACCATTTCCTTTTTTTTAGAACTAGCAGATACTGGGAACTCCACGCCGCGGCAGCTTCCACCGCCAAATCCCTCCTCCACCAACCCCCGAAATCCCCATGGCGCCTCCGCCGCAGCGCCGCCGCAGCTCGCCGGGGGCGCTGATCGACGACCTCATGCGCGAGATCTTCCTGCGCGTACGCGGGGACGACCCCGCGAGCCTCGTCCGCGCCGCCGCCTGCTGCTGGAGCTGGCGCGGCATCATGTCCGACCCCGAATTCGCCCACGACTACCGCAAGTTCCACGGCGCGGCGCCCGTGCTGGGCTTCCTCTACAACGACCACCACATGACAACCCACATCGACCTTCGCGGCCAGATGCGTTGGTACTCCTCCCACTTCGTCCCCACCGCGACCTTCCGCCCGCCGGCGTGCCGGGACCGCCGCAACTGGCGAGTCCTCGACTCCCGCCACGGCCTCGCCCTCTTCGACACCCCGAAGAGGCGCGAGGACTTCGTTGTCTACGACCTCGTCACCGGCGAGCACTGGGAAATCCACGCCGATCCCAAGTGCCACTACTTCATGTGGTGGCCCGACGACGACGACGACTTGCACGCGTGCCTACGCTGCAACGCCACACTGCTCTGCGCCAAGGACCGGTGTGACCACATCGACTGTCATGGCGGTCCTTTCCGCGTGGCCTTCGTCGGCTGCGACTATACAGGGAGGGCTGCCCACGCCGCCCTCTACTCATCAGAGACTCGTGAGTGGACTGACGTGACCTCCGTTGAGCACGAGCATTTCATCCACTACACGGGGCACAGTGCTGTAGTGGGAGATAAGGTCTATGTCCCCTGTATGGAGAGTGACAGTCTCATCGTGTACAACATGGGCGAGCGAGAACTATCTGTGATCAATCCACCATTTCTGGTCCAGGCCATTACTCTCATGGGGGTGGAGGGCGGCATGCCGCTCTTTGTGTCCGTGGTGAAGGCTAGACTCTTATTGTGGTCACTGGAGGCTGGTCCCGGCGGAGCTGCGAGATGGACGCGACACAGGGCCATCGAGCTCAAATCATTGCTCCCTACTCCTGTCCTTTTGGACAACTTCGGCGTGACGCCGGTTGCTTTTGCTGAAGGTGTTGGTGTCATCTTTCTCGGTACAAAAGCTGGGTTGTACACAATTGAGCTCAGTTCACGCCGATGCAAGAAGGTGCACGCAATGCAAAGCATGCAAAAGGTCATTCCCTACATGAGCTTCTACACTGGAGGTATACAGAGAAACCACTTCTACTGTTTTTCAGACATGCACTTGACGTTATGAACACTAAGCACACCATTGACTACTATTTCAGTGTGCTTGTGCTTGTGCTTTTAGCTTAGATTGTTGAATACGTCGCGAGTATGTAGCTTTTTTTCTTCTCATTTTTCTGCATAAGTAGATAGATACTGTATGCAGGTCTGCTCGCTTTGCTTGGTTTTCTGTTTGATAGCCGTTATGTTCCTACGGCTACGTCATGAATTAATCATCAACGAGCAAGGCATGTTGGCCATCTCTAGTTCATTCTTTTCCTATTCTAGTGGCACGCAATTATGAGAACATATCCAGTACGTTCTTTGTGTTTTGTTGTGACAAATCACAATATAGATAGACCATGCATATGTCATGCTATAAAATTCAGGATTCAAATTTAACCCATAGCTAGAGAAACGAAGAAAGACATACTCGGTTTTGACAATACAGCTGGATTGTCTGTTTCCCCTGGGGTGTTAACAGTTTTGGATGTAATTGCATTTGTAATTTCCTACAAACAGTTTTCACAGGAAGAAAGTTTTGTATACAATGATGGAATGAGTATTACCACGAATTCTATAGATGATTGAACATTTAAGCCGTGCCTATGTGTTAGTAGATATGAATGAGACAGGGATTTGCATGCTAGAACGTAGAGGCAAAATTAACAGACTTGGCTTTACAAAATTGTCCAGTCATGATCTAACGAACAAATTACGTTGAAGTCTATATATTCATTCATACTTCTGCGTTGAGTCATGCCACGGGCCTGGCTGATTGTAGATAGCCATGAGGTTTTTATTGTCATGCTTCTTTTGGTGTTGATACAAACTAGAGGGAAACATACAGTAGTTGTGTAGAATTGTCCATAGCAGATTACCTAGGCAGCTGAGTAAATAATTCCATGGTGAATGTGTAGTTGGTGCTGCATGTTCCTTTGACTGCTCTAGCATATGTGTTGTGCTAATTAGGCCTTACAAGTTGGTTAACCTAGTCAAAGAGTTGCTCATCAGGCCCTAACATTGCAAAAGAGCAGTTTGCCAAACAACTATGTGATCAGAGAGCTTGCTGCGAGGCAAGAGGTCTCTGTCTCAGGCGCCCAAACCTCCTTGTGGCGTGTTTTGTGTATTATAGCCTAGTCCTATGCAGGCAACTAATGATTTACTCAAGGGAAAGGGAAGTTCTCGTAGTTATGTACGCCCTCTGTAAAGAAATATAAAAGTGCAGTGATCTAAACGCTCTTATATTTCTTTACAGAGGGAGTATCTCTAACACGGATGCTTCTTGGTATAATTTGGTTGATTTGGATAGCTAGAAATGAAATGATTCTGAGGGGCAAAGTAGGCTCCTCTCTACTCATGATATCATCTCATGAAGCCATGTCTCTTATGGTGCAGAATGGAGGCCGTTGCTGGCCTCTGGTGAAGCTTCACCCGCAGTTGGTGGTGGTACAACGATATAACCAAATGGCGTCAGGGCAATGGGATCTGTCTACTTTTGCTTCCCAGAAGCTTTTTGAAATGAACTTCGGTGTCTTTTGTTGCTGGTTGTGTTGGGCAGTTTGGTTAGGGTTCATGCGCTTTTGCTCTCTTCTGTGCTTGGGCCAAAACTAAGTTGGTTGCTCTGGATGTGTGTATTGTAAGTCTGTAACCAAGCAGGGCATCTATGTTTCACTTTGCAACACAATCTGGGGACAGAATAAAGGCTGGGGGAAGCGGCGTGGCTGAGATGGCTAGAGTCATGCCGAATTGATCGACAGGGGAGGTGGTGTTCAGAAAGAAAAAGGAACAGTCGAGGAACGGTTCTCTCTCTCTCTCTCATGCCGGTCATCTGTATTTTCATCCTCCATGGTTGTTCTAATTTTCCTATTCTAGTGGCACACTTACAAGAGAAGCGTATCCAGTACTTTCTTTGTGTTTTCTGTTGAAAAATCACTATATAGGCAAACCATGCACATGCCATGCTATAAAGTTCAGGATTCAAATTTAATCCATAGCTAGAGAAACAAAGAAAGACATGCTCAGTTTTGATAGTATACAGTTGGAAGCTGGATTGTCCGTTTTCCCTGGGTGTCAACAGTTTTGGATATCATTGGATTTGTTATTTCCTACAGGCAGTTTTTATTGGAAAATGGCTTTTTGTACAATGCAGGTGGAATGAGTATAATAATGTTAACTCTATAGATGATTGAACATTTAAGCCTTGTCTATGTATTAGATCTGAATGAGAGGGATTTGCAGGTTAGAATGTAGAGGCAAAATTAATAGACTTTGCTTTCCGAAATTTTCTAGCCATGATGTAACACGCAAATTATGTCCAAGCCTTCATATTCTTTCATACTTCTGGAAACCATTGGGTTTGTTCGGCCTCAATGTTTGCCTTTGCTTGGCATTGTCGAATAATAAACAATATATAATTGTGTGCAAAAATTCGATGCAAAGGCCAGGGATTAACCCTCCTTTTTTTGAAAAAGAAACAAAAATATGGGAGAAGGTTCTCTATGCAATGCAAGTGGATTGAGTATACTGTGAATTCAATAGATGATTGAACATTGGAGCCTTGCCTCTGTGTTAGATCTGAATGAGAAAGGGATTTGCATGCTAGAGTGTTGAGGCAAAATTAATAGACTTGGCTTTCCAAAATTCTTCACACATTGTTTTGTTCACTAAGTATGCACTAGAGAGCATAAATTATGTCGAAGTCTACAACTCTACATACTCATTCATACCTATGTGTTGCCAGGAGAGCATGCAAGTTGTCACAACACAACGCAAACAGTTTGTCACAAGTCATAACAAAATTAGCAATCTAACTCAGCACTTGAATACAAAGCTCCCATTTCTCTGTATCCAACAAACCGACTGCAAAGCTACTGTTCCTCTGAAACCACGTCCAAAGTTCAATACTTCACATCATACTCACAAAAAGGCTCCAACATTTCTCCACAGAAACTTGGACAGCATTCAAGCAGCTCCAGAATTCATCTACATGGCATAATGGTCTAGCGTTAGTGCTTTTAGTCCGCTGCGGTAATAAGGATACAATGACATCAAACATGACAAGTTACTGCAGTATAGATGGATCATTGTTGTAGTGGTTAATAAGATTAATGTCAATGGTATCGATCATAATGTTACCATTGTGAAACGGCAGCAGGTTCTTCGTGATGGATGGATGGCCCATCTCATGGGACTGGCATCCTGTCCCCAGCGTGATCTGAATAGATACAATTAGAAATGAGACTGGTATTCAAGTTTCAGAACATCATTGTTCTTAGTACACATAAAGCCGTTGATACTTATGTCCTAAACATAACTGTTACTAAGAACGTATGCACAGATAATCGCAAGAAAGCCGTTGATACGTATGTCCTAAACATAACTGTTACTAAGAACGTATGCACAGAATTTGCTAATTGCAAGAAAACTATCATACAATGCGCTACATGTTATGCCTTGAGTGTAGAAAGTTATGCAAGGAGTGACTTGAATTTGTCTCAAACTTAAACAACCCGGTATTCCTTCAGAACTTCCCTCTTCCCCTGCGCTGCCCCTCCCATGGCGGCTTGGGGGCTCTAACTTTAGCCAGCCGCCGGAACACCCACACGGTGCCCTCGTTGTCACCTGCCTTGGCCTTGGTGGCGGCGGGCCCCGTTCCACTGGCTGTCTCCAGCGCAAGCGGCGGGGTTTTGGGCGGAGGTTGGGAACCTGTGCGGCGGCCCATGAGCTTCTAGGCAGCGGTGTCTGTCCGTGGCTATGGGGATAGCGCGGCGGTCGGATCTGGTGTCGGGCGGCCTGGAGCTTGGCGTTCTCTCTCCCATTGCACCTTCGGAGATCCGGCGGCTATTGCCCTTCACGCGCCGGCGGCGATGTGACCTCATGGCCGTGGCTGTAGGAGGCACGCCAGGGTGGGCCGGTGACATTGCAGCCCGTTCGGTCATGGTGACCCTCGTACCAGCGGTTCGACACTCAGCCGCGGGCGTGGGCTCTCCTCGTAGTCATGGCTCGGGATGTTGTGGTGCTCTTGCCGGCATGGGTGATGGGAGGAGCCGCTGGCGTCGATTTGGTTGCGTCCATGGTCGAGACGGCGTGGTTTCTCTGTTCCAGATATGGTCAAGCTTGGCGGTGGTGGTTGCAGTGCTACGTGATGTGGTTCCACCCGTTGTGGTGGTTGGCCTTCTCGAGTAACTCCATAGTATATTCTGATTTGCGGACATGGATTGGAAGAAATCCACGCTTCATGATGGATGAGGCAGACAACGGCGACATCTGCAGGCGTCATTCCCTCCTTGAGGTGTTGTTTTGGCGTTTTGGCCCTGACCATGACTCACTGCCTTGTGCTCGGGGTAAACCCTTGGTTTGAGTCGCCGGACCAGGTGACAACAACATCATGGCATCATGCCCTCCTTTGGAGGCGCCGCAAGGTTGCTCAAGGAGTCCCTGAGGCGTAGTGTACACCATTGTCGACGCTCTCTCGACGACGCCTCCTCTAGGTACGTTCAGGCCTTGCCGTCCAATTGTCAACTTCCTCTAGGCGCAATGGGTGGTGGTACGTTGGTTTGGGTTGTCGTGGAATCTTGGTCTCAACATTGGTCATGACGCGACTTGGTTGCACCGTGGCTTGCCTCATCGCCATTGGCATGAGGTTGGACTAGGCGTGGTAATGTGGTTCTTAATCCCTGAGATCAGCATAGTAATGTCTGAAAGGCGTTGTACGCGGCTTCTTTGCCCCTTCTTTTTAATGCAATGATACACATGCTTATGCATGTCCTAGAAGAAAAAACCCTGCCATTGTACTCAAGAAGACGGCGCCTTCTGGAGTGCTTAATTTGAGGCCTTTGTCCGTGTGATTGTGAATATAGGCACCAAGCAGTAGCATGAGTCAGTTGGTATCATGTACATCCATACTATGAATACACAAAATGTTGCACATAATCTGCTAGCTATTTTGGGGCAGATTACTTCCAATTGGCTAGGTAATCTGTAGTTTAATTAGCTCCCACCATCTTGGGTTTTCACCTGGGAAGATCATATCATTGAAGTTCAGTGGCTTATAGTAGTAAATTTGGTATCTGGGTCTGTATGATTTTCACAAGAGAAAATTAAGGATTTGAACTATGTTTGATCTAAAAACACAAAGAACACCACTACCTTCTTTAACTTCCAAAGTAACAGCCAAAGCATGCTGGAATTAGTTTAACTTCTAATTTTCAAGCAGATATGCTGTAGTTATCATGGTCTGTTTTTGTAACAAAGTAAGCATTTCAAGCTGGCCATACGGCGTACTTAAACCTTCAATACATCCACTTATACTGATTAAATGTTTGCTTCATGTCATTTAGCTGTATTGTTAATGCTTTGCTTATTTTACTTGCCAATGCAAGGTTATGAAAAGGTTCCTGGGAGTAAGAAATACTGTTGTTGGAGATGGAGCATATATGTGCATCATTATTCAACTGCTAACTATTTGCTGTTATCAGCAAGACACAGACCTGATGACAAATGTGCTTATACAGTATTGAATAACTTAGAGCACTTTATTCTTGTTTTCCATATATAGCAAGAATTACGAGTCGAGGAGTCGAGCCAAGGTTGAGACTACTAGACTAGTCATGACTAGTCTAGACTATTGCTGTACTAGTCTGACATAGTACTGTAGTACTCAACTACTAATACAGTAGTACCTAGTATGTGCAGTTGTATTTAATATATATTGTAGTACAATATACAATAAAAATTTAGTTGATCCAGAGGAGGATCACAGCAGCATAGGAGAACAACAAGGGGAGGAGCACACAGCAGAGGGGTGGATCCACAGGAGGAGCAGAACCAGCAGAAGGGAGAGCGTCATAATGCTTCTGGGCACCGCTGGCAGCGGTGGTTGGGTGGCAGCGGCAGCGGCGGGTCAATGGGCGGTGGGCCGGTGGCGGCGGCCTAGTTCCAGGTGAGGTGGCTCGTTATGGAGCAAGCATGGAAAGCTAGTGTTACAATTTTTCCCCTCCCGCGGGTTGAGCGCTGCTCACTTGTCCCTCCCAAATTGAGTCGATCGACTCAAACACCCAGATCGACTAGTCGCTCCACCAGTCGACTCAACGAGCTAGTCTACACGAAGAAGCTAGTTGACAATCAGATTGAGACTAATAGACTAGTCGTTAGACTCATACATCTCTTTTGCACTTCATAGTCCATTATATGAAACTAAAGCCTTTAAGATTGACTTCTGTTGCACTTACCAGAACTTAATTTCTACACTAACCGTTTCCAAAATTTGTTGCATTTTTGTCACCAAACTTAAAATATTCTATCAGTAAGCTAAAATACTTTGTAGAAAAAAAGACTGAACCCCACATTGGTTTTGTATATCCCAACCTGTTTCCATCACAAGTTGTAGTTGTCAAATTTACCTGATAAGAGCAAGACAGCAACTTTTGTATTCAATACCAAAAAATTGCTGCTTACCACAATGACACTAAAAACAAGCGCTATGCTTTCAGGATGTAACTTAATATTGAGCATTTTACGACAATTTTGAAATGGATATAATGTCCCATGTTAAGCTTAACATTATTCTAGTCATAAAACATTATTAAGAACTTGGTACCTTTTCTAGTAGGTTAGCAGCAGTGCCTCTTGCATAAGCATTCACTGCTCAAACTGAGCAGCAAACTTGTTACTTGCACATACCTTATGTGGTGTCATTCTACTTGATTTAATTTAGTAACCCTCTTAGATGTTATGTTGTGCATTTTAGGCTACTGCTCCCAATACTATTCTAACAACTTGATTTTTCTGAATCTTGCAGTTGTTTCATTATTTATGCTAATGTGCTCTAGTGATGACACCACTCCTTACAAACTCCTCACTTATTGATTCTGCAGTAACACACTATGATCCATAAAACGAATCAACTACTTGCTAGTTTAATTGAACAAGTCAGTCTTGGTTAAAGAAAACTATTTACCTGCAGGTTATCTTACTGTGCTTTAAACTCTTTAATTAAAGATTCATTGTACTTCTGTACCGAAGAATGGTGTTTAAGAAACAAAATTTTCTGATCAGACTGGAATGTGCATTTCTCATACATATGATACATTCTAGGCTGATAGCAGCTGTTAATATGACCCTTTGAAACTGTGTCTGCCATGTTATCTAACCCATGGAAGGGAGTAACCGAACAGAGCCCGTAGTTGGACGAAATCCCAGCAAGAATTGGGTGTGCACGGAAGGGTAGAAGGCGTGGGCCTTATTGCTGAGTTTCCAGAGTCAATCTAGTACCCCCTCCATTTCAAAATAATGGAAGTTCTAGGTTTGCCCTAAGTCAAACTTCATTAAGTTTAACCAAGTCTAAATAAAAATATATCAACATTTACAACACTGCAGCAACAGAGATGGACAATTGTTGCAGTTAATAGAATAACCCATTAAACCCTTACCGTGCAAAATGGTGTCCAATTCATGTGCATGATCACCACGACCACGTTTTGATTGTAGTGGCATTACGATCCTGACATGTTCTGAAAAGAAAAAAGTACTGATACAAGTTGAAGTTGAATCAAATATATTGACACGTTCAAAGAAGCTAGTACCTCGACTGTAGAAGCTCACATAGGGTATAACTGTCTGGACGAACATCTTTCTGTGCACTTTCTTTGTTTGGCCAGAAGAGACCTCAACTGTGAACAGGCCAGCTTCTGTATTTAGGAAGATGACACCGGCACCGCTTGCGAAACCAACCAGCGAGGGTCCACCACTCACGAAGGTTTTGCGTACCATCCAGTATGTGCTCGAGAGGGCGCGAGGAGGGAGCGATGTTTGCAGCTCGATGACCCTGCATTGTCCCCTCACCACAACTCCATTGGGACCATCCTCCATTAACCGCACATAGAGTTTAGAATCCCCAATGCTCGCAAACACCAGCGCACCATCCTCCTCCCCTATGAGAGCACCGTATGGCTGGTCCTGCAAACTGATCGCCGAAAGTTCCTGCTCACCCACGTCATACAACACTAGTATTCTGCTCCACTCGCGGGGGAAATAGACTTTGTTTCCCACAACCGCAGTGTGCCCTGTCTCCTCCATGGCACTGGTGGCATTCGGGTTCTCAATGGAGATCATTTCGCTCCACTCGGCAGCCTCGGATGAGTAGGAGGAGGCGAAAGTGGTCCTCTCTAACTCATTGGAGCCGGCGAAGGCCACGAGGAAGGGACCGTCGTGGCAGGCCAGGTGGTCGCAGCCATCCTGGGCGCAGAGCACCGCCGCCATCCAGGTTATCTCCTCCTGCTGGTCCTCTGCAGTCTCAATTATCCCCGACAGCTTGGGGTCGGTGAAAAACCCCCACTGGCGGTCCGTGATGGGGTCCCAGACAATGAAGTCCGCATGCTTCTCTCTGGGCGTGTAGAAGAGGACGCGGCCATGGCGGGAGTCGGCCGCGTGCCAGTTGCGGCGGTCGCGAACCAGCGGGCAGAAGGCTCCGGTGGGGTCGAATCGGGCGACGCCATGGCTTTCGTAGGATTTGTTGTGGAGGTAGCCCAACATCGGGGGCGCCCCGTGGAAAGCGCGGTAGTCGCGGAAGAAGGCGGGGTCTGAGATGATTTCGAGCCAGGCGGTGCAGACGGCGGAGGCGCGGACGAGGCTCGCAGGGTCATCGGGCGGGACGCGGAGCAAAATCTCGCGGATGGCGTCGTCGACCAGCGTGTGGCGGCTGCGTTGCGGCGGCGGAGAATTCATGGTGGGGGATTGGGGGTGAGTCTCCCTATCGCTCTGTCAGCATTGGCGGCGGGGCGTCAGAGGCTGGAAACAGAGGGGCGCCGCGGCAGCGTGGGAGAGCCGTGCGCCGGCCGGTGAGTCGAGCGGGGCGCCGCCGCTGCGTGCAGTCGGAAAACAGGCTTTTAGAGCATCTCCAACAGGCGCGCTTAGCGCCGCGCCCAAAAAAATCATATAGCGCGCGCGCTTAGGCTGTTTTTCCGCGCCGCGCAGCGCTGGCTCCAGCAGCAGCACAAAAATGCAGCGCGCGCGCGCCGCTCCAGCGGTGCCCAAAAATGCAGCGCGCGCTAAAAGTTTTTTTAATACAAAAATTGCATTAAAATAAAAAGGATACAAAGTTATTTTAACATATTGCAACTAGATAGGTAGTTCGAAAACATAGATATATAGTTCGGCGCTAGATAGTTCGAAAATATATAAAAAAAACAATACCAGTCGCTCCCGCACCATCATCATCGCCGTTGGTGTCGTCGTTGACAGCCAGCAGTCCAACCAACGCTCATCTTCGTGACCGCGGGGAGCTAGCGCTCCGTGAAACTATGCAGCAGCGGGTGCTCTTTTTGAATTGTTTATTTATTATGGGACCCATAATAAATAAACAATTCAAAAAGAGCACCCGCTGCTGCATAGTTTCACGGAGCGCTAGCTCCCCGCGGTCGAAGATGAGCATTGGTTGGACTGCTGGCAGTCAACCTCTTCGATCAGCGTATCGCGGCGTAGAACGGAGGCATGGTGGCGCGTCGGGGGCGGCGGCGGCGCTCTGGTGCGGCGCGAGAGGCAGCGGTGAAGAGCAAGGGCAGCGCGCGCGCGCTGCGTTTTATAGGCGCGCGGGAGGAGCCGCCGCAAAAAAGGCGCGCGAGAGGCCGCCGTTTCGCGCGCGCGCGCAAGCGGTTCCCGCGCGCGCGTTTTTCCCGCCGCCGCTGGAGCGCGGAATTCTGCCCCGCGCGCGCGAAATCGCAAGTTTAGCGCGCGCGCGTGCCTTTTTGCGCGTCTGTTGGAGATGCTCTTAGGTGTAGGGTTTCCGGTGGAATGGGCTACGCTATGGGCACGACGGGAGATCCTAATCTTCCAGCGTTCGAAGCTGGGCTGCCTCTGCAATCGGCCCATACTCGTTCGTCCGACGCTAAAAGAAAAGATTGTTTCATTAACTGAGGGTACCGGAACTCGAACGACCAGCAAGTCCGATCGACTCTCAGGGTGCTTTAGCTAGCTGGCTTCTTGAGTGGTTCGCCGATGCTACAGATGGTGATAGGGCAGCAATGATCCAGGCAACATATGGACTTTGGTTGGCGCGGAACGATGCTCGGGAAGGGAGACGGATAGCTGATCCACATGAAATCATGCTCACGGTTTTCACACATATGAATGAATGGACGGAGGCCCATGCAGGCTGCCCTCGCTCGGCAACACAGACTCCCAAGCAAAAATGGCGACCCCCGGACGATGGCTGGATCAAAGTTAACTCAGATGGAGCTGTGGGTAAAGGCGGTGATAAAGGAGGTGCAGGTGCTGTTCTTCGGGATCATCAGGGTGCGTTCAGAGCGGGGCTCTGCCATTGCGTTCGTGGTTCGGTGTCTCCTCAGGCCATGGAAATAGTAGCTTGTAAGAGAGCATTACAAGTAGCAAGGGAGATTAACGTGGAGAAGGTGCACGTGGAGCTGGACTCTCAGGAGGTGGTGCGGATGCTCAACAACCCACAGAAGGAGTTGTCCAGCGCGGGGCCGTGGATACAGGAACTTAAAGCAATGCTAGCTTCTTTTTCTGAATTTAGAGTGACGTGGGTTCGTCGGTCGGCAAATGTTGTCGCTCATAAATTTGCTAGAGTCGGTGTTGGTGATGAACTTTGTAAAGTGTGGTTAGGGGCTACCCCAGACTTTGTGTTAGACGTTGTTTCGGACGAGATTCCGAATGCTTTTGATTAAATAAAGCGACAACAGTTGATCCTCAAAAAAAAAAAAAGTCGCAATAACGAGTAGTAGAACGAGCTCCCCTTGACAACCAGTGTAGGAAAGAGCTCTATTTGACCTTCTTCTAGTACAGCATTAAGATATACTATTATATATACCTTATATAAATTATATGACAAGAAACGTAAACTCGTGTAGGAAAAAGTTCATCCATTTGAGAAAATAGTTCATCCATCAAAACTATACCAGTGTAGGAAAACGTTCGTTGATTATGAGAAATAGTTCATCGATTTTGGAAAAAAAACTTCATAGATTTTTGAAAAAAGTACATCAATTTTCAAAAAGTTTCATCAATTTTAAAAGTTGCTTAATTAAAAATATCATCGATTATGAAAAAATTCACAAATTTGAAAAAAAAATCATCAAATTTGAAAAGAAATCATATAATTTTTAAAAATATTATCAATCTAGAAAAAAAATCGAAAATTTAAACGTACCACGCACTTAAAAAAAGGATAAGAAAGAATAAAACCCGAACCGGAGAACGAAATATAAAATGTGGAACAGAAGTATCGTTGCAATTGCGGTGCAATGGCCTAGTGGTTACGTTTCTAAAAACAGGAAGAACAAAACAAAGAAATGGGCCAGCCCAGCTGGAAGTGCTGCAAGCGGCTGTTTGCAAAGTACACATTAACGGGCGCCTACAACGTCAAATAGGATTCACCATGTTTCTAGAAACACAAAGAAAAAAACAAAGAAATGGGCCCGCCCAGCTGGGAGTGCTGCAGGCGTCCATTTGCAAAATACACATTAACGGGCGGCTGCAGCGCCAAATAGAATTCACCACGTTTCTAGAAACATGAAGAACAAAACATAGAAATGAGTCCACCCAGCTGGGAGTGATGCAGGCGCCCGTTTGTAAAATACACATTAACGGGCGTCTGCAGCGCCAAATAAGATTCACCGGGCACGACTATGTCTGGCTGCAAATTAGACAGAGTCGCCTCTAGCTGAAGGCGCGAGCCTAAATTGGCTGGCGCAGCTCGTGCGAGGCCACTGCCTCTTTTTCTTTACCTTTTCTTTTGTTCATTTTCTGATTTCTTTCCAACAAAATTAAACATATTTTTTTTGAACAAAACGAGGCACCAAAAGATGCCCAATATCATTAACATCTCATAACAACAATACCAGAGAGAGTACATATGGCTTGAAAAGAGAAAGGGAAATGGAAAACAGCCAAAGAAAAGGAGCTGTTAAAAGCTAGCAAAGATAGGTTGACCAAATGTCAACCAGATGAACTACATCTAGAAAAGATGTGATACACATAGACTGAGAAGCAAACAATAGAAGCAGCACCAGCCTAACTTATCACAAAATATGACTGATGGTCAGCAGCAAGCTAAGCTCATCTTATAATTCAGTTGTTGACGACTGTCTGATGTTGAGATGCAGAGCCTGAGCTAGTACCAGAGAGGAGAGAAGAACTGCCTGAACAAGAATCCATCCTGCTGCTAGAAACAATACACTTTGTGCACCTGAAAACCTGAAAAATTAAAATCACCCAAAATGGCAGACACTGGGCAGTCATCAGATGCATGGGAGTGAGAAGAGCAATCTAGGATAGGACCATCAACAGACTGATAAACCTCCCGAGCAAGGTTGTGAGCAACTCCATTCAGATTCCTGGAAATATGAAACACTTGAGAGTTAAGATGAGCAATAGACGTAACAAAGGAAGCCAGTTCTTTTCTGATGTTCCAAGGGGCAGCCGAATGGGTTATATTCCTAGATGCCACAACTGAAGCTAGAGAGAGACAATCGATTAAAAATGTGGGTTGTTGCACATTAAGACTGGCTGCCAAATGAGCTGCATATGCAAGAGCAACCGCTTCTGCTTGAATAGGAGTAGAAGTGGGAGGCGCTGAAGCTTGAACCTGAATGTTGATTTCTCTCCGAGGAGAAGGAATGCAAAAATAAACTCCTACACCTGTCTTTACTTCCCCTTGGCCAAGACCTGGATTTTTTGAAGATCTAAAGGCTGCATCAGAAAAGATTTTAGTACCACTAATCAACATGCCAGATTTAAGAGTCTGCCCTTGTTTAGGAACAACATGAGCCTCAAGATGGTTGTTAGCACAAATCTGATTATTAGAAGGGAGGAAAGATTCCTCATGTAATGCAAAGTCCATATTAGCAGCAGCAATATGCACTTGGTAAGGAAGACATCTTTTTCTTTCAAACAATAAATCATTTCTAGCTTTCCAAATACACCATAAAAAATTCAAAACATTTTGCAAGGAAGCATAAGGATGCCCCATAGAAACCAGATGAATGAGAATAGAGTGCATTGAGTTATGATCCTGAACAAGAGTATCAAATCTGAGAAACCAAGGAGCAGAAAACCAGGCAGCTCTAGCAAAATCACAAAGAAAGAAGAGATGAAATTCATCCTCTTGCTGGGCACACCTACAACAAGTCTGAGAAATATGAATGAAAAAACGGCTTGCTCTCATACCTGTAGGCAAAGCTTTACTAAGAAGCCTCCAAGCAAAAGTTTGAACTTTAGGCAACAAATTTTTCCGTTTCCAAATGATTTTGAGAAATTCTTTAACTCAAGAGAAACCTCAAGAGGAGCAGTTGTAGGATGAGAGTGAATGGCTTGCAAACATATCTTGTAGGCAGCTTTAGAAGAACAAATCCCATTAGGTGCCAAGGGCCAACAGAGCAGATCTTCGTTGTCATCGTCAATAATATCAGTGTTAATGATTTGAGAAGCAAGGGGTTGTTGAAATAAAGAGAAAATAAGTTGATGATTCCATTTTTTTGCCCAGGCAGCCAAAAATCTCTAACCAAAGAAGGATAAATAAATCCCGCTTGTTGAGGAATAAGAAAATCATGAATGGAATTCCAAAGAGGACACCAAGGCATACTCCATAAACAAATGTTTCCTTTTGTGAGCTGATAGAAAGCATGATCTTTCAGTTTAGGAAGCATTTTTAAAACAAAAGCCCAAAAAGCTGACTTCGGAGGGGCAACAGTGGCCTTCCAAATAGTAGTAGTAGGAAAGTATTTAGCCTGAAGAACACGATATAAATGAGAAGAAGGGTCTTTAGCTAACCTCCAGGCCGCAGCAAGAATTAGGCTTTCATGGATTGCTTTTAAGTTTCTGATGCCTAGGCCCCCTTCTGCCTTAGAACTGGTGATATCCTTCCAAGCTCTGAGACAAAGGCTCCTCCTTGAATCGGTTTCTTGCACACCTGTCCACCAGAAATTCCTAATGTTAGCAGTAAGTTTGGCAATGAACTTCTTGGAAAACAAAATATTAGCCATGTAGTAAACCGGGATAGCTGAGAAGACAGAGCGAATAAGTTCAAGACGAGCAGCATGAGAAAGCATGTTAGCATTGTAAGAGGGAAGCTTATTTAAAAATTTATCTAACACAAAGTTGTAAGCTACACCTCTATTTTTTGCGGGCAAAATAAGAGGGTGACCCAGGTGAGTGAAATTAGCATCAAGATTAGCCACGGGAAAAATAAGCTTAATGTCATTGATAATAGCCTGAGACACATGAGAACTAAAAAAGATGGCAGATTTATTCCAATTAGGAGTTTGACCAGAAAGATCACAAAAGTGTTGAATCAGGTTAGCCATAGTCTGAGCTTCCTGACAAGTAGCCTGCCCATAAACCAAAAGATCATCTGCAAAAAGGAGGAAATGCACAGAAGGGCAGTTTGGTCCAAGAGAAATTCCTCGTAAATGATTGGCCTGCAAAGCATCATTGAGCATGATTGAAAGTTCATTAATAGCAAGGACGAATAAGTAAGGAAACATAGGATAGCCTTGTCGGATACCTCGGAAACTTTTAAAATTTTGAGAAGGCTGCCCATTAATGAGCACAGAGAACGTGGGCGAAGAAATGCATGCATACACCAAATTAACAAAATGACCATGCAGCCCCCTTACGTGACAAAGCAGAAACAATGAAATTCCATTCTAGACGATCAAAAGCTTTAGCAAGGTCAATCTTAAGCATGAAAGCATCATGTTTCCAGGATTTAAGAGAAAAGGAATGAGCAATTTCTTGAGCAATAATGATATTGTCACTAATACGTCTTCCTCAATAAAAGCCTATTGAGCTGGATCAATATAGTCTGGGAGGTGAGGCTTAAGCCTATTAGCCAGGGATTTAGCAATGATTTTATAAAGCACATTACAAAGACTAATAGGCCTATAGTCCATGGGCACAAGAGGAACCAATTTCTTAGGGACGAGGGCAATATTGGTGTCATTAATATGAGGGGGAAGGGTAGCAGTAGAATAAAAGTTAGTCACAAGCCGAGTTACCTCATCCCCGATACAATCCCAAGTAGCTAAATAGAATTCCACATTGAACCCATCCGGCCCTGGAGAAGCATTGAGTTTCATGTCTTTAAGAATCTGTAAAATCTCAGCTTTATCAGGAACATAGTAAGTAGGGTCATCATTATCATTGATCCATTGAGCAAGAGGAAAAGGTTTGCCCACATTATCATTAGGAGAAGAAAAATTGTATCTAAAATAGTTAACAAAAGTTTGCATGATGGAAGCAGGTTTGAAATGGATCATATCATGCTCATCTTTGATAGAACAAATAATATTCCTTTTTCTGCGCTTAAGAACAGCCTGGTGAAAAAATTTAGTATAAAGATCACCTTTAGCCGCCCAAGTCTTCTTACTTCACTGCTTATAGTATTGATTAAGCCTAGAGAGAGTATGCTCATACCTAGCAGCGAGAGAACTTTCCAAATCATGATTTTGCTGCTAAAGAGGAAGCTGCTGCAGCTCATTAATCTTTGACTCCAAGTCTGCAAGGATCTGCTGAAGGGTTTTTTTCTTTTTACACCAAGTTTTTAAAGACCCTGCCAAATAGGAAGATTTTGCTACAAAAGAAGTGAGAGTACTAGCATTCCAAGTATTTTTAGCAAAATAATGAAAGTCTTTCTCCATGAGCCACCAATTTTCAAATTTGAAAGTTTGCTTAGGTTTCACAAATTGACTCTCAGTAGAAACTAAAATAGGAGCATGATCACTGAGAATGATGGGAAGGTTCAACACTTTGGTATTGGGATAATAAGAGCACCATTCAGAGTTAACCAAACAACGATCAAGGCGTCTATGAATAGGTTTGGAAGTATTTTGTCTACCACGCCAAGTATAAGCAGGGCCACTATAACCAATGTCAAACAAGCCACAATTTTTAACAAGCGACGAAAAAGCATGCATACGATAGTAGTTGATATTACCATTACAACCATCCACATCATACAAGATATCATTCAAGTCACCTATACAAACCATGGGTTTACCTAGATTATCATATACAAAAGCCGCAACTTGTTCTCAGAGGCAAAAGTTGACCCCAGAAGCTGCATGGACTACATTAGCTAAAATAAAGTGAAAAGCAGCTGTATGAACAGAAACTTTGAGTTCGTCGGTCCACATAAGCCAAACACCACCCGAGACACCTCTAGAAGGAACAACAAACACATTGGACACATCAAACCTATTGACAAGATCAGCTAAATGGACTTTGGAAGATTTAATTTCTGAAACAAAAGTTACCTGAACATTAGTGGACCGCATCAAATTTGCAAGGTAGAGCATGCGCTCACTTCCGAGGCCCCTGCCCATACCTCGGCAGTTCCAAGCTATGGCCTTCATCGCTCACGAGATGCGTTAGTGCCAGCTTAACTCTAGCCACCGCCCACCTCGACGTCACCGGATTGAGATGGACCAACCTAAGCCAGCAAAGAGGCCTCCCCGTTTACCAAACTAGCACCAAAGCCCAACCCTCCAAGTCCGGCGAAGGAAAACAAGGGAGGCTTGACAGACAAGGAGGAAATCCATGGGAGACGGGCCGAACACGACAGGGGGGGGGGG
>LR738715.1:92353118-92397611 GCA_902687465.1 Secale cereale
TAAGGAAAGAGCAGGGCTGGATGGGGGGTGGTGAGGGGGACCAACACTAGATCCGGCTGGGTTGACCGCCACCAGCAAAGAAACCAGCCGGAGAGAAGGGCGGATCTAGGAACAGAGGGAGCGAGAGTAGCAACGGGAGATGGAGGCGAAGAACAGAGTGGAGGAACGGGGAGAAGAGAGCAAGAGGAAGAACGAGGAGAAGGGAGGAAATCAAAGGAAAAAGGGAATCGTCATCTCGCTAGTTGCCGACAATCACCGGAAGTCCAGATCCAGTCGCCTCTTCGTACCACATCTACAAAAATTGATCCGCCCACATTGCATGATGTAAATTAAACATATATACTCCCTCCTTCCCATATTGTAAGGCGTATTAGTCTTTACCACGAACATAATCCCCTCACGTTAGGGTTTCTATCTCCTCTCGGCGACGGCAATGCCATCACCATAGAGATCGATCTCCCGTACCGTCTGCCCGCTGGCTGGGGCTCGCTGCGTCCGGGAGGCGCGGGGGCCGCGCAGAGGGAACGGAGCTTGGGACAGTACCGCTTGCGGAACCAAAAACCCCGAGCGAGAGGATCATGGATTCGACTGCATCGACGTCGGGCTCGGCCACGTCCAATATCGAAGCATTGATGGAGGAATTGGGCCTCAAGGAAGATGATCTGCAGGACGTCGTGGTGGAGGATGGAGAACTGCCGAATGAGGAGATGCGCTGGATGGCGATCGCTAGGGTTCACACCGACAAAACCTATAGCCAATATTGGTTCTATAGAGGTATGAGGGTGGCGTGGGATCTGGCGGAGGAGGTAAAGATCAGGCCACTCGAGGAGAATCTCTACGCCCTCCAATTCTCGTGCCTTGGCGACTAGGAGAGAGTAATGGATGATGGCCCATGGAATTATAAGGGGAAGGCGGTGGTTCTAGCGCCCTATGATGGGTTCACGAAGCCGTCAACGATTGAGCTCAAGAAAATAGACATATGGATGCAAATACATGATCTCCCAGATGGTTATTTCTCCAAGATAAAGGCCTTGTCATCTACGGTGGGTGAGTTCATATTTGCCGGCCAAAAGTCATATGATTTCGAGGGCAACTTTGCAAGGGTACGAGTGAGAATAGATGTGACTAAACCTCTGAAAAAAGATGTCTTGCTGGTGGTTAAGAAGAAGGATATGGTCGAGTGTGTCATCTTCAGAATCAAATATGGAAGATTGCCGGATTGGTGTGCGGTGTGTGGATATTTAGGCCATCTGTATAAAGAGTGTGGAGACGGCGTTCATCCTCCAAAGGTGCTTGTTTTTAAGGATATAAAAGCGAGCTGGTTCCAGAACCCTGGAAGGGGACGTGGAGAAGATAACAACACCAGAGGCGGCCGTGGTCGAGGCCAGACAGGAAGAGGAGGGGGGGGGCGCTGATACATCTCCAACGTATCTACTTTTCCAAACCCTTTTGCCCTTGTTTTGGACTCTAACTTGCATGATTTGAATGGAACTAACTCGGACTGACGCTGTTTTCAGCAGAACTGCCATGGTGTTGTTTTTGTGCAGAATAAAAAGTTCTCGGAATCGCCTGAAAATCAACGGAGAATTATTTTTGAAAATATAAAAAATACCTGCAAGAAGATCCACACCAGGGGGCCCAGGGCCTGTCCACGAGGGTGGGGGCGTGCCCCCCTGCCTCGTGGGCCCCTGGTGCCTTACCGACGTACCCCCAGATCCTATATCTTCACTTTAGGGGAGAAAAAAAATCAGTGAAAAGGAATTATTGCGTTTTACGAGACGGAGCCACCGCCAAGCCCTAATCTCTCTCAGGAGGGCTGATCTGGAGTCCGTTCGGATCTCCGGAGAGTGGAGATCGTCGCCGTCGTCATCATCAACCTTCCTCCATCACCAATTCCATGACGCTCACCGCCGTGCATGAGTAATTCCATCGTAGGCTTGCTGGACGGTGATGGGTTGGATGGGATCTATCATGTAATCGAGTTAGTTTTGTTAAGGTTTGATCCCTAGTATCCACTATGTTCTGAGATTGATGTTGCTACGACTTTGCTATGCTTAATGCTTGTCACTAGGGCCCGAATGCCATGAATTCAGATCTGAACCTATTATGTTTTCATGAATATATGTGTGTTCTTGATCCTATCTTGCAAGTCTATAGTCACCTACTATGTGTTATGATCCGGCAACCCCGAAGTGACAATAATCGGGACCACTCCCGGTGGTGACCATAGTTTGAGGAGTTCATGTATTCACTATGTGTTAATGCTTTGGTCCGGTACTCTATTAAAAGGAGACCTTAATATCCCTTAGTTTCTAATAGGACCACGCTGCCACGGGAGGGTAGGACAAAAGATGTCATGCAAGTTCTTTTCCATAAGCACGTATGACTATATTCGGAATACATGCCTACATTGCATTGATGAACTGGAGCTAGTTCTGTATCACCCTAGGTTATAACTTCTACATGATGAATTGCATCCGACATAATTTCCCATCACCGATCCAATGCCTACGAGCTTTTCCTATATTGCTTGTTGCTTATTTACTTTTCCGTTGCTGTTATCACAAAAACTACAAAAACACTATCGTTACTTTTATTGCTGCTACCGCCACTATCATATTACTTTGCTACTAAACTATCTTGCTGCAGATACTAAGTTTCCAGGTGTGGTTGAATTGACAACTGAGCTGCTAATACTTAAGAGTATTCTTTGGCTCCCCTTGTGTCGAATCAATAAATTTGGGTTGAATACTTTACCCTCGAAAATGTTGCGATCCCCTACACTTGTGGGTTATCAAGATTATTTTCTGGCACCGTTGCCGGGGGGCATAGCTCTATTCTTTAAGTCACTTGGGATTTATATCTGTTGATCATTATGAAGAATTTGAAGGACTCAAAAACCAAGATCTTACCCTCAACTACGAGGGGAGGTAAGGAACTGACATCTAGCTCCGCACTTGATGCTCCTTCTGTTATGAGTAAACTTGTGACACCTACTCCTGCTATTGAATCTGATATGTCGTATGTTCTTGATGATGCCACTTCTGCTATGTATGATGAAACTACTTCTATGCCTGATACTGTGCCACTAGGTGAATTTCTAGATGAACAAATTGCTAAGATTAGGGAGAATGCAAATGTTGAAACTGATGATATTTATGAAAGTGATGATGAAACTACTCCCAATAGATATGAATTGCCTGTTGTTCCTGAGGGTTATGTTATGGATGAAAAAACTGCTAGAGACTTTCTTGCTTGCAATGATAGATATGATCTTAAGAAGTTATTAGCTAAGTTGAAAGAAAAGTCCTTGAATGCTAGAATGAAACATGACCCTGCTTTTGCCACTTCACCTATCTGTGTCACTGATAAGGATTATGAATTTTCTGTTGATCCTGAGTTAATTACTTTGGTTGAATCTGATCCTTTCCATGGCTATGAGTCTGAAACTGTTGTGGCACATCTTACTAAGTTGAATGATATAGCCACCCTGTTTACCAACGATGAAAAGATTCGTTACTACTATATCCTTAAGCTATTTCCATTCTCGTTAAAGGGTGATGCTAAGACTTGGTTTAATTCCCTTGATCCTGGTTGTGTGCGTAGTCCCCAGGATATGATGTATTACTTCTTTGCTAAATATTTTCCCGC
Source organism: Secale cereale (assembly GCA_902687465.1). Classification (NCBI taxonomy): domain Eukaryota; kingdom Viridiplantae; phylum Streptophyta; class Magnoliopsida; order Poales; family Poaceae; genus Secale; species Secale cereale. The sequence goes on from LR738715.1 coordinate 92,356,770, forward strand.
TCATAAGAAACAAGCTGCCTTACGGGAAATATATAACTTTGTGCAAATTGAAGAAGAGTCTCCCACAAGCTTGGGGGAGGCTTCTCCAATTACTTAATTATTTCCCTGATCATCCTCTTGAGATGAATGATATACTTGATGTCTTTTATAATGGACTAACCGATGCTTCCAGAGACCACCTGGATAGCTGTGCTGGTTGTGTTTTCAGGGAAAGAACAGTTGAACAAGCTGAACTACTATTGAACAACATGCTGGCCAATGAAAATAATTGGACACTTCCTGAACCAGCCCCTAAGCCAACTCCGAAGAAAAGAGGTGTTCTATTTCTCAGTCCTGAAGATATGCAAGAGGCAAAGAAATCTATGAAAGAAAAAGGTATTAAAGCTGAAGATGTTAAGAATTTACCACCTATTGAAGAAATACATGTCGATAACCCGACAGAGCCAGTGAAGGTAAATTCTCTTTATAGATTTGATGAAGGCGATATTCCTCGTTATAAGTTTGCTAGCCAATGTTTAGATGAGTTTGACAATTTTATTGTGAAACCAAAAAACTTCAATGCTTATGTTGGTAGACAATTACAACACAATGCTTATATGATTGAACGCTTGAGTGATTATCTGTCTAGAGCTAGAGGTGAACTGAAACTCATTAGTATACATGCTTCTATGGTCACCACTCAAGTAGAACAAGTACTTAAGGCTCAGAATGATTTGCTCAATGAATTAAATAGTAAGAATAATGACTATGCTGTTAGAGTTGCAACTAGAGGTGGTAAAATGACTCAGGAACCTCTGTATCCTGAAGGCCATCCTAAGAGAATTGAGCAAGATTCTCAGAGAGCTAATGTAGATGCACCTAGTTCTTGTAAGAAGAAGAAAAAGAAAAATGATAGGACTTTGCATGCTCCTAGTGAACCTGTAGCTGACACACCTGAGAATCCCAATGATATATCTATTTCTGATTCTGAGACACAATCTGGTAATGAACATGAACCTAGTGATAATATTAATGATGTTGTTCATGAAAATGCTCAACCTAGCAATGATAATGATGTAGAGATTGAACCTGCTGTTGATCTTGATAACCCACAATCAAAGAATCAACGTTATGATAAGAGAGACTTTGTTGCTAGGAAGCACGGTAGGGAAAGAGAACCATGGGTTCAGAAACCCATGCCTTTTCCTCCGAAACCATCCAAGAAAAAGGATGATGAGGATTTTGAGCGCTTTGCTGAAATGATTAGACCTATATTTTTGCGTACGCGTTTGACTGATGTGCTTAAAACAAATCCTTATGCTAAGTATATGAAAGATATTATTACCAATAAATGAAAGATACCTGAAGTAGAAATTTCCACCATGCTTGCTAATTACACTTTTGAGGGTGGAATGCCTAAGAAATTAGGAGATCCAGGAGTACCAACTATACCTTGCTCCATTAAGAAAAACTATGTTAAAACTGCTTTGTGTGATCTTGGAGCTGGTGTTAGTGTTATGCCTCTTTCTTTATATCGTAGACTTGACTTGAGTAAGTTGACACCTACTGAAATATCTTTGCAAATGGCTGATAAATCAACTGCTATACCTGTCGGTATTTGTGAGGATGTGCCTGTTGTAGTTGCAAATGTTACTATTCTAACGGACTTTGTTATACTTGATATTCCCGAGGACGATAGTATGTCTATTATTCTTGGAAGACCCTTTTTGAATACTGCAGGGGCTGCTATTGATTGCAACAAAGGCAATGTCACTTTTCATGTCAATGGTAATGAGCATATGGTACACTTTCCGAGGAAACAACCTCAGGTCCACAGTATCAATTATATTGGAAAAACGTCAACTATCACTATTGGAGGTTTTGAGTTTCCTATTCATAATATCAAGAAGACATATGACATTCTTATTGTTGGGGACATACATATCCCCATTGAGGTAACCTAGTGTTATTCAAAAATTCTCCGGTTTCATGTTACTCGGAAAGAGTTTATTAACAAGACCTGATCAACCTTTGGATTCCTTTTGATGAGCATGTGATAGGTGAATCTAGATAGCACAACCTTCTGTACCCTCTTTTTACTTTGTGTTAACTAAGATAAATAAAGCAAAAAATAGTATTTTCTGTCTGTTTCCATACTTATCCGTGCAATAAAAAAATATCCTGAAAATAAAAGTTCTCCAAATGCCATGAAAATGAAATATGATTTTTTCTAGAATATTTGAGGAATTATGGCACAGAACACACAGCGAGGGGAGCCAACACCTGGCCACGAGGGTCCAGGGCGCGGCCCCCTGCCCAGGACGCGCCCCCTGCCTCGTGGGCCCCATGCGCCCCCCTCCACTTATTCCTGCACCCTTGCTCTTCTTCTTCCTCCCAGAAAAAATCCCCAACCAGCTCAAACCCGAGTTCTAGCTCATCTTCTTGCCATTTTCGATCTCCTTGCTCAAAGCACCATTCACCAAACTGTTTGGGGAGATTGTTCCTTGGTATGTGACTCCTCCATTGGTCCAATTAGTTTTTGTTCTAGTGCTCTATTTATTGCAAATTTTTGCTACTGTGGTGACCTTGTTCTTGAGCTTGCATGTCAAATTTTCTTGGTCCCAAGTAGTTCTAATGCATGATATAGTCTCTAGGCACTAGTAGGAGTTGTTGCTATCAATCTTATTGAGTTTGGTTAAGTTTTATTTTGAAGTAACTAATTTTTTTAGAAATTTTCAGAAAAGGAAAATGTTAAAGAGATTGTTGAGGGGCTCCTCCAGTAAGAGCTCAGAGGAGAAGAAGAAAGAAGAAAATAAGAAGCCCAAGTATAATCTTCCTCGTATGGCGGAAGTTCGACTGTGTGAATGGCCTTGCAATGATTTCATGGTGTTCGCTGGGATTTACGAAGACTTTTATTAGTTGGTAAATAATGCAGGCCTCACCGACTTCCTCCACGACCAGAAAGAACAGTATCTCTTACTCGCCAATATTTTCATGCAAAGCTTTCATTTTCATTCTAGGAAAACACCACCTACGATGGAGTTCCGTTTATATGACGTGATTAAGGAGATATCACTCTTAGACTTTTGTGAAATGTGCAAAGTACCCTTTGGAGGTAGACTTGATGAACCACGTCGTGAAGACGTAGAAGGGTTCATTGACATGAGAGCCGTAGGGGAAACGAGACAAGTTTGAGGGGCAAGAATCACTAGTATACACTTCCCTGTTCTGCGCTACTTTGCCTTATTTGCTAGTAGATGTTTAATTGGTCGCGGGAATAGTGGGAATCTCAATGCCCATGATATTACCATTTTACGCCATGCTTTATTTCAAGACACAACTTTTAGCTTGGGCGCCGTCGTTGCTAAACGGCTGAGTCTGAACCGCTCAAAGGGGCCCGTCTTTGGAGGCATCTTTGCTTCTCGCCTTGCTGAACATTTTAGAATACCTATTAGGCATCATGAGAAGGAAGAAAAATTGCTTGCCCATGTTTATCTAGACTACAAGAGCATGGTAGCTCATGACTTTTTTGTTAAAGACAAGAATATGCAGCTTAATTATAAATTGAGGTTTGATGAAATATACTGTGAAATTGTTACCTTGACTGCACCATCTTTGTTTGATTTGTCTACAGGCGTATTTCTCATCACATCAGACGCCTTCTACAAGTACCAAGGCCAGGCACACGCTTCAGAGCCTGATCCAAAACCACCACTTGATCCTTCCCGTCAATCTGTCTATGGGTGGGAGCTGGATGAGCTCGCCAACCAGTGGCACCCAGAGGATACATCTCAATACACTGGAGGAAGTGGCTTTGATCCGTGGCCATAAACCAACTTAGGCCAAAAGCCTAAGCTTGGGGGAGTACGGGTTTCTCACCGACTTACATTCATGTTCACACTTATTCTAGTTGTCGGTGCTCACACTCTTTCACTGTACCATCCATGCTTAGTTTCAATTTCTTTTTCTTAGTCTTTTTCTTGTGTGCTAGAAAAAACCCAGAAAACATAAAAAATATTAGTTGTAGCTTCTAGCTAGTTTACTTTCTTTGCTTGTAGTAGTAATTAAAAAGGAAAACCCAAAAAGATTTCCCGTTCTTCTTTTGCTTGTTGGGAGCTTTCTCGTGTAAATAGTTTCTTTTATTTTCTTTGGGGGTTAAGAGTAGAAGACCATGATTGAAAATGCTTAGTGGCTCTCATATGCTTTGTTGTTGATTTAACCTTGAGCCATATTACTTTGTCTTCTCTCTTGTATTAAATGTCTGCAGATTCCAGCTTAGTCCAATGCACGTGCACTATTATTATTATCCACACCGTTCGGTCATGCGAGTGAAAGGCAATAAGGATGATATATGATGTACTAATTGAGATGAGAAAATCTGGTATGAACTCGACCTCTCTTATTTTTGTAAATATGATAGCTCATCGTTCCTGATTCAGCTTGTTATGAATGAAACATGCTTGCAATGACAATTAGAGATCATACCTTCTTATGCCATGCTTAATTAGCTGAGAGTTTATAATGGTCTATCTTGCGTGCCAACATGATATTAAAATGGTTGTGATGTGGTATGATGGGTTGGTACCCTCCTTTGAACGATTTAAGTGATTTGACTTGGCACATGTTCACGCATGTAGTTGAAACAAATCAACATAGCCTTCACGATATTTATGTTCATGGTGATTTATATCCTACTCATGCTTGCATTCATTGTTGATTAATTTTAATGCATGTTCATGAACGTTGTTGCTCTCTAGCTGGTCGCTTCCCAGTCTCCTTCCAACCTTCACCTGTACTAAGCAGGAATACAGCTTGTGCATCCACTTCCATAAACCCCAAAGTTATTCCACATGAGTCCACTATACCTTCCTATATGCGGTATTTACCTGCCGTTCTAAGTAAATTTGTATGTGCCAAACTCTAAACCTTCAAATGAAATTATGGTTTGTATGCTCGAACATCTCATGTATCAACTAGGGCTGTCTATATCTTCCATGCTAGGTGGGTTATTCTCACGATGAGTGGACTCCGCTCATCATTCATGAGAAAATGGCTGGTAACCGGGATGCCCAGTCCCATGCTCAAATCATAATAATTAAACAAAACTCCCCTAGGGCTGTTGCTTGTTTGGACGGTACCCCGTGGATTCGGATGGCCGTGGAGTGTGCTTGTTGGTGGTTGGGGGAGTATAAACTTTACCATTCTATTTGGGAACCGCCTATAATGTGCGTAGCATGGGAGATATCGAGATTCTTGGTTGTTATGTTAACAAAGAAAGTATACCGCTCAAAATGTTATTCATCTCTATTTAAAAATCGAGCTCTGGCACCTCTACAAATCCCTGTTTCCCTCTGCGAAGGGCCTATCTATTTACTTTTATGCAGAGTCATCATCCTCTTATAAAAGAGTACCAGTAGGAGAGCACCTCTGTCGTTGCATGTATTACTATTAATTTGCATTGAGTATGATCATGACTGGATCTCTTTTACCATGAATTACAATGTCTAGTCAGTCCTTGATCTTTAAAGGTGCTATGCATTTATGTTTTGCGGTCTCAGAAAGGGCTAGCGAGATACCATCTTGTTATATCATATCATGATTGTTTTGAGAAAGTGTTGTCATCCGAGGTTTATTATTATTGCTCGCTAGTTGATTATGCCATTGATGTGAGTAGTCTTGAGACCTGAAAGTTATTGTGAATATGGTTAGTTCATGATCTTGTTGAAAACCTGAATGCTAGCTTACATATTTACAACAACAAGAGAAAATAGAGTTTGTCAAAAAGTTTTTCTTTATCACTGTCAGTTTATCAACTGAATTGCTTGATGACAAGCAAAGGTTTAAGCTTGGGGGAGTTGATACGTCTCCAACGTATCTACTTTTCCAAACCCTTTTGTCCTTGTTTTGGACTCTAACTTGCATGATTTGAATGGAACTAACCCGGACTGACGCTATTTTCAGCAGAACTGCAATGGTGTTGTTTTTGTGCAGAATAAAATGTTCTCGGAATCGCCTGAAAATCAACGGAGAATTATTTTAGAAAATATAAAAAATACCTGCAAGAAGATCCACACCAGGGGGCCCAGGGCCTGTCCACGAGGGTGGGGGTGCGCCCCCCTGCCTCGTGGGCCCCCTGGTGCCTTACCGACGTACCCCCAGATCCTATATCTTCACTTTCGGGGAGAAAAAAAATCGGAGAAAAGGAATTATCGCATTTTACGAGACGGAGTCGCTGCCAAGCCCTAATATCTCCCGAGAGGGCTGATCTAGAGTCCGTTCGGGGCTCCGGAGAGTGGAGATCGTCGCCATCGTCATCATCAACCTTCCTCCGTGACCAATTCCATGATGCTCACCGCCGTGCGTGAGTAATTCCATTATAGGCTTGCTGGACGGTGATGGGTTGGATGGGATCTATCATGTAATAGAGTTAGTTTTGTTACGGTTTGATCCCTAGTATCCACTATGTTCTGAGATTGATGTTGCTATGACTTTGCTATGCTTAATGCTTGTCACGAGGGCCCGAGTGCCATGATTTCAGATTCGAACCTATTATGTTTTCATGAATATATGTGTGTTCTTGATCCTATCTTGCAAGTCTATAGTCACCTACTATGTGTTATGATCCGGCAACCCCGAAGTGACAATAATCGGGACCACTCCCGGTGGTGACCATAGTTTGAGGAGTTCATGTATTCACTATGTGTTAATGCTTTGGTCCGGTACTCTATTAAAAGGAGGCCTTAATGTCCCTTAGTTTCCAATAGGATCCCGCTGCCACGGGAGGGTAGGACAAAAGATGTCATGCAAGTTCTTTTCCATAAGCACGTATGACTATATTCGAAATACATGCCTACATTGCATTGATGAACTGGAGCTAGTTCTGTGTCACCCTAGGTTATAACTTCTACATGATGAATTGCATCCGACATAATTTCCCATCACCGATGCAATGCCTACGAGTTTTTCCTATATTGCTTGTTGCTTATTTACTTTTCCGTTGCTGTTATCACAAAAACTACAAAAACACTATCGTTACTTTTATTGCTGCTACCGCCACTATCATATTACTTTGCTACTAAACTATCTTGCTGTAGATACTAAGTTTCCAGGTGTGGTTGAATTGAAAACTTAGCTGCTAATACTTAAGAGTATTCTTTGGCTCCCCTTGTGTCGAATCAATAAATTTGGGTTGAATACTTTACCCTCAAAAACTGTTGCGATCCCCTACACTTGTGGGTTATCAGGCGCACAGTGGGGTACCGCAAAGCAGCGAGTAGCTAGGATCTGGAGGAGACAAATCATACGCTCAAGGACGTCACTATGGAAGAAATAGATCGCAACAGAAAGATAAGTGCCTTAGCTGACCAAAAAGCTTCACATGCACCACCTCAGGTGCAATCCAGCAAGGATCCTCTCATGCTGCCTCCACCGATTCCACCAAGCCCCACATCAAAGCAGGAGACGAAGAGAAACAAACCGAGCCCTTCATCTGCAGAGACAAACACAGCTAAGGATGCAACATCTAACAAGACCCCAGATGCGCGTTCGGCGAGCCCCCAGGGAGGGGTTCGCCTAGCGCAATGAGTCTTCTTTGCTGGAACTGCCGCAAAATTGGCAAAGCCATGACAGTTCGGGAGCTTCGCGACCTAGCGAGGCAGTTTGCCCCCTCTATTCTTTGTATTCTGGAAACACAATTAGAGGGCTCGAGGGTAGAAAATTTGGCAGAAGGGTTAAGTTTCAATAAAAGTTATGCAGTTAGTAGTTCTGGAAGGAGTGGTGGCCTATGTATTTTTTGGAATGATGAAATAAATGTTGAAGTTATCGGTTACTCGAGGTACCACATTGATGTTTCAGTAGATAACATGGTGGACATGCAGGTCAGGATTACCTTCATCTATGGAGAAGCCCAAGTACCAGATAGGCACAATACTTGGAACACCTTGAAAAACATAGCGGAGATGCAGAACAGGCCTTGGGCGGTCATTGGTGATTTCAACAAGGTACTAAACCTAGACGAACATGATGGAATCGGCAGTCGAAGCCAAGCACAGATCGATGGTTTCCGGGAGGCAGTTGATATTTGCGGGCTGGCAGATATTGGGTACACAGGTACAAACTGGACTTACAAAAAGCGTGTTGCGGGAGGCACATTTACTCGGGTAAGGCTGGATAGATGCCTAGTGAATCCTGAGTGGCTCATGGCATTACCAGCAACTGTCTTGCTCCACAAGAATGATGCAGGCTCTGACCACATCCTAATCCTGCTCATGTTACGTGAACATCAGCCATGCAGGGTGGGCCCAAGGCCATTTAAGTATGAAACCATGTGGGAACGGGATGATTCTCTATTCACAACAGTATCGGACCGCTGGAGCATGCAAGAGGGGGAGACAGTGGAATCAATGCACGCCAAACTAGGTGATCTAGCAAGAGATCTGTCCTCTTGGGATCGGGACACATTTGGATCCATGCGGAAGGAGATAGCCCAATTGAAAACACTCTTGCAGACCATGCACGTTGTCCCAGGTCGATCTGGACCTACACATGAAGAAACAAAAGTGTCAGACCGCTTGGTTGAATTGTTTCACCGTGAGGAGATGCTCTGGCGTCAGAGGGCGCGGGTGGAGTGGCTAGTCCACGACGACAAAAACACTTACTTTTTCCACTTGAGGGCAAGCAGGAGATGGCGCAAAAACCAGATCAAAGCGTTGCATGAGGAGCAAGGACAGGTTGTTGAAGACCAAACAGAGATGGAAGAGATGACAACGGAATATTACAACAATTTGTACACATCTGAAGGGGTGCATAACATGGAGGAAGTACCGAGGACGGTACCAACCAAGGTAACATTCGATATGAACAACCTCCTGAATGCCCCATATACTCACGAGGAGGTAAAGAGTGCCTTGTTCCAAATGTTCCCGATCAAAGCACCGGGCCCGGATGGATATCCAGCTCATTTTTTTCAGCGTCATTGGGAGGTGTGTGGAGGAGAAGTCACCAGTTTTGTCCTTAAAATTGACGAGGGGACCGAGTCAGCAGCTTGCATCAATGATACAGTCTTGGTTATCATCCCAAAGGTGAAAAACCCTACTCTCCTCAAACAGTTAAGGCCAATCAGTCTTTCCAACGTGCTCTATAAAATAGCATCAAAGGTAATATCCAACATACTCAAACAAATTCTTCCAGATATTATCTCATCAGAGCAGTCAACTTTTGTTCCAGGCAGATTAATTACTGTTAACATCATAACGGCCTACGAGTGCTTGCATTTTATGAAGAGGAACAAGGCAAAGAAGCATCAGTCATGTGCTCTCAAGTTGGACATGATGAAGGCCTATGATAGAGTCGAGTGAGCTTATCTCCGGGCAATAATGCTTAAGCTGGGGTTCAAGGAAAGGTGGGTTGATATTGTTATGAGCATGGTATCCACAGTCCAATTTTCAGTACTCTTCAATGGCAAGAAGCTAGAGGAGTTTTGTCCATCATGTGGGATCCAACAAGGGGACCCGATATCTCCATACTTGTTCTTGTTAGCAGTAGAGGGCCTGTCGTGTCTGTTAAAATCACAAAGAGAGTCATCCAATCTAGGGGGGATTCAAGTGGCATCTTCGACGCCACCGATAAACCACCTACTATTCGCTGAAGACAGTCTGCTATTCTTCAAGGCAAATAGTGTGGGTGCTACCAAGGTGAACCAATTGTTGGACATATATTGCAATGCAACATGTCAGCAGATCAACTTTGACAAATCATCCATATTCTTTAGCAAAGGTGTCGCTGAGGCTGTTCGCAATGATATTAAAAGTGTTTTGAACGTCCCAAATGAAACTTTGAATGAGAAATATTTGGGAATGCCTACAGATGTGGGGGCATCAAAAAACGGGGCGTTCAAATATTTAAAGGACAGACTGTGGAGCAAAATTCAAGGTTGGGTCAAAAGAACTATGTCTTCTGCAGGCAAGGAAGTGCTAGTAAATGCAGTGGCACATGCTATACCAGTCTTTTTCATGTCATGTTTTAAAATGCCAAAGGCCATATGTGAGCATCTGAACATGTTGATAAGAAAATTCTGGTGGGGGAGTAAGAACGGCCAACGCAAACCGCATTGGGTATCATGGAAGGCAATGACTCAGCCAAAGAGCATGGGAGGTTTGGGGTTTAAAGACTTCGAGCGAATTATGAGGAGCATTTACTTTCCAAACACCAATATCCTGGAGGCTGCGCTTGGGAGTCATCCAAGTCAGATATGGCGAGCACTGGTCGAAGGAAGAGACACTTTGAAACTGGGCCTTATCAAGCGGATTGGCAACGGAGAAAGCACCGATATTTGGAATGACAATTGGCTCCCCCGTCCAGAGATGATGAGGCCATATGGCTGTCTTACAAGCACTCCGCCGACCACAGTGGCGGAATTGATAGATTACACCAACGACACATGGAATAAGCAAAAGATCGATGCCACGTTTCTGGCTTTTGATGCGAAGGTTGTGCTAAGTATCCCACTATCCATGACTCCGATGCAGGACTACTAGAGCTAGGCGCATGAAAGAACAGGCCAGTTTACGGTTCGTTCGGCCTACAACATGCTAGTGATGATGAGGCAAAGGAGAGAGGAGTGTCTGGAGGGTTCCGGGGGCTCTTCATCAACATCGGAGTCGGCCTCATGGAAAACTCTATGGAAGACGGAAGTGCCATCGAAAGTACGTATGTTTTTGTGGAGGCTCTCGAAGCAGTCGCTGCCGACGGAAGATGTCAGGGAACATCGCAACATGACAACGACGAGCTCCTGTGGTTTCTGCGGCACATCTGATTCATGGCGCCACTCTCTCCTCGAATGCACCGTCTCCAGGTGTACATGGGCGTTGGTTGACGATGATCTTTGCTGCACCCTGCTGGCTACAACTAAAAACTGCGCCAAGAGCTGGCTTTTCAACATGATGGGATCACTATCGCATGAGCAATTTACCTTGCTGGTGGTGACACTTTGGGCTATCTGGACATCTCGGCGTAAGGCCATACACGAGGCTATATTCCAGACCCCACATGCGATAAGGGACTTTATAACACGCTACATCCAAGACTTGGAAGCATTGAGGAAGCCTCGGAAACTGAATCAAGCAGCGGCGAGACCTACATCTCCGGTCACTCAACCGAAGGCCCCCCCAGCAGGTTCTGCGAAGATTCATGTAGAAGCAGGGGTTTGTCCAATGAGAGGTGGTTCAGCAGTAGCTATCTGTAGAGATAGCCAAGTAGTTTCATTGGACAGTTCAGCTTTAGTGATGGTCGGAGTTTGCGATGCAGCCACTCTGGAAGCCATCGCATGCCGTGAAGCTATTGCATTAGCGGAGGATCTTAATCAACATCACTATATTGTTGCACCCGACTGCAAGCAGGTGATTGATGACATTGCTAAAGGTAGTCAGGGAGATTATGGAGTTATTATCAAAGAGATCAGATCAAGGTCACCACCTTCTACTAGTAGATTTACTTTTGAAAGGCATGAGGCTAATGTAGAAGCTCACAAGTTAGCCAAACATGCACTAGCTTTACTTCCTGGACGTCATGTGTGGTTGGGCCAGCCACATGACCCAATTTGTATCCCACATTATGTGGACTTTGAGTAATAAAATGCATTTTCCCTCAAAAAAATTAGTCTTTACCACGAAAATTAAAGTAGATCAATCTTGTGAGGGGGAAAGAGGGATAACGTGGGAACTGAGAGCTAAGTGCATGAGAGACCTATTGGACGACTTTTTCAGTTTCCATAAGAATAACGATCTTTAATGTGTATAGAAAAAATGTTGACCATGTATTAAAAATGATGAAATCTTTTGATCATGTCTGCAAAAATGCTAATAAAGTATTTTAGAAAATATTAATCAAGCATTCGGAAAAGGTAAAATGTGTATAGGAAAAATTGATGATCAACATTAAAAATAATATTGATCTTGCATTTGAAAGAGGTTAAAATATACATAGAAAAAATGTTGGCCATATATTAGAAAAATGTTAATTTTGTTTCAAAAAATATTAATCAAGCATTTAAGAACTTTAAAATATGTATAGAAAAACGGAAAAGCTATTTTCTGGACGACAGGAATTCTGCAACAGATCTGCACGCATCCGATGTCGTTCGTTTCTGGGATCAGATTTCAGGGCAATTTTTGGGATCGGATTGATCATGCGGGCGCATTTGTCTTGATCCCGAGATCTGGTGCGATTATTTCGACGTAATTGTCGGATCTTATCACGACAGCTATTTTAGAAAGTCTTTTAATAGCATAAAAAATTACTTGTACCAAGAATCAAACTCTGACCATCTACTAGTGAGTTTAGCAAGCTAGCTGTCGGGGCCGGATTTCGGGAACACAATATTCCAGAAATTAACCCCTAGTGTCATCACCAGCCCAGGATTACTGTTACTGGTGGACACATCCTTGTTACAGAATACCAAGCATTTACAAGAATTTGATACAAGACCATAAAGGTCTACTGATACAACAATGACTCCGGCGGTGGATGAAGGTATTGGCTTGTGGATCTCCACATCGATGGGGCTCCATTCCCACAGGAACAGCTGACCCGGATAACTCCTATCCCGCGTGGCTGTACTCCTAGGCTTCGCACGGACGTCGCTGTGGTTTTTCCCCGTAGAACTCCTAACCTGGCCAAGTAAATAGCCAGGGACAAGCCTGTGAGTACGTTTGAATGTACTCGCAAACATCATGGACAAATGATATAACAAATGCAGCAAACAATTATATGGTCATGATGAATTAAACTATATGCATATGCTCATGATAGACTTATATTAAATGCATGCTGACAGGAATTAAAACATGGCATGGTGAATAATAGTTAGTGCAAATATTAGTATCAATAAAATAGAAAAGAAATGCCGGTCGGATGTCAAGTGACACCACGGTCGGTCTTGGAAAGAAATGCCAGTCGGGTGTCTAAAAGAGTAATCGGACGATACCATCCGAGAACTCAGGCAACGCCACGAAAGGACTTGAAAAGAAATGCCAGTCGGGTGTCCACAAGAGTAGTGGCGTGATAAACCGCCTGAAACTCGAGGGACGCCACAAAAGGACTTGAAAATAAAGGCGAGTGTCCGGGGTAGTCTAGCCAGCCCCTGAGACACTCTAAGAAAATAAAATAAGAGTAATGGGTTAGTCCACAATAATAATCATATCATCAAATATACTAATGGTAACACCAGTAGCAACGATAATTATCCTGCAAAATAACCCTGCTCAATTTTAAATATTTCCTCCGGAGACCGACTCTAAGACCGACACTTGACCAACCCAGACTGTAGTCCTTAACCGTGGACACGACTATTCGAATAGGTTTCAAACTCTGCAGAGGGTGTACTCTTTACCCACAAGTATAGGATTTCTTTAGTCAGTATCGTGACACTGACTAATTCCCATTATGGTCTTTGGGTTGAAAACACGCCTGACCAGCACACACCAGCTTAACTTTTCTGCTGCCAGGAATCACCCAAAACAACAGTTAAGTAAAACTCCAAGTGGGAAGGCTACAACCTCCAATAGCATGGGATCACTATTCAAACGCGCGGATTACAAGGGTACACTCCCTCTCGGCATCACGACAGCCGGAAACACCCATGCCCCCTTGACCCGATGACTGGATTTAGTCCAGGGCCCTGGAAACCCTCATCGTGGCCCTCTGTACGGTGTGTGCATGGAAAGGGGTTAACAACTTACTAAACCATACCTTACCCGAGGCAGGGACAAGTGGTAGCACGAAACAAGTATGGGGGTTACCGGAACAAGACTCGATCTATGGTCGACTCAGGAGGCTTATGTTCCCTGCAGTGGTTAGCACAACAAAACATTCTTTCACAGTATCACCAGGACAGGGCCACAACCCTTGCCTGCTTCCACAAATATCTCGTGACACCACCGTGTCAAAAAGGGCCCGTGCCCACCGGCACGTCCAAAACAGGAGCACACTCCTGGATGCTCACAAACTATGCATGTTGCAAAATGCATGCAAGAGAAAATAATTATATGAACATGCATGCATGAAATATTCCTACTCATATGCAATTTTTATTAATAGTATCAAACCATGCTCAAAATATTCTAGCCAACAAATTATCAAACATTCACCATATCAAGTGTTCAAAATGCTTGCCTTGAGCATGCAGAAATATTGGGTGCACTCCAAAAGTTTGAAATATTCATCCCCCCTTCATTTCCTATTTTCAAAAATATCTAAATTACCACATAATTCTAAAATAGTACTAAAAAGTATTTCAAATGTTTTTGAAATAAATACTAAAATAAACTAGGGAATGTTTAAGAAATAACAGAAAAAGAATTAATTTATTTAGAGCATATTTGAATTACTAATGGAATTACTTAGTGGAATATATGATTAAAAGCAATGTTTAAATGATTAAACAGAGACTAAGTATAAAAAAAATGTTCACCTAATTTAAATAATTAGAGAATGATTTTAGAAGCCTACAGAAATTTGAATCATCGAATTAGGATTTGAACTGGTGGCTGAGGAATTATTTGAAGATTTGCTGAAAAAGAAAAGGGAAAGGTCAGAGAGGCGCCCTGAGCGCTACTTAGTCACGCGGTGTCACTGGGCCGAGCCCAGCAGTCTGGCCGCGGGGAGAGGTGCTGATGACGAAGGCGAATAAGGGAAGTACGTTTCCCTCACGCGGAGACGGGCTCTGCGGAACCCGCGTCCACACACACAGCGTGCTGTGGGTTACTAACAGTGGACCCTCCTGGCCCACCGGTCAGGTTTGACCCGGTCCACCCGCACCTTCCTCCAGTGACAGAGCAGAGCGGCGCTCCGGTGATCGCCACCGGCGAACGACGGCAACGTTCGGGGATCTGGGGGCACTGCTGTGCTCAGGAGGTTGAGGCGGTCACGTGGGCACCCCCGTTGGTCGCCGGAATGGGCGGCGTCGTCGACGGCGAGCGCACCCGAGAAGCTCCGGCGGAGGCGAGTTGGGCGTTTCGCCCATGGACCATCTCCGGTGGAATTGAGAGGTGGAACGTATTCGTGCATTCAAGTGGAAGCTTCTGGTGAAGAGAAAGGAGTGGGGGAAGCCTTGGTGGCGTCGAAACCATCAAGACAGTGGCGGAGGTCGTGGTCGCCGAAGAGGAAGGAGACGACCGTCTCTGGTCTCTCTGCTGCTATGGAAGGATCAGTGGGGAGGGAGAGAGGTGGTGATGATCCGAACGAGCTCGGGGAGGCCAATTTATAGGCGAGGCGAGGTGGTGCCGCGGCTTCCCGAACGCGGACAAGGCGGCGACGCCATTTATGGAAAAACGCGGGCGGTGGCGAGTAGGCGTGGCCGGCGCGGTTAGGTGAGGGCGGTGTCCGTGCTAATTAAAGGCGGGGTCGTGCTGGCGGCCTTTGGCTGGTGCCAGGTGCCCCGGGCGGCGCCGTCCACGGCATACAGCGGCGGCGGCCATTTATGGTGGCGGGTGAGGCCGGTGAGGCCGGTGGCAGTGGTAAGCGAGGTTGGCGAGGGCGGTGGCGTGGTCGGCACCCGCGGATGAGCTCTGGTAGTTAGGAGTTAAACGAGGAGAGTCGTGGGCGAGCGGGATTCGTCGGGCGGCGGCTCCGGTCGGCGCTAGAGGCCAGGGTGGGGTGTCGGCAGGGTCCTGTGGAGTCGAGCTGATCTAGCGGAAGGCTCGGGCGAGCAGGGAAAGCAGTAAGGCAGCGGCAGGGACTCGGGTGCAAGCGCGGTCATAGGCGCGCTCTGCTCGCGCGCTAGACACGCACAGGAGTTGCTCGACGAAATGCTAAGGGCATCTAGATTGACCCACAAGAGCTACAAATCAGCAGGGTGGTGCTTTAGGGTATGAGAGAGGTTATGGACATGATGATTTGGGGAGAGTGGCTAGATGCTAATGTAGTTTAGGAGAAGATAGAATTTCTGTCATGCACACAGGGTGTTTGATAAAATGATAGGGCTAGCCAGAGACCTTTGTTGGTTGTGGTACTTGGCAGAGTTGTGTCTCCTTACAGATAATAGATGATGGTGGAGTTGGTTTGTGGAAGGAGCAAACTTGCTAGTGCAAGTTTTGCAAAAATTCACTTCTGGACAGTAACTGCAGAGAGGTGTTTGGTGGACTTAGAAAATTCAAATGGGGATGATCTTCTGGACTTAAGGGTTTAGTTGGAAGGACTAAAATATGGACAAGTTTCAGAATTTTTGGAGAAAGAAAAAATGAGGTTGTAGTAGAAACCTTGAGAATGGACAGAAATGAAAAGGAGGATGGTTCACTCAAATTTTGCAAAACACCAAGTTGGGTTTTTGCACCAAAGTGACATATAGGCATCAAAAGACCTCTCAGAATTATGGTGGAATTTTTAGAGAATTATTTATAATGGTTGTAGTGCAACAGAAGCATTTAAAATACTGAAAATGCTATTAAAAGAGTTATTTAGAGACATGTTTTATTATGAAAATAATTTCTACTGTTATTAAACAAATAATGAAATGACTCAAGATACAACCAGAGCCCACAAAATTATTTTCCAAAAATTTACTATATGAAGAGAAGATTTTTGAAGGACAGGTATAGAAAAGGCTTAAAAATTATTAAAGAACCTAATATAATTCAAAATATTATTTCTAGCCAAATTTTATTTAATAAAAATCTGGTTAAATTTTTGGGGTGTTACAAACTCTACCCCCCTTAAGAAAATCTCGTCCTCGAGATTCGTTAAGGGCAGAAGAATAAAAACATATCACACAGACAAAGCACTCATATGCAAAATGCAATCATGGCAATAGATTCATGACTTACAAACAAAACAAGATCACATCATGCAAACAAGCACCACACGCCACACAACTGCTACCGTGAAAATAAAGGATAAACCGGGCCACTAGGGCTTGACAACAGTTCTGGTGGACTCAGTCCACCTGGTTGATATCTAGCCTGGCGCGTCTTGTGGATGCTAGGTCGTCTCCGTGCACTTCCGCATTGGAGCTGGCCGGGGTAGGATGGGGAGCTACAGGGCTGGAGTAACGGTGGTGGCCTTCTTGGGGTGTCGAGGTCACCGTCCCATTGGAGTAGGCCTCCAAGAGACGACGGAGTTCCCCGGGTGAGGCGATGGCATTGCCCGGGTAGATGACATGGTCAGAGCTTGGGGGCTCAACCGGCCTTCCAAGCAGCATTACCGGGGTGGCGGTGGCGGGTGCAGCTTCACTTCTTGCCGGGGTCAGGAGAGCGAGCGTCCTGCGGGTCTCAATCAGGTCAAGAGTGACCTGATCAAATAGTGCCTCTTGCGCTCTCAGGTAGCGCACCAGATGCACCAGGGCAGGATCCGACTCATGGTCTCCGTTGGCGACCTGGGTCGGGCTACCATAGCCTTCACGACTAGGGTAGTAGTAGAAGGAGCGGCAGTTAACCCTCGGCGACAGGTGCCGAAGTTGAACTACAGCCTCTCGGGCTGCAAGTTGGATGGCTTGGGGCTCGTCGGAGGTCGTCCTCCCGGTGAATCGGTAGGGACGCTCCGATGTGGTGCCCCTCCCGTAGATGTGCACCGTGGCCCAGAAGTGATGGATGGAAACACTCGTGCGCTCTTGGTACACGACATACTCCGGTGGCTCGTCGATGCTAAAAGCACGACGGGTGAGATTGGCGAGGACGGCTACGAAGCCTTCGAGCTCGACTGCGCTGGTCTCGTTGCGAACGAGGGGACCTGGCATCTTGGTGGTTGGATAACGAAATGGGGGTGAGGCTGTGATATGCTGAGTTTGGGGCAAGGCTTCCTTTATAAGTCAGCCGAGCCTTCCGTCGCACGCTTGTGGATGAGAAAGCTCAGGTGTTGGCACAGGCACACGGCCTATGGATAGACTGATAGGTTGGGCACCGGCTATCAAAAGATGTCGGTTGCCACTGTGGATGGGATAGACTTGACTGTGGACAGGAAAAGATGTGGATGGTGTGGAAACCTAGGGATAGTGACCAGGCTAGGATAGGATTAGCCAATGGTCAGCCTGGCTCTGATACCAAGGCTGTCGGGGCCGGATTTCGGGAACACAATATTCCAGAAATTAACCCCTAGTGTCATCACCAGCCCAGGATTACTGTTACTGGTGGACACATCCTTGTTACAGAATACCAAGCATTTACAAGAATTTGATACAAGACCATAAAGGTCTACTGATACAACAATGACTCCGGTGGTGGATGAAGGAATTGGCTTGTGGATCTCCACATCGATGGGGCTCCATTCCCACACGAACAGCTGACCCGGATAACTCCTATCCCGCGTGGCTGTACTCCTAGGCTTCGCACGGACGTCGCTGTGGTTTTTCCCCGTAGAACTCCTAACCTGGCCAAGTAAATAGCCAGGGACAAGCCTGTGAGTACGTTTGAATGTACTCGCAAACATCATGGACAAATGATATAACAAATGCAGCAAACAATTATATGGTCATGATGAATTAAACTATATGCATATGCTCATGATAGACTTATATTAAATGCATGCTGACAGGAATTAAAACATGGCATGGTGAATAATAGTTAGTGCAGAAAATAAATATTAGTATCAATAAAATAGAAAAGAAATGCCGGTCGGATGTCAAGTGACACCACGGTCGGTCTTGGAAAGAAATGCCAGTCGGGTGTCTAAAAGAGTAATCGGACGATACCATCCGAGAACTCAGGCAACGCCACGAAAGGACTTGAAAAGAAATGCCAGTCGGGTGTCCACAAGAGTAGTGGCGTGATAAACCGCCTGAAACTCGAGGGACGCCACAAAAGGACTTGAAAATAAAGGCGAGTGTCCGGGGTAGTCTAGCCAGCCCCTGAGACACTCTAAGAAAATAAAATAAGAGTAATGGGTTAGTCCACAATAATAATCATATCATCAAATATACTAATGGTAACACCAGTAGCAACGATAATTATCCTGCAAAATAACCCTGCTCAATTTTAAATATTTCCTCCGGAGACCGACTCTAAGACCGACACTTGACCAACCCAGACTGTAGTCCTTAACCGTGGACACGGCTATTCGAATAGGTTTCAAACTCTGCAGAGGGTGTACTCTTTACCCACAAGTATAGGATTTCTTTAGTCAGTATCGTGACACTGACTAATTCCCATTATGGTCTTTGGGTTGAAAACACGCCTGACCAGCACACACCAGCTTAACTTTTCTGCTGCCAGGAATCACCCAAAACAACAGTTAAGTAAAACTCTAAGTGGGAAGGCTACAACCTCCAATAGCATGGGATCACTATTCAAACGCGCGGATTACAAGGGTACACTCCCTCTCGGCATCACGACAGCCGGAAACACCCATGCCCCCTTGACCCGATGACTGGATTTAGTCCAGGGCCCTGGAAACCCTCATCGTGGCCCTCTGTACGGTGTGTGCATGGAAAGGGGTTAACAACTTACTAAACCATACCTTACCCGAGGCAGGGACAAGTGGTAGCACGAAACAAGTATGGGGGTTACCGGAACAAGACTCGGTCTATGGTCGACTCAGGAGGCTTATGTTCCCTGCAGTGGTTAGCACAACAAAACATTCTTTCACAGTATCACCAGGACAGGGCCACAACCCTTGCCTGCTTCCACAAATATCTCGTGACACCACCGTGTCAAAAAGGGCCCGTGCCCACCGGCACGTCCAAAACAGGAGCACACTCCTGGATGCTCACAAACTATGCATGTTGCAAAATGCATGCAAGAGAAAATAATTATATGAACATGCATGCATGAAATATTCCTACTCATATGCAATTTTTATTAATAGTATCAAACCATGCTCAAAATATTCTAGCCAACAAATTATCAAACATTCACCATATCAAGTGTTCAAAATGCTTGCCTTGAGCATGCAGAAATATTGGGTGCACTCCAAAAGTTTGAAATATTCATCCCCCCTTCATTTCCTATTTTCAAAAATATCTAAATTACCACATAATTCTAAAACAGTACTAAAAAGTATTTCAAATGTTTTTGAAATAAATACTAAAATAAACTAGGGAATGTTTAAGAAATAACAGAAAAAGAATTAATTTATTTAGAGCATATTTGAATTACTAATGGAATTACTAAGTGGAATATATGATTAAAAGCAATGTTTAAATGATTAAACAGAGACTAAGTATAAAAAAAATGTTCACCTAATTTAAATAATTAGAGAATGATTTTAGAAGCCTACAGAAATTTGAATCATCGAATTAGGATTTGAACTGGCGGCTGAGGAATTATTTGAAGATTTGCTGAAAAAGAAAAGGGAAAGGTCAGAGAGGCGCCCTGAGCGCTACTTAGTCACGCGGTGTCACTGGGCCGAGCCCAGCAGTCTGGCCGCGGGGAGAGGTGCTGATGACGAAGCCGAATAAGGGAAGTACGTTTCCCTCACGCGGAGACGGGCTCTGCGGAACCCGCGTCCACACACACAGCGTGCTGTGGGTTACTGACAGTGGACCCTCCTGGCCCACTGGTCAGGTTTGACCCGGTCCACCCGCACCTTCCTCCAGTGACAGAGCAGAGCGGCGCTCCGGTGATCGCCACCGGCGAACGACGGCACCGTTCGGGGATCTGGGGGCACTGCTGTGCTTAGGAGGTTGAGGCGGTCACGTGGGCACCCCCGTTGGTCGCCGGAATGGGCGGCGTCGTCGACGGCGAGCGCACCCGAGAAGCTCCGGCGGAGGCGAGTTGGGCGTTTCGCCCATGGACCATCTCCGGTGGAATTGAGAGGTGGAACGTAGTCGTGCATTCAAGTGGAAGCTTCTGGTGAAGAGAAAGGAGTGGGGGAAGCCTTGGTGGCGTCGAAACCATCAAGACAGTGGCGGAGGTCGTGGTCGCCGGAGAGGAAGGAGACGACCGTCTCTGGTCTTTCTGCTGCTATGGAAGGATCAGTGGGGAGGGAGAGAGGTGGTGATGATCCGAACGAGCTCGGGGAGGCCAATTTATAGGCGGGGCGAGGTGGTGCCGCGGCTTCCCGAACGCGGACACGGTGGCGACGCCATTTATGGAAAAACGCGGGCGGTGGCGAGTAGGCGTGGCCGGCGCGGTTAGGTGAGGCCGGTGTCCGTGCTAATTAAAGGCGGGGTCGTGCTGGCGGCCTTTGGCTGGTGCCAGGTGCCCCGGGCGGCGCCGTCCACGGCATACAGCGGCGGCGGCCATTTATGGTGGCGGGTGAGGCCGGTGAGGCCGGTGGCAGTGGTAAGCGAGGTTGGCGAGGGCGGTGGCGTGGTCGGCACCCGCGGATGAGCTCTGGTAGTTAGGAGTTAAACGAGGAGAGTCGTGGGCGAGCGGGATTCGTCGGGCGGCGGCTCCGGTCGGCGCTAGAGGCCAGGGTGGGGTGTCGGCAGGGTCCTGTGGAGTCGAGCTGATCTAGCGGAAGGCTCGGGCGAGCAGGGAAAGCAGTAAGGCAGCGGCAGGGACTCGGGTGCAAGCGCGGTCATAGGCGCGCTCTGCTCGCGCGCTAGACACGCACAGGAGTTGCTCGACGAAATGCTAAGGGCATCTAGATTGACCCACAAGAGCTACAAATCAGCAGGGTGGTGCTTTAGGGTATGAGAGAGGTTATGGACATGATGATTTGGGGAGAGTGGCTAGATGCTAATGTAGTTTAGGAGAAGATAGAATTTCTGTCATGCACACAGGGTGTTTGATAAAATGATAGGGCTAGCCAGAGACCTTTGTTGGTTGTGGTACTTGGCAGAGTTGTGTCTCCTTACAGATAATAGATGATGGTGGAGTTGGTTTGTGGAAGGAGCAAACTTGCTAGTGCAAGTTTTGCAAAAATTCACTTCTGGACAGTAACTGCAGAGAGGTGTTTGGTGGACTTAGAAAATTCAAATGGGGATGATCTTCTGGACTTAAGGGTTTAGTTGGAAGGACTAAAATATGGACAAGTTTCAGAATTTTTGGAGAAAGAAAAAATGAGGTTGTAGTAGAAACCTTGAGAATGGACAGAAATGAAAAGGAGGATGGTTCACTCAAATTTTGCAAAACACCAAGTTGGGTTTTTGCACCAAAGTGACATATAGGCATCAAAAGACCTCTCAGAATTATGGTGGAATTTTTAGAGAATTATTTATAATGGTTGTAGTGCAACAGAAGCATTTAAAATACTGAAAATGCTATTAAAAGAGTTATTTAGAGACAAGTTTTATTATGAAAATAATTTCTACTGTTATTAAACAAATAATGAAATGACTCAAGATACAACCAGAGCCCACAAAATTATTTTCCAAAAATTTACTATATGAAGAGAAGATTTTTGAAGGACAGGTATAGAAAAGGCTTAAAAATTATTAAAGAACCTAATATAATTCAAAATATTATTTCTAGCCAAATTTTATTTAATAAAAATCTGGTTAAATTTTTGGGGTGTTACACTAGCCACTCCAGGTACTATTATTTCGTTTTGTGAGTTAAAGTCAAAACTTATTTTAATCTGTTGCTTTGTACTAATACCTAGACATTGACGAACATTTTCTCTATTAAAAGACTAACTAGCCCATGTGAAAGTGCATATGGTTAGTTGAACTAATATCGGCTGCTAAAGTGTATCTCAGGATATTGGTTTCATTGTGTTCTTGACGGAGATATGCGAGTCCCCAATTCAAAAAGATCAAAGACGTGGTCGACCGGCGATACAAAGGTCTTATTTTTGATTCAATTCGAGTCATAGGAAAGACCGCACTATTAAGAGGGATTGGTGTGGATATGTGTTGTGTGGGAATGCCATTGTCAAAACATAAACACCAGCCTACCCATTCCTACCACTTAAATCCATAGTGTGCTTGCATGTGGTACTTAGAGAGCTTGCAACAGAAAGTTTCTCGGTACCCCGTGCGCACGGGGTCTTTTGATCCCCGTGCGCATGGGGTCTTGGTACCGCGTAACTCTCTGAATACCCCGTGCGCACAGGGTGCTGGCTCTCTGAGTACCCCGTGCGCAGCGGGTGGTGCGTAAATCTCTGAGTACCCCATTTGCATGAGGCTGACTTAGCCAGTGCGCACGGGGTCCAACGGGCAGAAATCCCCATCCGGCCAAGAACACTATAACCCCCTTCTTCCACCTCCATCCCTAACCCTAATGTCTTGTTGAGTTCCACCATTGCTACACCTCATTTTGCTCAATACTCTCAATCCCTCCACCCAAACTTGGGCTTGCATGATTTTGCTAGTTGCCGCCGTGTTTTTCGCACGTGTGTGAGTTGGTGTTGACGTGTGCATTCTAGCTCTGTAGAGACCATATATATGTGCTCATTTGTGTTATGTATCTTTTTTATGCTTCATTTTGAGCCAATAAAAACCATTCTTTATCGAAAAACCATGCGGCAAGGACATGCTAGAATGGACAAACCCATGAAAGACCTCACTAAGGACATGCTAGGGAAGCACAACTTTTTTCCCCGACTCGCCCGACCCGCTCCCGCGAGCGCGCGCGCGGGGGGGGGGGGTGATGATACCACAGACCTAGGGTAGGGTTACATGCCTGACCTAGATACCATACCCAAGGTCACTGTCCTAGAAGTTCAGAGACATTTCAAAGATGACAGAAGCCGCCGAATGATATGGCCCAAGAGGAAAATTCAGTCGACGGCATACCCTCACTCGGATAACTCAACTCCACTCGGAAGGATGAGGACACTCGACCGTACAAAAGCCACTCAACCCCCGAAGGTCAAAGGTCCCGCAAGGCCAGCAACGGTCGTGCATTCACTCCGCAGTAATGACAGCCTTTATCATCCTTTATTACAGGCGTGATCAATAACGTCCTGCCTTTATGTACATTGAACCCTCTGTAACGTGGGACGGCTGGGGTCCTGGCGCACTCTATATAAGCCACCCCCTCCTCCGGTACAAGGGTTCGCACCCCCTGTAACACACACACACACATACATATTCCAGTCGACCGCCTCCTGGCACCGAGACGTAGGGCTGTTACTTCCTTCGAGAAGGGCCTGAACTCGTTAACACCTTGTGTATAATCTCACCGTAGCTAGGATCTTGCCTCCTCCTACGTACCCCATATTCCTACTGTCAGACTTAGAACCACGATAGTTGGCGCCCACCATGGGGCAGGTGTCTTAGCGACTTCCGGTGAGGTTGCAAGTTTTTCTCAGATCTCCATCATCATGGTTTCCGGCGGCGGTCTGGCGTTGGGCCACGAGATCCAACTCGGCGCGCTCGTCTTCATCGTCAACGACTCCGCTTGGCTCCAAGAGGCCCCCCTCGACGTCGAGGCACTGCCCGTCCGCGAAGCAGCGCACTTCCGTGCTAGTGCCTGCGGCGTCCTTCTCCGGCAGCCGTCGACCCAGTATCGGTCGGCTCCTTCGTCGTCTGTCATCCCCACTGGTCGCTGCCGCAAGCGATCCGGTCGGTCGCGGCTCCAGCGGTGGGTGAAGCATGCGGTGGGCCGCCAAACGGCCACCCCCAAGTCGAGGCCATCGAGCCCGACGAGTACCACTATGGGCCGATCGATCTGTCGACTGGTTCCGTAGACACACTTTCTGAGTGCGGGAGCAGCGACCCCGCGGCTAAGATCCTCATGGTCGACTCACGGTGCAGTCCATCGGGGTACACTCGCGGTGGAAACGGCGGCAGCAACAACGGTCAGTCATACGACCACGACGGGTACATACCCGAGCCTCTCACTGCCGAGCAAAGGGAAGAGCTCTGCCGCCCCAACGAAGATGCACTATACACCCCCATCTTGGGGGATACTCCGGAAGCTCGGGCTGTGGAGGCCACACGCCTTGCCACCGTGACTGAGCGCGCGCGGCTGGAGAATCTTCAGCGTTCGTGATACGTCTCCAACATATCTATAATTTTTGATTGTTCCATGCTATTATTTATGAAGTCTTAGATGTTTAATAGGCTTTATCATTCACTTTTATATCATTTTTGGGACTAAACTACTAACCCAAAGGCCCAGTCCAGATTGCTGTTTTTTTGCCTATTTTAGGGTTTTGCAGAAAAGGAATATCAAACGGAGTCCAAATGGAATGAAACCTTCGCAGGAGATATTTTTGGAGAAAATCACGCGAGATAAACTTCGGGGCCAAGCCAGAGGATAGGGGGCCCACTCTCGAGGGTGGGGGGTGCGCCCCCTTCCCAGGGCGCGCCCCCTGCCTCGAGGGCAGGCCCGGTGGCCCCTGGTGCCCCTCTTCCTCCTATATATGCCTACGTACCCTAGAAACTCCATACGCAGAGAGAAATCCCTAATTCCATCGCCGTAGCTACTGTTCCCGTGGAGATCCCATCTTAGAGCTTGTTCCGGGAGGGGGATCCATCACGGAGGCCTTCTTCATCATCATCATCGCCCTCACCATGAGTTGTGAGTAGTTTACCACAGACCTTCGGGTCCATAGCTAGTATCTAGATGGCTTCTTCTCTCTCTCCGGATCTCAATACAAAGTTCTCCTCGGTCTTCGAGGAGATCTATTCGATGTAATCTCTTTTTGCGGTGTGTTTGTCGAGATCCGATGAATTGTGAGTTTATGATCAAGGTCATCTATGAAAGATATTTGGTTCTTCTCTAGACTTTTTATGTGTGATCATAATATCCTTGCAAGTCTCTTCGAATTATTGGTTTGGTTTGGCCTTCTAGATCTATAGTTCTTGCAATGGGAGAAGTGCTTGGCTTTGGGTTCAATCTTGCGGTGTCCTTTCCCAGTGACAATAGGGGCAGCAAGGCACATATTGTATTGTTGCCATCGAGTATAAAAAGATGGGGTTTTCATCATATCGCTTGAGTTTATCCCTCTACATCATGTCATCTTGCTTAAGGCGTTACTCTGTTCGTATGAACTCAATACACTAGATGCATGCTGGATAGCGGTCGATGTGTGGAGTAATAGTAGTAGATGCAGGCATGAGTCGGTCTACTTGTCTCAGACGTGATGCCTATATACAATGATCATGCCTAGATAATCTCATAATTATTCGTTTTTCTATCAATTGCTCGACAGTAATTTGTTTACCCGCCGTAGAATATCACTATCATGAGAGAAGCCACTAGAGAAAACTATGGCCCCCGGGTCTATCTCTATCATATTACTTTCCCGTTAATTTCTTGTGCCGTTGTTTATTTGCTATTTTATTAAACCAAAAATACCAAAAATATAATTATCATCTCTATCAGATCTCACTATCGTAAGTGACCGTAAAGGGATTGACAACCCCTTATCGCGTTGGCTGCGAAGTTCTTATTTGTTTGTGCAGGTGCGAGGGACTGGCGCGTGGTCTCCTACTGGATTGATACCTTGGTTCTCAAAAACCAAGGGAAATACTTATGCTACTATGCTGCATCTCCCTTTCCTCTTCGAGGGAATACAACGCAAGCTCAAGAGGTAGCAGTTCGCTCGACGATCGAGCTCGTCGATTGATTCCCGAATCCAGTCGACAGCCGCAGCAGCCGTTCCCGCGCGAACCCCAGGTATTCCGAACATCGATCCAGAACCTCGCGGCTGCGGCCCGTATCACAGATTCAATCCAGCCATCTCAGTCGGAGGCGGGGAGAGGCTTGCAGCAGATTCGGGCGCTACTCCGGACAGCTGGAGAGCAGAATGCGGCCGTTTCCTAGTCGCGCAACAGGAGTCACAGCAGATCAGTGGCGGCGGACACCATATGGTCGGCCCATAGCCCAAGATTGCCTCCACGGCGTGAGGGTCGTGGGCCCCGTCAAGAGCAACACCCGGGTCGGAACGATGATCAGTACAACCGTCGACTCGGTCACAACGATCGCTGCCAAGTGCCTACGCCTCCCCGAGGAAGGGGATCGTACTCGCCCCGGCGACACGACGGCAGGCGTCTGCGTGACGACGAGCGAAGGATCCCCACGGATCCCAGAAGATCCGGCTTCGACGCGAGATTGATCCTCGTGCAAGGCCTGGTCGACAGGAACCGAGCATACAGAGAATAACAAGGCAGAGATCGTCCGAGTGGCAGCAGAGTGTCTGTTTCTAGGCCCGAGTGTTTGAGCAATGCCATCAGGGCCGCTGAGATCCCCCCAACTTCAGATTGGCTGCGGGAGTGAGCAAGTTCACCGGTGAGTCAAAGCCAGACACTTGGCTGGAAGATTATCGCGTAGCTGTGCAGATCGGTGGTGGCAATGATGATGTGGCTATGAAGCATCTCCCCCTGATGTTGGGTGGCTCGGCCAAAGCTTGGCTAATTCAGTTGCCCCCTGGGAGCATTTTCAGCTGGGAGGAGTTGGCCAGAGTGTTTGTCAGGACTTTCGAGGGCACCTCCAAGCGGCCCGCCGGTCTGGCAGAATTACAGCATTGCATTCAGAAACCGAATGAGACCTTGAGGGATCACATCCAGAGGTGGACCACTTTGCATCATACGGTGGAGAACGTGTCCGAGCATCAAGCAGTCTACGCCTTCAAGGAGGGCGTACGATACAAAGAGCTCAACCTGAAGTTCGATCGGACAGGAGATCTGTCTTTGACTCGGATGATGGAGATAGCCAGTCGGTATGCTAACGGAGAAGAGGCAGATCGACTCTGTAGCGGCAAAAAATCAGTCGGCCAAGATGATCATAATTCCAATCGGAAGCCGAAGCGCAAAGCAAAGCCAGCAGTTCCAGGAGAGGCTGTAGTTATTACCCAGGGGAAAGGTAAAGGGAAACCTAAAGGCCCTTGGATCCCCAAGAAAGTGAAGGACCAATCAGGGAATGACGTTCCTGATCTACCGTGCACTATTCACACGAACAAGGATGAAGAGGGGAATTTGGTTTACCCCAAACATACCACTCGACAATGTCGACTCCTGATTCAGAACTTCCAGAAGGACTAGCCCGCTGAGAAGGAGAAAGAATCCGAGGAGACCGAGGACAAGGAAGGGGACGGAGATTACCCCCAGATCAACTCCACCTTGATGATTTTTGCTGATGTCGAAAGCAAGAGTCGACTGAAATTTATCAACAGAGAAGTCAATATGGTTGCCCCGGCAACAACGACATACCTAAAGTGGTCCAAGACTCCCATTAAATTCGACCAATCGGACCACCCTGCGCACATTTCTACCCCCAGGTGGCAAGCGTTGGTGGTCGACCCGGTTGCCGATGGTACGCGATTGACTAAAGTCTAGATGGATGGCGGCAGTGGCCTGAATATCCTGTATGCTGAAACCCTCCGTGTTGGGGAACGTAGTATTTTAAAATTTTCCTACGATCACGCAAGATCTATCTACCTGATGCATAGCAACGAGAGGGAAGAGTGTGTCTACGTACCCTCGTGGACCGGAAGCGGAAGCGTCAAGTGACGCGGTTGATGTAGTCAAACTTCTTCGCGATCCAACCGATCAAGCACCGAACGTACGGCACCTCCGCGTTCAGCACACGTTCAGCTTGATGACGTCCCACGAGCTCTTGATCCAGTTGAGCTTCACGGGAGAGTTTCGTCAGCACGACGGCGTGGTGACGGATATGATGTATCTACCGGCGCAGGGCTTCGCCTAAGCACTGCGACGGTATGACCGAGGTGTGTTTCTATGGAGGGGGGCACCGCACACGGCTAGAACAATTCAACTTGTGTGTCTTTTGGTGCCCCCTACCCCCGTATATAAAGGAGCAAGGGGGAGGCCGGCCGGCCCTCCTATGGTGCGGCTAGGGCTGCAATCCTACTAGGAATAGGATTGCAATCCAATTCCTAGTAGGAACCTACCAAAGAAGGAAAAGGGGGGAAGGAAAGAGAGGGAGAGGGAGAGGGAAAGAGGGGCCGCGCCCCCCTCCCCTAGTCCTATTCGGACTCCTCCTAGGGAGGGGTGCGCCACCTCCTGGCTGCTGCCCTCTCTCTCCCCTATGGCCCACCAGGTCCCACCATTCCCCCGGGGGGTTCCGGTAACCCCCCCGGCACTCAGGTAAATTCCGAAACTTTCCAGAACACTTCCGGTGTCCGAATATAGTCGTCCAATATATCTATCTTTATGTCTCGGACATTCCGAGACTCCTCGTCATGTCCGTGATCTCATCCGGGACTCCGAACTACCTTCGGTACATCAAAACTCATAAACTCATAATACCGATCGCCATCAAACGTTAAGCGTGCGGACCCTACGGGTTCGAGAACTATGTAGACATGACCGAGACTCATCTCCTGTCAATAACCAATAGCGGAACCTGGATGCTCATATTGGCTCCTACATATTCTACGAAGATCTTTATCGGTCAAACCGCATAACAACATACGTTGTTCCTTTTGTCATCGGTATGTTACTTGCCCGAGATTCGATCGTCGGTATCTCTATACCTAGTTCAATCTCGTTACCGGCAAGTCTCTTTACTCGTTCCATAATACATCATCTCGTGACTAAATCATTAGTCATTTGCTTGCAAGGATTATTATGATGTGCATTACCGAGAGGGCCCAGAGATACCTCTCCGACACTCGGAGTGACAAATCCTAGTCTTGATCTATGCCAACACCACGAATACTTTTGGAGGCACCTGTAGAGCATCTTTATGATCACCGAGTTACGTTGTGACGTTTGATAGCACACAAGGTGTTCCTACGGTATTCGGGAGTTGCATAATCCCATAGTCATAGGAACATGTATAAGTCATGAAGAAAGCAATAGCAGTAAAACTAAACGATCAAAGTGCTATGCTAACGGATGGGTCTAGTCCATCACATCATTCTCCTACTGGTGAGATCCCGTTGATCAAATGACAACTCATGTCTATGGTTAGGAAACATAACCATCTTTGATCAATGAGCTAGTCTAGTAGAGGCATACTAGGGACACTCTGTTTTGTCTATGTATTCACACATGTACTAAGTTATTGGTTAATACAATTCTAGCATGAATAATAAACAGTTATCATGATATAAGGAAATATAAATAACAACTTTATTATTGCCTCTAGGGCATATTTCCTTCAGTCTCCCACTTGCACTAGAGTCAATAATCTAGCTCACATCGCCATGTGATTTAATACCGATAGTTCACATCGTTATGTGAATAACACCCATAGTTCACATCGCCATGTGACCAACACCCAAAAGGTTTACTAGAGTCAATAATCTAGTTCACATTGCTATGTGATTAATACCCAAGAGTAATAAGGTGTGATCATGTTTTGCTTGTGAGAGAAGTTTAGTCAATGGGTCTGTCACATTCAGATCCGTATGTATTTCGCAAATTTCTATGTCTACAATGCTCTGCGTGGAGCTACTCTAGCTAATTGCTCCCACTTTCAATACGCATCCAGATTGATACTTAGAGTCATCTGGATTTAGTGTCAAAGCTTGCATCGGCGTAACCCTTTACGACGAACTCTTTATCACCTCCATAATCGAGAAACATTTCCTTAGTCATCCAGTTACTAAGGATAATTTTGACCGCTGTACAGTGATCTACTCCTGGATCACTATTGTACCCCCTTGACAAACTCATGGAGAGGTACACAAAATGTTTGGTACACAGCATGGCATACTTTATAGAACCTATGGCTGAGGCATAGGGAATGACTTTCATTCTCTCTATATTTTTCTGCAGTGGTCTGGCTTTGAGTCTTACTCAACTTCACACCTTACAAGTCAGGCAAGAACTCCTTTTTTGACTGATCCATTTTGAACTACTTCAAATTCTTATCAAGGTATGTACTCATCGAAAGTCTTATCAAGCGTCTTGATCTATCTCTATAGATCTTGATGTCCAATATGTAAGCAGCTTCACCAAGGTCTTTCTTTGAAAAACTCCTTTCAAACACTCCTTTATGCTTTTCAGAAAATTCTTCATCATTTCCGATCGACAATATGTCATTGACATATACTTATCAGAAAGGTTGTAGTGCTCCCACTCACTTCTTGTAAATACAGGCTTCACCGCAAGTCTGTATAAATCTATATGCTTTGATCAACTTATCAAAGCGTATATTCCAACTCCGAGATGCTTGCACCAGTCCATAGATGGATCGCTGGAGCTTGCACATTTTGTTAGCACCTTTAGGATTGACAAAACCTTCTGGTTGCATCATATACAAGTCTTCTTTAATAAATCCATTAAAGAATGCAGTTTTGTAATCCATTTGCCAGATTTCTTAAAATGCGGCAATTGCTAACATGATTCGGACAGACTTAAATATCGCTACGGGTGAGAAAGTCTCATCGTAGTCAACTCCCTGAACTTGTCGAAACCCTTTCGCAACAAGTCGAGCTTTGTAAACAGCAACATTACCGTCTGCGTCAGTCTTCCTCTTAAAGATCCTTTTATTTTCGATGGCCTGCCGATCATCGGGCAAGTCAACCAAAGTCCACACTTTGTTCTCATACATGGATCCCATCTCAGATTTCATGGCCTCAAGCCATTTTGCGGAATCTAGGCTCATCATCGCTTCCTCATAGTTCGTAGGTTCATCATGGTCTAGTAACATGATTTCCAGAACTGGGTTGCCGTACCACTCTGGTGCGGAACGTACTCTGGTTGATCTACGATGTTCAGCAGAAGCTTGATCCGAAGTTTCATGATCATCATCATTAACTTCCTCACTGATCGATGTAGGAATCACTGGAACAATTTTCTGTGATGTACTACTTTCCAATTTAGGAGAAGGTACAATTACCTCATCAAGTTCTACTTTCCTCCCACTCACTTCTTTCGAGAGAAACTCCTTCTCTAGAAAGGATCCACTCTTAGCAACAAAGACCTTGCCTTCGGATCTGTGATAGAAGGTGTACCCAACAGTTTCTTTTGGGTATCCTATGAAGATTTACTTCTCCGATTTGGGTTCGAGCTTATCATGTTGAATCTTTTTCACATAAGCATCGCAGTCCCAAACTTAAAGAAATGACAGCTTAGGTTTCTCATCAAACCATAGTTCATACGATGTCATCTCCACGGATTTAGATGGTGCCCTATTTAACGTGAATGTAGCTGTCTCAAATGCATAACCCCAAAAGCGATAGTGGTAGATCGGTAAGAGACATCATCGATCGCACCATATCTAATAAAGTACGGTTATGACATTCGGACACACCATTACACTGTGGTGTTCCAGGTGGCGTGAGTAGTGAAACTATTTCACATTGTTTTTACTGAAGGCCAAACTCGCTAACTCAAATATTTTACCTCTACGATCATATCGTAGAAACTCTTATTTTCTTGTTACGATGATTCTCCACTTCACTCTGAAATTCTTTGAACTTTTCAAATGTTTAGACTTGTGCTTCATTAAGTAGATATACCCATATCTGCTCAAATCATTAGTGAAGGTCAGAAAATAACGATACCCGCCGCGAGCTTCAACACTCATTGGTCCACATACATCTGTATGTATGATCTCCAACAAATCTGTTGCTCGCTCCATTGTTTCGGAGAACGGAGTTTTAGTCATCTTGCCCATGAGGCATGGTTCGCAAGCACCA
The DNA here is from genome assembly GCA_902687465.1 of Secale cereale. Taxonomy (NCBI): domain Eukaryota; kingdom Viridiplantae; phylum Streptophyta; class Magnoliopsida; order Poales; family Poaceae; genus Secale; species Secale cereale. The sequence goes on from LR738715.1 coordinate 92,389,122, forward strand.
AGTGATTCATAATCAAGTGATTCAAAAAGTCCATCACTATGGAGTTTCTTCATGCGCTTTACACCAATATGACCTAAACGGTAGTGCCACAAATAAGTTGCACTATCATTATTAACCTTGCATCTTTTGGCTTCAATATTATGAATATGTGTATCACACGATCGAGATCCAATAAACCATTTTCATTGGGTGTATGACCATAGAAGGTTTTATTCATGTAAACAGAATAACAATTATTCTATGACTTTAAATGAATAACCGTATTGCAACAAATATGATCAAATCATATTCATGCTCAACGCAAATGCCAAATAACATTTATTTAGGTTTTTACACTAATCCCGAAAGTATAGGGAGTGTGCGATGATGATCATATCAATCTTGGAACCACTTCCAACACACATCGTCACTTCACCTTTAACTAGTCTTTGTTCATTCTGCAATTGTCGTTTCGAGTTACTAATTTTAGCAACTGAACCGGTATCAACTACCCAGGGGTTGCTATGAACACTAGTAAAGTACACATCAATAATCTGTATATCAAAATATACCTTTGTTCACTTTGCCATCCTTCTTATCCGCCAAGTATCTAGGGCAGTTCCACTTCCAGTGACCATTTCCTTTGCAGTAGAAGCACTTAGTTTCAGGCTTGAGTTTTAGCTTTGGGTTTCTTCACGGGAGTGACAACTTGCTTGTCATTCTTTTTGAAGTTCCCCTTCTATCCCTTTGCCCTTTACTTGAAACAAGTGGTCTTATTAACCATCAACACTTGATGCTCTTTCTTGATTTCTACCTTCGCCGATTTCAGCATCGCGAAGAGCTCGGGAATTACCTTCGTCATCCCTTGCATATTATAGTTCATCACGAAGTTCTACTAACTTGGTGATAGTGACTAGAGAACTTTGTCAATTACTATCTTATCTGGAAGATTAACTCCCACTTGATTCAAGTAATTGTAGTACCCAAACAATCTGAGCACATGCTCACTGGTTGAGCTATTCTCCTCCATCTTGTAGGCAAAGTACTGTCAGAAGTCTTATACCTCTCGACACGGGTATGAGCATGAAATACTAATTTCAACTCTTGGAACATCTTATATTCTCCGTGGCGTTCAAAACGTTTTTGAAGTCCCGGTTCTAAGCCGTAAAGCATGGTGCACTTAAACTATCAAGTAGTCATCATACCGAGCTTTTGTCAAAACGTTCATAACGTCTACATCTGCTCCTGCAATAGGTCTGTCACCTAGCGGTGCATCAAGGACATAATTCTCTGTGCAGCAATGAGGATAATCCTCAGATCACGGAACAATTCCGCATCATTGCTACTAACATCTTTCAACTTAGTTTTCTCTAGGAACATATAAAAAATAAACGGGGAGCAACATCGTGAGCTATTGATCTACAACATAGATATGCTAATACTACGAGGACTAAGTTCATGATAAATTAAAGTTCAATTTAATCATATTACTTAAGAACTCCCACTTAGATAGACATCCCTCTAGTCATCTAAATGATCACGTGATCCAAATCAACTAAACCATGTCCGATCATCACGTGAGATGGAGTAGTTTCAATGGTGAACATCTTATGTTGATCATATCTACTATATGATTCACGCTCGACCTTTCGGTCTCCAGTGTTCCGAGGCCATATCTGCATATGCTAGGCTCGTCAAGTTTAACCCGAGTATTCTGCGTGTGCAAACCTGGCTTACACCCGTTGTATTTGAACGTAGAGCTTATCACACCCGATCATCACGTGGTGTCTCGGCACGACAAACTTTCGCAACGGTGCATACTCAGGGAGAACACTTATACCTTGAAATTTAGTAAGGGATCATCTTATAATGCTACCGTCGTTCTAAGCAAAATAAGAAGCATAATAAGATAAACATCATATGCAATCAAAATATGTGACATGATATGGCCATCATCATCTTGTGCTTTTGATCTCCATCTCCAAAGCACCGTCATGATCACCTTCGTCACCGGCGCGACACCTTGATCTCCATCGTAGCATCGTTGTCGTCTCGCCAACTATTGCTTCTACGACTATCCCTACCGCTTAGTGATAAAGTAAAGCAATTACATGGCGATTGCATTTCTTACAATAAAGCGACAACCATAAGGCTCCTGCCAGTTGCCGATAACATTACAAAACATGATCATCTCATACAAAACCGTATAACTCATCATGTCTTGACCATATCACATCACAACATGCCCTGCAAAAACAAGTTAGACGTCCTCTACTTTGTTGTTGCAAGTTTTACGTGGCTGCTACGGGCTTAGCAAGAACCGTTCCTACCTACGCATACAAAAACCACAACGATGTTTCGTCAAGTATGTGCTGTTTTAACCTTCACAAGGACCGGGCGTAGCCACACTTGATTCAGCTAAAGTGAGAGAGACAGACACTCGCCAGTCACCTTTAAGCAACGAGTTCTCATAACGGTGAAACCAGTCTCGCGTAAGCGTACGCGTAATGTCGGTCCGGGCCGCTTCATCTCACAATACCGCCGAAGCAAAGTATGACATGCTGGTAAGCAGTATGACTAGTATCGCCCACAACTCATTGTGTTCTACTCGTGCATATCATCTACGCATAGACCTGGCTCTGATACCATTGTTGGGGAACGTAGTATTTTAAAATTTTCCTACGATCACGCAAGATCTATCTACCAGATGCATAGCAACGAGAAGGAAGAGTGTGTCTACGTACCCTCGTAGACCGGAAGCGGAAGCGTCAAGTGACGCGGTTGATGTAGTCGAACTTCTTCGCGATCCAACCGATCAAGCACCGAACGTACGGCACCTCTGCATTCAGCACACGTTCAGCTTGATGACGTCCCACGAGCTCTTGATCCAGTTGAGCTTCACGGGAGAGTTTCGTCAGCACGACGGCGTGGTGACGGATATGATGTATCTACCGGCGCAGGGCTTCGCCTAAGCACTGCGACGGTATGACCGAGGTGTGTTTCTGTGGAGGGGGGCACCGCACACGGCTAGAACAATTCAACCTGTGTGTCTTTGGGTGCCCCTACCCCCGTATATAAAGGAGCAAGGGGGGAGGCCAGCCGGCCCTCCTATGGTGTGGCTAGGGCTGCAATCCTACTAGGAATAGGATTGCAATCCTATTCCTAGTAGGAACCTACCAAAGAAGGAAAAGGGGGGAAGGAAAGAGAAGGAGAGGGAGAGGGAAAGAGGGGCCGCGCCCCCTCCCCTAGTTCTATTCGGACTCCTCCTAGGGAGGGGGCGCGCCACCTCCTGGCTGCTGCCCTCTCTCTCCCCTATGGCCCACCAGGGCCCACCATTCCCCCGGGGGGTTCCGGTAACCCCCCGGCACTCCGGTAAATTCCGAAACTTTCCAGAACACTTCCGGTGTCCGAATATAGTCGTCCAATATATCTATCTTTATGTCTCGGACATTCTGAGACTCCTCGTCATGTCCGTGATCTCATCCGGGACTCCGAACTACCTTCGGTACATCAAAACTCATAAACTCATAATACAGATCGTCATCAAACGTTAAGCGTGCGGACCCTACGGGTTCGAGAACTATGTAGACATGACCGAGACTCATCTCCTGTCAATAACCAATAGCGGAACCTGGATGCTCATATTGGCTCCTGCATATTCTACGAAGATCTTTATCGGTCAAACCGCATAACAACATACGTTGTTCCTTTTGTCATCGGTATGTTACTTGCCCGAGATTCGATCGTCGGTATCTCTATACCTAGTTCAATCTTGTTACCGGCAAGTCTCTTTACTCGTTCCGTAATACATCATCTCGTGACTAACTCATTAGTCATTTGCTTGCAAGGCTTATTATGATGTGCATTACCGAGAGGGCCCAGAGATAACTCCCCGACACTCGGAGTGACAAATCCTAGTCTTGATCTATGCCAACACCACGAATACTTTTGGAGACACCTGTAGAGCATCTTTATGATCACCCAGTTACGTTGTGACGTTTGATAGCACACAAGGTGTTCCTACGGTATTCGAGAGTTGCATAATCTCATAGTCATAGGAACATGTATAAGTCATGAAGAAAGCAATAGCAGTAAAACTAAACGATCAAAGTGCTATGCTAACGGATGGGTCTAGTCCATCACATCATTCTCCTAATGATGTGATCCCGTTGATCAAATGACAACTCATGTCTATGGTTAGGAAACATAACCATCTTTGATCAATGAGCTAGTCTAGTAGAGGCATACTAGGGACACTCTATTTTGTCTATGTATTCACACATGTACTAAGTTTCCGGTTAATACAATTCTAGCATGAATAATAAACATTTATCATGATATAAGGAAATATAAATAACAACTTTATTATTGCCTCTAGGGCATATTTCCTTCACTCCGGGGATGGGCATTCCTATGTCCAAGTTGAGCGAGAGCAACATGAGATTTCACGGGGTCATCCCCGGAAAGAATGCCGACTCACTTGGTTAGATCACCCTTGATGTGGTTTTCGGCGATTCAACGCACTACCGCAAAGAAAAGTTGATAGTTGAGGTGGTGGACTTCCACAGTGCTTACCATGCGATTTTGGGCAGGACCGCCTATCCCCGTTTCATGGCTCAACCATGTTATGTGTACCTCAAATTGAAGATGCCAGGACCCAAAGGCGTGATCACTTTCACTGGAGATCGGCAGAAAGCAGAAGAGTGCTTCCAGAAAGGCTCAACAATTGCTGACGAGCAGATGGCAGCCGTAGAAATGGAAGAATACCAGAAGAATGTGGACCCGAGTGATTTGTTGCGGGCTAAGAAGCCTGCTTCCGAGTCAGCGTTCTAGTCAGCGGGGGAGACGAAGCCTGTGCATATTCACCCCACTGACCCCAGTGCAGCTCCGACTCACATCTCAACCACACTCGACAGCAAATAGGAAGAAGCGCTCATCCAGTTCCTCCGTGAGAACTGAGACATCTTCGCATGGAAACCATCCGACATGCCAGGTGTACCCAGGGGACTGGCTGAGCACCGTTTGCGAGTCGACCCGAAAGTGAAACCTGTGAAGGAACATCTCCGTCGGTCCGCCGCAGAGAAGAGGAAATCAATTGGCGAGGAGGTGGCTCGGCTTCTGGCAGCTGAGTTCATCCTTGAGATTTACCACTCCGAGTGGCTCGCCAATGTAGTTATGGTCCCCAAGAAGGACAAGTCGCTCCGCATGTGCATCGACTTCAAGCATATCAATCGGGCCTGCCCGAAAGATCATTTCCCTCTCCCCCGCATCGATCAGATCGTCGACTCGACTGCGGGGTGCAAGTGTTTGTCGTTTATGGACGTGTATTCCGGGTACCATCAGATCCGACTGTCTGGACCCGATGAAATAAAGACAGCCTTCATCACCCCTTTCAGGTGTTTTTGTTATGCTACCATGCCTTTTGGTCTCAACAATGCCGGCGCGACTTTCATGCGCATGATTCAAAAGTGTCCGCTGAAGCAAATCAGTCGGAATGTGGAAGCATACATGGATGACATCGTGGTCAAGTCACGTAAAGGTTCTGACCTACTGACTAACCTCGCTGAAACATTCGCAAACCTGAGAAGCTATGATATCAAGCTCAACCCATCAAAGTGTACATTCGGAGTTCTGGGCGGCAAGTTACTCGGTTCCCTCGTTTCCGAACGGGGAATCGATGCTAACCCAGAAAAGGTCAGCACCATCCTCCGAATGAAACACCCTGTGCGTATACACGATGTTCAGAAGCTTACTGGTTGTTTGGCCGCATTGAGTCGATTCATCTCCCGTCTTGGTGAGAAGGCATTACCTCTCTACCGACTTATGAAAAAGTCTGAAAAGTTCGAGTGGAATTCTGAGGCTGAAGCAACGTTTGAGGAACTCAAAGCCCTGCTTTCCACCCAGCCGGTGCTTGCTGCCCAAGTCAGCAAAGAGCCTCTTTTATTGTACAATGCAGCCACTGGACAAGTTGTCAGCACTGTACTCACGGTCGAGCGGGAAGAAGAAGGCAAAGCCTACAAAGTCCAATGCCCAGTCTATTACATTTCCTAAGTCTGGACTCCCTCCAAGCAGAGATACCCGCATTAGCAGAAACTTGTGTACGTGATCTACTTGACCGCCAAGAAAGTTGCACATTACTTCTCAGATCATTCAATTTCAGTCGTTAGCGATGCTCCGTTATCTAAGATTCTGAGCAATCTGGATGCAACCGGTCGAGTGGCTAAATGGGCAATTGATCTCCTTCCGTTGGATATCAAGTTTGAAGCAAAGAAAGCTATCAAGTCTCATGCGATAGCAGATTTTGTTGTCGAGTGGATCGAACTGGAGCAGCCGACTCAGATCTAGCGGATCATTGGACCATGTTCTTTGATGGATCGAAGATGCTGAACGGATCCGGTGCAGGTGTGGTCTTGGTGTCTCCCAGAGGCGACAAACTCAGTTATGTCCTGCAAATTCACTTTGATTCTTCGAACAACGAAGCTGAATATGAGGCGCTTTTGTACGGGTTGCGTATGGCAATCTCACTCGACGTCCGTCGCCTGATGGTATATGGCGACTCGGACTTAGTGCTTAATCAAGTGATGAAGGAATGGGACGTCAGGAGCCTAGCAATGACCAGTCATTGCAGTGCAGTACGAAAGCTAGAGAAGAAGTTCGAAGGTTTAGAGCTCCACCACGTGCCCAGAATCAAGAACCAGCTTGCTGACGATCTCGCGAAGATAGGATCCACTCGGAAACCTATGCCCAAGAATGTGTTCATAGAGCATCTACACACCCCGTCAGTCAAAGAGGACCCCTTAACAGAGGAGCCTCCACAACCGATAAGTGCATCTGATCCGACTGAAATTGAAGTCCCAGCCGTGGTTGATCTAATCATGGAAGTCCTGGTGATCACACCCGACTGGACAATGCCGTACATAGCGTACTTGCTTAGACAGGAACTCCCAGAGGATGAGGATGAAGCGCGTCAGATCGTCCATTGATCCAAAGCCTTCACAGTGATACAGGGTCAGCTCTACAGAGAAAGTGTCACAGGAGTCGCTCAACGCTGCATCACCCCTGAAGAAGGTCGAATGATCCTGAATGATATTCACTCGAGAACCTGTGGCCACCACGCTTCCTCTCGGACCATCGTGGCCAAGGCATACCGAGCCGGGTTTTACTGGCCCCGAGCGAATGAGATGGCGAAAGATACCATCGACAATTGCGAGGGCTGTCAGTTCTACTCCAACATGTCTCACAAACCTGCGTCTGCCTTCAAGACTATCCCGTTGGTTTGGCCATTTGCCGTTTGGGGATTGGACACGGTAGGGCCCTTCAAGACAGGCAGGAGTGGCTTCACTCACCTGCTCGTTGGAGTCGACAAGTTTACCAAGTGGATCGAGGCCAAGCCCATCAAGAACCTCGGTTCGAGCACCGCCATCAGCTTCATCAGAGAGTTGATATTCAGATATGGAGTCCCCCATAACATCATCACAGATAATGGCTCCAACTTTGACTCGGACGAATTCAGAGCATTCTATTCCTCTCAAGGTACTCGGGTCGATTACGCGTCTGTAGTGCATCCACAGTCGAATGGACAAGCAGAAAGAGCAAACAGTTTAATCCTTACAAGGCCTGAAACCGTGGCTGATGCGCGATCTCAAGCACACTGCTGGCGCTTGGGTGACTGAACTACCATATGTCATATGGGGGCTGAGGACAACCCCGAACCGATCGACTAATCGGACCCCCTTCTTCATGGTGTATGGTGCCGAGGCCGTACTGCCGAGTGATTTGCTGCACAACACCCCTCGGGTGGAGCTCTTCTCAGAGGCAGAAGCAGAACAAGCTCGTCAAGATGCAGTCGACCTCCTGGAAGAAGAACGCGAGATGGCCCTGATCCGCTCGACCATATACCAGCACGACTTGCGTCGCTTCCACTCCTGCAATGTTCGTGGGCGGGCATTCCAGGAAGGAGATCTTGTGCTCCGAGTACGTTAGAAACGACCTCACAAGCTTGCTCCAGCCTAGGAAGGCCCCTTCATCATCACCAAAGTACTGCACAATGGGGCATACCACATCTACAACGTAGCCAAGAAAAAAGATGAGCCTCACTCGTGGAATGCGGATCTGCTCCGCCGCTTTTACACTTAGGGCACTCGACCTGTCGAGTTGTAATAAGAATCTTCCAGTTTGTTTTTCAAAGACAAGTTTGAGACAATTCCGTAATGACTCCTGTCCCAAAGGCGCATGTTCTCAAATCCCCCAGTGGGTGGGCTTAGTCGCGAATCCGATTCGCCTAAGTTTCAGAAACACTCTGAGTGAAGAGCAACCCTCTCACTCAGGGGCTTAGATGCGACCCCGTGATCGCCTACATTACAAAAACACTCCGAGTGAAGAGCAACCCTCTCACTAGGGGGCTTAGCTGCGACCCCGTAATCGCCTAAGTTGAAAAAACACTCCGAGTGAAGAGCAACCCTCTCATTCGGGGCTTAGCTGCGACCCCGTAATCGCCTAAGTTACAAAAAC
>LR738715.1:92398117-92430870 GCA_902687465.1 Secale cereale
GCTGCGACCCTATAATCGCCTAAGTTACAAAAACACTCCGAGTGAAGAGCAACCCTCTCACTCGGGGGCTTAGCTGCGACCCCGTAATCGTCTAAGTTACAAAAACACTCCGAGTGAAGAGCAACCCTCTCACTCGGGGGCTTAGATGCGACCCCGTAATCGCCTAAGTTACAAAAAACACTCCGAGTGAAGAGCAACCCTCTCACTCGGGGGCTTACCTGCGACCCCGTAATCGCCTAAGTTACAAAAACACTCCGAGTGAAGAGCAACCCTCTCTCGGGGACTTAGTACGATGTGGCCCGATCCTCCGAGCTATGCCACAAGTACAATGTGGCTCAATCCTCCGAGCTACGCCACAAATACAATGTGGCTCGACCCTCCGAGCTACGCCACAAGTACAATGTGGCTCGACCGTCCGAGCTACGCCACAAATACAATGTGGCTCGACCCTCCGAGATACGCCACAAGTACAATGTGGGTCAACCCTCCGAGCTACGCCACAAATACAATGTGGCTCGACCCTTCCGAGCTGCGCCACAAGTACAATGTCCACTCGTAAGACAAAAAGATCAAAAAGCATCAAAAGCAAAGCAAGTGTATTTCAAAGGAAATCAAGTTCAGATAAAGACCCGCAGTATTCGGGTAGAAGTACTCGGGCATCGAACCCACAAACGTTTAACGGTTACAAAACCACTCGGCATTCCGAGGCAAATTGAATCAGAGCATAAAGTTTGTTCACTCTTCGGGAGGAGGAGGGCTTGCAGGCGCGACGTACTCATCCAGGTCGATCCCGTCGGCGATACGAGTGGCGGCTTCCGGGAAAGTCTCCATGAACGACTGGAACCGAAGCTTCTTTGTGTTGGCAACCTTGAGCGCAGCCAGCCTCTCCTCCTTCACCTCCTTGCAGTGCACGCGGACCAGGGACAGTGCAATGTCAGTGCCACACCAGGCGGATGATTTCTTCCACTCTTGCACTCGACCGGGGATCTTATTAAGTCGAGTCATCAGAGACTCGAGGTCGTTCTCATGCACCATCCCCCGCCAGAGCGCAGTGTCGATCCGGGACATCACCGCCTTCAATCGAGCAAGGTAGCCAGTGGCGCCGGTGAGGCAAGATTCCAGTCGCAAGATGTTCATCGCAACTTCATCCCTGACGAGGGAATTGGCGGGATCCAGACCCGTTTCGACCCGCTCAGTCTCCTCCTCAAAGTTGTGGCAGAATTCTACATAGACGAAAACATGATGAGTTAGCAATCAGAATATGAGTCGACATCTCCGATTCAGTCGGACAAAAGAACATACCTTCAAGCATGAGGAACAACTTTTTTGCAACGTCGCCCAGATAAGTCTCCGGCCCATTTTTCTTCTGCGAGAGATCCCCTACCTTCTCGTCCAGAGCAAGATTGGCCTTCTTTAGTCGCGTTGCCTCCTTGTTGGCCTCGCCAAGGGAGACCTTCAGCTTGGCGTTCTCTTCTTCAAGCTTGCCGACTGAAGCTAGCTTCTGTTCGGCAAGTTCAGTTTTCTCCCGCGCTTTCTGCCGCGCTGCCGCCAGGTCAAGATCCTTCTGCTCCAAGGCTGCCTTCATTTGATCTACAAGAGACAGCGCTAGACAGATGAACATAAGGATATCCATGGCACACTCATTTTAATACAGTCGACAAGTTCTGTACTTTTCTTACCAGATGTTTTGTCTCTGGCTTTCTTCAAGTGCTCCCTGGCCAGCTCCAGATCAAGATTGAGTTGGACTTGCTTCTTCTCAAGGTCCGCGAACTTAGCTCCAAACTCACAAGATTTCTGCAATCGGCAAAGAAGACAAACCAGTCAATAAAATGTTACGACAAGAGAGTTCTAAGACTACCGACGAGTCAAATACTCAACAGTAGTCTCGAGGACTAGACCAAGTGGGTGCACTCAGCGTGCCCCCACTGGTCCCCCCTCGACCGGATCCGTCCCGCGTGAGTGGAAGGAATTCGAAACAAGTCAACAAAATCAATTTTAAGACCATGGCCGACAGACTTCAGTCGACCATGGCCTCGGGGACTACACCCATGGGTGCACTCAGCGTGCCCCCACCGGCTCCCATTCGATCGGATCCGTCCCGCGCGAGTGGAAGGAATTCGAAACAAGTGAACAAAATCAATTTTAGGACCATGGCCAACTGACTTCAGTCGACCATGGCCTCGGGGACTACACCCAGTGGGTGCACTCATCGTGCCCCCACCGGTCCAATCGCCACAACCAGACCGATTGGATCACAAGAGCTATGTTACAAGATCAAGAACACCCCGTGGGTGGAACAACATCTTACTAACAAAGCGGAATACCATCTTACGAACAAAGCATCAATTTTTAGAACGAAGACCCCAACAGAATAACAAGTCAGTCGGAAAGGACGTACCTGGACGTTGGTCCAAAGAGCCGATCTAGCATTATAAGCAGCCATGCTAGCCTCGTATGCCGCCTTCGTCCGCTCCATCACCAGCCTTGCTTGATGGACGACCTCCTTAACCACGCTCACTGGGTCCTCCAGGACGTGATGAGTAGCAAAAAGCATAGACGGCGGGGCAGTCGGAGCAGCTGCAGGGTCCACGACTTGGACAGTGGTCGCAGACGGACGGTCAGTCGACACAGGAACATCAAAAGAGATCGAAGCCCGAACCGCGTCCACTTGTTGCTGGGCATCCGAGCCAGAGGACGTCTTCCGTCCCCTCCTTCCCGTGCCTCTCCAAGGCACCTCCTCGCGCTCCTCCTCCTCCTCATCATCAGGCAATTCGATGACATTGCACGGCGCTGCAGAAGCATTCAACCAAAAGGAAATTCAGTCGACTGACAGACTGGTGAGCGAAAACAAGGATGTTGTCGAAAAATTGTACCTGTGTTGGACGTGGCCATGTCTGCAGTATACTCGTCGGTGCGGCCCTTGTCGACATCCATAGAGGTCCTAGGAGCGGCAGCACTGAAGATTTCAGAAAACAGTCGGTAGAATAGACTGGTGAATTGACAAAGACAAATCAGACTCCTGGAACGAAAGGGGAGCAAAGGAGAGCAGCACTCACGTGGAAGCAATCAGAACATCCCCTTTGATCTTGGGCAAGGCCTTCCGAGGCTTGGAGGCAGCGACCTTGGGCTGTTTTGGGGCCTTCTCAGTCGGATCTCGGGTGGACGTCCGAGTGCGCTTCTGCACCTGGGAGCTGGAGGGGCCTGTCCTGGCGCGCACGTTCTCGGGGTCGTGGATCTGCTTGGAGCGCTTCTCGACGCGGGGTGGCGACTCGACTTCTTCTCCGCTCCTAGAATCCTCGCTCTCCTCCGTGGTCTCCTCATCGGATTTCCAGTCGGAGGCTTCACCGATACACTTCGCCTCCTCCTGAATCTGCTCTCCGTTGGGTACCGAGTACATCTCAGTAAAGATCTACAAAGAAAAGGGTCAATCAAACATCAATCAGATTCGTCAACGCCTACAAGGAATATTCAGAAAATTCACTCGGTAATCACGGCTAAACCTTGTCTGGTTCGTGGTCTGCGTCGAACGGGCGGACTCTCCTGGTCCCTCGAGGGTTATCCTTGTTCCCGGTGATGCACTTCAGGCACTGCTCACCGTCTTCTCGGCAGCCTCCTCTGGGTGGACTTGAGAGGTGTCATTGGTGCCCGAATACATCCACATTGGATGATCCCGAGCTTGGAGAGGCTGAATCCGCCGTTTGAAGAATACCTCCAGCAGGTCCATCCCGGTGACTCCGTCGTGGACCAACTGGACTACTCGCTCGACCAGCATGTCTACCTCTACTTTTTCAGCCCGACTCACAAGCAGCATAGGTGGCTGACCGACTCGATCTAGGGTAAACAGAGGGAGTCCGGTCGACTGACTGGGAGTCGGGACATCTTTGCAGTAAAACCAAGTTGACTGCCATCCCCTGACCGACTTGGGAAGGACCATGGCAGGAAAGGTGCTCCTACCCCTCGTCTGAATACCCAGGCCGCCGCACATTTGGATCACATGCGTCTTCTCATCACTCGGATTTTCCGTTTTCATGGATTGCGAATGGCAAGTGAAGATGTGTTTGAACAAGCCCCAGTGCGGTCGACACCCCAAGAAGTTTTCACACAAAGACACGAAAGCGGCGAGATACGTGATGGTATTGGGAGAGACGTGATGTAGTTGCGTGTCGTAGAAAGTCAAGAAACCGCGAAAGAAGGGATGCAGGGGCAGAGAGAAACCTCGGTCGACGTGGGTTGCGAGGAGGACGCAATCGCCCTCTTGCGGCTGCGGCTCGAGCTCATCCTCCGGCAGCAACCAAGAACCATGGGCAATCAGCCCCTCCTCCACCAGCTCCTCCATGTCTTCCACCTGCATCGTGGACTTGATCCAATCCCCCTGGATCCAACCAGGCGGAAGCTCGGTCCTCGACGTCGACCCTCGATTGGTTTTCTTCCCCTTCCCCGTCGCCGCCGCTTTCTTCGAGCGCTCCAGGGCCGCCGTCTTGTCCTTGCCCATGGGGGCGAGCCGCACACAGGCGGAGCAGTGGTAAGCGAGAGGAGGAGATGCATCAGCGGAGCAGAGGAAGGAGAAGGAATTGGGCGCACAATGACTTTGCATCGGTCGCGGCGCTCCTTTATAGCCCGACGGTCGAGTGGCTGACTGGTGGACCCGAACAATCCCGTCAAATCCCACAATAGACGCGCGCCCGATACGTGGTGAAAAAGGCTGCGCGAAAACCGAGGCATCCGAGCATATCCGATCCGATTACCGGGGCACGCCCCGTCCCGCGCGCTTCCCCTAAATTCAAATCCCGCAAAATCCGGAGGCCACAAAGCAACCAATCGTGTCGAAAGCCGCGCACCCCGCCGGCGCTCAAGATTGTGTACGAAAGTTCACTCGACTGTTCTTGAATCGATTAAGGCGACTGAGTTAAGGTTGAAAGACTGGCACGATCTCCAGATTCAAGGAAGATGCCCCAGGAACATCGAACTTGGATCGGGATCGACCCCAACCCTCTTCTTCACTCGGACCTCAATCCATTCGGGGGCTACTGATGATACCACAGACCTAGGGTAGGGTCACAGGCCTGACCTAGATACCCTACCCAAGGTCACTGTCCTAGAAGTTCAAAGACATTTCAAAGATGACAGAAGCCACCGACTGATATGGCCCAAGAAGACAATTCACTCGACGGCATACCCTCACTCGGATAACTCAACTCCACTCGGAAGGATGAGGACACTCGACCGTACAAAATCCACTCGACCCCCGAAGGTCAAAGGTCCCGCAAGGCCAGCAACGGTCGTGCATTCACTCCGCAGTAATGGCAGCCTTTATCATCCTTTATTACCGGCATTATCAGTAACGTCCTGCCTTTATGTACATTGAACCCTCTGTAACGTGGGACGGCTAGGGTCCTGGTGCACTCTATATAAGCCACCCCCTCCTCCGGTACAAGGGTTCACACACCCTGTAACACACACACATATACATATTCCAGTCGACCGCCTCCGGACACCGAGGCGTAGGGCTGTTACTTCCTTCGAGAAGGGCCTGAACTCGTAAACACCTTGTGTACAATCTCACCATAGCTAGGATCTTACCTCCTCCTACGTACCCCATATTCTTACTGTCAGACTTAGAACCACAATAGGGGGGGGGGGCGAAACCCTACCCCGACCGTCGCCAACCCCTCCCCTCCTTGATCTCCTCCCCCCGCCGCCGCCAGAGCGGACCGCCGGGCAAAGCCGGGCCGGCGCCGGTGCCGGCGGGCCTTCTTTTCCCTTCGCGCGGGGTCGGCTGGCGCCGGGCAGTCACCTTGGGTGTGGGCGCAACGCTGGGCAGGGCGCGGCGACGCGACGACGGCGGTCTTCCCAGCGATGGTGGCGGATGGTGGCGGCGCGCGACGGGCTGCAGGGGTCGGCGGAGTGTGCATGCGCAAGGTGGGCATCATTGGGGCTGTGGTGGTCCGATCCAGATCTGGCAGGCTGCTCCTCCGGCCTGCCGTTCTCGCGGGCGGCGCAGGCTGAGGCGGCGTGGTCCGGTCGTCTCTGGCGGTCCTTGGGTGCTGGAGATGGCCGGAGCGGGGGCGTGCCATGGTGGGGTGGCCAGCGGAGCCTGCGGCTAGGCTCGCCTCTCCCTGTGGTGCAGGTCGGTTCGGCGGCGCGGGACTCCCCCTAGGGGTCCCAGCGTGGATGTGGGCTACCACGGGCGTGGTGATGGCTCATGGCGGTGGTTTGGGGTGTTCAAGGCGGCGGCTGGACATCTCCGGCGTCGGCCCGTCGGTGTGCGGCGTGTGTCGACCTTCGACCCATCTTCTCGGTCGTTCTCTGCTATCTTCGTCGATGGTTGGCCCTCCCCCAGCTGCGGTCCATCACTCGTCTCGCACCGAGCAGCATGACTATGCTCGTCTCGCGCTCGACAGCAGGAGTGAGCTCGTCTCGCGCCCGGCATCAGGACTATGCTCGTCTCGGGCCCCGTGTCGCAGAACGGGGTGATGGAAGCCAGTTTTGGCCGGCCTATTTGGTCTCAGCACTGGGGGCGGCCCAGGAGTGCAAAAGGCGGGTCCTTTCCGCTCGTGTCTTTAGTTGGGGTAGCGGCGGATCTTGGGTGAGGTGGTGTCAAGGTCTTGGATGCCGGGGCGGCGGCCCTGGTGGTGGGTCCACGCGGCTCATGGGCAGAGCCCGTGGCTTGGTGCTGTGTAATGCCCTGGATGGGACTATACCTCCTACGTGTCGAGGCACGACTTAAAGGTATAAGCCCATCCTAGAATGATCTCAAGTTTGGTATATTTGCACGACTCATGTAAAAGAGGGATTAAATTGCAAAAGAAGATAGTTGGCTTACACTCGCCACTTCACACAATACATTACATAAGAAAAACATCATTCGAAAACATCACAACCCGACTACGGGTGAAGATCCAAAGAAAGATACCAAAACAACATAACGCCACAGGTCAGGATCGAATCCTAGTAGAAACCACTACTGATCGTCGAAACGTCACAAGCATACGGCCAAACTCTTCATCGAGCTCCCAGTGAAGTACTGATCCAACTCCTGCTTCAAACTCGGCTGAACCTGCATCTGGTGTTGTAGTATCTGTGAGCCACGAGGACTCAGCAATCCCATAACCATGGGTAACAAGACTAGCAAAGCTTTATGGGTAGGAAGAGGTAAAGTGGTGAGGTTGCAGCAGCGGCTAAGCATAATATGGTGGCTAACTTACGAGTACCAGAATAAGATGAGCATCTACGCAAACGGTCGAAAAAGGTGATCGCTAAAGATCCTGAACTACATACGAGTCAAACATAACCCCACCGTGTTCTCTTCTCAAAATGAAAAGAGACAGTCACGGTTACTCACACAGTTGTGTGTTTTACTTCGGATCCTCTGTCAAGTTTTCTACAACCGGACATTAACAAATTCCAATCTGCCACATAAACGCGGGTACGGCTTTCGAAAGATCATAACCCTGCAGGGGTGTCCCAACTTAGCCCATCACAAGCTCTCACGATTAGCTGAAGTGATAAATATAATATCATCACTCCTTATCTTAGGGAAAACCGATCAGGCTCGGCATCCCGGTAGCACAAGACATTTCGACAATGGTAAAACAAGTCCAGCAAGACCTCCCGGCGTGCCGACACCCTGATAGTAGCCGCGCGTATCTCGTCTCAGGCCACGACCGGATGGGACATCCTACATGACCCAATCCTCGAGTTTCCCCGTGGTGGTTCCCGCAGTCCGCCCGTTTGGGACCAACACCATCAGCACTGGCCCCCCTGCTATGTAGAATTAAGAACCCGAGGACATGACCCCCTATGCAATTAATTAATTATTAAGTTGTTATTATGAGCAAATTAAAACCAATGTTGGGCCTTGCTGGAGGAGTTTTATTCAAAGTCGAACTGTCAAGGGGTCCCCATCCACCCATCGTCTAAGGAACGCAAAATCAAGGAACATAATGCCGGTTTATCGGCGCCTAAGGTGGCATGAGTGGAACAAAACACCGAGCAAAAGGCCAAGCCTTCCACCCATGCCCAGTATATAGGTGTGTTAATAATAGTTATAGATATTGTGATATTCCAACAACAAGTTCCCTCCTGGAACAAACTTCATCTTCACCTGCAACTAACAATGTTATAAGAGGGGCTGAGCAAGCGGGTAACATAGCCAAACAGTGGTTTTGCTAGGAAGGTGTCAAGGTTAGAGGTTTCATGGCAACAAGGAGAGGGTTGACATAAAAATGGGTAGCGCGACATGTAACGATAGCATCGAGACAACTAAGCATGGCAATGGTAGTAAAGGTATCCAAGGGTATGATCATCTTGCCTGGGATTCCACAAGGGAGAAGAACGGATCCACGAAGAAGACGAAGAAGAAGCCTCACAACTCCGGAACGGAACCGAAGCTAACAAGAGAAGCAACCGGAAAGAAGCAAACAACACGGTAAACACACAAGCATAAACATGGCATACGATGCACATCCAAGTATGATGCATGTTCGGTTTAAATATGCATGGCATGGCAAAGTGCACAAACAAAACTACAAGTTAAGTGGAGCTCAATATGCAACGAGTTGCATATTGACGAAACACCACATTTAATTATTTAGTTGACTCTCGTTTATTAACAAGACAAGATTAAAAGTTTGTTAACATGGCAAGAGGTGAAGCATAATAAAACTACACTATTTTAGGTATTTTAAATGAGGCCGGAGATAACAACAACAATTCCGGAAAATCCCCATGAGCATGTTTAGCAATTATTAAAGCAACATCAATTCACACATTTTAATGTTGTTAGCATGAATGATGCGGATGACATGATCAAGTTTATGCAATTTTTATTAAAAGTTAACATGAGAGATATGAAGCACTTGTCACCGTGGTGGAAGAAAAGGTGCCACGGCAACGATCCGAAAATGATGCAACGCAACATCTCGGTTCCGGTAACTCGTTGAGAGTCCGGTGCAAAAGATGACGGAGAGCGAGTCGAACGAGATGGAAAAGGTGGGGTGATCCCGTCACCGGGTTCCCACGAGTCGGCGACGAGGCAACCGAGGAGAACGACAAAAGTTGAAACGGGAACGATGCACACAAGGGGAACATCTCATACAACACATGCAAGCATCCACGGGTCACGTCTCGGGGTTATACCTTCGGAACAAACATTCTCGGAGAGGTTCGAGGTCATCGAGGGACGTAGTGGAAGAAGTCGTTCACGGTCATCGGTAGGGGGAAGTAGTCGTTCACGTCGGCGGTAGTTGTACTCGTTCCGTTCGTAGATGTACTTGGCGCTTCCATCGTTTTCGGGCGACGGTAGTGGTACATGCCGTAGAGGGAAGTAGTTGTTCTCGTTCATCGGTAGGGGTACTTGTCGAGTCGGTCGTCGTGGTACTTGGGGGTTCTCGTTCTCGCGACGGTAGTTGAAGTAGTGGTACACTTGCTGATACGTCCAAAATGCATCACTATTTTGTATTATAATTTATCCTTATTCATTGATATATTTCACGCTATGATGATGTTCTTATGTTGTTTTGGTCTATTTTACACAGTTTGCAACTTTCTGGTGCCGGAACAGCAGACGCAGGATTCAGCAGGAAAAAGTGGATACTGAGTTGCTGAAGAAGAACACCTCCAATTTACCTGAAAATTGACAGGACGTGTTTTTCAGAAGAATAACGAAGACACGCAAAAGGGGAGTCAGAGGGGGGCCACAGGGTGCCCAGGCGGCCCGGGGGTGCCCCCCTGGCCGCGCCGGGGGGGGGGGGGCGCCTGGAGCCCCTGGCCCACCTCTGGTCGCCCCCTTTTGCATATATGTTTCCCGTCCTCCGAAAACCCTAGGCACGGGACTTTTTACGGAGTTCCGCCGCCGCTTCGAGGCGGAAACATACAGAGAAGAAAAGGGCATCTCCGGCGGGCAGATTCCGCCGGGGAGATCACCTCCCGGAAGGGGAGATCGTCGCCATCGTCATCACCATCATCACGGGCATCATCGAGATCATCATGAACATCATCCTCAACACCAGCACCATCTCCATCTTCATCCAAATCTCATCTTTCCATCGCAACTCGTGTTGTAACTTGTACTACCTATCCTCTCTACTCCATCGGTGTTGATTACTACTTTGTGGTGAATGCTATCGAGTTTTGTTGGAGAAATACTATTATGTCCAGATTGTTTATCACATATTTATCCCCTCTGATCATGATCTCTTTTATGTCTTGTGAGTAGTTACTTTAGTTCTTGAGGACATGGGGAAAGTCTTGTTGTTGGTAGTCATATGCTGTTGAAGTAATATGTGTTGTTTGATACTTAAGTTGTGTTGTCATTCTACTAGTGGTGTTGTGTGAGTCGAACACCCAACACTTCGCCTTATTAAGGACCTAGGGGAATGCATTGTGTATAAAGAATGCTTATGGTGGGTTGCCGGAGTTACAGAAACCTGAACCCCAGTTCGCACGCTTTTGCATAAGGGAATAATGGATCCTCGATCGTATTGCTATGGTTAGGCTTTTGCCTTAAATTCAATCTTGTATTTGCGGATGCTTACAAGGTGTTTAATCATAAGAGTACATTCATCTTAGTCTAGAGAGTGCACTAGCATAGATCCACCCACCAACACTTATCAACACATAACATAGTATCGATACGGAATATGGCGAAAGCACATGACTACCTCTCCCGTGTGTCCTCAAGAACGCTTTAGTCTTTATAAGTTCAGTTGCTAGGCCTCTCCTTTGCTAATAAAGGATTGGGCCACTTGTTACTTTCAGTACCTTTTACATTACTTGCCATTACATTCCCGTTGCTTATATCGAGAAAACCCCTAAAAGTTATCTTTCAGCGCTTGCAGTAATTTCTTGCTCAGAATCGCTTATCAATACCTTCTGCTCCTCGTTGGGTTCGACACTCTTACTTATCGAAAACGCTGCAACAGATCTCTTACGGTTGATGGTCATCAAGTACCGTTTTCTGGCGCCGTTGCCGGGGAGCATAGCGCTATTGGTAAAGTGAAACTGGTAAGAAAGTCTTTTTATAATTCTGTTTTTATTTTTGCTATTGCTGCTCTTTGTCCTTATGGATAACCCTATTATTGGAGCGTTGCTTGCGGGAAGACACCCCACACCTGTGGTGGTTGATCCTCCCCCTACTGAAATTGTGCCTTATAAAATACCAGCTGGCATTATCGATTATGTTTTGACTAATCGTTATGCAGGAGACAGACATCCCGGTGAACACTTGCTGTATTTGTCACGACTATGTTCATTATTTAAGCTTGCAGGTGTATCGAGGGAGTTTGTCATGAGGAAATTGTTTGTCGTATCCCTTATAGATAAAGCTTCAGATTGGTATGGGCTTCTCGATAACCCACACTTGCTGGACTGGCAGGAGCTTATGTCTCTCTTTTATACTAAATTTTATCCTCTTCATGAAATTCATCGAGACAGGAATTATATCTATAACTTTAGGTCTCGTGACGGAGAAAGCATTGCTCAAGCTTGGGGGAGACTGAAGACTCTAATGCTCAAATGCCCTATTCATAAGCTTCCCAAGGAAATTATACTTACAAATTTTTATGCCAGGCTTTCTCGTCAGGATAAGGAGATGCTGGATGCCTCCTCTAGTGGGGTATTTCAGAAGAAGAGTGTTGAAGAAAGGTGGGATCTACTTGAAAGAATCCAGAGGAACACCGAAGATTGGGAAATTGATAAAGGTATTGAACCCGCTATGTAGAGACTGATTACTTCAATACTTTTTGCTCTAAGATTGGTCTTGATTCCCATCTAGTGATTGATTTATGTAAGAACTTTGCCTCTCATGTTGATTCTTTTAAAAAGAATAGAGACCAGCACCATGCACCTTTTAAAGAAAAACCTATTGATATTTATGTTGCTGAGCCTATTTTGCCTGCAGTCATATATGAAAAGCCTCCTTTTCCCACGAGGATAAAGGAACACTCTCTTGTAACAGGCATAATAAATAAAAGTGAGAGAAGAGTTGATGAACCTGAGGACCAGATCAGGGTCGATCCTCGAGTTGCATTGATTAAAGACCTTGTTACTGATGATGTTTTGGATTCCAATATAACTTTTTGTACTGTTTCCACTAACCTTGTCACAGCCAAGAACAAAGGCCCAATTTCAGGTACTCCGGTGGTATCTGTTAAAATAGGAGATCACAATTATTATGGGCTATGCGATTTGGGATCGAGTGCAAGTGCTATTCCTTATTCACTTTATGAAGAAATCATCGGTGAGATTTCCCCTTGTGAACTTGAAGAAGTTGATGTTACTATTCATCTTGCAAATAGATCAACTATCTCTCCTATCGGAATTGTGAGGGACGTTGAAGTCCTATGTGGAAAGGTAAAATACCCTACCGACTTTTTGGTACTTGGTTCAGCCAGGGACGATTTTTGTCCCATCATTTTTGGTAGACCTTTTCTTAGAACTTGTGGAGCTATAATAGATTGCAAGAAAGGTAAAGTTTCTGTTGAATTCAATGGTGAGCCATATGAATTTAATTTTTCTAAGTTCTCTAAGCAGCCTCGAGGTACTAATTTACCTAGTGATGATAAAATTATTGAAAGTATTGCCTCTATTGCTATTCCCCCTGATGATCCTTTGCAGCAATACATGGAGGACCATGAGAATGATTTACATATGCAGGAAAGAAATGAACTAGATGAAATATTCTTGAGGCAGCCTGCTATCCTGAAGCACAACCTTCTGGTTGAACCTTTGGGAATTTTATCAAAACCGAAAGAAGACCCGGTGTTCGATCTTAAACCTCTTCCCGATACACTCAAGTATGCTTATTTAGATGAAAAGAAAGTATATCCCGTTATTATCAATTCTAACCTTTCAGGATATGAAGAAGAGCGATTATTGGAAGTACTTCGTAAACACCGAGGCGCAATTGGCTATACCCTTGATGACCTTAAGGGGATTAGTCCATCTATCTGTCAACATACTATCAACCTTGAACCTGATGCTAAACCAGTTGTTGATCATCAACGACGGTTGAACCCGAAGATGATGGATGTCGTGAGAACTGAGATTCTCAAGCTTCTAGCCGCAGGTATTATCTACCCTATAGCTGACAGTAAGTGGGTAAGTCCGGTACATTGTGTTCCTAAGAAAGGAGGTACAACTGTGGTTCCTAATGATAAAAATGAACTAATACCTCAGAGGATTATTATTGGATATAGAATGTGTATTGATTACAGGAAGTTGAACAAGGCAACCAGGAAGGATCACTACCCGTTGCCGTTCATCGACCAAATGCTTGAAAGGTTATCCAAAAATACCCACTTTTGTTATCTCGATGGTTATTCTGGCTTCTCTCAAATTCACGTTAACACTGTCGATCAAGAGAAGACCACTTTTACTTGTCCTTTTGGTACTTATGCTTACAGACGTATGCCTTTTGGTTTATGTAATGCCCCTGCTACTTTTCAAAGGTGTATGTCTGCTATCTTTCATGGTTTCTGCGGGGATATTATGGAAGTCTTCATGGACGATTTCTCCGTCTATGGAACTTCTTTTGACACAACCTTAATAAAGTTTTGCAGAGATGCGAGGAGACAAATTTGGTACTCAACTGGGAGAAGTGCCACTTTATGGTTAATGAAGGAATTGTTCTTGGTCACAAGATTTCCGAAAGGGGAATTGAAGTGGACAAAGCCAAGATCGAAGCTATTGAGAGGATGCCTTATCCAAAGGACATCAAAGGTATTCGCAGTTTTCTCGGTCATGCAGGTTTTTATAGAAGATTTATTAAAGACTTTTCTAAAACCTCGAGACCCCTCACTAATCTTCTCCAGAAGGATGTTCCTTTTGCGTTTGATGAAAATTGTAAGGAAGTTCTTGAAATCCTTAAGAAAGCTTTAATAACTACTCCTATAGTACAACCACCTGACTGGAATTTACCTTTTGAAATTATGTGTGATGCAAGTGATTTTGCTGTTGGAGCTGTTTTAGGACAAAGGGTTGATAAGAAATTGAATGTTATACATTATGCTAGTAAGACCCTTGATAGTGCTCAAAGAAATTATGCTACTACTGAGAAGGAATTCTTAGCTGTAGTTTTTGCTTGTGATAAGTGTAGGCAGTACATTGTTGATTCCAAAGTTATTATTCATACTGATCATGCTGCCATTAAATATCTTATGACAAAGAAGGATGCCAAGCCAAGGCTTATCAGATGGGTACTCCTTCTCCAAGAATTTGATTTGCAGATTGTTGATAGGAAAGGAGAAGACAATCCGGTAGCGGACAATCTTTCAAGAATGGAAGATATACCGCATGACCCCGTCCCAGTTAACGATAGTTTTCCAGACGAGCAACTTGCCGTTGTAAAAGTACAACCTCTCTCCGATCCTTGGTATGCAGATTATGCTAATTTTATTGTTGCAAAGTATTTGCCTCCAGGTCTAACGTTTCAGCAAAGAAAGAAGTTCTTTCATGATTTGAGGCACTACTTTTGGGATGACCCACATCTTTTCAAAGAAGGCCCCGACGGGATCGTGAGAAGATGCATTCCAGAACATGAGCAGAAGGACATTCTCCGACGATGTCATGATAGTCCCTATGGAGGACATCATGCCGGTGAGAGGACTGCACATAAGGTTCTCCAATCAGGTTTTTATTGGCCTACTCTCTTTAAAGATGCTAGAAATTATGTTTTAGCCTGTGATAAATGTCAGAGAGTTGGTAACATTAGTAGAAGGAATGAGATGCCTATGAATTACTCACTAGTGATTGAACCTTTCGATTGTTGGGGTTTCGATTTTATGGGTCCTTTTCCTTCTTCGCACAAGTACACTCACATTTTAGTAGCTGTTGATTATGTGACCAAGTGGGTTGAAGCAATCCCCACTGAAAGTGCTGATCACAAAACATCCTTGAAAATGCTTAAGGATGTAATATTTCCTAGGTTTGGTGTACCAAGGTATCTCATGACCGATGGAGGATCACACTTCACGCACGGAGCTTTTAGAAAAGCTTTGGCTAAATACGATGTTAATCATAGAATTGCTTCACCTTATCATCCTCAAACTAGTGGGCAAGTTGAGCTCACCAATAGAGAGATTAAGTTGATCTTGCAGAAAACAGTAAATAGAAATAGGAAGGATTGGTCAAATAAATTGGGAGATGCTTTGTGGGCATATAGAACTGCTTACAAAAACCCCATGGGCATGTCTCCCTATAAGATGGTGTATGGCAAGGCTTGCCATTTGCCGTTAGAGCTAGAGCACAAAGCTTTCTGGGCTGTTAGAGAGCTTAACGCTGACCCAAAACTAGCTGGTGAGAAGTGTCTCATGAACTTGACTTCTCTAGATGAATGGAGGAGTGAAGCTTACGAGAGCGCTAAAATGTTCAAAGAAAAGGTAAAAAGGTGGCATGATAGGAAGATTCTGAAACGTGAATTTAATGTTGGTGATAAAGTTTTGTTGTTTAGATCCCGTTTCAGGTTTTCTCCAGGTAAACTACTTTCCAGGTGGGAAGGACCATTTCATATTGAAGAAGTTTATCGGTCTGGTGCAATTAAGATTAATAATTTTGAAGGCACCAAACCTCAAGTTGTGAATGGGCAAAGACTTAAACATTACATAGCAGGAGACCCTGTCGATGTTGATGTGAATATAATATACACAACAACCCACGGAGAACATGTTGCAGCCCTGTTTCAGACGCCAGCAGAAGCAGAATAAAGAAAAGGTACATAGTACGGTAAGAAAACACCGCAAAACATCATAAAAGATCCGTATTACGAGTTTTTGAAAAATTAGTAAAATTCCGAGTCGAAGTGGAGCCGGAGACGACCACCAGGGAGTCCAGGCGCCCCCCTGGGCCGCGCCGGCAGGCCGCCTGGACACCCTGGAGCCCGTCTCCGACCCCGCTTTGGTCCGTTACCTTCCTTTCCGTGCATAAATTTTTCCTATATATTTGCCCGGGTTGTTCCGGCAACGTATCTTGCAATTTCGCGTGTTTTCTCTTCGATCTGTTTCTGCCAGGAAATCTTTCAGCTAAATTTAGGTGCCATGACTTCCCCAAGTTCCCCAAGGACACGTTCGTTGTCGACGTCATCAACCCTTACCTCGCTGAGGTGAAGAAGCACCCTCAGGTTGTTCAGATGAAGGAAGGCGTCCTTCATCAAGAAGATTTGAAGGGACCTGTCAAGGAGGGGAGCGTGCAGGCCAGGCTGGAAGAAGTGGAGCAAGAAGTCTTCAAGTACAAGAAGATGACCGAGCGTGGTGTCGAAGCTAACTTTGACATCACCAACGAGCTGAAGAACTATTTTCTGAAGGAGATGAAGGAGATGTGGGAAAAAATCGCCGCGTCTGAAGACAGAATCATAGAACTCCAAGGGCAAATTAATGATCTACATAACCAGAACTGTGAGTATGAACTAAGGTTTCTACGCATGGGTTTGGGTGCTGAATGCAGGATCCAGGAGACGAGCTTCTCATATGAGACTGGAGAACCCCTTCCATGGAAGAGTTTCGCCAAGAATTACTTGATCAACGCCAACAAGGATGATGAGTGAAATCTCCGTGGTAATGGCATTCCCTTGGCTTGTTCCAAGCTTGGGGGAGTGCCCGGTAACTTTATCTTTTACCTTTTGTCTTTCAGGAGTCAAGTAGAGTCGTATCATGTCTAGGGAAGTTATTATATGAGATAGGTGTGTGCATTGAGGTCTATCGCCCCCTTGGTGAAGAATTGTATCCGTGTGTGTGGAGTCGTCTATGATGGAATATTAATGAGAAGTTTATCGGTTCCTTTTTGCTGCACTCGGTATTCTCTTCACGCAACCGACCTTATATGATGATTCTTATGGGGAGTATTGACCTTATGTCAGGTATGGCTATGAAACTTTATTTAATCTTGGCAAATATAGCTTTGGTCATAACAACAAGCATGATTTTCTTAGAGTATCAATATAGCCAAAGCCTTTATGTTATTATGCTTGAAGTGTTATGTTGACAAGGAAGACAACTTGATGTGTTATGCTTATTTCAATGTTCATGCTTTATATTGCTTTGCATCTTAGTCATCATCAATTATCTGCTCTCTCAAAACCTTTGCTAGCCTAACTCTGTACTAAGCGGAATTCTGCTTGTGCATCCATACCCTTAAGCCAATACCTTCCATATGAGTCCACCATACCTACCTACTCGTGGTACTCCACTACCACCTCCTAAAAGTATATAATTTAATTACGTGTTATCCTTAAATGTTCAAAATCTTTTATTTTGTGCCTCTGCTTTAGCTCATGAGGAAGTAGTAGCTAATTCATGACCTTTTTGAGTTGGACGAGCTTCACCCCGGGATTGCATGTATAATGTGCAAACCCATAATACGAAAAGGAACAGGCATTGACAGCGCCCGGCTTAAAAATAATATAACAAACAAACCCTCCTTCACGCTTTGTTCATGAGAAATCAGAAAACTTTGGCAGTGATAAACAAAGGAGAATAAGAGGATGTTATCGTCCTCATACGGGAGCCGTTCCTCGAAACTTGTCCAGTTCAAGAAGTAATTGAGTTATCTATTAGCATTCGTTGACGAATCATGCAACTCTCAAAAACTTGTTTTCATTCTGTTTGATTTGAGGATAGCACATGAGTTTTCCCTACTACCCTAGAGCAGGGCCTATCTTTTAATTTTAAGTTGAGTCAGTTATTCCTACTTCCTTCTATTTCTCAAAGAGAGCAGACATTTGATGTTGATAAGGATTCATGCATATAAAGCTGCATTAAGATTTGTCATATCATATCCTTGTTGACATTATCATTTGATAAGTAAGTTGTTTGTCATGCCCAGCTAAGACGAATATCTTCCTTTGTGTTAACACTTTCACTTCTTGCTTATTAACTTGTTATTTCAAAAAGCTTCAATTAATCCCATCAAAAGCAAAAGTTAAAATTATTTGTTGTTCCTTGACCAAAGGACATGTTTGCCATGATATAATGAGTTTCTATTGGTCCTACTTTCGAATATAAGTGTTGACACTCTATCATAAGAGCCTTATGAGTTGAAGACTGCTGCTGATGATATTTGAGTTGGTGAAGAGACTATGATGCTTCTTGTCCGTATTCTATTTATCGACACTTCACTCTCTAAACTTGTGGACAGGTTTACCGAGTTCATATTCGCTTGGGGACAAGCGAGGTCTAAGCTTGGGGGTGTTGATACGTCCAAAATGCATCACTATTTTGTATTATAATTTATCCTTATTCATTGATATATTTCACGCTATGATGATGTTCTTATGTTGTTTTGATCTATTTTACACAGTTTGCAACTTTCTGGTGCCGAACAGCAGACGCAGGATTCAGCAGGAAAAAGTGGATACTGAGTTGCTGAAGAAGAACACCTCCAATTTACCTGAAAATTGACGGGACGTGTTTTTCAGAAGAATAACGAAGACACGCAAAAGGGGAGTCAGAGGGGGGCCACAGGGTGCCCAGGCGGCCTGGGGGCGCGCCCCCTGGCCGCGCCTGGGGGGCGCCTGGAGCCCCTGGCCCACCTATGGTCGCCCCCTTTTGCATATATGTTCCCCGTCCTCCGAAAACCCTAGGCACGGGACTTTTTATGGAGTTCCGCCGCCGCTTCGAGGCGGAAACCTACATAGAAGAAAAGGGCATCTCCGGCGGGCAGATTCCGCCGGGGAGATCACCTCCCGGAAGGGAAGATCGTCGCCATCGTCATCACCATCATCACGGGCATCATCGAGATCATCATCAACATCATCCTCAACACCAGCACCATCTCCATCTTCATCCAAATCTCATCTTTCCATCGCAACTCGTGTTGTAACTTGTACTACCTATCCTCTCTACTCCATCGGTGTTGATTACTACTTTGTGGTGAATGCTATCGAGTTTTGTTGGAGAAATACTATTATGTCCAGATTGTTTATCACATATTTATCCCCTCTGATCATGATCTCTTTTATGTCTTGTGAGTAGTTACTTTAGTTCTTGAGGACATGGGGAAAGTCTTGTTGTTGGTAGTCATATGCTGTTGAAGTAATATGTGTTGTTTGATACTTAAGTTGTGTTGTCATTCTACTAGTGGTGTTGTGTGAGTCGAACACCCAACACTTCGCCTTATTAAGGACCTAGGGGAATGCATTGTGTATAAAGAATGCTTATGGTGGGTTGCCGGAGTGACAGAAACCTGAACCCCAGTTCGCACGCTTTTGCATAAGGGAATAATGGATCCTCGATCGTATTGCTATGGTTAGGCTTTTGCCTTAAATTCAATCTTGTATTTGTGGATGCTTACAAGGTGTTTAATCATAAGAGTGCATTCATCTTAGTCTAGAGAGTGCACTAGCATAGATCCACCCACCAACACTTATCAACACATAACATAGTATCGATACGGAATATGGCGAAAGCACATGACTACCTCTCCCGTGAGTCCTCAAGAACGCTTTAGTCTTTATAAGTTCAGTTGCTAGGCCTCTCCTTTGCTAATAAAGGATTGGGCCACTTGTTACTTTCAGTACCTTTTACATTACTTGCCATTACATTCCCGTTGCTTATATCGAGAAAACCCCTAAAAGTTATCTTTCAGCACTTGCAGTAATTTCTTGCTCAGAATCGGTTATCAATACCTTCTGCTCCTCGTTGGGTTCGACACTCTTACTTATCAAAAACGCAGCAACAGATCCCTTACGGTTGAGGGACATCACTTGCCGACGAGGTACTTGACGATTCCGGTGACGGCGGTAGACATCCGTGCGTAGAGGTACTTGTTCGGGCTGCCATCGTAACTCGTTGTAGATGTACATGTACAACCTGGCACTTAGCGAAAAGAAAACAGCAGCAACAAGGCAACAAAACGGCAGCAAGGAGGCAAGGGAAGCATCGGTCTTGGCGCGCCGCTGGCCGGAGCAGAGCCACGGAGGAGCAGCGAGGAGGACGACCAGCAGGTGGAGGAGGGACTTGGCATAGCAGCCGAGAGCTTCACGGCGGCGGCTTGAGGCGGAGGGCCCCGGGAATGGATCAACTTGGCGAGGGAAGGCGCTGGACGAGGCACCAGGGCAGAGAAGGCTTCACGCGACCATGGCGGGGCAGGGTCGCTGGCGGCACGGACGACGCGGAGATGGACGGATCCAGGCGTCGAGGCAGGGGCCGGGGCGCGTCGTCGCGTCGCACTGGACGTGGAGCCATCGGGGAAGGAGCTGGCGGCGGATCCTGGACGCTGGCTCTGGCGGGTAGGAGGAGGACGCGGTGCGGTGCATCGGGCGGCCGCGGCGAGCTGGCCGACGAGGCCTTGGCCTGGCAGCACGGAGAAGAGGACGACGGCGGGCGCTGCGGCCTGGAGAAAGGACGGCGGAGCGGATGCTGATGCGCACGGCGCCGCACTGGAGGACGAGGAGCGACGCGAGGAGATCGATGGGTCGGGACTTGTGCGAGCGAGGGAATCGGGCGCATCGAGGGACTCGGGAGGAGGTGACGAGGGGAGAGGAGAGATCGAAGGAAACGGGCTCGACGCTGAGGGAGACGAGGGGAGTGGCGGCTGCGAGGGAGAGAGCGAGGGGAAACGGGTTGGGGAGAGTCGCTAGCTAGGGTTGGGGAGCGGGCCGAGATGGGCCTGGAGGGGGAAGGATGCTGGGCCGCAGGCCAAGGAGGGAAGATGGCCGTGGGGGAAGTGAGGCTGGTTGGCCTGAAGGCCAGGGAGGCGGGGCCTCTGGGAGGCAGTTGGGCCTGAGGCCTGGCTGCTCTTGCTGCTAGGATCTTTTAATTAAAGAAACGAAGCAGAAACAATTAAAAGAAGAGGAAAGAAAAGAAAGGTTAGGGGAAGATTTAGCACAAGGGACTAATTTTCTCGGGCTCATAAAAATGAGCACGGTCCGAGAAAATAGAAAAAGGCATGATCGAAAAATAATTCAAACACATTTGAATTTAATTCAATTGGGTTTGAACTAAGACTTGATTATTGAAGTGTCCAAAAATGTTCGAATTTTCGGAGGAACCTCGAAACAACGGAAAAGAATTATTGGCAAGGTTTTTGAAGGAGAAACTCGAAGTAGGAAAAGCATGGGGAATATTTGCAAGTGTGTTTGGGTTAATTCCAAACAAATGGAATATTTAATATAGCTCCCTAATAATATTGAGAGGCTTTTATATGTTATAAAGAGAAGTCATTCTTCCCTCGATTTAAATGGACCGAAGGTCCACACAATTTATTTAAGTTGAGAAGCAAAAATAAATATGACATGATGGCATGATGACATGATGCAATGCAAAAATAAATAACACAAGCACAAAAGAAACACACGGGCAACCCGGAACATATGGAATCTTCTAGAATCTTCTGGGACGTCGGTCTTCGGGCGTCACAACTCTCCCACACTAACAGGGGATCTCGACCCGAGATCCTAGAGATGGCACCGGGTAAAAACGAAAAAGAAGATGTAAACAAAGTTGCTTCTTTGACAGACGAGTGAAACCAAAGAACCTTGAGAGTTTGAGCAAAATGAAAGAAGAATAGAATGGAGATGAACGAAGATGAAACACTCCGTTAGAAAAGACGAACAAGGAGCATTATAAGAACCTTGTAGGTTGAAAGACATGAAACAAGAGCTCACGAACCAAAAGAATATGAAACTGCAACGGTATAGCCAAGGAAAATGAATGACAAAATTCGGACAGCACTCCGACTGAAAATGGAAGGAATTAACAAGAACTTGAGGAGAAGGAATGATGTTGACGAAATCGACAGCACACTGCCTCTGAAACAATTAAAAGAATGGCACAAGGGGTAAGAAAGACTCAGACAGCACTCCGGTTAAAAGATAGGCAAAACTTGATAAGATGAGGGATCTGAGAAGAGGACACAACACTCCGGTTAAATGATAAGCAAGGGAAAGAACATGATGTCGATAAAACGAACTGATGGTTTGGAGAGAGCAACACCACAAAGCCTCCGGAATGAAAGAATATATGCTAGGTCGTTGGGAAGAAAGAACGGAGAAGAAAATGACAATTTCTCTCAAAATTGAATTTGAAAGAGCATCCTTACGAAGAAGGGTTGAACGGAGTTGTTGGAAAATTAACAACGAAAAGAATAAGCTCATTGTGGGCTTATGGAAAACATCGCAAAATTATGAGGTGACAACCGGCCACTGACGAAAACATTTGATTTGACTGAGATCAACAAGGAGATGAAAAACTTATTTCACCAGAAGGATAATGAAGAACTTGGGTCATTTATAAGCACCATAATTAGCAACAATCCTTAGGGAAAGCTTTTAGGTGAATTATAACCCAAGATGACTCCAAGGGATAAAAATGAGGGTTGAAAGGATCTCCTAAGAGAAGAAATGATGGTTTTAAATAACTCATTCTTGATAACTCATGAATCATGAAACATGAAGGAATTGTCAAGAATGACATAACACCATCTGAAAAGATAAGGTAGAAAGGATTGCAATTGGAAAGTATGATGAAGAATGCTTGAGCTCCAACAAGAATCTTGATGAAGACTTCGAGGATGAATTAAATGATGATGAACCACCATGAAGAACTCCGGTAATGAAAGCATGAGAAGTGAAAAATGAAAAGAATAAGATTCAAGGCCTGCGGTGAATTAGATGGAGCTTTGAAACAATATAATTAAATAACTTGGAGTTCCGGAAACAAGATGAAGAACTTAGGACCAAGAATATGATATGATGAACAAGCTCCGGAAAAAAGAGATTAAATCACCTTGAAGGAATAAGAATGAGAATTATGTTACGCATCTCCTACATCAATTTAAATTGACGACAAGCAAAGGATTTGGCATACTACTTATTCTCGTTGGATAGAATTAAAGAGAGATCTAGCACAAACTTGGGTAATCTTCAACGAAGCACCGGTAGGATTGTGAAAAGAACAAATGAATTAAAACGATAACAACGGAAGGGTAATCTTGAACGAGCCACCGTAAGAATATGGAGACGAACGAAGAGGCAACAATGAAGAATAGTTGGAGGACGAAGTTGAAAATTGAGAATGAAGAAATATTCTGAAATGATGGCCTTCGGAGGATCACAATAGGAAGAATTCATGAAGAATCTTGAGAGAACGGATAAGGATTCAAGAGGAACTCGTCTTCGAGTCTTCAAAACTGAGAAGACTAGAAATGTCATAAGAATTGTTGAGGCACTCCGGAATGAAGAATTAAAAGGTTGAACCAAAGGTGAAAAGAATTGAAAGCGGTCCTGAAGAAGGACTGTGACTGATGGGAATCATTCTTACGTCACACTTTAAAAGAATTTGAGTATAACTCCAGAAAAATTGGAAGAGTCAGGTAAGATCCTGGGAAAGACCTGTGGGTTAGGGCCCACTAAAGAAATCACCGTTGAAAAGATTGCTTAAGAGATATTACCCCGGTTGAATTAAATGGCTTGAATAAGATAACAATCCTCAAAAAATATAGCTTGAACGGATTAAGAATGGAATTATGAATCTTCAGCACTCCGGATATGAATAGCAAGAGGAGAATGATTAATTGGAGCACCGGAATAAGAAAGCATTTTGAAATGAGGAAAAGGATAAGATCAACACCGAAATCTTGAATTACATCCACCGGCATAATTTGAGAACAAAAGAATGATGAACTTGAAGCTCTTGAGCAACTTCACGATAAATCACCGGATAAGAACATAGAAGGAAAAGAATGAAGAAATATCACATGAATAAAATGGATATTTCATTTGAGAATTTCTTGCTTCGAGTAGAAGAAGGGTGGGAGGGTGGGGAAAACAAAGACAACTTGGGATGAATGAAACAATACACCGTCAGATTTCTCAATGACGTCCGTATGGAATAACTTGAAGAGAAGACACACCGGTTGAAAAGGATTAACATGAAAAATCTCGATGGTCAAGAAGAATTAGCACTCCCATAGAAATATGAGAATACCGACTAGGAAAGGTATGGAATCAACATTTGACATCGAAGCAACTCGAATACCAGAATCAAAACAAAACAAAGGATAGATATGTTTATGAAGAAGATTATGTTGCAGCATATCTATCCGAACAGAGAATTGAACGAATGAATTCCGCAGGTACATCAACTTGCCGAGAAGCCACTTGGAGAACAAAATGAAAATAAAAAGGAACAAGGAACAGATAGGACAAATACAAGATAGAAGTTTCGTCCGACATATTCGTGCTGAAAGCTCAAGGAACGTGTTACAAAAGGGTTTTGCAATCCCCGGATCAGTATAGCCAAGGACCCTTTAAGATGCAACTCCCGATCAGAACAAGCCCATAAAACCACTTCACTCAATGTAGAACCCCGAACTTCATATCATGCATCCGTTGGAAGAATGCCTAGAACTACTGGATGAACCCACCTATTAATTTTCGAAAGTTTCCAGTTATGCAATCAGGTGTTGGGAATACAGGGGAAGCACCGCGCACTCAACTCTAATCCTACATCCAGCTGTATCCATCCTTCAACACATAACCAGTCTTTCTCGGAAACCGTTTACCTCGGACCTTCCAAACGCATCCACTATACAAGCTATGGCAATACTCCCGAACTACCTCCCCAGTACTGGGTGATGTCGGGGTTATCTTTCCACTAACCGCATAGGAGAGTTTTCGATGTCGGCCGTCTTAAGTATTCTAGTACTGCCGCGATGGATTTGTGACGACAACACCTCGGAGCTCAACTCCCCGGGACACTGCAACAACCCCTAATGTCAGGAGGCATCGAGAACGATGTTCTCGTCACAAAGACATCGGAACAATCCAAACAATACTCGCGAGATCCTAAAAAAACAATCCAAACAATGCTCTGATACCAACTTGTAATGCCCAGGATGGGACTATACCTCCTACGTGTCGAGGCACGACTTAAAGGTATAAACCCATCCTAGAATGATCTCAAGTTTGGTATCTTTGCACGACTCATGTAAAAGAGGGATTAAATTGCAAAAGAAGATAGTTGGCTTACACTCGCCACTTCACACAATACATTACATAAGCAAAACATCATTCGAAAACATCACAACCCGACTACGGGTGAAGATCCAAAAAAAGATACCAAAACAACATAACGCCACAGGTCAGGATCGAATCCTAGTAGAAACCACTACTGATCGTCGAAACGTCACAAGCATACGGCCAAACTCTTCATCGAGCTCCCAGTGAAGTACTGATCCAACTCCTGCTTCAAACTCGGCTGAACCTGCATCTGGTGTTGTAGTATCTGTGAGCCACGAGGACTCAGCAATCCCATAACCATGGGTAACAAGACTAGCAAAGCTTTATGGGTAGGAAGAGGTAAAGTGGTGAGGTTGCAGCAGCGGCTAAGCATAATATGGTGGCTAACTTATGAGTACCAGAATAAGATGAGCATCTACGCAAACGGTCGAAAAAGGTGATCGCTAAAGATCCTGAACTACATACGAGTCAAACATAACCCCACCGTGTTCTCTTCTCAAAATGAAAAGAGACAGTCACGGTTACTCACACAGTTGTGTGTTTTACTTCGGATCCTCTGTCAAGTTTTCTACAACCGGACATTAACAAATTCCAATCTGCCACATAAGCGCGGGCACGGCTTTCGAAAGATCATAACCCTGCAGGGGTGTCCCCCTCCTGGAACGAACTTCATCTTCACCTGCAACTAACAACGCTATAAGAGGTGCTGAGCAAGTGGGTAACATAGCCAAACAGTGGTTTTGCTAGGAAGGTGTCAAGGTTAGAGGTTTCATGGCAACAAGGAGAGGGCTGACATAAAAATGGGTAGCGCGACATGTAACGATAGCATCGAGACAACTAAGCATGGCAATGGTAGTAAAGGTATCCAAGGGTATGATCATCTTGCCTGGGATTCCACAAGGGAGAAGAACGGATCCACGAAGAAGACGAAGAAGAAGCCTCACAACTCCGGAACGGAACCGAAGCTAACAAGAGAAGCAACCGGAAAGAAGCAAACAACACGGTAAACACACAAGCATAAACATGGCATACGATGCACATCCAAGTATGATGCATGTCTGGTTTAAATATGCATGGCATGGCAAAGTGCACAAACAAAACTACAAGTTAAGTGGAGCTCAATATGCAACGAGTTGCATATTGACGAAACACCACATTTAATTATTTAGTTGACTCTCGTCTATTAACAAGACAAGATTAAAAGTTTGTTAACATGGCAAGAGGTGAAGCATAATAAAACTACACTATTCTAGGCATTTTAAATGAGGCCGGAGATAACAACAACAATTCCGGAAAATCCCCATGAGCATGTTTAGCAATTATTAAAGCAACATCAATTCACACATTTTAATGTTGTTAGCATGATGCGGATGACATGATCAAGTTTATGCAATTTTTATTAAAAGTTAACACGAGAGATATGAAGCATTTGTCACCGTGGTGGAAGAAAAGGTGCCACGGCAACGATCCGAAAATGATGCAACGCAACATCTCGGTTCCGGTAACTCGTTGAGAGTCCGGTGCAAAAGATGACGGAGAGCGAGTCGAACGAGATGGAAAAGGTGGGGTGATCCCGTCACCGGGTTCCCACGAGTCGGCGACGAGGCAACCGAGGAGAACGACAAAAGTTGAAACGGGAACGATGCACACAAGGGGAACATCTCATACAACACATGCAAGCATCCACGGGTCACGTCTCGGGGTTATACCTTCGAAACAAACATTCTCGGAGAGGTTCGAGGTCGTCGAGGGACGTAGTGGAAGAAGTCGTTCACGGTCATCGGTAGGGGGAAGTAGTCGTTCACGTCGGCGGTAGTTGTACTCGTTCCGTTCGTAGATGTACTTGGCGCTTCCATCGTTTTCGGGCGACGGTAGTGGTACATGCCGTAGAGGGAAGTAGTTGTTCTCGTTCATCGGTAGGGGTACTTGTCGAGTCGGTCGTCGTGGTACTTGGGGGTTCTCGTTCTCGCGACGGTAGTTGAAGTAGTGGTACACTTGCCGACGAGGTACTTGACGATTCCGGTGACGGCGGTAGACATCCGTGCGTAGAGGTACTTGTTCGAGCTGCCATTGTAACTCGTTGTAGATGTACATGTACAACCTGGCACTTAGCGAAAAGAAAACAGCAGCAACAAGGCAACAAAACGGCAGGAAGGAGGCAAGGGCAGCAGCGGTCTTGGCGCGCTGGTGGCCGGAGCAGAGCCACGGAGGAGCAGCGAGGAGGACGACCAGCAGGTGGAGGAGGGACTTGGCACAGTAGCCGAGAGCTTCACGGCGGCGGCTTGAGGCGGAGGGCGCCGGGAACGGAGCAACTTGGCGAGGGAAGGCGTTGGACGAGGCACCAGGGCAGAGAAGGCTTCACGCGGCCATGGCGGGGCAGGGTCGCTGGCGGCACGGACGACGCGGAGATGGACGGATCCAGGCGTCGAGGCAGGGGCTGGGGCGCGTCGTCGCGTCGCACTGGACGTGGAGGCATCGGGGAAGGAGCTGGCGGCGGATCCTGTCCGCTGGCTCCGGCGGGTAGGAGGAGGACGCGGTGCGGTGCATCGGGCGGCCGCGGCGAGCTGGCCGACGAGGCCTTGGCCTGGCAGCACGGAGAAGAGGACGACGGCGGGCGCTGCGGCCTGGAGGACGGACGGCGGAGCGGATGCTGATGCGCGCGGCGCCGCACTGGAGGATGAGGAGCGACGCGAGGAGATCGATTGGTCGGGACTTGTGCGAGCGAGGGAATCGGGCGCATCGAGGGACTCGGGAGGAGGTGACGAGGGGAGAGGAGAGATCGAAGGAAACGGGCTCGACGCTGAGGGAGACGAGGGGAGTGGCGGCTGCGAGGGAGAGAGCGAGGGGAAACGGGTCGGGGGAGAGTCGCTAGCTAGGGTTGGGAAGCGGGCCGAGATGGGCCTGGAGGGGGAAGGATGCTGGGCCGCAGGCCAAGGAGGGAAGATGGCCGCGGGGGAAGTGAGGCTGGTTGGCCTGAAGGCCAGGGAGGCTGGGCCTCTGGGAGGCAGTTGGGCCTGAGGCCTGGCTGCTCTTGCTGCTAGGATCTTTTAATTAAAGAAACGAAGCAGAAACAATTAAAAGAAGAGGAAAGAAAAGAAAGGTTAGGGGAAGATTTAGCACAAGGGACTAATTTTCTCGGGCTCATAAAAATGAGCACGGTCCGAGAAAATAGAAAAAGGCATGATCGAAAAATAATTCAAACACATTTGAATTTAATTCAAATGGGTTTGAACTAAGACTTGATTATTGAAGTGTCCAAAAATGTTCGAATTTTCGAAGGAACCTCGAAACAACGGAAAAGAATTATTGGCAAGGTTTTTGAAGGAGAAACTCGAAGTAGGAAAAGCATGGGGAATATTTGCAAGTGTGTTTGGGTTAATTCCAAACAAATGGAATATTTAATATAGCTCCCTAATAATATTGAGAGGCTTTTATATGTTATAAAGAGAAGTCATTCTTCCCTCGATTTAAATGGACCGAAGGTCCACACAATTTATTTAAGTTGAGAAGCAAAAATAAATATGACATGATGGCATGATGATATGATGCAATGCAAAAATAAATAACACAAGCACAAAAGAAACACACGGTCAACCCGGAACATCTGGAATCTTCTGGAATCTTCTGGGACGTCGGTCTTCGGGCGTCACATGCTGCCCGGTTGCCACGGTCATGTGGGCGACGTGGTAGCCGGGGTGTGGCATTTGGTAGCGGTGAATGGTGGCGGGGGTGAAAACCTGCTCTATCTTCGGACGGACCGGGGACGGCGAAACTCGTTCCCTTCTTGAAGGCGTCGTCGCGGCTCTCATTGCTCGTCGTGTTGCTCCAGGATAACTCTGATCCTCGGATCGGGCGGTGGCGGCGCACCGGTGTCGTCCCCTTCTTGAATGCGCCGCCTTGAAGCCCACGGTTCGTCATATGTGGCTTCACCTCCTCGCGTAGTGCTAGGGATGGTGTTGCTGTGCTCATCGCCTATGTATCCTGCCTTGAGTGTGTGTGCGTCTATTGTGGGGGTGTGCGTTTATATCGGATGTTGTTGATCATAGCTTTATATGTAAAGCGGGGCGAAAGCCTTTTTCGATAAGAACATGCTAGAATGGATAACCCATGGAAGACCTCAGCACCGTCGTGCGGGGTCTTAACAGTTTGGGGCACCATTGGATTTGTTTGGCGTCGATGCTTGCCTTTTCTTAGCATTGCCGTATAATAAATAATGTATGATTGTGTGCATCAATTTAATAAAGGCAGAAGTTAATCCTCCTTTTCGTAAAAGGAAAAATATATTAAAAAAGTTCTGCACGCGATGCAGGTGGACTGAGTATACACTGTGAATTCTATAGATGATTTAACATCGAAGCATTGCCTATGTCTTAGATCCGAATGAGACAGTGATTTGCAGGCTAGAATGCAGAGGCAATATCAATAGACTTGGCTTTCGACAATTCTCCAGCCACGGTCTAACACACAAATTACATCAAAGTTTACATATTCATTCATACTTTTGCGTTGCCAGGAGCATGCAGTTGTCACAACACAAATTAACAAATCTCAGTAACAAGCACAATGCACACAGTTGGTCACACGGCATATAACAACATAACAACCTTAGAATTATATGGTCACACTGGACTAACTGAATACTTGAAT
Organism: Secale cereale; assembly: GCA_902687465.1. NCBI lineage: Eukaryota > Viridiplantae > Streptophyta > Magnoliopsida > Poales > Poaceae > Secale > Secale cereale. The sequence goes on from LR738715.1 coordinate 92,427,714, forward strand.
AGAAAGCTGTCGTTCCTCTGAAACCAACAAACCGACTAGAAAGCTATTGTTCTCTGAAACCAAGTCAAAAGTTCAATACTTCAATCATTTGTGCTTCGGTAGACCCCCCCTAAACACAAGGACGGCTCAGATTAGCCCGTACCTCTTCATAGGAAGGGGCATGATAGTCATATTTATAAATTCTTCGCCGTATATATACGCTAAACATTTTTTTAGTCCATGAATGAAAGCTGGCATCCTCCCGCGCTGGATCGGCCCATGCATCATGTTTTTTATTTTTCTAAAACAGCAAAAATTAAATAAGTGCCGAAGAGGATTCGAACCTCCCTCCAGCAGGGATTAGCACAGGCGCACTAACCAACTAGGCAACTAAACAGCTTGTGCTGGATTATATTTTTGACTAACAATAGAACACCGGTAAAGCGCACTATATTCTGTTTGGTTTTCTTTTCCTCTTTATTTTTTCCTTTTCTTTATTTGTTTCCCTTTTCTTTCTTAAATGCGTAAAGATTTTATAATTCGTGATTTTTTTCAAAAATGAAGAAAAAAATTCCAAGTCGTTAATTTTTCTTCAAAGTGGGTGCATTTTTTTCTTCCAAAATGGTGAGGTTTTCCCCCAAATTCGTGTACTATTTCTCAAATCTGTGATTTTAAAAAAATTGAAATTTTTATAAAAATGATGAATTTGATTTTAAAAATCAATGAACTTTTAAAAAAATGTATTTTTTACAAAATCGGTAAAGTTTTATTTAAAATGGTTCTTTTATTTTGATTTTTTAAAATTAATGATTTTTTTATCCGAATTTGTGAACTTTTCCCAAATTTGATGAAGTCTTGTTTTACTTTTTCTAATCAATGAGCTTTCTTAAAATCCAGTGGACTTTTTAATTTTTTTGTGAATTTTCTTGAATTCCTAATTATTTATTTTAAAAATTATCTATAAGTCAATGATCAAGTTGTAATAAAAATCCCTCCTCTTTCTTAATGAGTGTTCTTTGAAATTTATCTTGGATGCTTGGCATGGTGATACTAGTGTGTGAAACAAATTTGAGTTCATTTTATTGATGTGAAAAAAGTGCACCCAGACTTGCCCTACCAGCCTACCCGAGCCATCACCTTTGAACATGATATGCTTCTTGCCATGCACGAAATGACACCAAAACTTATCAGTATGTGGCCATGCTCATGGCTGGCCTTCATGCAAAATTTGAAGGAATTCGGACACCTAACACACATTGTGTCACGTTCGGTTAGTGTTTTAGGATTTTTTTCGCGGGAAAACCGTAGTAAATGCATAAAAAGTCGGAACTCAATTAAATTTATCATGGATGCTTTGCATGGTGATATTAGTGTTTCGAAAAAATTGGTTTTATTTTATTGGTGTGAAAAAAAGTGCAACCAGACTTGCCCTACCGGCCTACTCAAACCACCGGCTTTGAACATGGTGTGCTTCTTGTCATGCATGAAATGACATCAAATTTTGCAAGCATGTGAGCATGCTCATGGCACGCCTCCATCGAAATTTTGAAGAAATTTGGACTCGAACGCATGTTGCGTCAAGTTCGGCTAGTGTTTTAGGGGTTTTCACTACGAAAACCCTAGAAAATGTATAAAAGGTCAGAATTCAATGAAACTTATCATGGATGCTTGACATGGTGATACTAGCGTGTGGAAGAAATTTGGGTCCATTTTATTTATGTGAGTATTTTTTGAAAGAAAAAAGAATAAAAACGAAAAACAACAAGAATGAAAATAAACAAAAAATAACAGTAAACCGGTCGCTGAATGATTTATTTTCCTTTTCCTTTTTATAATTAACAGATGCTCAGAAACTTTAAAAGTGTCTAGTTCTTTTATGTGAGCATGTTCCTATTTAAACAAACAATAAACAAACATTTTTTCTATTTTAAAGATGTTCAGAAATTTATCATATTGATGTGAGCATTTCTATTTAAACAAACAATTTTTGGATATATTTGTACTATTTTCTTAAAAAGCGAATACATGTACTTTATGTACAAAATTTTAGAAAGCGATTTTTAATTAAAAAAACAATAAGTGTGAATTTTTTTAGAAAATAAAAAGAAACAAAAATGAGAAAAACAAATAGAAAAAACGAAAAAGAAATGGTGATAACAGTACCGATTCAACAATGGGCCAGCCCAGCCGCAAACTGAAGTAGAAGAAAACAAAAAAAGAAGTAAAAACATACAAGCATTAAGTTGTTCTAGTTGGTTAATGTGGTTTTCCTCAAACCAAGAGGTCTTGAGTTCGACACCTGATGCCTGCGCTATTTTTTGAAATTTAATAAAAAAAGTGGGTATGATGTCTCGTATTGTGTCACATAAGCGTATGAGTATACGGTTTCATGAAATGACTATACCGCCCTTATACGGTTTGTGGAGGGGGGTCTACCGAAGCAGGCCTCTACTTCAATATCTCTCAAAAGGTTCCAGCATTTCTCCACAGAAACATGGCCATTATCCATGCAGCTCCATAATTCATCTACTCTGCAAAGTGGTCAAACGTTAGTGCTTTAGTCCGCCGCAGTAATAACGAGACAATGCCTTCACATATGACGAGCCAATGGCATGTGGCTCTATGTGGCAGACTCATCCTCTGAAGTAATGAATAAGCTGATATAATTACTAAGAGTGCATGTAAATAATACGCTGATCACAAGAAAACTAAAATATTATAGATGCTCTAGCAACCTACTTGGTTCGACGTCGACCTGAACTCAACCGCAAACAGCCTGGCCATTAAACTCAAGAAGTTTACACCCTCTGGAGTGCTTAATTTGTTGTTTTAGTCTGTGTGATTGTGAATATAGGCATGCAGCAGTTGGTATCATGTACGTGCATACTCTGAATACATGATCTGAATACATCTAGAAAAAAGATAGAAATATAAATACTATCCGAAATAGTGCAGGGTGGAGTTAGAAACCCTATTTTGCCTTCTCCTTTTGTTACTACTAAAGCATATTCTCTTTCTAGTTTCGCTAAGTTTTTATGTTCCATCCCCTATTTGTAGTTTCTTTCCATGTGAGTGCAGGCGATCCAGTGGTAGTCTGTACCAGGGAAAAAGCTGAATAATTGTTGGAAGAACAGTCTACCCCTTTGAGCAACCGAAACTGCATGCTCTTAATTACCCC
>LR738715.1:92432689-92482223 GCA_902687465.1 Secale cereale
GGAGGAGGACGGCAGGGAGCATCTCTGAGAGGAATATTCGTTTTTACAGTGCCGTTTGAAGGGTCTGTTCCACGGGAGGTAAAATCGACCCTTAAAACACGTTTTCTGCGACCCTTATCATGGTTTTAAAGGCCCGCGAGATACTCTAACCCTCTTAGTTGCTATGTCGTGTCTTTTAGTCAACTGGTCCCAATACTATTCTAACAACTTGATTTTTTATGAATCTTCCAGTTGTTTGATTATTGCTGATAATGTGCTATAGCAACGACGACATCACCCCTTACAAAATCCTCGCTGGCCAGCTAATCTTGTTGATGCTGCAGTAAACACGTTATCATTCATATCTTGCATGAATTACTAGCTACTCCCTCCGTTCCCAAATATTTGTCTTTCTAATCTAGACATATCAAATTGACTACAACATATGGACGTATATAGACATATTTTAGAGTGTAAAGATTCACTCATTTTGCTTTGTATGTAGTCACTTTTTAAAATCTTTATAAAGACAAATATTTAGAAACGAAGGGAGCAGTTTATTTGACAAGTCAGTCTTAGTCAAAGAAAACTCCTTTCATCCAGGGCTTGACCATTGGTACTTTTCAGCTTTTACTGCACTTAAAAATCTTATTTAAAGATCCATTGTACTACTGGACCCAAGAATGATGTTTAACAAAAATAAAAATTTCTGATCAGACTGAAATGGACATTTCTCATACAAATTATGCAGGGCATCCAATTATGCAAGCCAGGCTGCCAGCAGTTGGTAATGTGCCCTTTTGGAACTGTGCCATGTTATCTAACCCATGTCAGAGATTAACCAAATAGAGCGTAGTGGTAGGGATATTAGCGGATTAGAGACCAGTGGAACTAATCCCTGGCAATAGGGTGCGTGGTAAAATAAGTCATTAAACAAAATCTTACCATATTCAGAATGGCGTCCGCTTCACATTTATGATTTTGATTGCAGCGGCATTACGAACCTGGCATGCTCTGAAAAGGCAAAAATAGTATAAATAAGAAAGCGAACATATGGAGGTTTACAAGTCCAAATAAAAGAAGCTATATAGTACCTCGACTGTAGAAGCTCACATAGGGTATGACTGTCTCGAAGCAGCAGTTTTTGTGTACCTTCTTGGTTTGGCCAGAACCAACCTCAACTGTGAAGAGCCCATCTTCTGTATTTAGGAAGATGACACCGGCACCGTTCGCGAAACCAACCAGTGTGCATCTACCATCCTTGAAGGTTTCGCCTACCATCCATGAGAGGGCACGAGGAGTGAGAATAGTTTCAAGCTTGATGTCCCTGCGTTGCCCTCTCGCCACAACTCCATTGGGACCAGCCTCCATTGACCACACAGAGAGTTTAGACTCCTTTATGGCCGCAAACAGCAGCGCACCGTCTTCCTCTCCCATGAGTAAACCGCGCGCCGGTGCCTGGCCCTGCAAATTGATAAGTGAAAGTTCCTGCTCGCCCACATTGTACATCACGATTTTCATGGTCCAGTAACTCCACTTGACGGGGTAATAGATTTTCTTTCCGACAACGGCAGTGTGGCCCTTCTCCTCAATGGCATACGGACATGTGTTGGTGGCAAACGGATAGACATCATTCGGATTGTCAACTGAGATCATTTCGCTCCACTCGGTAGTCTCGGATGAGTAAACAGAGGCGAACATGGTCTTTTCTACCTCGTTGGAGCCCATGAAGGCCACGAGGAAGGGACCGTCATGGCAGTCCAGGTGATCGCAGGCGTCCTTGGCGCAGAGCACAGCAGCCATCCAGGTTATCCCGTCTGCAGTACAAAGCATCTCAAATATCTTGGGGTCGGTGGAAATCACCTGCTGGTTGTCGGTGATGGGGTCCCAAACGATGAAATCCGTGTCCTCCTTGGGAGTGTAGAAGAGGACGCGGCCATGGCGGGAGTCAACCGCGTCCCAGTCGCGGCGCTCGCAAACGAGCGGGCGGAAGGCTCCGGTGGGGATGAATTGGGCGACGGCGTGGCTCTCGTAGTAGGATATGTTGTGGAGGTGGCCCAATATCGGGGGCTTCCGGTGGAAGGCCCGGTAATCGCGAAAGAAGGAAGGGTCGGAGACGATTCCGAACCAGGCGGTGCAGACAGCGGAGGCGCGGACGAGCCTCGCCGGGTCGTCCGGCGGGATGCGGAGGCAAATCTCGCGGATGGCGTCGTCGACCAGCGATTGGAGTCGGCGTTGCGGCGGAGGCGAATCCATGGTGGGGGATTGGGCCGGCGCCATTCGCCCTATCGCGAAATTAGCATTAGCGGCGGGGCGGCGGAGGGTGGAAGCAGTGGGGAGCGTCGCCGCCGTCGAACGAACAGAGAGCGAGTGGACTGCTGCGCTTACTTCTAGGGTTTCGGGTGGATATTGGCTGCGCTAGTGCCCGATGGCGATGGGGCTTGTTCTTACGACAGTCACGAGGGCCGTCAGCACCTCGTTTGTAACGGAGTGAGGCGGGATTTTTATCTTTTCACTTTCACCCCTCTGCACACTAATTTTTTTGCGACGAAACTTTTGATATATTCATGAATCATCATGCTATGCTATGGCAGTACAAAGAGCAATTTTTTTTACAAAAACTACAAAGAACATAAAAAGACCACCTAGACATTTAGGAAGCCGTCGTGCTAAGGTCTCACAGGACCAACACACCAGAACAAACATCACCGATGAAGAGAGATGTAGATCGAAAGGATCCAACGTGTAGACATGCAAACGAAGACTGGATTCAAGCAGATTCACCAGAAAGAAGCACCGATCGAATCCCGCTAGATCCGCTAGAGACACACCTCCACACGCCCTTCGACGACGCTAGACGCATCACCGGAACAGGGGTTAGGTGGGGAGAATCTTATTCCATCTTTAGAGAGCCGCCCCCCTCTCGTCTTACTGAGCAGGACACAAACCCTAAACGAACTGACAAAAATACCTACAAATGGAGTAAGATCCCTCCCACCGGCAATGGCCAGGGTCCACTATGCCTCCATGGCCGCAGGGCCTCCGGAGATGGGGCAGTCTGGCACCGACGTCGGCGGGAGGCAAAAGAACCCTACGTTTTTTTATTTCTTGGAGAGGGGTCGAGCGGCAGGCGTTGTTTTACAGAGGAGTTATTCCCTCTCCTTAGTAAATGGGGGTAAAATAATTCAAACCCCCGAGAGAGGCATGTGAGTCTAGAGGAAAAACATATTGAGAGTAGTCATGGATATTGTTTTGAATTCTTCGTTTGCTATCTTTAGGGAAAAATTGAGTGTCTTGTTTGGTTCACACATGGGAGTTGATGAGGGATTAGCTAAAGTTTATAACATAACCTTCTGAGATGTAATCGGAGAAACAATCCCATCGATGATAAACCCTATTCGAAAGTTGCTCTTGAAGTTGAAGATCCCTCGCAAGGAACGTATTTTTTGTTGGGGAGCTCCACATGGAATTACCCAGCTTAAAGAAATTCTTGTGAAAATGTTGTGTTGGTCTTCAGTGATGCGGTCATAGATGTTGAAATTTACATGCTGCTCTTTGGCGATAGAAGAGGATGGGACCTTGTCGGCCATCAACCGATTGGCAGTCGCGAACGAGTGGGCTGGAGGATCATGTGGGGACGAATCGGGCATACGGCATGGCTCTTGTTGGATTTTTTAGTTAGCCCAGACTACAACGGTATGCCATGGAAGGTGCGGCAATCGTGAAAGAAGGCGGGGTCAAACATGATTCTGAGCTCGGTTGTGCAAACGACGAAAGAGCTGACAAGGCTAACCAGATCCTTCGATGCGAGAGGAGCTAAATCTCGCGGACATCGTCTTCAATCAGCGAGTTGAGGTTACATTGTGGCAGAAGTGAATTCACTATGGGTGGTTGGGGACGAGTCGCCTAGTCGCTAATCAGCATTAGCGGTGGAGTGGCGGAGGCTAGAAGCACTGCGGTGCCATGACAATATTGGGGAGCCGTGGGTCAGCCTTGAGCCGAAAGGGGTGCCACCGCCGCCGCATGCCATCGAACGAACATGCAACGAGTGTGGACTGCGCTTATTTCTAGGGTTTTATGTGGAAATGGGTTGCGCTATTTCTCGGTGGGGCCCGTTCGGACAACAGTCAGAGATGCCTTCAGTGCCTATTATGGGAAAGAGGGATTTTCCAAAGAGGAATGGGAGTCTAGAGCTCACAACAAAGCATTGCTGACTAAGTTCCTATATAAGTTCTTCAATAAGATGGATATACCCTGGGTCCAAGTTATTTGGAGTAATTACTATGTAAATGGGGAGGTCCCACATTTTCCTACTAGACATGGCTCTTTCTGGTGGAGAGACTGCTGCTCAATTCTTGATAACTTCAAAGACCTCACAACTTGCAAAGCTGGAATTGGTAACACCATTTCCATGTGGCATGACAAATGGAATGACAACATATTGAAAGACAACTATCCACACTTATACTCTTATGCCATAAACAAGGACATCACTCTTCAGAATGCTTGCATTGAAGCTGAGAATGATTTCTATAGTATGTTCCACCTTCCTATGTCATCTGTGGCAGTCCGACAAAGCACCTTACTCATGAATCTTATGTAACACCCCATATGTGATACCTTCCTTATATGGCAATAAAACATTTACCAATTGATCCTTGTCCTTTTTCTTGGGGGTTCTTTTTCAATTATGCATTGTCATTGTCATTGCATTGTCATATTATCTTTCCTTTTGCATTCATGCATTACTTCATCATCATCATCATCATCATCATGGCATTTTCACTTGTCATTATGTTGGTTCTTTTCCCTAGTATGTTAGGTGAGGTCTTCTTGATCTTGTTGTGATGGTGATAGCAAGTTCATGCCCATGCTAAACCCCCCCTCTCAACTTGCACCACTTCTTTCCCTTCTTTTCCATTCTTTAAGTATTTTTGCAAGTGGCTTAACCTCTTCTTTAACTGTCCACCTCCTCCCCACTTCTTTGGTACTTTGACCTAAGTCACCTTGCAAAGCCTTGCCTCATTTTGAAATGATTTGGTTAGGTTCAAAAAATGAGAGAAGTTTGAACCATATTCAAACTTGTTTTATTTTTCTACCTCTAAAAATGCCCAAGTCATTTTTATAAAATAGGGCATAAATCCAGGAGCTAGGGGATATTTTATTTCTCTCCTAATTCCTTTTCTTTTGGCCGAGCTTTTCATTTTGTTTTTCTGTCTGAAGAAAAAGAAAAAGAAAACCAACAGCAGCAGCAGCCAACAGTGCAGCCCAGCAGCAGCTAACAACCTGGGCTTCGGCCACCAGGCCGGCCCAGCAGCCAGCGCGCCAGCAGCCCAGCTAGCCAGCCCGCGCGCATCCCTCTTGCCTTTTCTCACCCAGGCCCCCGCGTACCCCCTCTGCGTCGCGTCCACGTGGCCAGGACGGGCCCGCGCTCAGCGAACGCATCCTTCGCCTCACCCACCTTTTCGTCCTCTTCGCGCCGTCGCCATGGGGACCGCGAGCACGAGAGCGTCGCCGCTCCGTTCCGACGCCATGGCCCCTCTTTTTAGCCCCCGCCGTGTCCACCAACCCTCTAGGGTTTCCCTCCTCCCTTCTCGACCGCCGCCAGGCTACCTAGACCACCAGATCCACCGCTCCACCGACGTCCCGTGCGCATTAGAGTGCTCGTCCTCATCGCCGACGTGCTCTCCAGCCACCTATGCCCTGGAGATTGTGTCCGGCAAGTTCACCGTCGTCGACTACGTCCCCTGCTACCTCTACGGCCCCGAGGGACGCCAAGTTCGACTACTTCCTCGTCGTGTTCCCCCGCGTCGGTCTCCGTTTGACTCTGGCAAGATTCCACCGTCTCCGGCTTCCTCTCGCCTGACCAAGCGCACCTCCATGCTTGTGGCGAGCTAGCGCACCTCCCCGACCCTTTTCTTCCTTGTTTGCATGCTCTAGCCACGCTAGCCGCGCGCGCCCGAACTCGTCGCCGTCGGGCCTCGCCTCCGGCGAGTGCTCAGACCACCGTTGCTCCTTCGCGTTTGTCCATCGTCTTCGCCGTGTTGTGTAGGGCCTGCTACGTGCTCTCACCGCTTCGTTAGGGCCCGTAGCTGTCGCGCCGTAGTTCGTCGCCGCCGCCTCTGGTTGTTGCCGCTGGCGTCGCTGTAGTCGTCGTTAGGCTCTGCTAGTGTATGTTGAGGGTGCGGAATCCCTCCAGGATCACACCGCACGCCTCCGCCACCCGTTTTGGTCGCCGGAGCGGCTCCGATGAGCTCCTCCGACCGGCTCTGTTTTCCCCTCCGCTCTGCTTCTTTAGTTTACTCATATGCCCACATTCCCCTACTCTGTCAGATGCACGCATGCTAGCCCAGTGGTGTGTCTCTCGTTCAGTAAGCCAGTAGCCAGGGATCGAATCCCCGCCAGGGCAGTAGTTAGCCCCCCTTTTGCATTTTCTTGAGACCCTGACAGGCCGGCCCCACTGGCAGCCACGCAGCTCCTCGCCCCACTCTCGCACCCACACAACGCCACCTCAGCTTCCCCCTGGACCCACTAGTCAGCGACTGTGGCTAGTCCAGGCTGGGTATGTATAACCCTTTTCCTTTTCTATTTTCTTTTTAATTTCAGTTTTGCATTTTCTTTGCATAATTCATATCTTTTAATATATGCATCTGTTTGAAACACTTTATATATGAAAACTGCCTAGTTTTTAGTGTAGAATATTTATATGCAGTTTATTGCCATGTTAAATATATTTAAATTGATGTTTGAAATATTTGGAGTTTAAAATAACTTGTTAAATTCATAACTAATTAACCACAACTCCAAATTTGACAAACTTTATATGTATTTGGTGTGGAAAAATGTGTAGATTAAGATGTGTTGTTACTTTGCATGTTTAACAACTCTAAAAGATGACTATCTCAGATCTGTCCTATTTGTGTTATTATGATCATGGGAGTTTCCAGAAATTGTTGTTTGTTCTTTCCGGCCCATTTAAAGTGCTAGCATGATGTTGTTGATCCTAGTTGCACCCCTTGCCATTTTAAGTAACTTATAAAACTTGTTGGGTGCTTGTTTAATTCAACTACATAACCACCTGTGGCCATGTTAGTCCTTGTTTTCCCTTTTGCATGTGTCCCTACATGTGTTGTGATCTTGTTTATTGCCATGCCACTTGTGCACTCATCTTGCCCCTAGAAGTTGCATCATATCCTACCCATATTCATATGCATCATAACATGCATCATGTGTTTGAGCATTGCATGATGATTGATTGTTGTTCCGGTGTTTGCATTGTTGTGTTGGTTAGAGCCCGGTGACGATTTGGAGTTCGAGGTTCCTATCGAGGCTGAGTTTGAGGACCAAGATTATGGTCCCTCCGTGGACTTAACAGGCAAGATGACCATTCCCCGATATCACCTCTATCTTTGCATATGATAGTTGTCTCGTTCTTTAGTTATGCCTCGATGCCTATTCATGTTTGTTAGCCTCCTATTGTTGCCATGAAACCCTCTAACCGCCTTCCTAGAAAACCGTTGATTGGCTAAGTACGCTTTGCTCAGCCCCTCTTATAGCGTTGTTAGTTGCAGGTGAAGTTTGAAGATTTGCTCCACATCCGGATTTGTTATTGGGATAACACAATATATATACCTGTTAAACTAATGCACCTATATGTTGGCTATGGGTGGAAGGCTTGGCCTTCTGCTTGGTGTTTTGTTCCACTCATGCCACCTTAGGAACCGATAAACCGGTGTTATGTTCCTTGATTTTGTGTTCCTAACACAGTTGGGTTTTATGGGCCTCCCCTCGATAATTCGCACTGCTTAAAGCTTTTCCAGCAAGGACCAACATTGGTTTTACTTTTGCCTAATAACTAAAACTTGCATAGGGCGTTGCAAACCCGAGTTCTTAATTAACAACCCGGGCATGTGCTCCTCATGAGTGTTGGTCCAAACTGGGCAGACTGCGGGGCCACCACGGGGAACCTGATGTTTGGTATATACTTGTAGGCTGACCTATTCGGTCGTGGCCTGAGACGAGATACGCGCGGCTACTATCAGGGTGTCGGCACGCCGGGAGGTCTTGCTGGATTAGTTTTACCTTTGTCGAAATATCTTGGGCATGGGATTCCAAGAATACTCGGGTCTTCCCACTTTGGAGTTGCGACTCCGCAGATCGTGAGCTTGTGATGGGCTAAGTTGGGACACCCCTGCAGGGTTTTGATCATTCGAAAGCCATGCCCGCGGTTATGTGGCAGATGGGAATTTGTTAATATCCAGTTGTAGATAACTTGACATCATATTCATAAGAATACACTAACTGTGTGAGTAACCATGATGGTCTCTTTCCGAAGGGCTTCGGGAAGTGAACACGGTGGGGTTATGTTTGACCGTTAGTAGCTAGGATCACTTCTTGATCAAATTGGCGACCGTTGGCACTTGTCCTCTTCTCGCTCTAAACTCGTAAGCTAGATGCTTAGTGCTTGCCGCAAACACTTTTATAACCTTTCCACACCTAAGTTTTTGGTAGTTTTGATACCCGGGAACGGGATTGCTGAGTCCTTGTGGCTCACAGATTCAACACACACCAGATGCAGGTACTGCTGAGAGCAATGCAGGAGATGGATCTGAACTTCATTGGGATTTCGATGAAGAGCCTGGTCGATACTATGTTTCTTACCTCGACGATCAGTAGTGGTTCCTACTAGGAGTGATCCGGGCTTGTGTTTATGGTATCTTTCTCGTTTGGATTTCGTCCGTAGTCGGACCCTGTGTTATTTGGATGAATGTATGTTATTGTATTCATTGTGTGACGTGGTGAGTGTAAGCCTACTTACAATTTCATCCCCAAACTTTTACATGAGTTGTGCAAAGATACCATACTTGAGATCATTCCAGAATGCGCTTATGTCTCTAAGTCGTGCCTTGACAGTTAGGAGACATAGTCACATCTTGGGCATTATATCTTATTAATAGAGTAATGAGTAACAATGCACACGATATCTGGAAGTTCAAATGGGCATCAGGACAATACAATGCAAAGAAAGTGTACTTTGAACTTATGGGATGCCCTGCGAAAGCCCCCAAAAATTTCCAATGGATATGGAAATCTGGTTGCCTACCTAAACAAACATTCTTTTTTTTGGCTTCTGCTCTTGGATAGATTAAACACCAGAGACCTACTCACCAGGAAAAATTTCTATATTGAGACTCCTAGATGTGTTCTGTGTGATGATGAACCCAATGAATACATGAAACATCTTTTCTTCTCATGTGATTTTAGCCAGAATTTCTGGTTATCACTTGGTATTGAATGGAACACTGATCTGAACTATAATGAAATGCCGATTGAAACCATAAACATAACCCAGATTTAGCCTTTCGAAGAATGCTTAATTGATGGTTGTTGGACCATCTGGAAACACAGAAACAACATCACTTTCAACAACAAGGAAAGGGATTTGAACTTCTGCATCACCTGTTTCAAAGAGCATTATGGTACCATCATCAAAAGAGTTAAGCCTACTTTAAAGGAGGGAATGCAAAGCTGGCTGGACTACTTGTGAACACTTAACTACTCTTGTATCCCACCCTCTGATGTAATTCATTTGTACATATCCATCCCCCATATTAATGAAAAATAGAGTTACAGTAGGGTTTTTACCCTACTGTGTTTGCTCAAAAAAAAAAGAATGGGAGTCTAGAGGGAATTCTAAAAAAAAAGAGGGAGTCGAGAGGGGGGAGTTATATTGGCAGTAGTTTGAATCCTTTGCTTGGTATATCTAATAATGGGAATTATGTGAGTAGGTATGTGTAGGAACTTAAGGGAGAATTTTATTGTCTTGTTTAGTTCATGGGAGTTTATGAGGTATTACTTAAGACTTGATAACATAATAACCTACAATGAAAGGTTGAGATGTAATAATTGAAACAAATCGCGTCAAATTCCCGCCCTTTCTTGTGTTATCGAAATGGATGGTCGATGGGATGAGCCCTAATCAATGCTATCTTCAGCGGTGAATGCATGAATAATTATGAAAATCTTCCCTAAATAATTTGTCTTTCAACAATTCAATTTTATAGCATCAGTTCATAAATGGTACTTTTTCCCGCTTACCATGTCGAGTAGAACAACCAATTTAGATAAAGTCGCAATGAATCTTCTCGCATCAAGTCTGGCGATAATAAACCCTGCCTTTTATTGTAAAGATCCCTCAAAAGGTGCATATTTTTTCTCAGAGAGAACTACATGGAATTATCCCGCTTAAAGGAATCCTGGCGAACATGCAACAAGTGGACTTACATGTAGGGTTTTTGGTGGGATGGTTTATGCTGTTGTCCAAGAGGGCTTGTTCCTACGACAGGCCCGAGGGGTCATCAACACCTCGTTAATAGTAAGGATTAATGTGGTTGAAATTTAATCATTTGACCCATTTTACTAGTCACTTTCATTATTTGATCCTTGCCCTTCCCTATCGCGAAACTTACACGTGAGGCACTGGGCCATTTTTCATTGAGATGACCTAGAGAAAATCATCAAATGTTGACAAGGAAAAATAATTCAAACCACTGGAAGATACATGTGAGTCTAAGGGGGGTTATATTGATAATAGTAATGAATATTAATTGTTCCGAGTCCTTTCTTTCTGGAAGGGGATAACCCCAACCTCTACATCATACGATGCACACAACTATAGTATTTTGTTTGGTATCAGATAATGGGAAAATTGTGTGAGAACTTTAAGGAAAATTTTATTGTCTTTCTTGGTTCATAAGAATTGACGATGGGATTAGATAACGGTTGATACTATAACCTAACATAAAGGGTTGAGATGTAATCACTAGAACAATTCCTTTTGAATCCCCACCCTTTCCTATGCCATTGAAACAATAGGTTAGCAGGACGAACCCTAATCAATACTATCTTCAGTAGTGGATGCATGAAGAATTACGCAAATCCCCTCTAAATAATACCGATTTGAATTATTTTATTTCTTGGCATCCCTTCAGAACAGGAAAAAATTTGCTTGCCATGTCGAGTGGAAGAACCAGTTTAGAGGAAGCGCACTGAGTCTTGCTACACCAAGTTTCGCAATGATAAACAATATGTGAAAGTTCCTCTTGAAATCGAACCCTCGCAATGTATGTATTTTTTGTTAGAGAGCTCTACATGAAATTATCCCACTTAAAGTGAACCTCGCGAACTTGTCACAGAGGAGTAGTCTCCAATGTGTCACCGGGGTGCAGAGGACATCCAACATTTGTTGTCCACATGTTGCGAAGCTTTGGAATTATGGCATGGATTTGGGTTATCGGCTACGACAATGGCGGTCGATAGGAGTGGGCCGGAGCACTTGTTATGTTTACCACCCATGTTGATACAATGCTTGTTGTGCATTGCTTTCCAAGAAGCGGTGATAGTTATATGTTGGTAAATTTGGTGGCTCCGCCGCTAGAGGACTCACGCTTAGTGAGTCCCACCAGTGGATCAATGACATACTTCTGTTACAACCATTAGATCAAATGTCGGTAGCACTGTAGTCCATCTTCTAGTGTGTGCGATCTTTTTCCCCGAGCAAAACCATAGCTAAGGTTCATCAATTTGACTGTGTATGCATCACTTCATGCAGATAAAGGAGACGCGGCCAGGGTTGTGATCGTTAGGAATTCCCATGGTATGTTTATTGTCAAAAGGTGTGTCTACTACCTCTATGTTGTGGACATGGTAACAACAGAGGCCCCTGATATGTATAAGGTCTTCATCGTGTCATACCATGGTAATGCAAATAATGTAAAAATAGAAAAAATTGCATACATGTCCGTAGACCACCTAGCGACGACTACCAGCACTATAGCGAGCCAAAGGCCTGTCACCATCATTGCCCCTCCCTCACCAGAGCCCGGCCAAACTTGTTGTAGAAGAAAGTCGGGAAGTCGTCGTGCTAAGGTCTCATAGGACCAGTGCACCAGAACATCAAACGTTGTCGGTAAAGAGAAATATAGTTCGAAACGATCCCACCTATAGACACACAAATGAAGACTGGATCCAAGCAGATCCACCCGAAAACAAGCATCAATCGAATCCCACGAGATCTGCCAGAGACACACCTCCACATGCCATCTAACAACGCTAAACACATCATCGAAATAGGGGTTAAGCAGGGAGAATCTTATTCAATCTTCAGGGAGCGACCACCGCCTCGTCTTACTGAGCAGGACACAAACCCTAAACAAACTCACAAAACACCTAAAAATGGAGCAAGATCCCTCCCACCGGCAATGGTTAGGGTACACCGTACCTCCATGGCCCTAGTGCCACCAGAGATGAGGCAGACCGGCACCGATGGGGGGTAGAGGAACCCTAAGATCTTTTTAAGGAGTCGAGCGGCATGCCTTGTTTTAGAGTGGAGTTATTCCCTCTTCTTAGTAAATGGGGGTAAAATAATTCAAACCTCCAAAAGAGGCATGTGAGTCTAGAGGGGAAAATATCGAGAGTAGTCATGGATATTGTTTTGAATCCTTCGTTTGCTATCTTTAGGGAAAAGTTTATTATCTTCTTTGGTTCACACATGGGAGTTGATGAGGGATTAGCTAAAGGTTTATAACGCAAACTTTTGGGTTGTAATCACTGAAACAAATCCCATGGATGATAAACCTTATACGAAAGTTCCTCTTGAAGCTCAAGATCCCTCACAAGGTACATTTTTTATTGTTGGAGAGCTCCACATGGAATGAACCGGCTTAAAGAAAATCCTCCTGAAAATATCCCGATGGTTCTTGGTGATGGGGTCCTAGGCAATGAAATCTACACACTGCTCTTTTGTGTGTAAAAGAGGACGCGACATGTCGGGCGTCAGCGGCATCCCAGTTGTGGTGGTTGCAAATGAGCGGGCCGGAGGATAATCGGGAAGACGTCATGGCTCTTGTAGGATTGGTTAGGTAGCCCAATACAGTGGTATAACATAGAAGGTGTGGCAGTCGCGAAAGAAGCCATGGGCGGAGATGATTCCGATCTAGGTTGTGTAGACAATGGAGGGACGAACAAGGCTCGCTGGATCCTTCAATGGGAGCGGAGCTAAATCTCGCGGATGATGTCATCAATTGGTGAGTTGAGGCTCCATTTTGACAGAGGAAAATTCATTATGGGTGGTTGGGGCCGAGTCGCCCTACCGCTCAATCAACATTAGCAGCGGAGGGGCGAAGGATGGAAGCAGTGGTGCGCCATGACAGCATGGGGGAGTCGTGGGTCGGCCTTGAGCCAAAAGGGGTGTTGCCGCCACTACGTGTCGTCCAACGAACATGCAGCGACTGTGAACTGGGTTACATCTAGGGTTTTTTGTGGAAATGGGTTGCGTTATGTACCGACGTGGCCCATTCCAACAACAGTTAGAGATGTCGTCAGCGCCTATTATGGGAAAGAGGAATTTTCCAAAGAGGAATGTGAGTCTAGAGGGAATCCTCCAAAAATAGGGAGCCCAGATGGGGGAAGTAATATTGGCAGTAGTTCAAATCATTTCCTTGGTACATCTAATAATAGGAAGTATGTGAGGAAGTATGTGTAGGAACTTAAGTCTAGTTCATGGTGGTTAATGAGAGATTCACTAAGACTAGATAACATACTAACCTACAATGAAGGGTTGAGATGTAATCACTGAAACAAATCGCTTCAAATTCCCGCCCTTTCTCGTGTTATCAAACCATTGTTCGAGATATCTTCCGATATTTCGATAAATCGGCCGATTTATCGCTTACCAGTGCCTAACTGTTAAGATAAATTGGTCGATACTTAGCCGATATGGTGATAAATCGGTCGATATGCCGATAAACTGGCCGATTTACCCCTTATCACAGGTCGTCCAATAAGTTCCTGGTAAGCGAGCCCCAACATTGATCAAAACGGCCGATCGATGGGATGAGCCCTAATAAATGCCATCCTCAGCGGTGAATGAATGAATAATTAGGCAAATCGTCCCTAAATAATATGGTTGTCAACAATTTTATTTTATAGCATCACTTCATAAATGGCACTTTTTCCCACATACCATGTCGAGTGAAAAAAACCAATGTAGAGAAAGCACACTGAATCTTGTCGCATCATATCTGGTGATGACAAACCCTACCTCGTAAGGTGAAGTTCCCGCGCAGGGTGCATATTTTTTCTGTTGGAGAGTACTACATGGAATTATCCCGCTTAAAGCAATCCAGGCGAACAGGCAGTGAGTGGACTTACATGTAGGGTTTTTGGCAGAATGGGTTGCGCTATTGTCCCATGCGGCTTGTTCCTACGACAACCCTGATGGGTCATCCGCACCTCGTTACTATTATGGAATGAAGCAGGAATTTTATCATGTGACCCATTTTACTACTCACTTGCATTATTTGATCCTTCTCCTTCCCTCTCAATAAATTACATGTGAGGCATTGGGCCACCTTTGATTGAGATAACCTAGATAAAATCATCAAATGCCAAAGTAAAACAAGGAAAAATAATTCAAACCCCTAGAAGAGACATGTGAGTCTAAGGGGGTATTATATTGATAATAGTAACACATATTAATTGTTTCAAGTAATTTCTTTCAAAAAGGGGGATAACCCCAGCCTCTGCATCATAAGATGGACACAACTATAGTGTTTTGTTTGGTGTCTAAGAATGAGAATTGTGTGTCGAAACTTGAAGGAAAATTATAGTCTTGTTTGGTTCATAAGAATTGATGATGGGATTAGCTAAGGGTCGATACAGTAACCTAAAATAAGGGTTGAGATGTACTCACTGGAACAAATCCTTTTGAATCCCCACCCTTTCCTATGCTATTGAAACAGCCGGTCAGCGGGACGAACCCCTAATCCATGTTATCTTGAAGTGGATGCATTAAGAATTACACAAATCCCTAAATAATACAGCTTTCAATGATTTTATTTCTTGGCATACCTTTAGAATTGGAGTATATGTTTTGCTTGTCATGTCAAGGGGAAGAACCAGTTTAGAGGAAGCGCACCGAATCTTGTTACCCCAAGTTCCGCAATGATAAACCATATACGAAAGTTCCTCTTGAAGCTGAACCCTCACAAGACACTTTTTTTTGTTAGAGAGCTCTACATGAAATTATCCCAAATAAAGAAAACCTCGTGAACCTGTCATAGACGAGTAGTCTCCAATGTATCACCGGGGAGCAGAGGACATTCAATATTTGTTGTCTACATGCTATGAACCTTTGGAATTATGGCATGGATTGGGGTTATCGGCTATGAAGCGAGACAATGGCGGTCAATAGGGGCGGGCCTGAGCACTTATTATGTTTACCACCCAAGTCGATACAATTATTTCCGCACATTGCTTTCCAAGAGGCAATCATAGTTAGATGCTTTTCTCTTTGGTAGACGAGGCCCACCAGTGGATTGATGACCTACTTTTGTTACATCCATTAGATCAAATGTCGGCAGCACTTCAGTCCATCTTCTAGTGTGGGCGAGCTTGTTTGCTAGGCAAAACCGTAGCTAAGGTTCATCAAGTTGAATGTGTATGCATCACTTCATGGAGATGGACACTGGGCCATGGTTGTGGTCCTTAGGAATGCTGATGGTTTGTTTATCGTTAGAAGGTGTGTCTACTACCTCTATGTTGCAGACACGGCAACAATGGAGGCCCCAGCTATGCAGAAGGTCTTCACCTCACAACTGCGTCGAACATTCACATGTTAAAGGTCGAATATAACTCCATAGAGGTAATTAAATTGTGTATAGGGCAAACAAGATGGTGAGATTCCACAGTAGCTATTTATACGGACTATAGGAACACGACCACGACAGCTTGTAAGGTTGTCTTTTTGCATTGCCATGGGGAAACCAAATAAGTTGGTCTAGCTACCTTGAGGTATCACAATAAAATTGCATGTTCTTGCAACGGTGGTCACCATAGTTGATTTTTGATAAAGGCTGGATTTTGTTGACTCAAAATGAAGCATCAAGGTGATACAAACACAGTGAGCACAAACTGGCCTCTGCACAACTAAGATAGACACAACCAACATCCACACACACACGCGCGCGCGCACACACACACACACATGAAAAAGAGCAGAGTCATTAAAGACAAAGTCATGCCTAGGCGAATGAAAACCAATAAACAAAACACTCAAGCGATCAAAACATAGATGAATGAACTACAACAACAACCATCTGCCCCAACTTTATCTTGATTTCACAAGGATAATGAAAAAGGTTCTCCAGTAGCAATGCCCCCAAGAATGGAATGACGCTCAAGCGTCAACATTGCCAAATCCAACCATCGAACGCCAGATCATAGGTTTTCAACATGAAGATCATGTCCGAGTAAGCTCCAAGCCATGCCTTCGAGAAGGAAGCGACCCCTAAATGCCACCATTCCTATATATACCAACTAGGGTCAGACCTATGGTTTTCACCCAGGATCTCAAGACCGGGTATTTGAGAAGCATCACCAAATAAAAATCATCATGTGTTGTCGAATCCACTTTGGACAATCTGAATTTTCACATGCATGTATATTCCTTGCCTGAGATGCGACGAAATCATTGATGTGGGAGGAAGGTCTTTGGCGCCGCCAAAATTCATGTTTAGGATTATTTGGCAGCACCACATCAACCTCACTAGTGGCATCCGGGAGTAGATCTACATGAGATGACACCACCACACACCACCACCCTTTCCAGCAGTGCACGACCATGTGTTGCATGCGTTAATGAGCGGAAGACTTGCTAATAGGGACAAAGATGGCAGTCATCTGGCCCTGCAGCTCTATCCTATTGTTGGATGTTGTCGTACCACCAAGATCCACCACTACTGCAGAAATGGCTAGCAGTGACGGAAGCAAAATGGACGTCAATGGCGGGCTTTGGGCATAGGCAGGCCCGCCACTGACTTCTTGCCACTCGTAACATGCCACCACTAGTGGGCCTGGGCCCGCCACTGATGATTAGGTACGAGTGGTGGGCAAAACACTCTGCTCGCCACTGCTTTCCCTTCCTACTTGCCACTGCTCAATGTTCTCCACTGGCAGGCCCTTGCTTCTATCCGCCAGTGCTAGAAATTTTAGAATGCAAAAAACACGTATTGTACTGTGTGGTCTACACAGAACCGTTCAAGTTATATTCATGAAGTGCACAAAACTGTTATTTCTATAGATATTGTTCACACGTACATGTATACAACATATACAAAATATAATTTGTTCGTACATCAACGACACTTTTACATAGGCTGGCAAGGAGTGCATGCATAGATCATCAATGTTCAGATTGAACAAGAAAGAAAATAGGAAGAACTAAAGGGTCGGATATGGTAGACGTTGCTTGTTGGGGATATAGCTATTAGGTATAACCCAGCCAGGAGGGGCCGGGTTAGGCTGATGGCAGGTTACCAAGACGGCCCACGAAGATATTGAAGATGGCGGTTCATGAAGCAGGCTTACTAAGGGCCTGAAGCCCAAAGGCGATTTAAGGCCCATAGGTGTAAACCGTCATGTATGTATGACTTGTGTTGTAAGGAAGGAATAGTTAGTCACTGAGCCGGACACGTTGTATGAGCCGGCCGGGACTCTATGAACTGACGGGCGTCAACCTGAGTATATAAAGGGATGACCCGGCGGTGGTTTAGGAGAGAAAAAGGAGAGATCGAAAGATAGGTCAAGCGTATTCACTCCCTAGTAATCAAAACCTAAGTAATTCCACCTGAAACTGGATTAGGCTTTTACCTTCACCGCAAGGGGCCGAACCGGTATAAACTCTCTGTGTCCTTTGTCCCGATTAACCACTTTAAGCTAACATCAGCATGATGGCTCCACAACTAAGTCCTTGCACTAGGACATCTGCCGTGTTAACCCCACGACAGTTGGCGCCCACCATGGGGCATGCGCACGGTGGTTTCGAGTTCTTGAAGGGCAACTTCAAAGGGATCAAGGGATACGCTGTCGGCCGTATGACCAAGAGTCATCGCGGCAAGCTCTACATCGACGACGCAGGCTGGGGCCCCGTTGCCGTCTCAATTGAGTACTGGTACCAGGTCCCCTTCGGTAGAATACACGTCTTCATCGGCAAGATCGGCGAACCGGGCGCTGAGCCGGACACCTGCACCGACATCATCGAGACGGCTCAGCGTGCGCGACCTACCCAGGTTCGATCCACTGTGAAGCACGCCTTCGTTGGATATATCCATGGGGCGAAGCTTGAGGAAAGATCTCTATCTGGTGGAGAGACGGTCGTGTACTCTGATGGCGAGTCGTCCGATTCAACTGATTCAATATATCAAGTGCAAGACGGACGGCTTGGGGGCTATTCCAATGGCGATAGTACTCTGGACCCCTATGAGCCGCCGAACCGGGTGGCGATCTTTATGGCCGGTACTCAGCCGGCGCTTGGATCTACAACTGCCACTGCCATGACCTATGATTCTATGGCCGCGGCAACAGTCGGTGTTGCCGGCTCTGCGCGCCCACCGGCTCAGGTTCTGACGGACTTGCTGGAAGCTTTAGCAATTTTAATGGGGATGGAGGTAACCCCAGATAATCAAGAACAACATAAGGTCGATGTTGCAAAGTTAAGGGATGAGATAGCTAAGGCCAAGGAGGACCTGGCGGCTGAGAATGCTAGGATGGCCACAGAGCGAGCTATTTCGGATGCTCAGGCACATCGAATTTATGCGGACTCTTTACGGCTCACCTTGGATCAAAACGCGGCAAATGAAGTCATGAGAAGAAGGCACCAGAGCCGTCTACCTCCGGTTTATGAAGCAAGGAATCTCTTCAACACGCCTGGAGCAGGGACCAGTAACCCACCGGTGATAACCAGATTGAAGCACCTGGGGCGGGAACACCGGCTCAGCCGCGCGCAATGGAGCCACTCCGCCTGAATGTTACTCCACCTCAGCATGTACCAATGTCGCGAGGTCATTATTCTAAGCCCTTGGATAATATGATTGTTGCGGCAATGCGGCTGGCGGCTCTGCCAGTTGAAGGCGAATCACCGGCAACAATGGAAATACGACGAGCCGGGGAATTGCTTCAGACGGTCGTGGCCCAACAAGCGGCTTACTCACATAGTCGTGATCGGATCCATTCAACACCACGTCCAAGCAGGAGTTATAGTAGGAATATTGATGAGTCATCCGTTTCAAGCAGCGGGCTAGCGATATCGCGATCAACATCGTAGGACTAACCCACCGCACACTGGTAATAATGTCCAGGCTTTGGTGGGCCAGGACAGAGCACACCGGGAGGCCGAGCTGGCGGCTCAACAAGCGGCTTATCAACATTCTCCGGTTCATTCGACAGCTTCAGAAGAGACAGGAGTGACCTTTAGAACCTTGGGGTGCCATGTTTAGTGCCGGCGATACAGAACATGCGTTTGCCCAAGGATTTTAAGGGCCCTCAAAAAGTGCCTAACTACACAGCGGATCAGCCCCTCAAAGCTTGGGTTGAAAGTTATGAGATGGCGATGGAGCTGCTGCATGTGCTAAGTACTTCACCATGATGCTAGATGGAACGGCCCGTACTTGGTTGAAAGGGTTGCCAGTTAACTCCATTGGCCCATGGGCCAAGTTAAAAGCCCGTTTTATCCAGAATTTTAAGGATACGTGCAAGTAGCCTATGTCAATTGTGGATCTGGACTCCTGTATCCAAGAAGAGGGTGAGTCAACAACGCATTGGGTGCACCGAGTTTCAGCCATTCTGCACTCATGAGATCGTATCAATGCCGGTACTTCAGTTATAATGTAAGAGAAAAACTACCACTTTTTGCCCCTTAAGCTGAAGCTGGGGCGGCTCAAGCTTCACTGCAATGACATGGGGGAGCTCATGTCGGCTCTGGTTAAGTATGCCGACTCTAATAGTACCAAGGACCCCGATTCTGATGAGAAAAAGCCGGGTAAGGGAAAGAAGAGTAGCCACACCAAGGGACACTGCTACTTGTCGAGCTTGCGTTGTATTCCCTCAGAGAGGAAAGGGTGGTGCAGCACATTAGCATAAGTATTTCCCTCAGTTTTTGAGAAACAAGGTATCAATCCAGTAGGAGACCACGCACGAGTCCCTCGCACCTGCAAAAACAAATAAGAACTTCGCAGCCAACACGATAAGGGGTTGTCAATCCCTTCATGGTCACTTACGAAAGTGAGATATGATAGATATGATAGTTTAATATTTTAGGTATTTTTGGATATAAGAACGGAAAGTAAAAACAACAAAGTAAAGTAGATTGTAGATTGATACATTGAGAATAGACCCGGGGGCCATAGATTTCACTAGTGGCTTCTCTCATGATAGCAGATTTCTATGGTGGGTGAACGAATTACTGTCGAGCAATTGATAGAAAAGCAAATAATTATGAGAATATCTAGGCATGATCATTATATATAGGCATCATGTCCGTGACAAGTAGAATGATTCTGCATCTACTACTATTACTCCACACATCGACCGCTATCCAGCATGCATCTAGAGTATTAAGTTCATAAGAACAGAGTAATGCTTTAAGCAAGATGACATGATGTAGAGGGATAAACTCAAGCAATATGATATAAACCCCATCTTTTTATCCTCGATGGCAACAATACTATACGTGCCTTGCTGCCCCTGCTGTCACTGGGAAAGGACATCGCAAGATTGAACCCAAAGCCAAGCACTTCTCCCATTGCAAGAACTATAGATTATAAACCCACAATTCATCGGATCTCGACAAACACACCGCAAAAAGATTACATCGAATAGATCTCCTCGAAGACCAAGGACAACTTGGTATTGAGATCCAAAAAGAGAGAAGAAGCCATCTAGGTACTAACTATGGACCCAAAGGTCTATGGTAAACTACTCACAACTCATGGTGAGGCGACGGTGTTGATGTAGAAGCACTCCGTGGAAGATCCCCCCTCCGGCGAAGCTCCGGAACAGGCCCCAAGATGGGATCTCACGGGAACAGAAGGTTGCGGCGGTGGAATTAGGGTTTTCTCTGTTCTTTCGATGTTTTCAGGGTACATGGGTATATATAGGAGGAAGGAGGGCATCGAGGGAGCAACGTGGGGCGTGGACGCCACGCGTGCCCTATTCCGTGGTTCTCAAGTCTCCCGTGAAGATATCGCTCGAAAAATATCTCTTTCGAAGGTTTCATTCCGTTTGGACTCCGTTTGATATTCCTTTTCTACAAAACCCTGAAATAGGAAAAAAACAACAATCTGGACCGGGCCTTTTGGTTAATAGGTTAGTCCCAAAAATAATATAAAATTGTATAATAAAGCCCATTAAACATCCAAAACATCATAAATAATAGCATGGAACAATAAAAAATTATAGATACGTTGGAGACGTATCAAGCATCCCCAAGCCTAATTCCCGCTCGTCCTCGAGTAGGTAAATGATAAAAACAGAATTTTTGATCTGGAATGCTAACCAACATAATTTTTAATGTAATTATCTTTATTGTGGCATGAATGTTCAGATCCGAAAGATTCAAGACAAAAATATATATTGACATAAGAAATAATAATACTTCAAGCATACTAACAAAGCAATCATGTCTTGTCAAAATAACATGGCTAAAGAAAGTTATCCCTACAAAATCATATAGTCTGGCTGTGCTCCCTCTTCATCACACAAAATATTCATATCATGCACAACCACGGTTTCAGTCAAGCAATTATTTTCATACTCAATTTTTTCAAACCTTTCAACTTTCACGCAATACATGAGCGTGGGCCATGGATATAGCACTATATAGGTGGAATAGAGTGTGGTTGTGGAGAAGACAAAAAGGAGGAAGATACTCTCACATAGACTAGGTGTATCAATGGGCTATGGAGATGCCCATCAATAGATATTAATGTGAGTGAGTAGGGATTGCCATGCAATGGATACACTAGAGCTAAAAATGTATGAAAGCTCAACAAAAGAAACTAAGTGGGTGTGCATCCAACTTTCTTGCTCACGAAGACCCGGGGCATTTGAGGAAGCCCATCGTTGGAATATACAAGCCAAGTTCTATAATGAAAATTCCCACTAGTATATGTGTCGTGGGATTGTCACGGCAGATGTCCTAGGGTAAGGACTTAGTCGCGAGGCCAACGCATCTATGTGGTAGCTTGAGAGGGGTTGAGCGGAATCGAGAGACGCAACACAAGACAAGGATTTAGACAGCTTCGGGCCCCGGGAAACATCATCCGGTAATAGCCCTACATGTTGTTTGAGGCTAGATCTCATTATGAGCCTCATGGTGTCGCCGGTAAACCGGCTCTTGTGTCTAGCCCTAGAGATTATGGCGCCTCTAACTTGTGAGAACTTGTCCCTCTCTGGGGAGCCCTGCCCCTCCTTATATGTGTTGAAGGGGCGGGTTACATGTAGAGTCCTAGTAGGATTAGGATTACTCTATTACAAGGAGTCCTAGTCTTGCTTCCTTTGTAGGAGAATATTCCTTGTGCTTTCTTCATAAACCGACCCACCATAACATGAACCGGCCTTCTGGGCCTTGGGCCTTGTCATCCGTGATCCGCTCGTCGGGTTACCGGTGAATTGCCAAGTGTAAACCGTCTCATGTAAACCACCAAGTCCGGCCGGGTTATACCTCCGGCCGGGTTACGCCGCGGGGTATATCCCAGACATTAGCCCCCAGTTTAATTTGGATTTATCCATGTTAAACTTGATCCTTCATGCATACATAAACACGAGAACAATTTTGATAGGTTGTGCTCCGGGTTAAAATATTTTCCTGAACCGGCACCTGATCATCCTTAAATCCTTGTCATTTCCTCCATGATATGTATCCATGATCTCATCGACTGCTATCCAGCATGCATCTAGAGTATTAAGTTCATAAGAACAGAGTACTGCTTTAAGCAAGATGACATGATGTAGAGGGATGAACTCAAGCAATATGATATAAACCCCATCTTTTTATCCGCGATGGCAACAATACTATACGTGCCTTGCTGCCCCTGCTGTCACGGGAAAGGACACTGCAAGATTTAACCCAATGCCAAGCACTTCTCCCATTGCAAGAACTATAGATCCAGTAGGCCAAACCAAACCGATAATTCGAAGAGACTTGCAAGGATATTATAATCATACATACAAGAATTCAGAAAAGAACCAAATATTTCTCATAGATAATCTTGATCATAAATCCACAATTTATCGGATCTCGACAAACACACCGATCAAAAAGATTACATCGAATAGATCTCCTCGAAGACCGAGGAGAACTTGGTATTGAGATCCAAAAAGAGAGAAGAAGCCATCTAGGTACTAACTATGGACCCGAAGGTCTGCGGTAAACTACGCACAACTCATGGTGAGGCGACGGTGTTGATGTAGAAGCACTCCGTGGAAGATCCCCCCTCCGGCGGAGCTCTGGAACAGGCCCCAAGATGGGATCTCATGGGAACAGAAGGTTGCGGCGGTGGAATTAGGGTTTTATCTGTTCCTTCGATGTTTTCAGGGTACATGGGTATATATAGGAGGAAGCAGGGCATTGGGGGAGCAACGTGGGGCCCACGAGGCAGGGGGCGCGCCCCCACCCTCATGGACGCCACGTGTGCCCTATTCCGTGGTTCTCAAGTCTCCCGTGAAGATATCGCTCCAAAAATATCTCTCCGGAAGGTTTCGTTCCATTTGGACTCCATTTGATATTCCTTTTCTGCAAAACCCTGAAATAGGCAAAAAAACTGCAATCTGGACTGGGCCTTTGGGTTAATAGGTTAGTCCCAAAAATAATATAGAAGTGTATAATAAAGCCCATTAAACATCCAAAACATCATAAATAATAGCATGGAACAATTGAAAATTATAGATACGTTAGAGACGGATGAGACATCAGCATAACCTGGCGAATCAGGGGGGCAATGGTAAGCACAAGGATGAGAGTAATTTGGATTTTGTGGCTAACACCAACACGCAGAATAACGGTCAGCGCCGTAAGGGAAAGCCAAACACTCGGTTTGGAGGGCAAAATTTCAGCCTCGAGCAGATGATGAATTAGTCGTGCCCGAAGCATGGTACCGAGGAAAGGCCGTCTGCTCACCTATGGAAGGATTGCTTCATCATGAGAGAATACATAAATTCAAAAAAATCAGAATAATCATGGGTCAAGCGGCGGCTTAGGACCCGGCTCTCACGGTCCGGGTCACGGTGGTGGCGGCTCTAGTTCCGGTTTTCAAGGCCAAGGCAATCAAGGTGGCTATAATCAACAGTCTGGACAGGGTACTCAGCAGCAGTCAGGGTATCAGAGTAACCCGAAGCAGTTGAATAGTGGGTAGTACCACGTCTTCACCACAAGTTTATCTAAGAGGGATCAGAAGCTCCACAAAAGGGTGGTGAATGCCATTGAGCCGGCGGTTCCCCATTACTTACGCCGGTCGGAGCAACCCATTTTGTGGAGTCATCAGGATCACCCGCCCCGGGTTGATAATCCGGGTCACTTGGCGCTAGTGGTGGTGCCTCAGGTTGGGGCTACAAGTTTACTAAGGTACTCATGGATAGAGGTAGCAGCATCAATATCCTTTACTATGATACTTTCTGTCGCATGGGACTGACTGACAAAAATCTTAAGCCGTCTAATACTATTTTCCATGGAGTGGTGCCTGGTAATTCGGCATATCCTGTAGGTAAGATCGCTCTTGAGGTAGCCTATGGGGATGAACAAGATTCCAGAGTAGAAACTTTGACCTTTAAAGTTGTGAGGATCCGGAGCCCGTATCATGCTCTTTTTGGCCGGCCAGGTTATGCTAAATTCATGGCGAGGCCGTGTTATGTTTATCTACAACTCAAGATGCCGGGTCACAAGGGTACCATCACGGTGCATGGAAGCCGGAAGATAGCGTTGGAGTGCGAGGAAGGTGACGCTGCCTATGATGAGTCTGTTTGTGCAACAGAAGAATTGAAATTTTATAAGGATAATGTTGACCCGACATATATGACATCTTTGAAAAAGCCAACCACAGAGCATGACCCTTTACTAAAGTTCAAATCAGCAGATCACACTAAGATGGTTGACTTTGTTCCCGGCGACTCATCCAAGTAGTTCAGCATCAGTGCTAACCTGGATCCAAAATAGGAAAGTGCGCTCATCGAGTTCATCCGTGAGAACCGGGACATTTTTGCATGGAAACCTTCTGACATGCCAGGTGTACCGAGGGAACTCACTGAGCAGACATTTAATATTGATCCAAAGTTTAAGCCGGTTATGCAATTCCTTCGTCGCTTCAATGAAGAGAGACGTAAGGCCATTGGCGAGGAGGTGGACCGGCTCTTGGTGGCTGGTTTCATTGTTGAAGTCTTTCATCCTGAGTGGCTAGCTAACCCGGTGTGAAGGGGAACGTAGCATAATTCAAAAAATTTCTACGCCTTCACCAAGATCCAACTATGGAGACATCTAGCAACGAGCGAGTAAGAGTGCATCTACATACCGTTATGGAGATTGCGAGCGGGAGCTTTCGAAGAAGCGTGGATGAAGTAGTCGTACTCTTCGCGTTCTTCGTCACCGATGATCTAGCGCCGAACGGATGGCACCTCCGTGTTCAACACACGTCCGGTGCAGCAATGTCACCTCCTTCTTGATCCAGCAAGGGGGGAGGAGAAGTCGCCAGAGATCCGGCAGCACGACGGCGTGATGACGGATGCAGTGGAGATCGCAGCAGGGCTTCGCCGGGAGCCCTGCGTGGGAGTATGGAGGTGTGACGGGAGGGGGAGAGGCGCCAGGGCAATGGTGCGGCTGCCCTCTCCCTCCCCACATATATATAGGGGGCCAGGGGGTGCGCCAGGGCCCCTGCAGATCCAATCTGCAGGGGGGCGGCGGCCAGGGGGGGTTCCTTGCCCCCCAAGGCTACTGGTCGCCCCCTCCCCCCTAGGGTTTCAACCCTAGGCGCATGGGGAGGTGGGCCCCTAGTGGTGCGCCAGCCTAGAGGGGCTGGACACTTCCCCTTGCGGCCTAGGGGCCCCACCGGGATGGGTGGCCCCACCCGGTGGACCCCCGGGGCCCCTCCGGTGGTCCCGGGACGCTCCCGGTGACCCCCGGAGATCACCCGATGGCCGAAACTGGACTTCCTATATATCAATCTTTACCTCTGGACCATTCCGGAACTCCTCGTGACTTCCGGGATCTCATCCGGGACTCCGAACAACTTTCAGGTTTCCACGTGCATTTATCTCTACGACCCTAGCGTTACCGAACCTTAAGTGTGTAGACCCTACGGGTTCGGGAGACACGTATACATGACCGAGACCACTCTCCGGTCAATAACCAACAACGGGATCTGGATACCCATGTTGGTTCCCACGTGTTCCTCGATGATCTTCATCGGATGAACCACCGTGTCAAGGATTCACTCAATCCCGTATGTTATTCCCTTTGTCCATCGGTACGGTACTTGCCCGAGATTCGATCGTCGGTATTCCCGATACCTTGTTCAATCTCATTATGGCAAGTCTCTTTAATCGATCCGTAATCCATCATCCCGTGACTAACTACTTAGTCACATTGAGCTCATTATGATGATGTCTTACCGAGTGGGCCTAGAGGTACCTCTCCGTCATACGGAGTGACAACATCCCAGTCTCGGTTCGTACCAACTCAACAGACACTTTCGGAGATACCCGATGCGTACCTTTATAGCCACCCAGTTACGTTGTGACGTTTGGCACACCCAAAGTACTCCTACGGTATCCGGGAGTTGTACAACCTCATGGTCTAAGGAATAAATACTTGACACCGAAAAGCTTATGCATTACGAACTATACGATCTCGTGTTATGCTCAAGTTTGGGTCTTGTCCATCATATCATTCTCCTAATGATGTGATCCCGTTATCACTCACATCCCATGTCCATGGTCAGGAAACCGTGACCATCTGTTGATCAACGAGCTGGTAACTAGAGGCCTACCAGGGACTCATTGTGGTCTATGTATTCACACATGTATCGCTGTTTCCTTACAATACAATTCAAGCATGAATAACAGACAATTATCATGAACAAGGAGATATAATAATAATGCTTTTATTATTGCCTCTAAGGCATATCTCCAACAGTCTCCCACTTGCACTAGAGTCAATAATGTAGTTACATTGTGATGAATCGAACACCCATAGAGTTCTGGTGTTGATCATGTTTCGCTCGTGAAAGAGGTTTAGTCAACGGGTCTGCTACATTCAGATCCGTATGCACTTTACAAATATCTATGTCTCCATCCTGACATAATTCCGGATGGAGTTGAAACGACGCTTGATGTGCTTGGTCTTCTTGTGAAACCTGGGCTCCTTGGTAATAGCAATAGCACCAGTGTTGTCACAGAAGAGAGTCATCGGGCTTGACGCGCTTGGAATGACTCCAAGGTCGGTGATGAACTCCTTCATCCAGACTCCTTCCTGCGCTGCTTCAGAAGCAGCTATGTACTCCGCTTCACATGTAGACGCTGCCACCACGCTCTGTTTGCAACTGCACTAGCTGACTGCCCCTCCATTCAAAATATACACATATCCAGTTTGAGACTTAGAGTCATCCAGATCTGTGTCGAAGCTAGCATCGACGTAACCCTTTACGATGAGCTCTTCGTCACCTCCATATACGAGAAACATATCCTTAGTCCTTTTCAGGTACTTCAGGATGTTCTTGACCGCTGTCCAGTGTTTCGTACCGGGATCACTTTGGTACCTCCCTACCAATCTTATGGCAAGGTTCACATCAGGTCTGGTACACAGCATGGCATACATGATAGAACCTATGGCCGAGGCATAGGGAATGACACTCATCTTTTCTCTATCTCCTGCCGTGGTCGGCGACTGAGCCTTGCTCACTCTCATACCTTGCAAAACAGGCAAGAATCCTTTCTTTGACTGATCCATATTGAACTTCTTCAATATTTTGTCAAGGTATGTACTTTGTGAAAGACCAATGAGGCATCTCGATCTATCTCTATAGATGTTGATGCCTAATATGTAAGCAGCTTCTCCAAGGTCCTTCATTGAAAAACTTTTATTCAAGTAGGCCTTTACATTTTCCATGAATTCTATATCATTTCCCATCAGCAATATGTCATCCAAATATAATATGAGAAATGCCACAGGGCTCCCACTCACTTTCTTGTAAATACAGGCTTCTCCATAAGTCTGTATAAATCCAAACGCTTTGATCACTTCATCAAAGCGAATATTCCTACTCCGAGATGCTTGCACCAGCCCGTAAATCGAGCGCTGGAGCTTGCATACCTTGTTAGCGTTCTCTGGATCGACAAAACCTTCCGGTTGCATCATATACAACTCTTCCTTGAGGAAGCCATTAAGGAATGCTGTTTTGACGTCCATTTGCCATATCTCATAATCATAGAATGCGGCAATAGCTAACATGATTCTGACTGACTTCAGCATCGCTACGGGAGAGAAAGTCTCGTCGTAGTCAATCCCTTGAACTTGTCGATAACCCTTAGCGACAAGCCGAGCCTTATAGATGGTCACATTACCATCCGCGTCTGTCTTTTTCTTAAATATCCATTTGTTTTCTATGGCGTGCCTGTTATCAGGCAAGTCCACCAAAGTCCATACTTTGTTTTCATACATGGATTCTATCTCGGATTTCATGGCTCCAAGCCATTTATTGGAATCCGGGCCCGCCATCACTTCTTCATAGTTCGAAGGTTCACCGTTGTCTAACAACATGATTTCCAGGACAGGGTTGCCGTACCACTCTGGTGTGGAACGTGCCCTTGTGGACCTTCGAAGTTCAGTAGTAACTTGATCTGTATTATCATCAACTTCCTCCCTTGTCGGTGCAGGCACCTCAGGAACAGTTTCCTGCGCTGCGCTACTTTCCGGTACAGGAGGGGTGACTGTCACCTCATCAAGATCTACTTTCCTCCCACTCACTTCTTTCGAGAGAAACTCTTTCTCCAGAAAGCATCCATTCTTGGCAACAAAGACTTTGCCTTCGGATCTGTGGTAGAAGGTGTACCCAATCGTTTCCTTTGGGTATCCTATGAAGACGCATTTTTCCGATTTGGGTTCGAGCTTTTCAGGTTGAAGTTTCTTGACATAAGCATCGCAACCCCGAACTTTCAGAAACGACAGCTTCGGTTTCTTGCCAAACCAAAGTTCATACGGAGTCGTCTCAACGGATTTCGACGGAGCCCTATTTAAAGTGAATGCGGCAGTCTCTAAAGCGTAACCCCAAAAAGATAGCGGTAAATCGGTGAGGGACATCATAGATCGCACCATGTCCAACAGGGTACGATTTCGACGTTCGGACACACCGTTACGTTGAGGTGTTCCGGGCGGTGTCAATTGTGAAACAATTCCACAGCTCCTAAGGTGTGTGCCAAATTCATGACTTAAATATTCACCCCCATGATCCGATCGCAAGAACTTTATTTTTCTGTCACGTTGATTCTCAACCTCATTCTGAAATTCCTTGAACTTTTCAAAGGTCTCAGACTTGTGTTTCATCAAATAGATATACCCGTATCTACTCAAGTCATCTGTGAGGGTGAGAACTTAACGATAGCCTCCGCGAGCCTCAACACTCATTGGACCGCACACATCAGTATGTATGATTTCCAACAAGTTGGTTGCTCGCTCCATTGTTCCGGAGAATGGAGTCTTGGTCATCTTGCCCAAGAGGCACGGTTCGCACGTGTCAAATGATTCATAATCAAGAGACTCTAGAAGTCCATCTGAATGGAGCTTCTTCATACGTTTGACACCAATATGACCAAGGCGGCAATGCCACAAGTATGTGGGACTATCATTATCAACTTTACATCTTTTGGCATCTACACTATGAATATGTGTATCACTACGTTCGAGATTCATCAAAAATAAACCATTGACCAGCGGGGCATGACCATAAAACATATCTCTCAAATAAATAGAACAACCATTATTCTCCGATTTGAAAGAGTAGCCATCTCGCATAAGACGAGATCCAGAAACAATGTTCATGCTCAAAGCTGGTACTAAATAACAATTATTGAGGTTTAAAACTAATCCCGAGGGTAGATGTAGAGGTAGCGTGCCGACGGCGATCACATCGACCTTGGAACCATTCCCGACGCGCATCGTCACCTCATCCTTCGCGAGTCTCCGTTTATTCCGCAGCTCCTGTTTTGAGTTACAAATATGAGCAACTGCACCGGTATCGAATACCCAGGAGCTACTACGAGTGCTGGTAAGGTACACATCAATAACATGTATATCATATATACCTTTGACGTTGCCGGCCTTCTTGTCTGCTAAGTATTTGGGGCAGTTCCGCTTCCAGTGACCCGTTCCCTTGCAATAAAAGCACTCTGTCTCAGGCTTGGGTCCATACTTTGGCTTCTTCCCGGCAACAGGCTTGCCAGGCGCGGCAACTCCCTTGCCGTCCTTCTTGAAGTTCTTCTTACCCTTGGCTTTCTTGAACTTAGTGGTTTTATTGACCATCAACACTTGATGTTCTTTCTTGATATCCACCTCCGCTGATTTCAGCATTGAATATACCTCGGGAATGGACTTCTCCATCCCCTGCATATTGAAGTTCAACACGAAGCTCTTGAAGCTTTGTGGGAGCGACTGGAGGATTCTGTCAACGATTGCTTCTTCTGGGAGATTCATCCCCAGTTGAGACAAGCGATTGTGCAATCCTGAAATCTTGAGGATGTGCTCACTGACAGAACTGTTTTCTTCCATCTTACAGCTGTAGAATGCGTCGGAGACATCATATCTCTCGACTCGGGCATGAGCTTGGAAAACCATTTTCAGCTCTTCGAACATCTCATATGCTCCGTGGTGCTCAAAACGTTTTTGGAGCCCCGACTCTAAGCTGTAAAGCATGCCGCACTGAACCAGTGAGTAATCATCACAACGCGATTGCCAGGCGTTCATAACGTCTTGAGTCGCTGGGAGAACGGGTGCATCACCTAGCGGTGCTTCTAGGACATAAGTTCTCTTGGCAGCTATGAGGATAATCCTCAGGTTACGGACCCAATCCGTATAGTTGCTACCATCGTCTTTCAGCTTGGTTTTCTCTAGGAACGCGTTGAAGTTGAGGGAAACTGGAGCGTGGGCCATTTGATCTACAAGAGATATTGTAAAGAATTTAGACTAAGTTCATGATAATTAAGTTCATCCTAATCAAATTTTAATGAACTCCCACTCAGAATGACATCTCTCTAGTCATCTTAAGTGATACACGATCCGAATCGACTAACCCGTGTCCGATCATCACGTGAGACGGACTAGTCATCAACGGTGAACATCTTCATGTCGATCGTATCTTCTATACGACTCGTGTTCGACCTTTCGTTCTTCCGTGTTCCGAGGCCATGTCTGTACATGCTAGGCTCGTCAAGTGAACCCTAAGTGTATCGCGTGTGTAAATCTGACTTACACCCGTTGTATGCGAACGTTAGAACCTATCACACCCGATCATCACGTGGTGCTTCGGAGCAACGAGCTTTAGCAACGGTGCACAGTTAGGGGAAACACAATTCTTGAAATTTTAGTGAGAGATCATCTTATTTACTACCGTCGTTCTAAGTAAACAAGATGCATAAACATGATAAACATCACATGCAATCAATTAAAGTGACATGATATGGTCAATATCATCTTGCTCCTTGGATCTCCATCTTCGGGGCACCATGATCATCTTATCACCGGCTCGACACCATGATCTTCATCATCATGATCTCCATCATCGTGTCTTGAAGAAGTCGTCACGCCAACTATTACTTCTACTACTATAGCTAACGTTTAGCAATGAAGTAAAGTAATTACATGGCGTTATTCAGTGACACGCATGCCATACAATAATTAAGACAACTCCTATGGCTCCTGCCGGTTGTCAAGTTCATCGACATGCAAGTCGTGATTCCCTATTACAAAAACATGATCAATCTCATACATCACATATATCATTCATCACATCTTCGTTTTGGCCAGACCATGTCACATAGCACATGCTGCAAAAACAAGTTAGACGTCCTCTAATTGTTGTTGCAAGTTTTACGTGGCTTCTATAGGATTTCTAGCAAGAACGTTTCTTACCTACGCCAAAACCACAACGTGATTTGTCAACTTCTATTTACCCTTCATAAGGACCCTTTTCATCGAATCCGATCCGACTAAAGTAGGAGAGACAGACACCCGCCAGCCACCTTATGCATCTAGTGCATGTCTGTCGGTGGAACCAGTCTCACGTAAGCGTACGTGTAAAGTCGGTCCGGGCCGCTTCATCCCACAATACCGCCGAATCAAGATTGACTAGTAACTGTAAGAAAGTTGAACAAAACCAAACGCCCACAACTGCTTTGTGTTCTACTCGTGCAAGATGCTACGCATAAAACCTGGCTCAGATGCCATTGTAGGGGAACGTAGCATAATTCAAAAATTTTCTACGCCTTCACCAAGATCCAACTATGGAGACATCTAGCAACGAGCGAGTAAGAGTGCATCTACATGCCGTTATGGAGATTGCGAGCGGAAGCTTTCGAAGAAGCGTGGATGAAGTAGTCATACTCTTCGCGTTCTTCGTCACTGATGATCTAGCGCCGAACGGACGGCACCTCCGCGTTCAACACACGTCCGGTGCAGAAACGTCACCTCCTTCTTGATCCAGCAAGGGGGGAGGAGAAGTCGTCAGAGATCCGGCAGCACGATGGCGTGATGACGGATATGCAGTGGAGATCGCAGCAGGGCTTCGCCGGGCGCCCTGCGTGGGAGTATGGAGGTGTGACGGGAGGGGGAGAGGCGCCAGGGCAATGGTGCGGCTGCCCTCTCCCACCCCACATATATATATATAGGGGGCCAGGGGGTGCGCCAGGGCCCCTGCAGATCCAATCTGCAAAGGGGCGGCGGCCAGGGGGGTTCCTTGCCCCCCAAGGCTAGTGGTCGCCCCCTCCCCCTGGGGTTTCAAGCCCAGGCGCATGGGGAGGTGGGCCCCTAGTGGTGCGCCAGCCCAGAGGGGCTGGACACTTCCCCTTGCGGCCTAGGGGCCCCACCGGGATGGGTGGCCCCACCCGGTGGACCCCCGGGGCCCCTCCGGTGGTCCCGGGACGCTCCCGGTGACCCCCGGAGATCACCCGATGGCCGAAACTGGACTTCCTATATATCAATATTTACCTCCTGACCATTCCGGAAGTCCTCGTGACGTACGGGATCTCATCCGGGACTCCGAACAACTTTCGGGTTTCCACGTGCATTTATCTCTACGACCCTAGCGTTACCGAACCTTAAGTGTGTAGACCCTACGGGTTCAGGAGACACGTAGACATGACCGAGACCACTCTCCGGTCAATAACCAACAGCGGGATCTGGATACCCATGTTGGTTCCCACGTGTTCCTCGATGATCTTCATCGGATGAACCACCGTGTCAAGGATTCACTCAATCCCGTATGTTATTCCCTTTGTCCATCGGTACGGTACTTGCCCGAGATTCGATCGTCGGTATTCCCGATACCTTGTTCAATCTCATTATGGCAAGTCTCTTTACTCAATCCGTAATCCATCATCCCGTGACTAACTACTTAGTCACATTGAGCTCATTATGATGATGTCTTACCGAGTGGGCCCAGAGGTACCTCTCCGTCATACGGAGTGACAACATCCCAGTCTCGGTTCGTACCAACTCAACAGACACTTTTGGAGATACCCGATGCGTACCTTTATAGCCACCCAGTTACGTTGTGACGTTTGGCACACCCAAAGTACTCCTACGGTATCCGGGAGTTGTACAACCTCATGGTCTAAGGAATAAATACTTGACACCGAAAAGCTTATGCATTACGAACTATACGATCTCGTGTTATGCTCAAGTTTGGGTCTTGTCCATCACATCATTCTCCTAATGATGTGATCCCGTTATCACTGACATCCCATGTCCATGGTCAGGAAACCGTGACCATCTGTTGATCAACGAGCTGGTAACTAGAGGCCTACCAGGGACTCATTGTGGTCTATGTATTCACACATGTATCGATGTTTCCTTACAATACAATTCAAGCATGAATAACAGACAATTATCATGAACAAGGAGATATAATAATAATGCTTTTATTATTGCCTCTAGGGCATATCTCCAACACGGTGCTGGTGCTTAAGAAAAATGGCACTTGACGTATGTGTGTGGATTACACAAATTTGAAAAAATCCTGAACAGCTGATCCTTTTGCTCTCCCCCGCATTGACCAGATTGTTGATGCTACGACATGTTGTGAACGTCTGGGTTTTTTGGATGCTTATTCTGGTTATCATCAGATCAAGATGGCAGTTAAGGATAAGGAAAAGACATCTTTCATCACTCCTTTTGGAGCCTTCTGTTACGTGTCTATGACTTTTGGGCTCAAGAGTGCCCAGACGACTTACCAGCGGTGTGTGCAGAATTTCCTTCATGACCAGATTGGACACAATGTTCATGCTTATGTGGATGATGTTGTGGTGAAATCCAAGCAGAAGGAAACTTTGATAGATGATTTGAATGAGACCTTTGACAATCTCCGGACTTACAAGATGATGCTTAACCTGGCCAAGTGTGTCTTTGGTGTACCAGCAGGTAAACTCTTGGGTTTTTTGGTTTCTGACAGAGGCATTAAAGCTAACCCGGAGAAGATCAAGGCCATTATTTCTTTGGCTGAGCCGGCGTGTGTAAGTGATGTTTAGCATTTGGCTAGTCGTATTGCGGCCTTAAGCCGGTTCATAAGCCGGCTGGGTGAGAAAGCTATACCATTGTACCAGATGATGAAGAAAGCATATCATTTTGTCTGGAGGGACGCTTCTAATGAAGCATTCGAAGCCTTGAATAAACAGTTAGCTGAGCCGCGAGTCCTTGTTGCCCCTATTGATAAAGAGGCATTGTTGTTGTATGTGGCTGCTAATGCCCGGGCTGTCAGCGTAGCCATTGTGGTAGAACGAAAGGAGTAAGGAAAGGACCATCCAGTCCAAAGGCCGGTTTACTACATCAGTGAAGTGCTCATTGAGTCCAAACAGAGGTACCCACATTGGCAGAAGCTTGTGTACGGGGTGTTCATGGCTAGCCGAAAGCTCAAGCAATACTTTTTGGGTCATCCAATCACTGTGGTCAATCTGCTCCTTTAGGGGATATCATTCAAAATAGGGAAGCCACAGGCCGGGTTGCCAAATGGGCCATTGAACTCAGACCTCATGGTTTGAAGTATATGCCTCGCACAGCCATCAAGTCCCAAGCACTTGTGGATTTCATCAATGATTGTACAGAATTACAGATGCCTGAAGAAAAGCCGGATCACACATATTGGACCGTTCACTTTGATGGGTCCAGGCAATTAGAAGGCTCGGGGCTGGAGTTGTCCTAACTTCCCCATGAGGTGATAAATTATGTTATGTTTTAAGGTTTATGTTCCCTTGTACTAATAATGCAGCTGCATATGAGGCCTTGATCCATGGTCTTCGGATGGATAAGGAGATGAATCTAAGCTGGGTTAGCTGTTTTGGCTACTCAGACTTGGTGGCTCGACAAGTTTTTGGCACTTGGGATTCTAAGGATCTGCTCATGGCGACTTACAAACGCGAGGTTGATGCTATCGCGGGTCACTTCAAAGGTTATCAAGTGGAACATGTTGATCGCAGAAAAAATGAGGTTGCTCATGCTCTAAGCCAGCTCGGGTCCCAGCGTAAGCCAGTACCTTCTAATATTTTTCTGGATATCCTGCATAGCCCTTCAGTCAAGTACCTACAGAAGAAGATCTAGCTATTCCTAAACCGGAGGCACAATTGGTGGCGGCTCTTCATGCGATTTATGATTGGACAATTCCATATTTGGCTTATATGACCCGGGGCGAGTTACCTGAGGATGAAACTTTGGCCAGGCAAATAACCCGGTGGTCTAAGTCAATGACCATTGTCAATGGAGAGCTGCATCATTGCAGTGTTACTGGGGCGTTTCAATGTTGTGTTTCTCCTGAGGAGGATCGGGAGATTCTTCGTGAGATTCAAGAAGGAGATTGTGGTCATCATGCTGGTTCTAAGTCTCTGGTAGCTATGGCTTTTCGTCATGGATATTATTGGCTGACGCCTGCTACTTCTCGAGCTTGTGTTGTTTTCCCTCAAAGAGGAAAGAGTGATGCAGCACAGTAGCGTAAGTATTTCCCTCAGCTTTTGAGAACCAAGGTATCAATCCAGTAGGAGACCACGCGCAAGTCCCTCGTACCTACACAAACAAATAAGAGCCTTGCAACCAACACGATAAAGGGGTTGTCAATCCCTTCACGGCCACATGCAAAAGTGAGATATGATAGATATGATAAGATAATATTTTTTGTATTTTTGTTATAGATTGAAAGTAAAGATTGCAAAGCAAAACAATGGTGATAGAAATTGGCAAGTTGACGGGAAACTAATATGATGGAAGATAAATAGGGGGACCATAGGTTTCAATAGTGGCTTCTCTCACGATAGCATATTTCTACGGTGGGTGAACAAACTACTGTCGAGCAATTGATAGAAGAGCGCATAGTTATGAGAATATCTAGGCATGATCATTGTATATAGGCATCAGGTCCATGACAAGTAGACCAAAACGATTCTGCATATACTACTATTACTCCACACATCTACAGCTATCCAGCATGCATCTAGAGTATTAAGTTCATAAGAACAGAGTAACGCCTTAAGCAAGATGACATGATGTAGAGGGATAAACTCAAGAAATATGATATAGAACCCATCTTTTTATCCGTGATGGCAACAATACAATTCATGCCTTGCTGCGCCTACTGTCACTAGGAAAGGACACCGAAAGATTGAACCCAAAGCTAAGCACTTCTCCCATTGCAAGAACTACCAATCTAGTAGGCCAAACCAAACTGATAATTCGAAGATACTTGCAAAGATATTTAAATCATGCATAAAAGATTTCATAGAAGAATCAAATATTGTTCATAGATAATCTTAATCATAAACCCACAATTCATCGGTGTCGGTGTACTAAGGTAGGGGTACCTCATTACCCCAACTTGTGCACGGGCGGTTGCAGCTTCCCGCGGCAGGGTTTACCACGTGCTCGCCGGAGACCTTCCTGCTCCGTGTCAAACCATTCAAAAACAAAGTATACAAGACAGAAGATCGAGACCCCGGCAAGCGGAGCTTGCCGGGAAGGCCGTTCCAGGCTCAAGGATACATCACTCACGCAAGGCCCTGGCAAGAGGAGCTTGCCAGGATGACTAGAAGATTATATCATGGAAGACACGCCACGGCGCTATATGCGTCCCGGCGAGGGCCCGGGGAGCGACAAGCTTCAGAGCCCGGCAAGCTCCCGGGCCCGGCAAGGTCAAGACCCCGGCAAGGTGCTTGCCGGGAGAGTTGCGCTGTGTGCCCGCGCTCCAGCTCATCGGCCCACGCGTCGCCCTGGGGCCATTCCAGGGACGCGTGGCGGATGGCTGCGCAGCCTGGGGGACACGGTGGCACTTCACGGTGGCGAAGCCATCGCCGTGGCGAACGGAGACGCAAGGGCGGGAGCTTTTGGGGTCGACGGCGACGGGCATTAAATGCCCTTGTCCCCCACTGTCAAAGTAGGTAGCGACCACTGTTCATGCACTGTAGCTCCACTATTCCCGCACTGTTACAACTACCACCTCTTTTACGTTTTTACCCCTTTCTCCTACGTTGACACCTGTCGGTGACCCCTTGCACTATAAAAGGAGGCCCATGCACAACGTGGAGGGGGTTCGGAACATAGATCGCTCATACGCTCGGTGTAGCTGCTTCTTCAAGCTCCCGAGCTCTCCAACTCAATACACAACTAAGCAGGAGTAGGGTTTTACGCGTCTACCGCGGCCCAAACCTGGGTAAAACTGCCCGCGTGCTCGCTACGATCTGCTCTTCGTGCTCCCTCCGCCCTCGTACCGCACAGACAAGGGGCTCCGGTCCCATAGGTGTTCGTGGTGGACAGTTTCCCCCGACATCTTTGGCGCGCCAGGTAGGGGGCGTCGAGGTTGTGCGAATCTGATCCGGCGTTCGCGCGGGCGCATTCTTCACCAACCTCTCCAGTTTCGTCAGCAACTTCATCAGCAACAGCATCATGGCCCCGAAGAAGAAAGCTTCGGAGGTCGGAGGCCCGTCTGCGTCTCATCCGCCGCCACCGGAACCAACGGTGGGCGGGGGAGACGCCGTCGGAAGAGTGGTCCCCGGCGAGGACACTCGCGGCGCCACTAAATCAAAGGATAGGACGGACGACCGAGCCTCGGTCTCCGTGGACGCGCCGCGTCCATCTCAGCACACGACAACCCAGCCACGCCATACCACGGGAGGTGGTATCCGCATGCTGGGACAAGGGCAAACAGGAGGCTCGCGGGATGCCCCGGACCACCGTCCGGGCACAAGCAAAGCGAAGGCGCCGGCGCGGGACCCTGCTCCTTCTAACGTTGTTAGGAGTACGAGCATATCCCGCTCCTCGCACCGTTCGCCCCCGTTCCCCTCCACTCTAGCAGAAGCGCTCGCAAGGGCACAACTGCTCCTCGACTTCCCTCCAGCGGCAGACAAGGCCGAAGACTGGAGGGCCACCATCCAGAGCCTGATAGCCTTCGCCAACAACGATTCTCCACAGCAGCCGGCGGCCTCGCGGCCGCGGCAAGCTGAGAAGACGAAGGCCGACGGCGACAAGACCGCCGGGGGTGCGACAAGCATGCACTCCCCGCCGCGGAAGCAGAAGACGCCGCCCCGCCGGAACAACGCCGACGACGGCTCCACGGCATCGTCGGATCCGCGGGCCCGTCGGGACCAGCGCCAGGTCCTCGACGACCGGCGACAAGAAGACGCTCGCACAACAATCGAGCGCCGCCGAGAAGCTCGGCGACAATCAGATCAAAGGGCTGGAGACGCTGTCGACGCGCGCGCGCCCGGTGAACCAGGCGACTTGCCGTACGCGGCAGGCTGCCCTGCGTTTACCCGTGAGCTGCGGCGCGTCCAGTGGCCCAGCATGAAGAATTTCAAGCCCGACGTACCGGAGAAGTACGACGGCAAGACGCACCCCTCGGAATTCCTCAGCGTCTACACCATCGCAGTGCAGGCTGCCGGGGGGCGCGACGAGAAGATTTTGGCGAATTACTTTCCGCTCGTGCTTAAGCCGAACGTTCGTTCCTGGCTTATGCACTTGCCGGAAGGTTCCATCTCTTCTTGGGCCGACCTTTGCCACCAGTTTGTTGGCGCCTTCACCGGCGGCCACAAACCCCACGGCCAGGAGAGCGATCTCCACATTTTGGCCCAGAAGGAAGGAGAATCCCTGCGCAAGTACATCCAACGCTTCAGCCGTGTACAACACAACATCCCCGACGTCCACCCTGCCGCGGTTATTAGCGCGTTCCACCAGAACGTGCGTAACCGCCGCATGCGTGAGGAAATGGCCATGACCAAAATTCGGGATGTCAGCGAGCTCTACGCTCTAGCTGATAAGTGCGCGCGCGCAGAAGAGGGGAGGAGACTCCCCGGGGAGGATGCTGGCGCAGGAGGAAGCGACAGCGATGACACCGCCCCGACAAAGAAGAGCCGGCGGCGGAACAACAGGAGGAAAAACAAGAAGGAAGTGCTTGCCGTCGAGAAGTCCGGCAAGGAGGCTCCCGCCAAGCAAACACAGGCTATCGGCTCCGGCAAGGAGCCTGCCCCTGTAGCGGCAGCCGACAAGCAGGACGGCTCCGACAAGCAACTGCAAGATCCACCGCACCAAGGGCCACGATCTCTCCAACTGCAAACGCGTCGAGTACCTCGTCGAGCAGCAGAAGGCTGAGTACGAGAGGCGCGACAAGGAGAAGGCCCAAGGTGGCGGGGGAGAGCCAAGCAAAAAGCGGCCGTTCAATGGCCGGGGAGGACGCCGCGGCAAGGCCAAGCATCGGCAAGGTGACCGCCCTCCCCGGGGCCGCGACAAGGATGAATAGGACGACGACGAAGACATGGAGGACGAAGATAACAGCGAGCAGGAGTTCCAGAAGGCCACGGAGGTCCTGTGCGTCGACGGTGGCGCCTCTCTGCACACCTCCCACCGCCAGCTCAAGCAGTGGGTGCGTGAGGTGAATGCAGCAGAGCCGCCCGTGGAGTCGCGCAGGCTCCTCAAATGGTCCAACACGCCCATCATTTTTGATCTTGAGGATCACCCTGACCGCACCACTGCGGTCGGGTGCTTGCCGATGCTGGTCTCACCCACCATCCGCAACCTCAAGGTCACCAAAATGTTGGTTGACGGCGGGGCCGGGCTGAACTTGATCTCCTCTGCTGTGATCAAGAAACTCCAAATCCCAGATGGCGAGCTCGAAGAGACCGTTTCTTTCCAAGGGATCAACCCGGGAAGGAGCAAGCCCAAGGGGAAGATCACTCTGCCGGTGACCTTTGGCGGGGAGCTCAACTTCAGAACTGAGCGCATCATTTTCGACGTTGCCGATATTCCATTGCCATACAATGGAATACTCGGCCGTCCTGCCCTCGCCAGGTTCATGGCAGCTTCCCATCATGCTTACAACGTACTCAAGATGCCGGGGCCGATAAGCGTCATCACTGTCCACGGCGACAAGAAAGATGCGCTTGTCTGCGCCGACAAGATCTACCGGGATGCGGCAGCTGCGGCAGAGAAGGACACACTTGCCGCTGAAGCTCCTGGGGGGAAGAAGACGAAGACCAAGTCCGGCAAGTGCTCTGGGGCCCACTCCGGCAACCGCACCTCTTCGGAGTGCTGCGCTGCCGTCGAGGACGTCCCATCGAGCTCCACCGGCAAGTGTAAGAAGGGCATGGCAGCTCCTCCGGCAACCAAGAAGGTGTCCGCAAAGGAGGACGGCACTGGTGGTACCTTCACCATCAGTGCCACGCTTGACAGCAAATAGGAAAGCGCGCTCGTTGCCTTCCTGCGGGCGAATGTCGATGTGTTTGCCTGGCAACCATCTGACATCCCCGGTGTTCCCAGGAAGGTAATTGAGCACAAGCTTGCTGTTTGTCCTCATGCGCGGCCCATCAAGCAGAAAGTGAGGAAGCAAGCCGTGGAGCGCCAAGAATTCATCAACGAAGAGATCAAGAAACTAGAGGCAGCAGGCCTAGTTAGAGGTGTGATCCATCCGACGTGGTTGGCAAATCCAGTCGTCGTGCGCAAGGCCAACGGGAAGTGGAGACTGTGTATAGATTTCACCGATGTGAATAAAGCATGTCCCAAGGATCCATTCCCTTTGCCGCGCATTGACCAGATTGTTGACTCCACTGCCGGATGTGAGCTACTCTCTTTTCTTGATGCATATTCAGGCTACCATCAGATCTTTATGGCCAAAGAAGATGAAGAAAAGACCGCATTTATCACTCCATGTGGTACTTATTGCTTCATACGCATGCCATTTGGACTGAAGAATGCAGGATCAACATTTGCAAGGGTAGTGCACACTGCTTTCGAGCCACAGATCCACAGAAATGTAGAGGCTTACATGGATGACATCGTGGTGAAAAGTAAGAGCAAAGAAACCCTAGTCCAAGATTTGGAAGAGACATTTCAGAACCTGCGCAGAATACAGCTCAAGTTGAACCCCGAGAAGTGCGTCTTTGGAGTTCCCTCCGGCAAGCTTCTCGGATTCTTTGTGTCACAGAGGGGTATTGAAGCCAACCCCGACAAGATTAAAGCCATTGAGCAGATCGAGGCCCCGAAGCGCGTCAAGGATGTCAGAAGGCTTGCAGG
Source organism: Secale cereale (assembly GCA_902687465.1). NCBI lineage: Eukaryota > Viridiplantae > Streptophyta > Magnoliopsida > Poales > Poaceae > Secale > Secale cereale. Next base: position 92,474,295 of record LR738715.1, read on the forward strand.
TTGTGTGGCCGCCCTCAGTAGGTTCATTTCGAAGTCTGCAGAGCGCGCCCTTTCTTCAAAATCTTGAAGAAGGCAGGTCCCATGAAGTGGACTCCGGAAGCGGAGGCAGCGCTGCAAGATTTGAAACGGTACCTATCCTCCACTCCAATACTTGTCGCACCTAGACCACAGGAAAAGTTGCTGCTGTACCTAGCGGCAACCAACCAGGTGGTTAGTGCTGCGTTGGTAGCGGAGAGGGAGTCCGACGAGGAGGCTACACCACCAGCAAGCGAATCCAGCGACAAGCAGGGGGCTGCTCCGGCAAGCTCTGGCCCCGGCAAGGACAACTCTGCGCAGGAACAGGAAGAAGTGCGGAAGAAGATGGTGCAGCGCCCAGTGTATTTTGTAAGTTCCCTTCTCCAGGGGGCTAGATCAAGATACTCTGGTGTGCAAAAGTTGCTTTTCGGCCTCCTCATGGCCTCGAGAAAGCTGCGCCATTACTTCCAAGCACATGAGATAACAGTGGTCACTCGCTTTCCGCTGAAGAGGATATTGCACAACCCGGAAGCAACAGGCAGGATCGTTGAGTGGGCACTGGATCTGTCGAGCTTTGGACTCAAGTTTGAAAGTACTTCAACCATACAGAGCCGAGCTTTGGCAGAATTCATAGCTGAGTGGACCCCAACGCCCGATGAAGAAGTCCAAGAAACAAGTGCACCCGTGCAAGAAGCGACAAGTGAATGGGTAATGTATTTTGATGGTGCCTTCTCGCTGCAAGGCGCCGGTGCTGGCGTGGTACTCATCGCGCCCACCGGAGAGCACCTCAAATATGTTATCCAGATGCACTTCCCAAGAGAGCAAGCAACAAACAACACTGCTGAATATGAAGGCTTGCTTGCCGGCCTCAGGATTGCGGCCGAACTTGGGATCAGAAAGCTGATTGTGCGGGGAGATTCTCAGTTGGTGGTCCGGCAAGTTAACAAGAGCTACCAGAGCCCTTTGATGGAAGCTTATGTAGATGAAGTGAGAAAGCTTGAGGAGCACTTTGAAGGTCTGCAAATGGAGCACGTCCCAAGAGCTCAAAATGAAATAGCAGATGGCCTTTCAAAGTGTGCTTCGATGAAGTTACCTGTGGAACCAGGGACCTTCTTGCTCAAGCTGACTCAACCATCCGTTACACCATCAATTGGGCAGTCCAAGAAGAGAAAGTTGGTCTCCGGCGACTACTTGCCGGCGGATCTCCCTGAAACCGCCGCCAAGGTCCCCAAGATCAACAATCAGAACGCCGAGGAACGGTTTGCTCCTGCAGATCCCCGGGTCTGTGCAGCTGAAGCAAGCGTTCCCGACAAGCCTCGCCCCGGCGAGCTTGCCGGGGAACCTTCAGCTCCGGCAGAGCCAGAGGTTCTTGCCGTAGAAGCTGAGGTTCCCGCAGCGGCCCTCATGCCTTTAGTCCTTGCTGTTGAGCCTCAAGCTCCGGCATGGGAGCAGCAGATCGTCCGTTTTCTGCAAACTGGAGAACTTCCCGATGACCCAGAAGAAATAGAGAAGATAACCAGGCAGTCAAGTATGTACCAGTTCGTGGACAACGAGCTGTACAGAAGAAGGCTCAATGGTGTCAGATTGAAGTGCATCTCCAGGGAAGATGGACAGAAGCTGTTAGCAGAAATACACGGAGGTATATGCGGCCACCACATTGGCGCAAGGGCGCTTGCCGGGAAAGCTTTCCGGCAAGGGTTCTTTTGGCAAGAAGCCCTCCAAGATGCAACTGCACTAGTAACCAAGTGTGAAGCATGCCAGTTCCATGCAAAGCAGATTCATCAGCCAGCTCAAGCTCTCCAAACAATTCCTTTATCCTGGCCCTTCTCGGTCTGGGGGCTCGATATCCTCGGCCCCTTCCCCCGAGCCGTCGGGGGCTTTGAGTACTTGTACGTTGCAATCGACAAGTTCACAAAGTGGCCAGAAGTGGAGCCAGTGAGAAAGGTGACAGCACAGTCAGCGGTCAGGTTCTTCAGGTCGATTGTTTGCCGTTTCGGAATCCCTAACAGGATTATCACCGACAATGGTACACAATTTACTAGTCGCACCTTCATGCAGTACGTCCAAGACCTTGGCGCCAAGGTCTGTTTCTCTTCTGTTGCTCACCCGAGGAGCAACGGTCAAGCGGAGAGGGCCAATGCTGAAGTGCTGCGCGGACTCAAGACAAGGACCTTTGACAGGCTGCGCAGGTGCGGAAGAAATTGGATAGAGGAGCTACCGGCGGCTCTTTGGTCAATCAGAACGACGCCAAGTCGAGCCACCGGACAGACACCCTTTGCTCTAGTCTATGGAGCAGAGGCAGTTCTCCCCACGGAACTCGTATACGGATCTCCTCGAGTGCTCTCTTATGATGAGCTCGAGCAAGAGCAATTGCGACAAGATGATGCATTGCTCCTCGAGGAGGGACGTCTCCAGGCTGCTGTACGAGCTGCTCGATACCAGCAAGCCTTGCGCCGCTACCATAGCCGCAAGGTCAAGGCCAGGAGTCTCGAGGAAGGCGACCTTGTTCTTCGGAGTGTTCAGTCCGCCAAGAATTCCAACAAGTTGACGCCGAAGTGGGAAGGCCCTTATCGGGTGAGACAAGTCACAAGGCCCGGCGCTGTCCGCCTTGAGACCGAAGAAGGCTTACCGGTGAGCAACTCCTGGAACATAGAGCATCTTCGCAAGTTTCACCCATAAGGCGCGGTTGCCGTGATCCGCTCCGGCAACCACCTTTTGTACAAGCTTTGCCGCTGTTGCATGTAACCCTTTGTACAAAGCCGGGCGCAGACCCCGTGCATCAGTAAAGTGTTTGAGTTTTGCGCCATTTGCCTTGTTGCATGCTTTTCCTTGATATTTGCATGTGTTATTCGGCATCTTGTGCAACATACACATCCGGTAAGCATTAGCACGCCGAAAGGCCATGTCTTGTTTCCCTCTTCTTTTCTTTTGCCTCTTAAGCAGAAGGAACGTTCCTCGTGCACAAGTTTGCCGGGGGGGAAGGAGATGGAGGAGGAACCAAGTGCTGTTCAAGAAAGAAAAGCCTTACCGAGAAGGAAGCAACATATGAAAGAGGAACCAAGTGCTGTTCAAGAAAGAAAAGCCTTACCGAGAAGGAAGCAACATATGAAAGCTAAGTTATTGGAATTTGACCAGTTCAAATTTTAAATTTTAGTTGTCTTCCTTGAACCATCACACTTTGTATGGAAAACCTGTGCGCGGAGGAACCTACCCGTAGCTAGCCGCACCCTTGTCTTGTTTCCGAGTACGCTCAACGATCTAAGTGAGCTGCGACAAGTGTCGCGCCCTTACTTCGTTTTCGAGTTCGCTCAGCAAGCTAAGTGCGTCGCGACTAGCTGCGGCAAGGTTGCTTGCCGGTGAGACCTTGGCCAGCAGGCTGCTCAGAGCCCAGCACTCAGCGCTCGCGGCAAAGGCCCCTTGCCGGCAAGCTCCCCGGGAGCGTAGGGTGAAAAGCATACAAAGTAAATGACCAGGACAAGGAAGATAACATTGCACTGATTGATCAAAATGAGATAAATATCTTGCAAAGGATAACTTGTCGCAATGGACTAATGAGTTCATAACACCCTGTGCAGCAACAAAAAGAGATAAAGATAATGGAGGCCTAGTCTACATGGTCGCCCTCAATCCTGGAGATCTTGTTCACCTTGGCGATGATGTGGGCGACCTGCTCCTTCAGCACCTCCATGTTCGCGTCGGCCGGCAGGCTGCGAAGAACGTTGGTGAGGTTTATGCCGGGATTGCGGTATACAATCTTCGTCAGCACGCGCTCCAAGGTTCCCGTGCAGAGCAGGCGCGACTCCTCGGCCAGCTGCGCGGGGATCTTCTTCCGAAGACCTGCAAGAGCCGGCGCGATCCCTCTGAAGAAGAGGCTGAGCTTGGCGCTGTGAGGGAGGTTCGGATCCGGGGAGTAGATGAGATGTTCAACTTTCAGCGCCAGCAGCTCCTGGTCGATGTTGGACGCAGAAGATACCAAGTCCTCGGTCCATACCTCAATGGTATGGCGGAAGTTCTCGGCCGCCTTGTTGGCGCTGTCCGCCAAGGCCCGCTCCTTGCGGAGCTCCTCCTTCAACTTGGTCTCCCGATCCCGGGCGGCGTCAAGCGAGTCCTTCAGTGTGGAGACCTTCAGCTCCAGATCCTCGATGGAGTCCTTGGCGGCCTTCAACTCGTCGCCCCTCTCAGAAAGACGCACCTGGAGTTCTGAGTTAGTGTGGGCGTCCTTCTCGCGCTCTATATTGAGCGCGGCGACCTTCTCCACGCTCGCCTTCAGCGACTCCTCTAGCTGCGTGACCTTGGCGGCGAGCTCCTCCTTGGCGGTCTCCGCGGTAGCCGCGGCAGCCCTCGCCTCCTTCAGCTCCCCGCCAAGGGCCTGCTCCCGAGCGGCAAGTTCTTCCTCGTGGGCGTCGAGGTTGACCTTCCGCTGGGCGAGTTCTCCTTCTCGCCGGGACAGCTCCACCCCGGCGAGCCGCTGCTGCTCTTCGGCCTCGGCCTTCTCCAGCACCCACTCTTGGTATTCTCCGGCGAGTCGCTCGCGCTCCTCCGCCACCTCGCGGAGGGCCGCCTGGTTGGCGGCGCTGAGCTCCGCCGCGCGCTTCTCCATCTCCGCGGCGGCCTTGGCGGCGAGGGCCTCCCGACAAGCAAGCTTCGCCTGCCTGGCTCGGTAAAGGGCCAGGAGCTGGTGAAGCAGCTTCTCCTCCTCAGGCCCTTCGCTTCCGCCGGGCGCCTCGACGATCTTCAAGCCCGCGGAGGCGAGGACCTCTCCATCAAAGGCCTCGCCCTCCGCGGGAGCTCGCGACGAAGAACCCCACGGCACCTGGATGAAGACGCCGTTGGGGGCTTCGAGATAATAGCCGGCCTGCTCCGTTCCGGCGGAGGGGTCGGCGGCCGGCGCAGCACTTGATGCTCCCGCCGCCTCCGGGCCGGCGGTGCGGTCGCCGTTCCCCTCCCCGGCCGCTGCATCCGCAGCCGGAGCGGTCCCTGGCGCAGCTGGCTCGGCGGCTCCCGCCGTGTCCTCGGCGATGGGGGCGTCGCCGCCGCCGCCCTGCGCACCCTCCTCCTCGATGATGATGACTTCCGTCTCCATCTGCTCGGGGGGAGGAGGATCTAGAAGGAGATGGAGGAGGAAGAAGAAGCAAAACGGAGTTCAAGCAAATATCCAAAAAGAAACGACTCCAAGAAGACGAAGTTGCAAAACCTACCTTGGCGGACGTCGTCAGCGGCAGGCTCCCTCGCCGGGGAGCTCTGCCTTGGCTGAGTGGCCGCCCTCGCCGGGCTGCTCGCCCTTGGCGGGGTACTCGCCCTTGGCGGAGTACCCGCCCTTGGCGGAGCGCTCTCCCTTGCCGGGGAGTTCGGCCTTGGCGGGGACGGCGGGGCCTGTGGCTCCTCGGGGGCGACCTCCGGACGCTCTTGCGGCTGTGGCTCCGCCTCCGCACAAGTCAAGACAAAATAATCAGGATATTAGCACAAGGACAGATGCTCAAGCGCACCCGACAAATGGAAGTACGAGAACCCAGACTTACGCTGGGGGCTGCGCTGGGGGCTGCTCCTCGGAGCAGCGCTCGGATCCGTCAAGCTTGGCTCCGGCACGTCCCCAGTTGCCGCGGCGGGCGAGTCGTCCACGACCTCGACCACGGGCACCTTGGCTCTCTTTGCCACTCGCTCCGCCAAGGTCCTGAAATCAAAGCAAAAAAAAACAAGATTAGCATCAACAATGATCAAGACGAAATTTGAGAAGATGAAGGATATCGAGTTCTTACTCCTGCTCCTCCTCGTCGTCGTCGCCCAAGGCGGAGAAGTCAAACTCCACCTGGGGCGCGTCTGCACGAGGAGCGGGAGGCGAAGACTCCCTCGGGCGCTTGGCGGTCCCCGGGGCTGGGGGCTGCGAAGACCCAGCCCCTGTGGTAGCCGGGGCCCGGGGAGCGGGCGGAGCCGCCGCTCCGCTTCGTGAAGACTCCTGTCGGCTCGGCGCCGGCCTGCGAGGCGCCTCTGTTGTGGCCTACTTGCGGGGCGCCTCCGTCGTGGCCTGCGCGCGGGCCGCCTCCGTTGTGGCTGGTGCGCCGGTCGCCCCCGGCGCAGCTTGGCTCCCCCGGGGAGCTGCCCGGCGAGCTGGTTGTTGCCGGGGCGCCTGCGCCCTCTCTCCCGTCGCCGTCTTGCGGAGACGCTTCAGTGGACACCGCCTAGGGCTTGCCGGGGGCGGGGAGGTCTCCGACGACGAGGAGAGGTCGTCGGCATAGAGCTCCGTTGACCCGCCGGAGTCCTCGGCAGCCTCGGCGTCCTCCTCCTCCTCCTCCCCGGCTGGTTTGCTAGGCCCAGCGCCCTGCGCTGCGGCCTCCTTCCCTCCGGCGCCTCCGCTCCCTCCGGCGCCTCTGCTCCCTGCGGCGCCCCTGTTCCCTCCGGCGGCGCGGCCTCTCGCCGCGGCCTCCGTATGGATCCCGATGATCCCGGAGTGCCTCAAGGATGGGACCTCGGCGAGCTCGTCGGGAGGCAGCTTCAGTAGCCTGCGGATCTCCACCTCCTCCGCTTGGCAGGACGCCTCCGCAGCATCTGCCTCGTCGGGCGTGTAGCCGAACTCTCCTGCCGCTGCGGCTATGGCGGCCTCTTCAACCCGAGAAGCGATGTACGCTATCTCCTGGTCGGTGGTGTCCCGCGTCAGCTCCCGGGTCTCGTTCTTGTTCTTCGCCACCTCCACAAGGTTGTCGAAGAAGCTGAGGATGTCAGATGGCTTGGGCGGAATCCATGTGCGGTCCACGCCGTGCGAATCACACGCGGGCATCATCGCGCGAAGAGGATCACAAGCCGTACTGTTGCAAAGGGGCACCACTCCCCGGGGCCCCCTGAACCATTCCGGGTGGGTCGGGTCATGCTTAAACAGCTCACGGACCATCCCCTTCAGCTCCAGCGACGTGAAGTTGTAGTTGAGCCCGGGCCGCAACCTCATGATATCCGCCGAGTTGCCGTACTCCCAGGCCGGCCTTTTCCTGTCTTGGAGAGGGGCGATGCGGCGGCGGAGGAAGTCTGTGCCTACTTCTGCGACAGACAGCCTAGCGGTCCGGAGACGCAGAATCCTGATGAGGGCGACGTTGAGCTTGCCGTCGTCCGAATCCAGCTCGCTCCAGTCCCTGCCGCGCACGATGGGCGTTGTGCGCGGCGCGTTGAAGGATTGCGGCTGGTCCTCGACAATCCAGCACCATTCCGCACGCCACTCCTCCCACTTGCCGCGGAGCTCCCCCGGCAAGTAGGACTCCTTCTTGTTCAGACGGAAAACCCAAGAAATTCCTCCGGAGAGGGGGGCGCCGGCCTCTGCTCTAGGGGTGAAGAAATGCCTAAACAGCGCTACATTTGGGTGTATTCCTATATAGTTTTCGCACATGTGTGCGAAAACCGCCATTGTGAGGATGGCGTTGGGGGTGAAGTCAAGAAGGTGGAGGCCGTAGGTGTGCATTATGTCACAGAAGAACTCAGAAAAAGGAGGGCAAAGACCGCAGTGGAAGAAGGCTGCGAAGAAATAGTACCCGCCGGGGTAGTTGTCCTTGGCGGCGGCCGGATAAGCTCGAGTGCGGGGGTGCGCCTTGGTTCCCTTGGACCAGAACAAGCAATACTTGTTCCAGAGTTCCCGCGCGCTGAGCTTCGGCGGAAAGACGAGGTTCCGCTTCCGATATGCGGCGAGCCTCGCCGCTTGCTCCGATTTCTCCTTCTTGGCCTTCTCCGCCTTCGCCTTGTCGGTCTTCGGGGCCATGGCGGAGGCGGCGGAGGAAGGGGGACGAAGAGCCCGGCGACGCCGGGGATGCAGACGGCGGCGGCGGAGGTGTGGAGGCGGAGCGCAAAAGGGATCTCTGGAGGAAGAAGAAGATGCAATGAAAGCGTAAGGAGGGGAACCGCTCCTGCTTCCTCTGCTTTTATGGGGAAGTGGGGGGG
>LR738715.1:92482408-92578150 GCA_902687465.1 Secale cereale
AGGAACGTGGGCACGTCCCATCCCACGACGCCGCAATCGACGCGTGCCGTTACGGGGGGACGCGGCGGATGCGGAAGTGGATTCGGCGCGCCGTGGGCCGCGTGTGCCCGTGCACTGTTTTGGGCCTGGCCCAACAGCGCTCGGCACCGTGTGTGGCCCAGGCCCGGGGGCTCCTGTCGGTGTACTAAGGTTGGGGTACCTCATTACCCCAACTTGTGCACGGGCGGTTGCAGCTTCCCGCGGCAGGGTTTACCACGTGCTCGCCGGAGACCTTCCTGCTCCGTGTCAAACCATTCAAAAACAAAGTATACAAGACAGAACATCGAGACCCCGGCAAGCGGAGCTTGCCGGGAAGGCCGTTCCAGGCTCAAGGATACATCACTCACGCAAGGCCCTGGCAAGAGGAGCTTGCCAGGATGACTAGAAGATTATATCATGGAAGACACGCCTCGGCGCTATATGCGTCCCGGCGAGGGCCCGGGGAGCGACAAGCTTCAGAGCCCGGCAAGCTCCCGGGCCCGGCAAGGTCAAGACCCCGGCAAGGTGCTTGCCGGGAGAGTTGCGCTGTGTGCCCGCGCTCCAGCTCATCGGCCCACGTGTCGCCCTGGGGCCATTCCAGGGACGCGTGGCAGATGGCTGCGCAGCCTGGGGGACACGGTGGTACTTCACGGTGGCGAAGCCATCGCCGTGGCGAACGGAGACGCAAGGGCGGGAGCTTTTGGGGTCGACGGCGACGGGCATTAAATGCCCTTGTCCCCCACTGTCAAAGTAGGTAGCGACCACTGTTCATGCACTGTAGCTCCACTATTCCCGCACTGTTACAACTACCACCTCTTTTACGTTTTTACCCCTTTCTCCTACGTTGACACCTGTCGGTGACCCCTTGCACTATAAAAGGAGGCCCATGCACAACGTGGAGGGGGTTCGGAACATAGATCGCTCATACGCTCGGTGTAGCTGCTTCTTCAAGCTCCCGAGCTCTCCAACTCAATACACAACTAAGCAGGAGTAGGGTTTTACGCGTCTACCGCGGCCCGAACCTGGGTAAAACTGCCCGCGTGCTCGCTACGATCTGCTCTTCGTGCTCCCTCCGCCCTCGTACCGCACAGACAAGGGGCTCCGGTCCCATAGGTGTTCGTGGCGGACAGTTTCCCTCGACAATCGGTTCTCGACAAACACACCGCAAAAAGAATTACATCGAATAGATCTCCAAGAAGATCGAGGAGAACTTCGTACTGAGATCCAAAGAGAGAGAAGAAGCCAACTAGCTAATAACTATGGACCCGAAGGTCTGTGGTAAACTAATCACAACTCATCGGAGAGGCTATGGTGTTAATGTAGACACCCTCCATCATCGATGCCCCCTCCGGTGGAGCTCCGGAACAGGCCCCAAGATGGGATCTCACGGGTACAGAAGGTTGCGGCGATGGAATTAGGGTTTCGTGGTGCTCCTGGATGTTTTCGGGGTACGTAGGTATATATAGGAGGAAGAGGCACGTTAGGGGAGCCACGAGGGGCCCATGAGGGTGGGGGCGCGCCCCCTGCCCTCGTGGCCGCCTCGTTCGCATCCTAGCATGTACTCCAAGTCTTCTATGTTGCAATTGTTCCAAAAATGACTCTCTCGAAGGTTTCATTCCGTTTGGACTCCGTTTGATATTCCTTTTCTGCGAAACACTAAAATAGAAAAAAAATAGCAATTTGCACTGGGCCTTGGGTTAATAGGTTAGTCCCAAAAATAATATAAAAGTGTATAATAAGGCCCATTAAACATCCAAAACAGATAATATAATAGCATGGAACAATAAAAAATTATAGATACATTGGAGACATATCAAGCATCCCCAAGCTTAATTCCTGCTCGTCCTTGAGTAGGTAAATGATAAAAACTTAATTTTTGATGTGGAATGCTACCCAACATAATTCTCAATGTAATTTTCTTTATTGTGGCATGAATGTTCAGATCCGAAAGATTCAAGACAAAAGTATATATTGACATAAGAATAATAATACTTCAAGCATACTAACAAAGCAATTATGTCTTCTAAAAATAACATGGCCAAAGAAAATTCATCCCTACAAAATCATATAGTTTGGCTATGTTCCATCTTTGTCACACAAAATACTCAAATCCTGCACAACTCTGGATTCAGCCAAGCAATTGTTTCATACTTAATTTGTTTCACAAAAATTTAACTTTCACGCAATACATTAGCGTGAGCCATGGATATAGCACTATAGGTGGAATAGAGTGGTGGTTGTGGAGAAGACAAAAAAGAGGAAGATGGTCTCACATCAACTAGACATATCAATGGGCTTTGGAGATGCCCATCAATAGATATCAATGTGGGTGAGTAGGGATTGCCATGCAATGGATGCACTAGAGCTATAAATGTATGAAATCTCAACAAAAGAAACTAAGTGGGTGTGCATCCAACTTGCTTGCTCATGAAGACCTAGGGCATTTGAGGACGCCCATCGTTGGAATATACAAGCCAAGTTCTATAATGAAAATTCCCACTAGTATTTGAAAGTGACAAAACAAGAGACTCTCTATCATGAAGATCATGGTGCTACTTTGAAGCACAAGTGTGGAAACAGATAGTAGCATTGTCCCTTTTTTCTTTTCTTTTCTTTTTCTTCCTTTTTTTGGGCCTTTCTTTTTTTCTTTGGCCTTTCCTTCTTTCTTTCTTTTTCTTTTTTTCTTTGGGACAATGCTCTAATAATAATGATCATCACACTTATATTGATTTACAACTCATTGATTACAACTCGATATTAGAATAAAGTATGACTCTATATGAATGCCTCCGGCGGTGTACCGGGATGTGCAATGAATCAAGAGTGACAAGTATGAAAAATTGTGCATGGTGGCCTTGCCACAAATACGATGTCAACTACATGATCATGCATGGCCATATGACAATGATGAAGCGTGTCATATGAACGGAATGGAGGAAAGTTGCATGGCAATATATCTCGAAATGGCTATGAAAATGCAATGATATGTAGGTATGGTGGCTGTTTTGAGGAGGGTATATGGTGGGTGTATGGTACCGGCGAAAGTTGCGCGGAACAAGAGAGGCTAGCAATGGTGGAAGGGTGAGAGTGTGTATAATCCATGGACTCAACATTTATCATAAAGAACTCACATACTTATTGCGAAAATCTACAAGTCATCAAAACAAAGTACTACACGCATGCTCCTAGGGGAAGGCTAGGAGTTAACAATCGCGCGATCCCAACCTCCACACAAAGGATGACACTCAATGAAATACCTCATGCTTCAAATTTGTCACACAACGGTTACTATACGTGCATGCTACTGGACTTGGAAACCTCAACATAAGTATTTCTCAAATTCACAACTACTCTACTAGCATGACTCTAATATCACCATCCTCACATCTCAAAACAATCATCAAGTATCAAACTTCTCATAATATTCAATGCATTTTATATGAAAGTTTTTACTATACCCATCTTGGATGCCTATCATAATAGGACTAATTTTATAACCAAAGCAAATTACCATGCTATTATAAAAGACTCTCAAAATAATATAAGTGAAGCACGAGATATCAATAATTTCTTTAAAATAAAACCACCACCGTGCTCTAAAAAGATATAGGTGACACTAGAGCAAAACTATCTAGCTCAAAAGATATAAGTGAAGCACATAGAGTATTCTAATAAATTCCGATTTATGTGTATCTCTCTCAAAAGGTGTGTCCAGCAAGGATGATTGCGGTAAACTAAAAATCAAAGACTCAAATCATACATGACGCTCCAAGCAAAACACATATCATGTGGTGAATAAAAAAGTAGTCTCAAGTAAAGTTACCGATAGACGAAGACAAAAGAGGGGATGCCTTCCCGGGGCATCCCCAAGCTTAGCCTTTTCGTTATCCTTGAATTTGACCTTGGGGTTCCTTGGGCATCCCCAAGATTAGGCTCTTGTCACTCTTTGTTCCATAGTCCATCAAATCCTTACCCAAAAACTTGAAAACTTCACAACACAAAACTTAGCAAAAATCTTGTGAGCTCCGTTAGTATAAGAAAACAAACCACCACTCAAAGGTACTTTAATGAACTCATTCTTTGTTTATATTGGTGTTAAACATACTGTATTCCAACTTCTCGATGATTCATACCCCCCGATACTACTCATAGATTCATCAAAATAAGCAAACAACACACGAAAACAGAATCTGTCAAAAACAGAACAGTCTGTAGCAATCTGTAACTTTCGAATACTTTTGTAACTCTAAAAAAATTGAAATAAATTGGTGGACATGAGGAATTTTTCTATTAATCATCTGCAACAAGAATCAACTTAAAAGCACTCTCAAGTAAAAGAAGGCAGCAATTCTCGTGAGCGCAAAAGTTTCTATTTTTTACAGCATGATCACATAAACTTCACCCAAGTCTTCCCAAAGGTTCTACTTGGCACAAACGCTCATTAAAACACAAAACCACATATAAACATAATCTAGATGCATTATTTATTAATAGACATAAGAAAAAGCAAATAAAATAAAATTGGGTTGCCTCCCAAATCCCATCAAGCGCTATCGTTTAACGCCCCAAGCTAGGCATGATACAAGAATAGATCTAGGTATTGCCATCTTTGGTAGGCAATCCATAAGTGGCTCTCATAATAGATTCATAAGGTAATTTGATTTTTTATATGAAAGTGTTCCATGCCTTTCCTTAACGGAAATTGGGATATAATATTTCCTTCCTTCATATCAATAATTGCACCAATCGTTCTAAGGAAAGGTCTACCAAGAATAATAGGACATGTAGGATTGCAATCTATATCAAGAATGATGAAATCTACGGGCACATAATTCTTATTTGCAACAATAAGAACATCATTAATCCTTCCTATAGGTTTCTAAATGGTGTAATCCGCAAGATGCAAATTTAAAGAACAATCATCAAGTTCATGGAAACCTAGCATATCACACAAAGTTTTTGGAATTGTGGAAATACTTGCACCCAAATCACACAAAGCATAGCATTCATGATCTTTGATCTTCATATTAATAGTAGGTTCCCACTCATCATAAAGTTTTCTAGGGATAGAAACTTCTAATTCAACTTTTTCTTCATAAGATTGCATTAAAGCATCAACTATGTGTTTGGTAAAGGCTTTATTTTGACTGTAAGCATGAGGAGAATTTAGCACGGATTGCAAAAAGGAAATACAATCTATTAAAGAACAATTATCATAATTAAATTCCTTGAAATCCAAAATAGTGTGTTCATTGCTATGTAAAGTTTTGACCTCTTCAATCCCACTTTTAACAGCTTTAGCATCAAGATCTAAAAACTTTTAATCATTGGGATGCCTTTTAACTAAAGTTGACTCATCTCCAGTCCCATCGTTATCAAGATTCATACTAGAAAACAAGGATTTAATAGGAGACACATCAATCACTTTTATATCTTCATCTTTATTATCATGAAAACTAGAAGAACACGCGTTCACAAAGCAATCTCTTTTTGCACGCATCCGAGCGGTTCTTTCTTTGCACTCATCAATGGAAATTCTCATGGCTTTGAGAGACTCATTGATATCATGCTTAGGTGGAATATATCTAAGTTTCAAAGAATCAACATCAAGAGAAATTCTATCCACGTTCCTAGCCAATTCATCAATCTTAAGCAATTTTTCTTCAAGCAAAGCATTGAAATTATTTTGCAAAATCATAAATTCTTTAACACTAGTCTCAAAATAAGAGGGCATCTTATTAAAATTTCCATAAGAGTTGTTGTAGGAATTACCATAATTATTAGAGGAATTACTAGGGAAAGGCCTAGAATTAAAGTTTCTCTATAAGCATTGTTACCAAAATTATTCCTACCAACTTCACATCCAAAGATTCATTATTATTCTCAAACAACATGGACAAAGACATATCATTAGGATCAGAAGAAGCAATCTTAGTAGCAAATAATTTCATAAGTTCATCCATCTTTACACTCAAAACACTAATCTCTTCAATAGCATGTACTTTTTTACTAGTAGATCTTTCGGTGTGCCATTGAGAGTAATTGACCATAATATTATCTAGGAGTTTAGTAGCTTCTCCTAAAGTTATTTCCATGAAAGTGCCCCCCCGCGGCCGAATCTAAAAGATTTCTAGAAGCAAAATTCAAGCCAGCATAAAAGTTTTGTATAATCATCCATAAGTTCAAACCATGTGTACGGAAATTATGTATCACTAATTTCATCCTCTCCCAAGCTTGTGCAACATGCTCATGATCAAGTTGCTTAAAGTTAATGATATCGTTTCTAAGAGAAATAATCTTAGCAGGAGGGAAATACTTAGAGATAAAGGCATCTTTGCACTTATTCCATGAATCAATACTATTTCTAGGCAAAGAAGAGAACCAAGTTTTAGCACAATCTCTAAGAGAAAACGGAAATAACTTTAATTTGACAGTATCATTATCTGTATCTCTATTCTTTTGCATATCACACAAATCAACAAAGTTGTTTAGATGGGTAGCGACATCTTCACTAGCAAGGCCAGAAAATTGATCTTTCATGACAAGATTCGATAGAGCAGCATTGATTTCACAAGATTCAGCATCGGTAATAGGAGCAATCGGAGTGCTAATAAAATCATTATTTTTGGTATTGGAGAAGTCACACAATTTGGTATTGTCTTGAGCCATAGTGATGAACAAGCAATCCGACACACAAGCAAACAAGAAGCAAGCGAAAAGTGGTGAACGGAAAAAGAAGGGCGAATAAAACGACAAAGGTGAAGTGGGGGAGAGGAAAACGAGAGGCAAATGGAAAATAATGTAATATGAGGGATAAGAGTTTGTGATGGGTACTTGGTATATGACTTTTGCTTAGATCTCCCTGGCAATGGCGCCAGAAATTCTTCTTGCTACTTCTCGAGCTTCAAATTGTCAATCCAGCTTTTGAGAACCTAGGTATCAATCCAGTAGGAGACCACGCGCAAGCCCTCGTACCTACACAAACAAATAAGAACCTTGCAACCAACGCGATAAAGGGGTAGTCAATCCCTTCACGGCCACTTGCAAAAGTGAGATCTGATAGATACGATAAGATAATGTTTTTCGTATTTTTGTTATAGATTGAAAGTAAAGATTGCAAAGCAAAACAACGGTGATAGAAATTGGCAAGTTGACGGGAAACTAATATGATGGAAAATAGACCCGGGGGCCATAGGTTTCACTAGTCTCTTCTGTCATGATAGCAGATTTCTACGGTGGGTGAACAAATTACTATCGAGCAATTGATAGAAGAGTGCATAGTTATGAGAATATCTAGGCATGATCGTTGTATATAGGCATCACGTCGTGACAAGTAGACCAAAACGATTCTGCATCTACTACTATTACTCCACACATCGACCACTATCCAGCATGCATGTAGAGTATTAAGTTCATAAGAACAGAGTAACGCCTTCAGCAAGATGGCATGATGTAGATGGATAAACTCAAGCAATATGATATAAACCCCATCTTTTTATCCTCGATGGCAACAATACAATACGTTCCTTGCTGCCCCTACTATCACTGGAAAAGGACACTACAAGATTGAACTCAAAGCTAAGCACTTCTCCCATTGCAAGAACTACCAATCTAGTAGGCCAAACCAAACTGATAATTCGAAGGGACTTGCAAAGATATTCAAATCATGCATAAAAGATTTCAGAGAAGAATCAAATATTATTCATAGATAATCTTGATTATAAACCCACAATTCATCGGATCTCGACAAACACACCGCAAAAAGAATTACATCGAATAGATCTCCAAGAAGATCGAGGAGAACTTTGTATTGATATCCAAAGAGAGAGAAGAAGCCATCTAGCTAATAACTATGGACCTGAAGGTCTGTGGTAAACTAGTCACAACTCATCAGAGAGGCTATGGTGTTGATGTAGATGCCCTCCATGATCGATGCCCCCTCCGGTGGAGCTCTAGAACAGGCCAGAAGATGGGATCTCATGGGTACAGAAGGTTGCGGCAGTGGAATTAGGGTTTCGTGGTGCTCCTGGATGTTTTCGGGGTACGTAGGTATATATAAGAGGAAGAAGCACCTCAGGGGAGCCACGAGGGGCCCACGAGGGTAGGGGCAGGCCTACCCCCTGGGCGCTCCCCCTGCCCTCGTGGCCGCCTCGTTCGCTTCCCGGCGTCTACTCCAAGTCTTCTATGTTGCAATTGTTCCAAAAATGACTCTCCCAAAGGTTTCATTCCGATTGGACTCCGTTTGATATTCTTTTTCTATGAAACACTGAAATAGGCAAAAAACAGCAATTTGCACTGGGCCTCGGGTTAATACTTTAGTCCCAAAAATAAAATAAAAGTGTATAATAAAGCGCATTAAACATCCAAAGCAGATAATATAATAGCATGGAACAATCAAAAATTATAGATACGTTGGAGACGTATCAACGGCTCATGCTGATGCGGAGGATTTGGTCAGTAAATGTGATGGTTGCCAGAAATTTGCACGCCAAGCTCATGTGCCGGCTCAATAACTAAGGATGATTCCAATTACTTGGCCATTTGCAGTCTGGGGGCTTGATATGGTTGGGCCTTTTAAAAGGTCCAAAGATAAAAAGACTCACCTCTTGGTGGCAATTGACAAGTTTACAAAATGGATTGCAGCAGAGCCGGTTAGTAAGTGTGATGGGGCAACGGTGGTTCAATTCATCAAAAAGGTGATTTTCTGTTTTGGTTTCCCACATAGCATAATAACTGACAATGGCACTAGTTTGTCCAAGGGTGCTATGAAAGAATTTTGTCAACGAGAATATATCCGGCTTGATGTATCATCAATGGCTCACCCCCAATCCAATGATCAAGCTGAGAGAGCCAATCAAGCGATCCTGAGAGGCATCAAGCCCCGGCTTATGGTCCCTTTGCAAAGGACGCCGGGTTGTTGGGTGGAGGAGTTACCTTCAGTCTTATGGAGCATTAATACTACCTCCAACAGATCTCCGAGTTACACACCCTTCTTCATGGTTTACGGAGCAGAGGCAATTCTTCCTAGCGACATCAATCATGATTCGCCTCGTGTGGTGGCTTATGTTGAAGCTGATAATGAAAAGGCACATCAGGATGCACTTGACCTGTTGGATGAGGAGTGTGACCTAGCGGCGGCTCGCTCGAAGATTTACCAGCAGGATCTGCGTTGTTATCACAGCCGCCAGGTTAAGACCAGAACTTTTCAAGACGGTGACTTGGTGCTCCGACTTATCCCGGATCAAAAAGATACGCATAAACTATCCCCGCCTTGGGAAGGACCTTTTGTGGTTAGCAAGAATTTAAATAATGGATCATACTACCTTATCGATGTTCGAGACCAGAAGGATTCATGCACGTCGGAGGAGGAGACCCGCCGACCATGGAATATTGCTCATCTTCGGCCTTATTATACGTGACTCACCGGCTCTCGTAATGTACATATCTTCACAATGTATATATGATAATGGTTGTAATAAAGTTGGCATCCCTGATAAATTTAGGGCATTTGTCCTTTCATTTACACTAATAATGAGTCTTTGTTTCATATGATTACTTGGGGGCTTCTTGATAAATCGAGCATAGCTGTGAATACCCTGTTCCTCCGGCTTATACACTAGGAATAACATGTTACTTGGGGACTCTTTTTCAAATGGACAAAGAGTTTTTTACCCTTGTAATAGGCTTGGAAGCCAGGTGTATTCACCTAAAAACCCGGGTTATCCTGCCTTTTTAAGTCTGCCACTCCGCCCAGATTGACTGGAATGACCCGCCGTACTTTAACAAGTCAATCTTATACGGACCCTGAACTTGTCAAAGTTAAAACGATGATTGGTCATGTGAGGCCCGGCTTATAAGGTTGAGTGAAGGATTAACCCAGTGGCTGTGCGGCCCTTTGAACGCACTTGATTTTAAGGTTTGGCAGCCTATGAAAGCCTTGTTTTTGTCTTTTGATTCATATTTGATGTGAACACTTTTTGAGCTTCATCTTTTGTGACATATTAATACATTGTTGGAAACCAATAGGGGCTATGAGGCCTTATGATTCATATATCGAGCCGGAGTTTATTAACCCGATCTAGCTTTGGACGTTAAGTTGTTAGTGCATGATGAATATGTGCTTTGAGTAATGGCTCTAAGCTATGGAATATTACCCCTCGCTGCACACGACATTGTAAGCCAGTGGTGTATGTGAATTGAGCAGGACATTGTGCGTTCTATCTTTTGGGTTGAAACCCTTACTGTGTTGGTATCATAAGCCGACGGCATGAATAAATATCACAGGTATGATATTTCGTAATTATGCAAGGTTATGAATAAACCAGCCCTGGTTATGGACTACCTGTAATGCCCAGGATGGAACTATACCACCTACGTGTCGAGGCACGACTTAAAGGCATAAGTCCATCCTAGAATGATCTCAAGTTTGGTAATCTTTGCACATCTCATGTAAAAGAGGGGAATTGTAAACATAAATAGTTGGCTTACACTCGCCACGTCACACAAATACAATACATGTCTCAAACATCGTACATTAAGAATATCACAACCCTCTAAGGGCAAAATCCAAATGTCAAGATACCAAACTTAAATAAATAAACCACAGGCCGGATCGAATCCTAGTAGAAGTCTCCACTACTGATCATCCGGATAACGAACATAGTATCGACTACGCTCCTCGTCGTACTCCCAGTCTAGCTCAGTGCCATCACCTGGATAGCTCACAACTGGACCTGCATCTGGTGTGGTGAAGTAACTGTGAGCCACAGAGGACTCAGCAATCCCGTTCCCGGGTAACAAGACTATTTAAGCCTTGGGAGAGGATAAGGCTGAAGAAAAGAATAAGTGTCTGCAGCAGCAACTAGCAACTAGCTTACGTGAGAGAGTGCGAGAAGAGAAGGCCTCGGACGAGAAGTGATAACGAAGTGATCCTAGCTACAACACGTCAAACATAACCCCTCCGTGTTCAACTCCCGAATCCCTATTCGGAAATTGACGGTCACGAAACACACGCTGGTAGTGTATTAGAAACATTGTGTCAAGTTATCTACAACCGGATATTAACAAGCTCCCATCTGCCACATAACCGCGGGCACGGCTTTCGAAAGTTAATAACCCTGCAGGGGTGTTCCAACTTGACCCATTACAAGCCCACGATCCGCGGAGTCGCAACTCCAAAGTGGGAAGACCCGAGTATTCTCGGAATCCCGTGCTCAAGATATACCGAACTAAGGTAAGGCTAATCCAGCAAATCCTCCTAGCGTGTCGACACCTTGATAGTAGCCGCGCGTATCTAAGTCTCAGGACACAACCGGATGGGCGAAGCTACGGGTGTATGCCAGATACCTCGAGTTGCCCCAAGGCGGCCCCGCAGGCTCCCCGTTTCGGACCAACACTCATGTGGAGCACTGGCCCGGGGTTGTTGATTAAGAAAGAGGGTTAATTACTCCCTATGCAAGTTTAATTTGTTATTAGGCAAATAGTACCAATGTTGGGACTTGCTGGAAAAGACTTAGCACTTAGCGGTTTATCGAGGGGGTCCCATACACCCCAACCGTGTTAGGAACGCATAATCAAGGAACATAACACCGGTTTATACGGTTCCTAACGGCATGAGTGGAACAAATCACCAAGCAAAAGGCTTAGCCTTCCACCCTTGCCAATATATAGATGATTTCATTTTAGCATATATATAGTGTGATATAACCCAACCAAACTTCAACATGAAGCAAGCATCTTCGATCTTCACCTGCAACTAGCAATGCTACAAGAAGGGCTGAGCGAAGCGTACTTAGCCAAGCAACGGTTTGCATAGGTAGGGTGGTTAACATGGCAATGGTTACAAGTAGGAGGCTGACAGGAAGAACATGGGCATCGAGGCAAAACTATAGATCGGAACTACTAGCAATAGGCAAAGATAGTAATGTTATCAAGGTTCGGTCATCTTGCCTGAAGTGTAGTCGTTCGGATCGTAAGAAGGGTCCTCGTGCTCAACCTCGTTGGTAACCTCGTGCTTGTACTCGTACTCAGTCTCAGCTTCCGGCTCTAAACAATACAATCACACAAGGCACAAATCAACAAGATGCAATGCGCACTCGAAAATGATGGATGGACTGAGGATGCACACGGAACACGGAAAATAGCACTCAAGCAAAACACCTCAAAACATGATAACAATAAGGGATTATGAATCTACACAGAAAATCAATCAAGTTTTATATAAGACTCACTGAAATCGGAGTTACGGTCTAAAAGATATGCCCGAAACAAGAAATGAGCGAAAGCTAAAAATTACAGCAACATAGCAACTTCGGAGCACAAAATAATTAAGCTACAACACTCAAACATCATGGCAAAGGACATGAACATAAACTAGACATAGCCTACAGCAAATAAGTCCAAAGGTGCACCCCCAAAGGAGCCACGGATCAATAGCAACAACCTTGGACATATTGAACTTGACAATAAAATTCTGGCAGCAGAATTTTACTGAAACTTTGGAGCAAAAGTTAAACATGCTACAGCCACTCAAATAAGCATGTGAGGACATGAATGAAAAGCCAACAATATCTACTACAAGGAACAATCAAGATCCACTCCAAAACTATCATGGTTTGTCCTAGAGCAGCAAGCAAACATGGCATCGGAACGTTACAGATTTCAGACTTAGTGAAAAACCACTAAGTCCTAAAACAGCAATTTCATCATGGCATCTAAAAGAGCAAGTTTAAGTCACCTCGAAACTAAACATGGCAAGTGGTAAGCACCTCATCAAAGTACACATGATGGTGATTCCGAAACACACAAGCATGCATCATGGAGATAAACACAACGATAGCAACGAGCTCAACAAGATGGCATTTCATAACAAGTGAAACAACATCACAGCCACATGGCACTTTGCAACGATGATAAACATAGCAAGAATAAATCTATCATGCAACCTATCACCAACAACATGTAGAGAATGGCAAGACGAACACGTGGACATGTCATTTGCATCATTCGGACAAACGAGCTAAAAGATATCACATGGCAAAGATGACATAAAAACATCACATAGCAGCAATTATATCGGGATGCACTCTTGCAACGGGAAAACAAGCATCTAGATGACTTCTAACATGCATGACACAGAAAGATAAAACATAGTGCTAATCACCACGAACGCCTGGACATGCTATTTGCGCGAAACGGACAAACACACAAAAAGTTATCCGCAATTGAAAATTGCATCACAGATCAAAACAAAGACTGGATCTAGGGTTTTTAGGTCAACCTCAGATCTGGGGTTGCAAACGGGCTGGATCTGGATCCAAACGGGCCCCGGCGGAGGGGAGGCCCGCGGCTGGAGGCGCTGGCCCGGTCGGCCTCGGATGGTGGCGGCCTGGAGACGGAGTGGGCTTCGGCCCGACAGATCTCCTGGCGATCCGGTGCGCCTTCGGGCCGGGCGGAGAAGCTGGAGAGGAGCGGCTGGGCCCGCGGTGGGAGGCCCAAGCTGGGGAGCTGGAGGATCGGGCGGCCCGGTCGACAGGAGGCGGCCTGGCGATCTGGCCTGGTCGGCTGGCGGGCGCCGCGGCGCGTCGGTGAAGGCGGCTCGCGGACGGAGGGAGGTGGCTGGGCCGCTGGCGCCTGCGCGGCTTGGCGACGCGGGCTCGCTGCGGGAGGCGAAGGCCCAGCAGGAGGCGGCCAGCGCTGCAGAGGCTGGGCCCTCGACGCTGCTGAAGGGGGCGATCGGGAGGTGGCGAAGTGGTCCAGCGGCGGAGGGACTGGAGCGGGGTGAAGTGGTCCGCGCGACTGGCGGATCGAAGGAAACGGCAGCGATCGATGCGTTGACTTGCGGGAGGCCCGGGCTCGAGCCTGAGAGCTGGCGGCGGCGAGCGATCCGATACCTGCGACAGGGAATGGATCTGCCAAGTGGCTGGACAGATCCAAGTTTTTGGGGAGAGGTGGATCTGAGAAAAAAAATGAGGGGGAGAAAGAAGCTAGATGCCCAAAATAGACCTAGGGTCTATTATATAGCAGATTTTTAGCGTTAGAGGATTTAGGTGTGTTTAGAGCCCTCCGATCGCGATCCGACGGATCCGATCGCGGGGGAAGTTTAGATGGGCCTAGGAGAGGATAGTGGGCTGCTGTAGGGGTGTTTCTGGGCCACAAGTGGAGGCACTTTGGACCCACATGAATAACTGTTGGGATAGCAAACGGAGTCCAAACGCGACGAGATTTGAGAGGCGGGTTGCACACAAAAAAGCAACAACACACGACAAGTCTCGCGCCACACCGGCAACGTTACACGGCCAAACAACAAAGTAGGTCTACGGGACGCCACGGACACGTGAGGGAGCTTCGGAACGCGAAACGGACAACGGGAAGGAACGCGTGGAGCCGGATGCAACCGACAACACAAATGCAATGCGATGCACATGTCTACATGATATGAATGAATGCCACGCACGCACACAACAAAACGACGAACACCCGAAAGACAAAGAACCCGAAATGGAAATAGATGAAGCCGGAGATATATTATATACCCAAAAGGGAAAGTATTACATCCGGGGCATTACAAACTCTCCTCTACTACAAAAAGATCTCGTCCCGAGATCTAGGACTGGAAAAAGGAAGGGTACTCGGAACGAAGATGATCTTCTCGTTCCCACGTAGCCTCTCGGTCGGTGTGATGTGACCACTTGATTTTCAAGAATTTGATGGACTTGTTGCGGGTCTTGCGCTCGGTTTCCTCGAGAATTGCAACTGGATGCTCTCGGTAGGACAGGTCTTGTTGAAGATCAATCTCCTCAAACGGAATCATGCGCTTAGGTGCCTTGAAGCATTTGCGGAGTTGAGACACATGGAACACATCATGAACATTGGCGAAGTTTGAAGGGAGCTCGAGTTGATAGGCTAGATCGCCTCTTTTGTCAAGAATCTTGAAAGGCCCGACGTATCTAGGAGCAAGCTTTCCTTTGATACCGAATCTTGGGGTGCCTTTCATCGGAGACACACGGAGATAAACATGATCATCAATGTTGAAGGCCAAATCACGATGCTTGCCGTCATAGTAGCTCTTCTGACGCGACTGAGCGGCCTTGAGATTCTCACGTATGACTTTGCACATCTCTTCGGCTTCTGAGATCAAGTCATTGCCAAGAAGTTGACGTTCGCCTGTTTCAGACCAGTTAAGAGGGGTACGACACTTTCTGCCATAGAGGATTTCAAACGGAGCTTTGCCTGCACTTGCTTGAAAGCTGTTGTTGTAAGAGAACTCGGCAAATGGAAGACAGTCTTCCCATTTCACGCCAAAGGAGATGACACAGGCTCTGAGCATGTCTTCTAGAATCTGATTCACTCGCTCGACTTGACCACTAGTCTGAGGGTGAAAAGCAGTGCTGAACCTGATCTTAGTGCCCATGGCAGACTGAAAGGAGTCCCAGAACCTTGAAGTGAACAAACTTCCACGGTCTGAGGATATAACTTGAGGAATGCCATGTAAAGACACAATTGTGGAAGTGTACAACTCTGCCAATTGAGCTGCATTGATGGATTCTTTGACTGGCAGGAAGTGAGCGACTTTGGTAAGCTTGTCAATCACCACGAAGATAGAATCATTTCCTTTCTTGGATTTAGGAAAGCCAGTGACGAAGTCCATTTCAATGTGGTCGAACTTCCACTCGGGAATAGGAAGAGGTTGGAGAAGACCGGCTGGACGTTGATGTTCTGCTTTCACTCTTCTGCATACATCACATTCATTCACGAATTGGGCAATCTCCCTTTTCATGCGTGTCCACCAGTAAGACTGCTTGAGGTCTTGGTACATCTTGGAACTGCCAGGATGAATGGAAAGGAGAGAATCATGTGCTTCTTCCATTATGAGCTTCCTGAGATCACCTTTGGGAACAACGAGTCTGTCCTCGATGAATAAGGTATCTCTCTCATCAACACGAAAACACTTGTATTTCGGAATGCCCTTAGCAATAGCATGTTTCACCTTCTTCACCATGGTATCACTGAGTTGGGCCTCACGGACTTGATCTTCCAAGGTAGGAGCAATTTGAAGATTTGCAAGAAAACCCTGCGGAACAACTTGGAGGTTGAGTTTCCTGAATGCTTCACAAAGCTCAGGCTGGTACGGCTTGATAAGAAGGCTGTTGCAATATGCCTTTCTTCTCAAAGCATCTGCAATCACATTCGCCTTGCCAGGAGTGTATTCAATGCTGGGATCATACTCTTGGATCATTTCAACCCAACGAGTCTGGCGGAGGTTCAGATGCGGCTGTGTGAAGATGTACTTCAAGCTCTTGTGATCAGTGAAGATGTCGACTTTTCTGCCCAACAAAAGATGTCTCCACGTAATCAAAGCATGTACCACAGCTGCTAGCTCGAGATCATGTGTGGGATAATTCTTCTAACTTGGCTTGAGCTGACGAGAAGTGTATGCCACAATTCTCTTATCTTGCATAAGCACACCACCAAGTCCTTGAAGAGAAGCATCACAGAATACTTCATAGGGCTTGGACTCATCTGGAGGAGTCAGAACTAGAGCAGAGACAAGCTTTTCTTTGAGAGTTTTGAATGCCACTTCACACTCTGGAGACCAAAAGTATTTGACATTCTTATGAAGCAAGTTGGAAAGAGGCTTGGCAATCTTGGAGAAGTTCTCAACGAACCTTCTGCAATAGCTGGCAAGACCCAGAAAACTGTGGAGCTGCTTGACGTTCTGAGGAGCTTCCCAGTTGACAATTGCTTCAACTTTCTCGGGATTAACCGCAATACCGTCAGGTGAGATGATATGGCCCAGGTACAAAACCTTATCGAGCCAAAACTCGCACTTGGAGAATTTGGCATAGAACTTATGCTCACGGAGTCGATCAAGAACCAGACGTAAGTGCTTTTCGTGATCTTCTTCATTCTTGGAAAACACCAGAATATCATCCAGATACACAAGCACAAACTCGCCAGTATAGGGGTTGAAGATGTAATGCATCATCCTTGAGAAGGTAGGAGGAGCATTGGCGAGACCAAAAGACATGACAGTATACTCGTATGAACCGTAGCTCGTTCTGAAGGCCGTCTTTGGAATATCTTCCTCGCGAATGCGAATTTGGTGATAGCCCATTCGGAGGTCGAGCTTAGAGAACACTTTAGCTCCTTTGAGCTGCTCGAAGAGTTCGTTGATGTTGGGGAGCGGATATTTGTTCTTTATTGTCTTCTTGTTCAATGGCCGGTAATCAACACAGAGACGCTCCGTGCCATTTTCTTCTTGACAAATAAGACACCACAGCCCGAAGGAGACGTACTAGGCCTGATGAGACCCATACTCTCCTGTTTATCAAGCTGCTTCTTCAATTCCTTCAATTCATCCGGAGAGAGCTTGTACGGACGCCGGCATGCTGGCTCAGTACCCGGCTCGAGTTCAATGACGAATTCCACCTGACGGTGTGGAGGCATGCCTGGAAGTTCTTCAGGAAAGACGTCTTGATATTCGTTCACCACCGGAATTTGAGATATGGCATTAATTTCGCCCTTATCATTGAGAGAGAAAAGCCTGATAGTGTTATCCCTGGAGGCAAAGATAATCACATCTTCATCAGGATGAGTCATCTTGACTTCCTTCTATGCACAATCAATGTGAGCATCATGCTGAGAAAGCCAATCCATTCCGAGGATGAGGTCAATGTCAGAATTACCAAGAACCACCGGATTAGCCAGAAAACGATAATCTCCCATGCGAATAGAAACATCCGGAGCATAGACACTAGAAGTCATACGTCTCCCCGGAGAAATGACTTGCAACCTCTGAGGAAAATTTGAAGTGACAATATTGTGCTTGGATGCAAATGGTTGAGACATGAAAGAGCATGAAGCACCCGAATCAAATAACACTTTAGTTGGAAAAGAGTTAACTGGAAGGTTACCCAAAATGACATCAGAAGAATTCTCCGCTTGCGCTGCACTCATCAGATTGACCCTTGCTGCCTTTGGATCATGCCTAACAATAGCTGAACTCACAAGTGGAGGAGGAGGAAGACGCTTCGGATTCGGACATCTGTTGGCATAGTGACCCTTCTGGCCACACTTGTTGCACACCACTTCTGAGAGAGGACGGAAATGAGAACCACTTGACTTGGAGCCTTGAGACTGAAACTGCTTCTTCGACTGGTTGCTCGGGTTGGGTGGGTGGGAGAAACCACGTCCACCAGAGTTCTTGTTGTTGGAGTTGTTGGAGTTGTTGTATGGAGCTCGAATCACTGGAGGAGGAGGAAGCCAGAATTTCTGATGCTTCAAGACCATCTAAGATGATGAGGAAGAGTGAACGGCATCTCGAATTCTCTTCTTAGAAGCCTCCATTTTAAGCTGAGCTGCCTCTTGTTTCAAAGCCATGTTATAGAATTTGTCGAATTCATCGGGCTCGAACAAAGTGAGAGCAAGTTGAAGTTCATCTTTGAGACCTCCACGGAACTGGTAGATTTTGCTCTTGGCATCAGGAATGTCTTGCTTAGCATAACGAGCGAGGTTTTGGAACTTGACATTATACTGATAGACTGTCATAGAGCCCTGCTTCAGGTTGCGGAATTGCTCACGCATACCCTCAATGACACTTGTTGGAATATGGTGCGAGCGAAAATCCTTGCAGAAATTCTCCCAAAAGATCACTTGACCTGGCCTGGAGTCTTTGTACTGCTGCCACCAGTCAGCTGCTTGATCTTTGAGTTGGAAGGCTGCAAACTTCACATAATCATCTTCCTTCACGTTACTGCACTCAAAATGCTTCTTTATGTCGGTTAACCAATCTTCAGCATCAAGAGGGTCGACACAGTAACTGAAAGCTTTTGGATTATTGGCCAAGAACTGGTTGAGAGTAGCATGGTGCTGCTGGTTGAAGAAGTTGCCTTGATTCCCTGGAACACCCTGATTAGCTTGATTAGCTTGCATCTGTTGCATCATCTGCATCAACATCTGGGTGTTCTGAGCTGTAGTCTGCATAATCGCTCTCCAAGCCTCAGACGGAGGAGGAGGGGAAGGAGGACGATCTGCGACCTCTTCACCCTCTGGGTTAGCGTTGGGAACCCTTTTCGGAGCCATCCTGAAAGAGATGACCATGAATCAGCAAATGATTGACAGAAGGTATAAGCTGAATCAATGGAATGAATTGCAACAAGTCTTCAGAATAATCATTCAAACAATAGGAACGAATGAAATCATTCGAACAAGAGGAACAAATGAAATTCTCAGTTAAATGATAACATCAATCTTCACGAGAAGCCACATAGGGATCAAAAGGTAAAATAAGAAAAACAACAAGGTACGGATGGAAACAAACACAAGATAGGAGCTTCGTTCTAACATCTTTGTGCTGAAAGCATATGAACGCGTTACGAAAAGGTTTTGCAATCCCCGGGTCAGCATAGCCAAGGACCCTTTAAGATGCAACTCCTGATAGTAACATCGGTCATAAACCACTTCACTCAATGTAGAACCCCGAACTCGCTAACCTGCATTCGTTGGAAGAATGCCTACGATCTACTGGATAAACCCACCTATAAATTTCCGAAAGATTCCAGTTATGCAATCAGGTGTTGGGGATACACGGGAAGCACCGCGCAATCAACTCTAAACCTACATCCAGGTGTATCCATCCTTCAACACATAACCAGTCTTTCTCGGAAACTGTCTACCTCGGACCTTCGAAAAGCATCCACTATAACAAGCTATGGCAATACTCCCGAACTACCTCCCCAGTACTGGGTGATGTCGGGGTTATCTTGCCACTGGCCGTATAGGAGAGATTTTCGATGTCGGCCGTCTTAAGTATTTAGTACTGCCGCGATATGCTTGTGACGACAATACCCCGAAGCTCAACTCCCCGGGACACTGCCACAACCCCTAATGTCAGGAGGCATCGAGAACAATATTCTCGTCACAAGAACATCGAAACAATCACAGAATACTCGCGAGATTCCTAAAAAAAATTTGGTGCAATTTTTGAAGATAGAAGAGACAAGAGTAGTCGTCAGGAGTCCTCACCAGAGAGAAAGGAGATGAGAAGCAAAGAAATCCTACTCTCCGATATAATATAGGACTCAAAATATTTTCAGTGTGTGCCTAGACTCGACCGTCAACGATTCGATCAAACAGTGGGGGCTCCTAGGTCGGAGAAGGCTCTGAATACCAACTTGTAATGCCCAGGATGGAACTATACCTCCTACGTGTCGAGGCACGACTTAAAGGCATAAGTCCATCCTAGAATGATCTCAAGTTTGGTAATCTTTGCACATCTCATGTAAAAGAGGGGAATTGTAAACATAAATAGTTGGCTTACACTCGCCACGTCACACAAATACAATACATGTCTCAAACATCGTACATTAAGAATATCACAACCCTCTAAGGGCAAAATCCAAATGTCAAGATACCAAACTTAAATAAATAAACCACAGGTCGGATCGAATCCTAGTAGAAGTCTCCACTACTGATCATCCAGATAACGAACATAGTATCGACTACGCTCCTCGTCGTACTCCAAGTCTAGCTCGGTGCCATCACCTGGATAGCTCACAACTGGACCTGCATCTGGTGTGGTGAAGTAACTATGAGCCACAGAGGACTCAGCAATCCCGTTCCCGGGTAACAAGACTATTTAAGCCTTGGGAGAGGATAAGGCTGAAGAAAAGAATAAGTGTCTGCAGCAGCAAGTAGCAACTAGCTTACGTGAGAGAGTGCAAGAAGAGAAGGCCTCGGACGAGAAGTGATCACGAAGTGATCCTAGCTACAACACGTCAAACATAACCCCTCTGTGTTCAACTCCCGAATCCCTATTCGGAAATTGACGGTCACGGAACACACGCTGGTAGTGTATTAGAAACATTGTATCAAGTTATCTACAACCGGATATTAACAAGCTCCCATCTGCCACATAACCGCGGGCACGGCTTTCGAAAGTTCATAACCCTGCAGGGGTGTTCCAACTTGACCCATTACAAGCCCACGATCCGCGGAGTCGCAACTCCAAAGTGGGAAGACCCGAGTATTCTCGGAATCCCGTGCTCAAGATATACCGAACTAAGGTAAGGCTAATCCAGCAAATCCTCCCGGCGTGTCGACACCCTGATAGTAGCCGCGCGTATCTAAGTCTCAGGACACGACCGGATGGGCGAAGCTACGGGTGTATGCCAGATACCTCGAGTTGCCCCAAGGCGGCCCCGCAGGCTCCCCGTTTTGGACCAACACTCATGTGGAGCACTGGCCCGGGGTTGTTGATTAAGAAAGAGGGTTAATTACTCCCTATGCAAGTTTAATTTGTTATTAGGCAAATAGTACCAATGTTGGGACTTGCTGGAAAAGAATTAGCACTTAGCGGTTTATCGAGGGGGTCCCATACACCCCAACCGTGTTAGGAACGCATAATCAAGGAACATAACACCGGTTTATACGATTCCTAACGGCATGAGTGGAACAAATCACCAAGCAAAAGGCTTAGCCTTCCACCCTTGCCAATATATAGATGATTTCATTTTAGCATATATATAGTGTGATATAACCCAACCAAACTTCAACATGAAGCAAGCATCTTCGATCTTCACCTGCAACTAGCAATGCTATAAGAAGGGCTGAGCGAAGCGTACTTAGCCAAGCAACGATTTGCATAGGTAGGGTGGTTAACATGGCAATTGTTACAAGTAGGAGGCTGACAGGAAGAACATGGGCATCGAGGCAAAACTATAGATCGGAACTACTAGCAATAGGCAAAGATAGTAATGTTATCGAGGTTCGGTCATCTTGCCTGAAGTGTAGTCGTCCGGATCGTAAGAAGGGTCCTCGTGCTCAACCTCGTTGGTAACCTCGTGCTCGTACTCGTACTCGGTCTCAGCTTCCGGCTCTAAACAATACAATCACACAAGGCACAAATCAACAACATGCAATGCGCACTCGAAAATGATGGATGCATGATGGATGCACTAAGGATGCACACGGAACACGGAAAATAGCACTCAAGCAAAACACCTCAAAACATGATAACAATAAGAGATTATGAATCTACACAGAAAATCAATCAAGTTTCATATAAGACCCACTGAAATCGGAGTTACGGGCTAAAAGATATGCCCGAAACAAGAAATGAGCGAAAGCTGAAAATTACAGCAACATAGCAACTTCGGAGCACAAAATAATTAAGCTACAGCACTCAAACATCATGGCAAAGGACATGAACATAAACTAGACATAGCCTACAGCAAATAAGTCCAAAGGTGCACCCCCAAAGGAGCCACGGATCAATAGCGACAAGCATGGACATATTGAACTTGACAATAAAATTATGGCAGCAGAATTTTATTGAAACTTTTGAGCAAAAGTTAAACATGCTACAGCCACTCAAATAAGCATGTGAGGACATGAATGAAAAGCCAACAATATCTACTACAAGGAACAATCAAGATCCACTCCAAAACTATCATGGTTTGTCCTAGAGCAGCAAGCAAACATGGCATCAGAACGTTACAGATTTCAGACTTAGTGAAAAACCACTAAGTCCTAAAACTGCAATTTCATCATGGCATCTAAAAGAGCAAGTTTAAGTCACCTCGAAACTAAACATGGCAAGTGGTAAGCACCTCATCAAAGTACACATGATGGTGATTCCGAAACACACAAGCATGCATCATGGAGATAAACACAACGATAGCAACGAGCTCAACAAGATGGCATTTCATAACAAGTGAAACAACATCACAGCCACATGGCACTTTGCAACGATGATAAACATGGCAAGAATAAATCTATCATGCAACCTATCACCAACAACATGTAGAGCATGGCAAGACGAACACGTGGACATGTCATTTGCATCATTCGGACAAACGAGCTAAAAGATATCACATGGCAAAGATGACATAAAACATCACATAGCAGCAATTATATCGGGATGCACTCTTGCAATGGGAAAACAAGCATCTAGATGACTTCTAACATGCATGACACAGAAAGATAAAACGTAGTGCTAATCACCACGAATGCCTGGACATGCTATTTGCGCGAAACGGACAAACACACAAAAAGTTATCCGCAATTGAAAATTGCATCACAGATCAAAACAAAGACTGGATCTAGGGTTTTTAGGTCAACCTCAGATCTGGGGTTGCAAACGGGCTGGATCTGGATCCAAACGGGCCCCGGCGGAGGGGAGGCCCGCGGCTGGAGGCGCTGGCCCGGTCGGCCTCGGATGGTGGCGGCCTGGAGACGGAGTGGGCTTCGGCCCGGCGGATCTCCTGGCGATCCGGTGCGCCTTCGGGCCGGGCGGAGAAGCTGGAGAGGAGCGGCTAGGCCCGCGATGGGAGGCCCAAGCTGGGGAGCTGGAGGCTCGGACGGCCCGGTCGACAGGAGGCGGCCTGGCGATCTGGCCTGGTCGGCTGGCGGGCGCCGCGGCGCGTCGGTGAAGGCGGCTCACGGACGGAGGGAGGTGGCTGGGCCGCTGGCGCCTGCGCGGCCTGGCGACGCGGGCTCGCTGCGGGAGGCGAAGGCCCAGCAAGAGGTGGCCAGCGCTGCGGAGGCTGGGCCCACGACGCTGCAGAAGGGGGCGATCGGGAGGTGGCGAAGTGGTCCAGCGGCGGAGGGACTGGAGCGGGGCGCTGCGGACTGGGCCTTCGGGCCCCGGAGGGATCGCGGTGAAGTGGTCCGCGCGACTGGCGGATCGAAGGAAACGACAGCGATCGATGCGTTGACTTGCGGGAGGCTCGGGCTCGAGCCTGAGAGCTGGCGGCGGCGAGCGATCCGATACCTGCGACGGGGAATGGATATGCCAAGTGGCTGGACAGATCCAAGTTTTTGGGGAGAGGTGGATCTGAGAAAAAAAAATGAGGGGGAGAAAGAAGCTAGATGCCCAAAATAGACCTAGGGTCTATTATATAGAAGATTTTTAGGGTTAGAGGATTTAGGTGTGTTTAGAGCCCTCCGATCGCGATCCGACGGATCCGATCGCGGGGGATGTTTATATGGGCCTAGGAGAGGATAGTGGGCTGATGTAGGGGTGTTTCTGGGCCACAAGTGGAGGCACTTTGGACCCACACGAATAACTGTTGGGATAGCAAACGGAGTCCAAACACGACGAGATTTGACAGGCGGGTTGCACACAACAAAACAACAACACACGACAAGTCACGCGCCACACCGGCAACGTTACACGGCCAAACAACAAAGTAGGTCTACGGGACGCCACAGACACGTGAGGGAGCTCCGGAACGCGAAACAGACAACGGGAAGGAACGCGTGGATCCGGATGCAACCGACAACACAAATGCAATGCGATGCACATGTCTACATGATATGAATGAATGCCACACACGCACACAACAAAACGACGAACACCCGAAAGACAAAGAACCCGAAATGGAAATAGATGAAGCCGGAGATATATTATATACCCAAAAGGGAAAGTATTACATCCGGGGCATTACACTACCTTTGGTCACCAGCGGTTTCTTATAGGGTATCTTGACCCGCCCAACGGTAAAACTGCAAGGGCACTTGTGATTTGTTTTGTGTGCAGGTCAAATGATAAATCTAGCATACATAAGTTGATGAAGTCGTGAACGTAAGGGGCCAAGCTACAATTGGTAAAGTGGTAGTGTCACGCAAAACAAAACATGCGTGATGCCATGATATATAAAGGGTTTAACTAGCCTATTACAAGGCATATGATGGCCGACAAAGGATAAGTGTTTTGATATCTATACAATGAAGTATATCGGCCAGTAAAAGCAGCTTATGATTGTGGATGGGTTGAAGCCTCCGGGTCATCCTGCGCCTCCTCTTCATCTTCAGTTCCTTGGTTATCCACTAGCTGGAAGTCAGGCGTAGCCTAGTTGATACCAGTCAATGCTCTAAATACAGCTTCATCATCAATGAGGTTTGATGGATCAATGTCAGGAGCGAAAGTATGCTTACGAATCGGCGGGATGAGATCCATCGCCAAATGAACCGGAGCTTTTATCTTACTATTGTCAGTATCGTAAGCCGCCTGGTATGTGGTAAGGTAGGTCTCGTCAGCCAACTTGCTAGCCAAAGGACGCACTTCTCTTGCTATTTCGGCGAAATCATCAGCACTAAAAGCATATCCATCTTCTTTTACACTGGGACAACCATTGGCCAAATCTTTCGGGTCAAGATCTGGTAGCCATGCCTTCGCCTGGCTTAAAGCTGTTAGGGCACCGGCTCTAGCAGCCCCCCTTTTCAAATCCTCAATCCTTTGAGGTAATACGGATAACTTATCCAAGGTGTCTTCGATAAATGGCGAGGGAATTTTCTTGTGCATAGCAGCAGCAATGGTACGTTGAGCACCAGTATATAATTGTTCCACGAGAGAGTAAATAGCCTTAAGCCGAATGCACATATCTGAGCCCAACTCTGCGATTCGTGAGCCTATGTCAGGGGAATTACGGGTAAGCTGACAGATATTGACAAGGTAATTCTGGAAATACAAGAGAGACATATTTTTATACTTACCAAAGATGGCTGACGACATCATGTCAACCCGTTCCTTTAAGCCAGACAACCCTTCAGTCATCGGCTTAAGTGTCGCTTCAGCATCAAAAGCTCTCTTCAATAGAGCCGCCTTTTCAGTTTCCCAGTTAGTTTTTTTATTATTGAAATCTTGCTTCAGTTGTTCCGTATTATCCAAAGCAGTTTTTACTGATGTTTTAGCCTCGGATGTTTCGGCTTGCTGAGTTTCCAAGCCGGCCTTAAGATCTTTCAGCCCAACATCTTTTTCGTTCAGTTCATCCTATGATATATGTAAACATGGAAGGCATTGTGATCATCAAGATTTGTGAAGTCCCAAGCACAATACAAGTATTATACTTGGCACTTGGGGGCTAATGTATACTTGCTTTTTGAAAATTTCTGAAGATTCCCAAGCACAATACAAGTATTATACTTGGTGCTACTTCTCGAGCTTGCGTTGTTTTCCCTCGAAGAGGAAAGGGTGATTCGGCAAAGTAGCGTAAGTATTTCCCTCAGTTTTTGAGAACCAAGGTATCAATCCAGTAGGAGACCACGCGCGAGTCCCTCATACCTACACAAACAAATAAGAACCTTGCAGCCAACACGATATTGGGGTTGTCAATCCCTTCTCGATCACTTGCAAAACTGAGATATGATAAAGATGATAAGATAATATTTTTGGTATTTTTGTTATAGATTGAAAGTAAAGATAGCAAAACAAAAGTAAAGTAAATAGTTGAAGGAAGATTAATATGATGAAGGTAGCCCCGGGGGCCATTGGTTTCACAAGTGGCTTCTCTCATGATAGCAGATTTCTACGGTTGGTGAACAAATGACCGTCGAGCAATTGATAGAAAAGCGCATAGTTATGAGAATATCTAGGCATAATGATTGTATATAGTCAACACGTCCGTGACAAGT
Source organism: Secale cereale (assembly GCA_902687465.1). Taxonomy (NCBI): domain Eukaryota; kingdom Viridiplantae; phylum Streptophyta; class Magnoliopsida; order Poales; family Poaceae; genus Secale; species Secale cereale. The sequence goes on from LR738715.1 coordinate 92,508,842, forward strand.
AGACCGAAACGATTCTGCATCTACTACTATTACTCCACACATCGACCGCTATCCAGCATGCATCTAGAGTATTAAGTTCATAAGAACAGAGTAACTCCTTAAGCAAGATGACATGATGTAGAGGGATAAAGTCAAGCAATATGATATAAACCCAATCTTTTTATCCTTGATGGCAACAATACAACACGTGCCTTGCTGCCCCTGCTGTCTCTGGGAAAGGACACCGCAAGATTGAACCCAAAGCCAAGCACTTCTCCCATTGCAAGAACTACCAATCTAGTAGGCCAAACCAAACCGATAATTCGAAGAGACTTGCAAGGATATTTAAATCATGCATAAAAGATTTCAGAAAAGAATCCAATATTGTTCATAGATAATCTTGATCATAAACCCAGAATTCATCAGATCTCGACAAACACACCGCAAAAAGAATTACATCGAATAGATCTCTAAGAAGATCGAGGAGAACTTTGTATTGAGATCCAAAGAGAGAGGAGAAGCCATCTAGCTAATAACTATGGACCCGAAGGTTTGTGGTAAACTACTCACAACTCATCGGAGAGGCTATGGTGTTGATGTAGAAGCCCTCCATGATCGATTCCCCCTCCGGTGGAGCTCCAGAACAGGCCCCGAGATGGGATCTCACGGGTATAGAAGGTTGCGGCGGTGGAATTAGGGTTTCGTGGTGCTCCTCGATGGTTTCAGGGTACATAGGTATATATAGGAGGAAGAGGGACGTCGGTGGAGCAACAGGTGGCCCACGAGGGTGGGGACGCGCCCCTGCCCTCGTGGCCGCCTCGTTCGCTTCCTGGCGTGTACTCCAAGTATTCTTGTTGATATTGTTCCAAAATTGACTCTCCCGAAGGTTTCATTCCGTTTGGACTCCGTTTGATATTCATTTTCCACGAAACACTGAAATAGGCTAAAAAACAGCAATTTGCACTGGGCCTTGGGTTGGTAGGTTAGTCCTAAAAATAATATAAAATTTTATAATAAAGCCCATTAAACATCCAAAACAGATAATATAATAGCATGGAACAATAAAAAATTATAGATACATTGGAGACGTATCAAGCATCCCCAAGCTTAATTCCTGCTCGTTTGTAACTCCCCGGATGTAACAATTCCATTTATGGCAATATATTCCTCATTGACTTAATCAATTCCATTATGGGCTCTTCCTTCATCTCGGGTTTGTTCATTTTTTCCTTGTGCGTGTGTTGCATTTCACCATGTCATTTTCATTATGTGCATTGCATTGGCGTAGTCTCATTTGCATCCGTGTGTAGTTGCATCATCTCCGTCGTTGTCCGTTTCGGATTTCGGCTCTCTCACACGGCACCCATCGCACCTCTCAATCCTTTGTTTCGTGAGTGGGTTAAAAACATCCTTGGAATGGGCCGAGAGTTGTTGAGTGGTCTTGGTATATCACCGGTAGACCGCTTGTCAAGTTTCGTCTCGTTTGTAGGTCGTTTCATACTCCAACGGTTAAGCACGTAGGCCGAAAACCCCTATCACTTTTGGCCCAGCACCCCTCCACAACAGCCCACTAGCCCAGCACAACCATCTCCATACTCTCGGTCGTTGGATCGTGATCGTGTGGGCGAAAACTGCACCTCATTAGGACACTCCTAGCTCCCTCTACCTATAAATATGCCCATCTCCCCCCGAAATCCAGATCAAACCCTAGCTTCTTCCTTCTTCGCGCACCGGACACGTCCACCCCGCCGCCGGACGTGTCCGCCTCCCTCTACCTCGCCACGTGGCAGGCCGCCATTGGCCCCGCTCCTGCGCCCACTTCCCCCGCGCCGCTCCGGGCCCGCGAACCCGAGGTCGGCCCGCCGTGGGCCGCGCCGGCCACTCCGCCCCGCGCCTCCACTCCGCGCCGCCCGCGGTTCCGCGGCTCGGCCGCCGCGCGCCGCCGCCCGGACGCCTCGCCACCGGCCGGCCGGCGTCCCTCCACGCCTCCGCCTCTGACCGGCCTTCGCGCCACCACCACCGACCACCGCCTCGCTCCGGTGAACCGCTGCCACCCGCCGCGCGCAGACCGAGCCCCGCCGCCGCCAGCGCCGGCCACCTCGCCGGCCGGCCCCGCCTTGTCGCACACCGGCCACCGCCCGTCGTCGCTCCGGTCTCCTCCTCCTCGCCGGATCCGCCGCCGCCTCGTCCCGTTTGGATCGGGACGAGATCCATCGGTCCCCGATCCAAACGGCGTGTCCGTCCCGGATCTCCCCGTCCCGCACGTCTCCATCCCGAGTTGACTTTTTCGGAGGGGTATATTTCACTAAGTCCCAGATCCGTTTATATTTCATGCCCTCTTTGCCATGTCACAACTTGATGCTCGGTGCTCCGTTTTGCATGTATGATATATAAAAATGTTTGTCTCGAAGTGCTCTACATGTTAGCATCAGTTTCATGCATGTTAGGGTTCATCTAGATGTCTTAATCTTTGTTGCAAGATTGCTTCGTGATGTTACTATTTCAGCACTAGTTATCTGTTAACATTTTGTTGGCATGTTCGTGAGGTCACAACTTGGTGCATGTTGGTACAAATGGAGTGTATGATATGTCAAAATGTTCGACTTGTGATGCTCTTCAAGATGGATGCATTTGCATGCATCTTAGGTTGAATTATGCCATGTTTAACCATGTATCAAAAGTGCATGTGGCTGATAAGTTTCTGAAGTTGTTTTGAGATGATGTTTTGTCTTGTTCGTGTGTATTAATACATGTGTCATATGAGTTAGGTGTCAACATGGGTTTTGCTCATTGGAATGTGATCTACATGATAGATTTATTTTCATGCCATGATATGTCTTGAGATGAGTGCAACAAGCTTGTTAACATGCCATCGTGATGTTAAATTTCTGCTAAGGCTGAATCTGTTAATTTTTTGTCATGTTTCGATGAGGCCACCGTCATTGTTGTGCATGGTTAGAGTTGTCTAGTGGGTGTTCCTTGATGTATATATTATGCTCTAGCTATCCATTCTCTTGTTTGCCATGATGCCTTGCTATAGCTTGTTGTTTTCATGCTCCCAAGTTGCTATAAAATGTTTCTGTCAGCCTGTTATCAGCAAGTTTAGTTTTGCCATATGAAGAGCTAGTGTTCTATGCATCGTATGACCATGTTCTTGCCATTAGTAGCTTCACAAACATGTCTTCTTGCTGTTGGTTATACTCACATGCCATGCTATGCTCTGAGATGAGTTGCACAAGCTTGCAAACATAACTACTTGTCGTTGTTGCTGCCATGCCCAGATTTCAGTAAGTCTGGATAAACTTTTGCACTTTTTCCATGCTGTTTGTGACATGTTCTAATAAGTTGTAGAAGTAGCAGTGTGGTTATTCTTGAATTGCATGTTATGTATGTTATTGCCATGCATTTTGCTTGCTTCTTGGAGTGCTGTAGCATACTTAAACTTGGTCACTTAGTGGGCAACTTGCTGTTTTTGGCAGATTGCATCGTGTAGTGTTTTGCCTGTCATTTGCAAATCGTGCATCCGTTTCCCATGTTCTTTATATCGTTTTCGACCGAAATCTTCCCCTCTATCCAGTGGCTTGCTTGGTTACCCAAGATGAAGCCATTTCCATCATCTTCTCCATTAGGCTCGGGAGCATCCTCATGCATGCGCACATCATACTTGCATCCCATGTCATGTCTTGCATCATGTTGATTGTGCATTGCACCGTCATTGATCTTGTATCGTTGTTGTGCTCTTGTGTTGGGTAGAGCGGGAGCCGATACCGAGTTCGAGGATCTTGTCGAGACTGAGTTTGAGGAGCCGTCTTACCATCCCACCGACAACTTACCAGGCAAGATGACCGTTCCCTGATATCACCTCTATATTTGCCTTGCTAGTTGTCTCGCTCTTTTGCTATGCCTCGATGCCTATTCCTGTTTGTCAGCCTCCTATGATTGCCATGGAACATTCTAACCGCCTTCCTAGCAAACCGTTGATTGGCTAAGTACGCTTTTGCTCAACCCATCTTATAGCGTTTCTAGTTGCAGGTGAAGTTTGAAGATTGCTCCACGATTGGACTTGTTTTATTGGGATAACACAATGTATATCTTAAACAAATTAATGCACATACATTTTGGTAATGGGTGGAAGGCTTGGCCTTCTACTTGGTGTTTTTGTTCCACTCATGCCACCTTAGGACCCGATAAACCGGTGTTATGTTCCTTGATTTTGCGTTCCTAACACGGTTGCGGTTTATGGGCCCCCCTTGATAACACTGCTTAAAACTTTTCCAGCAAGGCCCAACATTGGTACTACATTTACCTAACAACTAAAACTTGCATAGGGAGTTATAAACCCGAGTTCTTAATCAACCCCCGGGCTAGTGCTCCTCATGAGTGTTGGTCCAAACTGGGCAGCCTGCGGGGCCAGCTTGAGGCAACTCAAGGTTCTGGTTCTACCGTAGCTTTTCCCATCCGGTCGTGGCCTGAGACGAGATACGCGCGGCTACTATCAGGGTGTCGGCACGCCGGGAGGTCTTGCTGGATTAGTTTTACCTTTGTCGAAATATCTTGAGCACTGAATTCCGAGAATACTCGGGTCTTCCGAATTTGGAGTTGCGACTCCGTAGATCGTGAGCTTGTGATGGGCTAAGTTGGGACACCCCTGCAGGGTTTTGAACTTTCGAAAGCCATGCCCGCGGTTATGTGGCAGATGGAAATTTGTTAATATAAAGAATACACTACATGTGTGAGTACTGTGATGGTCTCTTTTCGAAGGGGTTTCGGAAAGTGAACATGGTGGGGTTATGCTTGAAAATGAGTAGCTAGGATCACTCCTTGATCAACTTTGGCGACCGTTGACACATATTCTCATCTCGCTCTGAATTCGTAAGCTAGTTGCTTAGTGCTTGCTGTAAAAAAATTATTACCTCTCCACACCTAAAGGCTTTGTTAGTTTTGATACCCGGGAATGGGATTGCTGAGTCCTTGTGGCTCACGGATTACAACACACACCAGATGCAGGTACAGCCAAGCACGATGCAGGAGATGGATCAGAACTTCACTGGGAGTTTGATGAAGAGCGTCGCCGTTTTTGTGTTACATATCCCGACGATCAATAGTGGTTCCTACTAGGGGCGACCATGACTGGTGTTTGTGGTATCTTTTCTCGTTTGGATTCCGTCCATAGACGGACCTTGTGTTATTTGGATGAATGTATGCTATTGTATTCATTGTGTGACGTGGCGAGTATAAGCCAACTATTTTACTCTTTCATCCATGTTCTTCTACATGAGTTGTGCAAAGATACCACGCTTGCGATCATTCCAGAATGCGCTTATGTCTCTAAGTCGTGCCTCGACACGTAGGAGATATAGTCGCATCCTGGGTATTACAAGTTGGTATTCAGAGCCTTCTCCGACCTAGGAGCCCCCTGATTGATCGAACCGCTGACGGTTGAGTCTAGGCACACACACAAAATGTTTTGAGTCCTATATATATCAGAGAGTAGGATTTCTTTTTACTCCTCATCCCCTTCATCGCTCTGGTGAGGATTCCTGATGTTGTTTTATCTTCACTATTCTCAAAAATTCACCAAAAAAATTTAGGATCACGCGGGTATTTTTTGGATTGTTCCGATATCTTTGTGACGAGAACATTGTTCTTGGTGCCTCCTGTCATTTAGGGGTTGTGGCAGTGTCACGTGGAGTTGAGCTCCGAGGTGTTGTCGACACAAATGTATCGTTGCGGTTCTAGAATACCAGAGGCGGCCGACAGTGAAAACTCTTCTATGCATGTCTGGTGGTGAGATAACCCCGACGTCACCTAGTACTGGGGGGATAGTTCGGGAGTATTGCCATAACTAGTATAGCGGATGCGTTTCGAAGGGCCGAGGTAAACAGTTTCCGAAGGTGCCTGGTTATGTGTTGACGGATGGATACAACTGGATGTAGGATTTATTGGTTGAGTGATATGCGGTGCTTTCCCTGTATCCCCAACACCAGATTGCATAACCGAAAAGCTTCGGGAATTAATAGGCGGGGTTCAAGTAGCTCTTAGGTAATCTTCCACGGGTGCATGATATAAGGTTGGGGTTCAACATCTAGTGGAGAGGCTTTCATGGGCGTTGTTGCACTAGGGGTTGTATCTTAAAGGATCCTTGGCTGTGCTGATCTGGGGATTGCAAGGACCTTTGTAACACATGCCATGGGGCATTCAGCACGAACATGTGGGACAAAACCTCTATGATGTATTTGTTCCATCTGTTACCTTGTTTTATTCTATCATTTTGTTCTCCCAAGTGGCTTCTCGACAAGTTGATGTACCATTAAGCTATGAATCATTCGTTCAATTTTGTTCGGATGTTCATTGTGAAGACTATATGTTGCAAATATCTAGCCGTTGATTCACCTTATCTATTATTTGCTTCTATGGCTAATAGTTGTCATCATCTTTAGGATGGCACCTAAAAAAAGTTCCCAACCAGAACCCAGATGGTGAAGAAGAGCGTCCTGCTTTCCCTCCTCCTCCGTCTGAGGCATGGAGAGTGATTATGTAGGCAACCAACCAGAACACTCAGATGCTCATGCAAATGATGCAGAATTTCCAAGCCAATCAAGCAAAACAAGGCAATCAAGGGAACCAAGGCTAAGGAAATCTGTTCAATCAACCTCACTTTGCGACTCTGAACCAATTCCTGGCAAATCAGCCCAAGTCTTTCAGTTACTGTGTGGACCCACTAGATGTTGAAGATTGGATCACAAACATCAAGAAGCATTTTGAGTGTAGTAACATCAGACCTGAGGATTATGTCAAGTTTGCCGCTTTCCAACTCAAAGACCAAGCTGCAGATTGGTGGCAACAGTACAAAGACTCTAGAGCGGGTCGTGAGATCTCTTGGACTGACTTCTGCCGTGATTTCCGTTCTCATCACATTCCTACCAATGTCATTGAAGGCATGCGTGAGCAATTCCGCAATCTGAAGCAAGGCACCAAGTCTGTCCACTAATACAATGTCAAGTTCCAGAATCTTGCCCGTTATGCGAAGCAAGACATCCCCGATGCCAAGAGCAAAATCTACCAGTTCCGAGGTGGTCTGAAAGTTGAACTCCAGCTTGCACTCACTCTGTTCGAGCCAGAGGAATTTGATCAATTCTACAACATGGCTCTCAAGCAAGAGGAAGCTCAGCTCAAATGTGAAGCTTCCAAAAAGAGGATAAGAGATGATGTTCACTCCTCCTCTTCCTCTCAAGTGGTCGCCAAGCAGCAGAAGTTCTGGCTCCCGCCTCCTCCAGCGTTCCATCCTCCGAGTCACAACAAGCACTCGGGTGGTCGTGGATTTTCCCACCCACCCAACCCAAGCAACCAGTCCAAGTATCAGTACCAAGCTCCCAGACCAAGTGTTCCTCCTCCCCGTCTAGCTTCAGAGGTCACTTGCTTCAAATGTGGTCTGAAGGGTCATTATTCCAAGAAGTGCACCAACCAGAGGCGCCTTCTGCCTCCTCCACTTGTCAGCAATGCTATCGTCAAGCACAATCCCAAGTCAGCAAGAGTGAACCTGATGAATGCAGCTCAAGCAGAGAATTCTTCTGATGTGATAATTGGTAATCTTCCAGTTAACTCTATTCCCGCAAAAGGCTTGTTTGATTCTTGTGCATCACGTTCTTTCATATCTCACCCATTTGCAATGAAGCACAATTTTGACACCGAAGCATTACCAAGGCCATTGCATGTTTTTTCTCCGGGCAAGAGGTTGTGTTCCAATATGATTTTTTTGAACTATCAATGACAGCAGGAGAGCATCCTACTGACTTTCCATATATCAACAAAGTTACATGGTGCCTAGGGGCTTCATGCAAGACAGCACGAGGGTCTCAGACCAGCCAACAAGGCATGATCAAAGACCCATCATTCTTGTCAAGCACCCCAATTCTAGTTGACTCAAGTTGTCTTACTGTTACACAAGTGTTCTCAATAAGTCACTACAAACTGTTCTAGGGAGGGCCTAACCCTATGCGCAAGCAAGCCAAAGTCTCTCTTGAATCTCTCCTGCCAAGACGTTTCCGAAGGGGGGATTGCCTTGAATAATTTGTTGTTACGTTCCTTCCATATGCTCCAGGCTGCCGTCAGGAAGATCTCCATAAACATGGGTTTTGCCCAACGTTGCCGTCCGGAGTGCGTGATTTGTAGGCGATCCCCACCGTATGTCCATTATATTCTCAACCGCCTCCAACAGGCTCTGCTGAAAGTGCATCGGAAGAAAAGGTGTTCAACAGTTTCTTCCTCTCTTCCCGCACACAGCTCGCACTCAACCCCCTCCAAAACATTGTAGTGTCTCCTTTTGAGCATATTTTTAGTGTTCACACGGTTAGCCAGCATCAGCCACACGAACACCTTAATTTTCATTGTACATCTACTCTTCCAGATCCATCCGAAAGCCGCATGCGCCATCACTTCTTTGAAGTAGTTTGCATAGTATTTCCGAGAGGAGTTTTGTTCCCCCCACAAGCATACCCATGAGTCCGTTAGATCATCCTCGGGGCTGGTGTTCCAATATGATTGCTCCAGATATATCTATTCACATGGGCAATTAGAGTTTTCTGGTTTCCCCGGCTGTTCTCGGCAACTCGGACATTGATCTTATTCTTGGGATGGATTGGCGCTCTAAGCATGATGCAAATATTGATTGTGCAAACAAGGAGGCCAAGCTAAATCATCCTTCCGAAGACGTGATTATCTTCGCAGCTCGAGATAACACAATCAGGCTATTCTCTCTCAATGACAAGGGCGAGATTAATGCCATATCCCAGATTCCGGTGGTTTGTGAATATGAGGATGTATTCCTTGAAGAGCTTCCAGGCATGCCTCCCAACCGTCCAGTTGAATTCGTCATTGAACTTGAACCTGGTACGGAGCCATCATGTCGGCGTCCATACAAGCTTTCTCCTGATGAGTTGAAGGAATTAAACAAACAACTCGACGAGCAAGAACGCATGGGTCTGATCAGACCAAGTACTTCTCCTTGGGGCTGCGGTGTTCTTTTTGTCAAGAAGAAGGATGGTACGGAACGATTGTGCGTCGATTACCGGCCATTGAACAAGAAGACAATTAAGAATAAGTACCTGCTCCTCAATATCAATGAATTGTTCGAGCAGCTCAAAGGAGCCAAGGTTTTCTCGAAGCTTGATCTCCGGATGGGCTACCATCAAATTCGTATACGTGAAGAGGATATTCCCAAGACCGCATTCAGGACAAGCTACGCCTCCTACGAGTACACAGTCATGTCTTTCGGGCTTGCACATGCTCCACCCACTTTCTCTCGGATGATGCACTTCATATTCAACCCCTACACCAATGAATTCGTTCTCGTCTATCCGGATGATATTATGGTATTCTCCAAGAATGAAGAAGATCATGCGAAGCACCTCCGTTTGGTCCTCGACAGGCTCCGTGAGCACCGTTTCTATGCGAAGTTCTCCAAATGTGAATTCTGGCTTGATAAAGTCCTCTATCTTGGCCATATTATCTCTACCGAGGGCATTTCTGTTAACGCCGAGAAGGTTGAAGCTATTGTGAACTGGGAAGCTCCTCAGAATGTCAAACAACTCCAAAGTTTCCTCGGTCTCGCAAGCTATTGCAGAAGGTTCGTTGAGAACTTCTCCAAGATTGCCAAGCCTCTGGCCAACCTCTTGCAAAAGAATGTCAAGTACTCGTGGACTCCTGATTGTGATGTGGCATTCAATACCCTCAAAGAGAAGCTCATTTCTGCTCTGGTACTTACTCCTCCGGATGAGTCCAAGCCTTATGAGGTGTTCTGTGATGCTTCATTGCAAGGTCTCGGCGGTGTTCTCATGCAAGACAAGTGAAGGAAATATGCCCTAGAGGAAATAATAAAGATGTTATTTGTATTTCCTTATATCATGATAAATGTATTTTATTCATGCTAGAATTGTATCAACCGGAAACTTAGTACATGTGTGAATACATAGACAAAACAGTATGTCCCTAGTATGCCTCTACTAGACTAGCTCATTGATCAAAGATGGTTATGTTTCCTAGCCATAGACATGAGTTGTCATTTTATCAACGAGATCACATCATTAGGAGAATGATGTGATGGACAAGACCCATCCGTTAGCTTAGCACTATGATCGTTCAATTTTACTGCTATTGCTTTCTTCATGACTTATACATGTTCCTATGACTATGAGATTATGCAACTCCCGAATACCGGAGGAACACCTTGTGTGCTATCAAACGTCACAACGTAACTGGGTGATTATAAAGATTCTCTATAGGTGTCTCTGAAGGTGTTCGTGGTGTTGGCATAGATAAAGAATAGGATTTGTCACTCCGAGTGTCGGAGAGGTATCTCTGGGCCCTCTCGGTAATGCACATCATAATAAGCCTTGCAAGCAAATGACTAATGAGTTAGTCACGAGATGATGTATTACAGAACGAGTGAAGAGACTTGCCGGTAACGAGATTGAACTAGGTATTAAGATACCGACGATCAAATCTCGGGAAAGTAACATACCGATGACAAAGGGAACAACGTATGTTGTTATGCGGTTCGACCGATAAAGATCTTCGTAGAATATGTAGGAGCCAATATGGGCATCCAGGTTCCGCTATTGGTTATTGACCGGAGATATGTCTCGGTCATGTCTACATAGTTCTCGAACCCGTAGGGTCCGCACACTTAAACGTTCATTGACGATATAGTATTTAATGAGTTATGTATGTTGGTGGCCGAATGTTATTCGGAGTCCAGGATGTGATCCCGGACATGACGAGCAACTCCGGAATGGTCTGGAGATAAATATTAATATATGGGCTAATAGTGTTTGACCTCCGAAAGGGTTCCGGAATTCAGCGGAAGGGGTTCCGGATGTTTCCCGAAGTGTTTGGGTACGAGAACACTTTATTTGGGCCAAAAGGGAAAGCACACAAGGTTTTTGGAAGGCGCAAAAGGAAGTTTTGCGGAGTCCAGGGGCCAGACGACAGGGTCCCTGGTGTCTGGGTCCAGACGCCAGGAACCCTGGCGTCTGGCCCTGGAGTCCGAGAAGGACTCTTGCCTTTCGGGTGAAACCGACTTTGTGAAGGCTTTTACTCCAAGTTTCGACCCCAAGGCTCAACATATAAATAGAGGGGTAGGGCTAGCACCCAAGACACATCAAGATACACCAAGCCGTGTGCAGGCAACCCCGACCCTCTAGTTTATCCTCCGTCTAGTTTCTGCAGTGCTTGGCGAAGCCCTGCAGAGATTGTTCTTCATCAACAACTGTCACCACACCGTCGTGCTGCCGGAACTCATCTGCTACTTCGCCTGTCTCGCTGGATCAAGAAGGCGAGGACGTCATCGAGCTGAACGTGTGCTGAACGCGGAGGTGCCGTACGTTCGGTACTAGATCGGGACGGATCGTGAAGGTGCACGACTACATCAACCGCTTTGATAAACGCTTCCGCTTTCGGTCTATGAGGGTACGTGGACACACTCTCCCCTCTCGTTGCTATGCATCTAGTAGATAGATCTTGCGTGATCGTAGGAAAATTTTGAAAATACTACGTTCCCCAGCCAGGTCTATGCGTAGATGATATGCACGAGTAGAATACAAGTGAGTTGTGGACGATACTAGTCATCTGCTTACCAGCATGTCATACTTTGCTTCGGCGGTATTGTGAGATGAAGCGGCCCGGACCGACATTACGCGTACGCTTACGCGAGACTGGTTTCACCGTAATGAGCATTCGTTGCTTAAAGGTGACTAGCGGGTGTCTGTCTCCCTCACTTTAGCTGAATCGAGTGTGACTACGCCCGGTCCTTATGAAGGTTAAAACAACACATACTTGACGAAACATCGTTGTGGTTTTGTATGCGTAGGTAAGAACGGTTCTTGCTAAAGCTCGTAGCAGCCACGTAAAACATGCAACAACAAAGTAGAGGACGTCTAACTTGTTTTTGCAGGGCATGTTGTGTTGTGATATGGTCAAGACATGATGAGTTATACGTTTTTGTATGAGATGATCATGTTTTGTAAAGTTATCGGCAACTGGCAGGAGCCATATGGTTGTCACTTTATTGTAGGAAATGCAATCGCCATGTAATTGCTTTACTTTATCACTAAGTGGTAGCGATAGTCGTGGAAGCAATAGTTGGCGAGACGACAACGATGCTACGATGGAGATCAAGGTGTCGCGCCGGTGACGAAGGTGATCATGGCGGTGCTTTGGAGATGGAGATCAAAAGCACAAGATGATGATGGCCATATCATGTCACATATTTTGATTTGCATGTGATGTTTATCTTATTATGCTTCTTATTTTGCTTAGAACGACGGTAGCATTATAAGATGATCCCTTACAAAATTTCAAGGTATAAGTGTTCTCCCTGAGTATGCACCGTTGCGAAAGTTCGTCGTGCCGAGACACCACGTGATGATCGGGTGTGATAAGCTCTACGTTCAAATACAACGGGTGTAAGCCAGTTTTGCACACGCAGAATACTCGGGTTAAACTTGACGAGCCTAGCATATGCACATAAGGCCTCGGAACACTGGAGACTGAAAGGTCGAGCGTGAATCATATAGTAGATATGATCAACATAAGATGTTCACCATTGAAACTACTCCATCTCACGTGATGATCGGACATGGTTTAGTTGATTTGGATCACGTGATCATTTAGGTGACCGTAGGGATGTCTATCTATGTGGGAGTTCTTTAAGTAATATGATTAAATTGAACTTTAATTTATCATGAACTTAGTCCTGATAGTTTTTGCATATCTATATTGTTGTAGATCAATGGCCCGTGCTACTATTCCTTTGAATTTTAATGCATTCCTAGAGAAAGCTAAGTTGAAAGATGATGGTAGCAATTACACGGACTGGGTCCGTAACTTGAGGATTATCATCATTCGTGCACAGAAGAATTATGTCCTTGAAGCACCGCTAGGTGACAAGCCCCCTCCCGCTAATGTAGATGCTTTGAACGTTTGGCAGACGCGGTCTGATGACTACACGATAGTTCAGTGTGCCATGCTCTACGGCTTAGAACCGGGACTTCAAGGACGTTTTGAACGTCATGGACCATATGAGATGTTCCAGGAGTTGAAGTTAATATTTCAAGCAAATGCCCGGATTGAGAAATATGAGATTTCTAATAATTTCTATAGCTGCAAGATGGAGGAGAATAGTTCTATCAGTGAACACTTGCTCAGAATGTCTGGGTACTACAATAATATGACTCAACTTGGTTGCAAAGTTGACGAGGATAGTGTTATTGATAGAGTTCTTCAATCACTGCCACCAAGCTATAAAGGCTTCGTGATGAACTATAATATGCAAGGGATGCAAAAGACAATTCCCGAGCTCTTCGCTATGCTCAAGGCTGCGGAGGTAGAAATCAAAAAGGAGCATCAAGTGTTGATGGTTAACAAGACCACTAGTTTCAAGAAAAAGGGCAAGGGAAAGAAGGGGAACTTCAAGAAGAATAGCAAGACAGTTGCTACTTCCACGAAGAAACCCAAGTCTGGAGCCAAGCGTGAAACTGAGTGCTTCTACTGCAAAGGGGCTGGACACTGGAAGCGAAACTGCCCCAAGTATTTGGCGGATAAGAAGGATGGCAAGGTGAACAAAGGTATATGTGATATACATGTTATTGATGTGTACCTTACTAATACTCGTAGTAGTACATGGGTACTTGATACCGGTTCAGTTGCTAACATTTGTAACTCGAAACAGGGACTACAAATTAAATGAAGATTGGCTAAGGACGAGGTGACGATGCGCGTGGGAAATGGCTCCAAAGTCGATGTGATCGCCGTCGGCATGCTACCTCTACATCAACCTTCGGGATTAGTTTTAGACCTGAATAATTGTTATTTGGTGCCAGCATTAAGCATGAACATTATATCTGGATCTTGTTTGTTGCGAGACGGTTATTCATTTAAATCAGAGAATAAAGGTTGTTCTATTTTTATGAATAATATCTTTTATGGTCATGCACCCTTGAAGAGTGGTCTATTCTTGTTGGATCTCGATTGTAGTGATACACATATTCATAATATTGAAGCCAAAAGATGCAAGGTTAATAATGATAGTGCAACTTATTTGTGGCACTGCCGTTTTGGTCATATTGGTGTAAAGCGCATGAAGAAACTCCATAATGATGGACTTTTGGAATCACTTGATTATGAATCACTTGGTGCTTGCGAACCATGCCTCATGGGCAAGATGACTAAAACTCCGTTCTCCGGAACAATGGAGCGAGCAACAAATTTGTTGGAGATCATACATACAGATGTATCTGGACCAATGAGTGTTGAAGCTCGCGGCGGGTATCGTTATTTTCTGACCTTCACTGATGATTTGAGCAGATATGGGTATATCTACTTAATGAAACACAAGTCTGAAACATTTGAAAAGTTCAAAGAATTTCAGAGTGAAGTAGAGAATCATCGTAACAAGAAAATAGAGTTTCTACGATCTGATCGTGGAGGTGAATATTTGAGTTACGAGTTTGGTCTTCATTTCAAACAATGTGGAATAGTTTCACAACTCACGCCACCCGGAACACCACAGCGTAATGGTGTGTCCGAACGTCGTAATCGTACTTTATTGGATATGGTGCGGTCTATGATGTCTCTTACCGATTTACCACTATCGTTTTGGGGTTATGCTTTAGAGACAGTTGCATTCACATTAAATAGGGCACCATCAAAATCCGTTGAGACGACGCCTTATGAACTGTGGTTTGGCAAGAAACCAAAGTTGTCGTTTCTTAAAGTTTGGGGCTGCGATGCTTATGTGAAAAAGCTTCAACCTGATAAGCTCGAACCCATGTCGGAGAAATGTGTCTTCATAGGGTACCCAAAGGAGACTGTTGGGTACACCTTCTATCACAGATCCGATGGCAAGATATTCTTTGCTAAAAATGGATCCTTTCTAGAGAAGGAGTTTCTCTCGAAAGAAGTGAGTGGGAGGAAAGTAGAACTTGATGAGGTAATTGTACCTTCTCCCGAATGGGAAGGTAGTACATTACAGAAACTCATTCCAGTGATTCCTACACCAATTAGTGAGGAAGCTAATGATGATGATCATGAAACTTCAGATCAAGTTTCTGCTGAACTTCGTAGATCAACCAGAGTTCGTTCCGCACCAGAGTGGTACGGCAACCCAGTTCTGGAAGTCATGTTACTAGACCATGATGAACCTACGAACTATGAGGAAGCGATGATGAGCCCAGATTCCGCGAAATGGCTTGAGGCCATGAAATCTGAGATGGGATCCATGTATGAGAACAAAGTGTGGACTTTGGTTGACTTGCCCGATGATCGGCAAGCCATCAAAAATAAATGGATCTTTAAGAGGAAGACCGACGCAGACGGTAATGTTACTGTTTACAAAGCTCGACTTGTTGCGAAAGGGTTTCAACAAGTTCAAGGAGTTGACTACGATGAGACTTTCTCACCCATAGGGATGCTTAAGTCTGTCCGAGTCATGTTAGCAATTGCCGCATTTTATGATTATGAAATCTGGCAAATGGATGTCAAAACTGCATTCCTGAATGGATATCTCAAAGAAGAGTTGTATATGATGCAACCAGAAGGTTTTGTCAATCCTAAAGGTACTAACAAAGTGTGCAAGCTCCAGCGATCCATCTACGGACTGGTGCAAGCATCTCGGAGTTGGAATATACGCTTTGATGAGGTGATCAAAGCATATGGTTTTATACAGACTTTTGGAGAAGCCTGTATTTACAAGAAAGTGAGTGGGAGCTCTGTGGCATTTCTGATATTATATGTGGATGACATATTGTTGATTGGAAATGATATAGAATTTCTGGATAGCATAAAAGGATACTTGAATAAGAATTTTTCAATGAAAGACCTCAGTGAAGCTGCTTACATATTAGGCATCAAGATCTATAGAGATAGATCAAGACGCTTAATTGGACTTTCACAAAGCACATACCTTGATAAAGTTTTGAAGAAGTTCAAAATGGATCAGTCAAAGAAAGGGTTCTTGCCTGTGTTACAAGATGTGAAGTTGAGTAAGACTCAATGCCCGACCACTGCAGAAGATAGAGAGAAAATGAAAGTAATTCCCTATGCATCAGCCATAGGATCTATCATGTATGCAATGCTGTGTACCAGACCTGATGTGTGCCTTGCTATAAGTCTAGTGGTGAGGTACCAAAGTAATCCAGGAGTGGATCACTGGACAACAGTCAAGAACATCCTGAAATACCTGAAAAGGACAAAGGATATGTTTCTTGTGTATGGAGGTGACAAAGAGCTCGTCGTAAACGGTTACGTCGATTCTACCTTTGACACTGATCCGTATGACTCTAAGTCACAAACTGGATATGTATTTTTATTGAAAGGTGGATCTGTCAGTTGGTGCAGTTCCAAGCAGAGCGTCGTGGCGGGATCTACGTGTGAAGCGGAATACATAGCTGCTTCGGAAGCAGCAAATGAAAGAGTCTGGATGAAGGAGTTCATATCCGATCTAGGTGTAATACCTAGTGCATCGGGTCCAATGAAAATCTTTTGTGACAATACTGGAGCAATAGCCTTGGCGAAGGAATCCAGGTTTCACAAGAGAACAAAGCACATCAAAAGACGCTTCAATTCCATCCATGATCTAGTCAAGGAAGGAGACATAGAGATTTGCAAGATACATACGGATCTGAACGTTGCAGACCCATTGACGAAGCCTCTTCCACGGGCAAAACATGATCAGCAGCAAGACTCCATGGGTGTTAATGTCATTACTTTGTAATCTAGATTATCACTACTAGAAAAAAGGCTATAGGTAATATCACTGTTAGTGGCGCACCAGAGATGTGGTGCGCCACTACTATATAGCAGTGGCGCACCACAAACAGGTGCTCCACTAATAGTGACATTACTAGTGGCGCACCAGGTGTGGGGTGCGCCACTACTATGTTTTTGAACAGTAACCAGCCATGCCCAGGCTTACCAGTGGCGCACCAGGACAAGGTGCGCCACTACTATTTTTGATAGTAGTGGCGCACCTTGCCCTGGTGCGCCACTGGTAAGGCTGGGCATGGTGGTCCAAAAAAAAACCATAGCAGTGGCGCACCCCTTCACTGGTGCGCCACTAGTATTCCTGGCTACTAGTGGCGCACCAGTGAAGGGGTGCGCCACTGGTAACCTGGGACGCATTTTCACCAAATGCACCCCCCCCCCCGTGGACCGCCTTTTGAGTTAAAAAATAAATAAAAGAAAATGATAGAATGTCAAAAAAATAAAAAAAAAATAAGATTCCAATGTGATTTGTGGTCTAGTTGTTAGCAAAATTTACAAACATGAATTTCGACTTTTTTTGCAAAATCTCTCGAGAATTTGTAAAATGGGCATAACTTTTGCATACGAACTCCGATGAAAAAGTTTTTTATATGAAAAAGCATCTACTCGAAAAGTTACATCCGAATTCAACGGGGGTAACCCCGTTGAAGATTCTTAGAATCCCCAAAAACCTAACCGAATAAAAGATACGGGGCTTTTAAGATCTAGATTCAAAAAAATTCAAAAATAGTAGTGGCGCACCGTGGGTGTGGTGCGCCACTAATATAGTTTTTTTTTGAAAAACTATTTTTTTTGGAATAAATATTTTTTTTTTGAAAAAATGTTTTTTTGGGAAAAAAATGGTTTTTTTTGAAAAAATGTTTTTTTTGAAAAAAATGTTTTTTTGAAAAAAAATAGTTTTTTTGAAAAATATGATATGTAAAATGACCGGGAAGTTTGAAATATTTTTTCAAAATTTTATCACACTCATGAACATGAACAAACTCCCAGACATTAACAAGGTTTAATAGGATTGATATGATAGATATATCAACAAGTGCTTGCTAAGTGAGCTGGTGTTGGGGTAGGATAGAACTCAGAAGTTAAGCGTGCTTGGGCTGGAGTAGTGTAGGATGGGTGACCTTCTGGGAAGTTTGACCACGGAGTGCGATTTGACCCGAGATTAAGCCATAGTGACCCGAGATTAAGGAAAAAAAATTTCCCGCCAAAATTGAAAAAAAAAATTGAAAAAAAAAATTCTGGAAAAAAATTTGAAAAAAAAAATTGTTACTAGTGGCGCACCTGTAGCAATATCAGTGGCGCACCTGTAGCAATTCTGAAATAAAATTGAAATTTTTTTTTTGAAAAAATATCAGTGGCGCACCCTTATACTTAGTAGTGGCGCACCAGGTGGTGCGCCACTGATATCTGGATTAGTAATGGCGCACCTCTGGTGCGCCACTAATACCCATTACTAGTGGCGTGGTAATAGTGGCGCACCAGAGGTGCGCCACTAATGAGGTTTTTTCTAGTAGTGTATTGACTCTAGTTCAAGTGGGAGACTGAAGGAAATATGCCCTAGAGGCAATAATAAAGATGTTATTTGTATTTCCTTATATCGTGATAAATGTCTTTTATTCATGCTAGAATTGTATTAACCGGAAACTTAGTACATGTGTGAATACATAGACAAAACAGTATGTCCCTAGTATGCCTCAACTAGACTAGCTCATTGATCAAAGATGGTTATGTTTCCTAGCCATAGACATGAGTTGTCATTTGATCAACGAGATCAAATCATTAGGAGAATGATGTGATGGACAAGACCCATCTGTTAGCTTAGCACTATGATCGTTTAGTTTTACTGCTATTGCTTTCTTCATGACTTATACATGTTCCTATGACTATGCGATTATGCAACTCCCGAATACCGGAGGAACACCTTGTGTGCTATCAAATGTCACAACGTAACTGGGTGATTATAAAGATGCTCTACAGGTGTCTCCGAAGGTGTTCGTGGTGTTGGCATAGATCAAGAATATGATTTGTCACTCCGAGTGTCGGAGAGGTATCTCTAGGCCCTCTCGGTAATGCACATCATAATAAGCCTTGCAAGCAAATGACTAATGAGTTAGTTACGAGATGATGTATTACGGAACGAGTAAAGAGACTTGTCGGTAACGAGATTGAACTAGGTATTAAGATACCGACGATCGAATCTCGGGCAAGTAACATACCGATGACAAAGGGAACAACGCATGTTGTTATGCGGTTCGACCGGTAAAGATCTTCGTAGAATATGTAGGAGCCAATATGGGCATCCAGGTTCCGCTATTGGTTATTGACCAGAGAGATGTCTCGGTCATGTCTACATAGTTCTCGAACCCGTAGGGTCCGCACGCTTAAACGTTCGTTGACGATATAGTATTTAATGAGTTATGTATGTTGGTGACCGAATGTTATTCGGAGTCTAGGATGTGATCACGGACATGACGAGGAACTCTGGAATGGTCCGGAGATAAAGATTAATATATGGGATAATAGTGTTTGACCTCCGGAAGGGTTCCTGAATTCACCGGAAGGGGTTCCGGATGTTTCCCGAACTGTTTGGGTATGAGAACACTTTATTAGGGCCAAAAGGGAAAGCACACAAGGTTTTTGGAAGGCGCAAAAGGAAGTTTGGCGAAGTCCAGGGGCCAGACGCCAGGGTCCCTGGCGTCTGGGTCTAGACACCGGGAACCCTGGCGTCTGGCCCTGGAGTGCGAGAAGGACTCTTGCCTTTCGGGTGAAACCGACTTTGTGAAGGCTTTTACTGCAAGTTTCGACCCCAAGGCTCAACATATAAATAGAGGGGTAGGGCTAGCACCCAAGACACATCAAGATACACCAAGCCGTGTGCCGGCAACCCCGACCCTCTAGTTTATCCTCCGTCTAGTTTCTGCAGTGCTTGGCGAAGCCCTGCAGAGATTGTTCTTCAACAACAACCGTCACCACGCCGTCGTGCTGCCGGAACTCATCTGCTACTTCGCCCGTCTTGCTGGATCAAGAAGGCGAGGACGTCATCGAGCTGAACGTGTGCTGAACGCGAAGGTGCCGTACGTTCGGTACTAGATCGGGACGGATCGTGAAGGTGCACGACTACATCAACCACGTTGATAAACGCTTCCGATTTCGGTCTACGAGGGTACGTAGACACACTCTCCCCTCTCGTTGCTATGCATCTAGTAGATACATCTTGCGTGATCGTAGAATTATTTTGAAAATACTACGTTCCCCAACAACAAGAAGATTGTTGCATACACTTCACGTCAGCTTAAACCAAATGAGAAGAATTACCCCACACACGATCTTGAGCTAGCAGCAGTTATTCATGCCTTGATCACGTTGAGAAACCTTCTGTTGGGCAAAAAAGTGGACATCTTCACCGATCACAAGAGCCTGAAGTACATCTTCACCCAGCCAAACCTTAATCTCCGCCAGACTCGTTGGGTCAAAATGATTAAAGAGTACGATCCAAGCATTGAGTATACTCATGGCAAGGCCAATGACATTGCAGATGCCTTGAGAAGAAAGGCTTATTGCAACAGTCTCATCATCAAACCGTTCCAACCTGAACTTTGTGAGTCATTTAGGAAGCTCAACCTCCAAGTCGTTCCGCAAGGATTTCATGCCAACCTTCAAGTCGCTCCTACCTTGGAAGATCAAATCCGTGAGGCCCAACTCAGTTATGCTACGGTGGAGAAGGTGAAACATGGTATTGCTAAGGGTACTCCCAAGTACAAGTGCTATCGCATTGATGATAGAGACACTTTGTTCTTTGAGGACGGAATTGTGGTTCCCAAAGGTGATATCATGAAGCTCATAATGAACGAAGCACAGGACTCACTCCTCTCGATACATCCAGGAAGCTCCAAGATGTACCATGACCTCAAGCAATCCTATTGGTGGACTCGAATGAAAAGAGAAATTTCTCAATTCGTGAACGAATGTGATGTATGCAGAAGAGTGAAGGCAGAGCACCAACGTCCAGCCGGACTCCTTCAACCTCTACCTATTCCCGAGTGGAAATTAGATCACATTGAGATGGATGTCATCACCGTTTTTCCCAAGTCCAAGCGAGGGAACGACTCTATCTTTGTGGTGATTGACAAGCTCACTAAAGTGGCTCATTTCCTTCCAGTCAAGGAATCCATCAACACAGCATAGCTGGCAGAGCTGTACACATCCATAATTGTCTCTTTGGATGGTATCCCTCAAGTAATCTCCTCAGATCGTGGAAGCTTGTTCACTTCCAAATTCTGGGATTCCTTCCAGTCAGCTATGGGTACCAAGATTCGCTTCAGCACAACTTTTCACCCTCAGACTAGTGGCCAAGTCGAAAGAGTGAATCAAATTCTTGAAGATATGCTCAGGGCATGTGTCATCTTCTTCGGTATGAAATGGGAAGATTGACTTCCATTTGCTGAATTCTCCTACAACAACAGCTTCCAAGCAAGTGCAGGCAAAGCACCGTTTGAAATTATCTATGGCAGAAAGTGTCGTACCCCTCTCAACTGGTCCGAGACTGGTGAACGTCAACTCCTTGGAAATAATTTGATCTTAGAGGCCGAAGAAATGTGCAAAGTCATACATGAGAATCTCAAGGCCGCGCAATCGCGCCAAAAGAGCTACTATGACGGCAAGCATCGTAATTTGGCTTTCGACATTGGAGATCATGTCTATCTCCGTATTTCTCCCCTGAAGGGCACTCAGAGGTTCGGTATCAAGGGCAAGCTTGCTCCAAGATATGTGGGCCCTTTCAAGATTATTGGCAAGAGAGGCGATCTAGCCTACCAACTCGAGCTTCCCTCCAACTTTGCAAATGTACACGATGTGTTTTATGTGTCACAACTCCGCAAGTGCTTCAAGACGCCTGAACGCACCATTCCTTTCGAACAGATTGATCTTCAGCAAGACTTGTCTTATCGTGAGCACCACGTTGCTATCCTTGAAGAAACTGAGCGCAAGACCCCCAACAAGTCCATCAAATTCTAGAAAGTGAAGTGGTCACACCATACCGACCGAGAAGCTACATGGTAACGAGAAGATCATCTCCGTGCCGAGTATCCCGCTTTCTTTCAATCCTAGATCTCGGGACGAGATCTTTTTGTAGTAGAGGAGAGTTTGTAACGCCCCGGATGTGAAAATTCCATTTATGGCAATATATTCCTCGTTGACTTAATCAATTCCATTCTGGGATCTTCCTTCATTTCGGATTTCTTCGTTTTTTCCTTGTGTGTGTGTTGCATTTCACCATGTCATTTTCATTATGTGCATTGCATTGGCATAGTCTCATTTGCATCTGTGTGTAGTTGCATTCTCTCCATCGTCTCTGTTGTCCGTTTCGGATTCCGACTCTCTCACACGGCACCCGTCGCACCTCTCAAGCCTTTGTTTTGTGAGTGGGTTAAAAACATCCTCGGAATGGGCCGAGAGTTTTCGAGTGGTCTTGGTATATCACCGGTAGACCGCCTGTCAAGTTTCGTCTCGTTTGGAGGTCGTTTGATACTCCAACGGTTAACCACATGGGCCGAAAACCCTATCTCTTTTGGCCCAGCACCCCTCCACAATAGCGCACTAGCCCAGCACAACCACCTCCATCCTCTCGTTCGTTGGATCATGATCGTGTGGGCGTAAACCGCACCTCATTTGGACACTCCTAGCTCCCTCTACCTATAAATATGCCCATCTCCCCCGAAATCCGGATCAAACCCTAGCTTCTACCTCCTCCGCGCGCCGAACACGTCCACCCGCCGCCGGACATGTCCGTCTCCCTCCACCGCGCCACGTGGCAGGCTACCACTGGCCCCGCCCCCGCGCCCACTTCCCCCGCGCCGCTCCAGGCCCGCGAACTCGAGGCTGGACCGCCCCGAGCTGTCGCCAGGCCACTCCGCCCCGCGCCTCCACTCCGCGCCACCGCGCGCCGCCGGCCGGACGCCTCGCCGTCGGCCGGCTGACGTCCCTCTGTGCCTCCGCCTCCGACCGGCCTTCGCGCCACAACCACCGACCACCGCCGCGCTCCGGTGAGCCGCTGCCGCCCGCCACGCGCAGCCCGCGCCCTACCGCCACTGGCACCGGCCGGCCCCGCCTCCCCGCGCGCCGGCCACCGCCCATCGTCGCTCCGGCCGCCTCCTCCTCGCGGATCCGCCGCCGCCTCGTCCCGTTTGGATCGGGACGAGATCCACCGGTCTCCGATCCAAACGGCGCGTCCGTCCCGGATCTCCCCATCCCACACGTCTCCATCCCGAGTTGACTTTTTCGGAGGGGTATATTTCACTAAGTTCCAGATCCGTTTAAATTTCATGCCCTCTTTGCCATGTCACAACTTGATGCTCAGTGCTCCATTTTGCATGTATGATATATAAAAATGTTTGTCTCGAAGTGCTCTACATGTTAGCATCAGTTTCATGCATGTTAGGGTTAATCTAGATGTCTTAATCTTCGTTGCAAGATTGCTTCGTGATGTTACCGTTTCAGCACTAGTTGTTTGTTAACATTTTGTTGGCATGTTCGTGAGGTCACAACTTTGTGCATGTTGGTCCAAATGGAGTGTATGATATGTCAAAATGTTCGTCTTGTGATGCTCTTAAAGATGGATACATTTGCATGCATGTTAGGTTTCATTATGCCATGTTTAACCCTGTTGCAAAAGTGCATGTGGCTGATAAGTTTCGGAAGTTGTTATGAGATGATGTTTTGTCTTGTTCGAGTGTATTAATCCATGTGTCATATGAGTTAGGTGTCAAGATCGGTTTTGCTCATTGGAATGTGCTCTACATGATAGATTCATTTTCATGCCATGATATGTCTTGAGATGAGTGCAACAAGCTTGTTAACATCCCATCATGATGTTAAATTTTTGCTAATGCTGAATCTGTTAATTTTTTGTCATGTTTCGATGAGGCCACCGTCATTGTTGTGCATGGTTAGAGTTTTCTAGTGGGTGTTCCTTGATGTATATGTTATGCTCTAGCTATCCATGCTCTTGTTTTCCATGATGCCTTGCTGTAGCTTGTTGTTTTCATGCTCCCAAGTTGCTATAAAATGTTTCTGTCAGCCTGTTATCAGCAAGTTTAGTTTTGCCATGTGAATAGCTAGTGTTCTATGCATCCTATGACCATGTTCTTGCCATGAGCAGCTTCACAAACATGTCTTCCTGCTGTTGGTTATATTCACATGCCATGCTATGCTCTGAGATGAGTCGCACAAGCTTGAAAACATGCATACTTGTCGTTGTTGCTGCCTTGCCCAGATTTCACTAAGTCTGGATAAACCTTTGCACTCTTGTCATGCTGTTTGTGACATGTTCTAGTAAGTTGTAGAAGTAGCCATGTGGTTATTCTTGAAGAGCATGTTACATATGTTATTTCCATGCCTTTTTCTTGCTTGTTGGAGTGTTGTAGCTTACTTAAACTTGGTCACTTAGTGGGCAACTTGCTGTTTTTGGCAGATTGCATCGTGTAGTGTTTTACTTGTCATTTGCAAACCATGCATCCGTTTCCCATGTTCTTTATATCGGTTTTGACCAAAATCTTCCCCTCCATCCAGTGGCTTGCTTGGTTACCCAAGATGAAGCCATTTCCATCATCTTCTCCTTTAGGCTCGAGAGCATCCTCATGCATACGCACATCATACTTGCATCCCATGTCATGTCTTGCATCATGTTGATTGTGCATTGCACTGTCATTGATCTTGTACCGTTGTTTTGATCTTGTGTTGGGTAGAGCCGGGAGCCGATATCAAGTTCGAGGATCTTGTCGAGACTGAGTTTGAGGAGCCGTCTTACCATACCACCGACGACTTACCCGGCAAGATGATCATTCCCCGATATCACATATATCTTTGCCTTGCTAGTTTTCTTGCTCTTTAGCTATGCCTCGATGCCTATTCCTGTCTGTCAGCCTACTATGATTGCCATGAAACACTCTAACCGCCTTCCTAGCAAACCGTTGATTGGCTATGTATGCTTTTGCTCAACCCCTCTTATAGCGTTGTGTAACACCCCAAAAATTTAGCAATGTTTTATTAAATAAAATTTTGCCAGTAAATTAAAATTTTGCCTTTTGCTATATGTTCCTTGGTTTTCAGAACCTTTCTTGTTGAGTTATGTTGAAGTTTTGCCCCTAGTGTCAACTTTCCAGCTAATATTAGTTTCTTTTCTGCACCCTTTAAAATTTTGCTTATATCAGCAGGTTTAGTATATTTTGGTTCCCACAATTTACTCCTCTATATAAATGATTAAACCTAGTTTTAAGGCCTTTTTTGAACTGCAACTACTTGATATTTATAATTTCAACCAAAAATTGAGGATGTCTAGTAATGCTATTAAATCACTTTTGTGCAATAATATAAATATTTCATTTAATATTTTGGGCTCCACAGCATGTTTGCCAATCTGGTTCAGTAGGCCATATTACACTACAACCCCTCCTAATACTCCTTTGATGCTTCCACCAAAATTATGGGATGTTCATAGCAGTATGTTATTCATCTTTATGCAAAAACTAATCTTGGTCCTTTGGGAGTTTTGAATGAAACAACCTCTTTTCCATTCTGGTTCAGTTTGGTGATTTGCACTGCAACCCTAGGATATTTTGCTCTAGTGCCTTTGAACTTCCTCATGCTGGTAATACATCTTGCAAGACCCTTAAGTCCAGAAGGGTGGAACTATTGGGATAATTTTGGTTCATGGAACAGTGCTCTGCAGTTTCTGTCCAGAACTGAAATCTTGTAAAACTTGCACTAACAGGTTTTTGCTTTTGATGAACTAACCTCACCACCTTCTCACTCATCTAAGGAGACATCCATCTGGTGAATTTGGCCACCCCAAGAGCTTGCTAGATGCCCCTGGCATTTTGTCAAACACCCTGAGTGCATGACCATATTTGACTTAGCTTCTGGTTCATATTATGAACTTGACTCCCTGACTAATCCAGCATGTCTCACAGCTTTGTCATTGCCTGTAACCCCACCCTGCGGACCCCCTTGCAGTTTGGAGCTCGTCAGCATGCCGTGGCATAATGCCGAGCATGTTGCGTGCGTGCTCTGGGCGCGCCCAGAGCGCGCGTTTTGCACGTGCGTGCGCTCGGGCCGCCGCGTCGCGCCCCTGGCCCCAACCAACTCCCAAAGCCTCGCCCAGCCTTATCCGCACTCGAGGAAACGCCAAGCCGCCCCTGGGTCGCCATAGCGTCGCCGTCAGAGCGCTTTTGGCGGCACGCCGGCGAGCACAGTGGCTCTCTGCCACGGTCGGCGCCGCCCAAGCCACGTGCGCTCGCCAGCTGCCCCCTCGGGGCAGTGCGAGCTCATCCGCAGGCCGTCCGCTAGCTTTCGTCGCCGCCACGTCGCCCTGCTGCAACAGAACGTCGGTCGCCGACGAGCTTATCCATTGCCGCCGATGAACCGCCATGGCTCGCCTATTTAAAGGCGCCCGAGCCTCTCCGCAACATCATTCCACTACTAGGCACCCCGCAGAGCAGCCCCGAGGCAGCCAATCGACCCCGAGGAGCCCCCTTCTCCGTCTCCGGCGAACACAGCCGCCGCCTCGGCCTCGAACAATCCAGCGCCACCAGAGCCTCTCCCACTCGTCCAACACCACCATCGTCTCCCCCTCGACCTTGCGGAGCTGCCCGACCTCTCCAACATGATCAAAACTCACCACAACCCGAATCCCCCTTTACGCCCGAAGCTCCCTCCGCCGCGGAGCTCGCCGCCGGCGACTCCCTTCGCCCCCTCCGACCAAACGACTTCTGGAAGGACCGCACCAACCCCACGAATCCATTCCCGCACTCAGTGACCCTCGAAAAACCCTGGTTAGCCGGCGGCGATCGCCGGAGCCCCGCTTCTGTTCGGGCAGGAGGAAGGAGAGGGGGGAAAGACTAGTCAAACCTGACTAGTGGACCCCCTGGGCCCACTGTCAGTGACCCAACCCTGCACCCACGCGCGCATAAGTGGAGGCGCATTCTTCGAAGTACGTATCCCCTAACTCGAAGGCGTATTCTCAGCCGAATTGTTTTCTTTTTCTGTTTTAGTTTAAAAACCAGTTTTGACCGAACTTTGACTGGCTTTAACTTTTTAACCACAACTCCAAATGATTTGATTCTTTTTCTGTTGTTTCCCAAATATTGTCTAGTTTATTTTCATATTTTTATGAAAATTTTCCAGACAACTTTTTGGGGGTGTTCTAAGTCTATGTATTGATTTCCTTTTAAATTCTTTTAGGTTTTTGAAGAGGGAGAAAGCTTCCAAAATTCTTGGAATGCTTTTCTCCTCCCCTCTACTTGAAGGCAAGCATCTTGAACCCTGTGATGATACCATGTGTGTGTTGTTTGCTTTAATCTCTAGAACTCCATTGATATGCCAAAACTTGAACATCATTATTTCATGTGGAAAGCATACTCTTGCATATCATCATGAGGTGAATATTTCCTTTCAAGTTTTGTATGGGATACTGGTGACAGCCACCACTCCTCATGCCACATCTACCTGGTAATAGTTCGGATGGAGTCCGAAAAGAAAGTTGTGTTTCGATGAACCAACCACGTGACTGACATCTCGTTGTGACGAAGATGTGCAGTGAGGCAGCTTGCAGCATGAGGAGAGTGACCCTGTCAGGAAACTGTGAAATCACTGTGGCACTAACCGTGCAGAGAGTATATAACCTCCTGAGTCGACCATAGATCGAGTCTTGCTCCGGTAACCCCCATACTTGTTTCGTGCTACCACGTGTCCCTGCTACAGGTAGGGTACGGTTTAGTAAATTTGTTGACCCCTGTTCTATCACACACCGTACAGAGAGGCCAAGGTGGAAGATACCGGCTGCATCCAGTAGGCAGGCTACCTGGTCCGGGGGCATGGGTGTTTCGGTTGTAGCCAAAGGGGATAGCGTCCCCAGTTTCTCGCGCGCGTTATAAATTGTGGTGATCCCATGCTAGTCGAGGTTGTAGCCTCCCCACTTAGGGTTTGGCCTAACTAGTGTCGTGGGTGATTCCAGACACCGGTAAGTTAAGCTGGTGTGTGCATTCAGGTGTGTCTTCAATTTAAAAGGCCGTGGACGGAATTAGTCCGGGAGGGCTATAGAAAATCCGTTATCCGTGGGTAAAGAGTGCACCCTCTGCAGAGATATAAAACCTATTCGAATAGCGGTGTCCATGGTTAAGGACTACAGTCTGGGATGGGTCGAGTGTCGGTCTTAGTGTCGGTCTTCGGAGGAGAAATCTATTAATTAAGAACATTATTTATGACCCGTGACAGGTAGTGATTGCGATTTATCCTTTTTATGGACTAACCATTCATATTACTTGAAACAGCAAGTATCCGCAGGACGGTTCTACCTCCCGGATATTCCCTGTTATTTTCTTTTTGTTTATAAGCCCTTTAAGTGATGTCGCTCAGACGTCCGACTGTGGCATTCTTTTATTTATATGCCCTTTATGGGATGTCGCTCAGACGTCCGACTGTGGCATTCTTTTATTTATAAGCCCTTTATGTGATGTCGCTCAGACGTCCGACTGTGGCATTCTTGTCCTTTATTTTCCTTTCCTTATGAGCCCTTTATGTGGTGTCGCTCAGACGCCCGACTGCGGCATGCTTGTCATTTATTTCATTAGCACTTTCTTTTTGCATATACCCCTTTACTCGAATGTCCTGCTTAAAGTTATATCCTGTCGCATCATTATTATCATAGTGATCATAAATCATCTTTGAGCAAGTTTATGTCTCACCCATGTTCTTAATGTTTGCAAGTACATTCAAAGTACTCACTGGCTTGTCCCTAGCTATTGTCTTGGCCAGATTCCTTGCGTGGGAAGGTACGACGTGAAGCTACCCTTGGGATAGCAGCCCCGCGAAGATAGGAGTTATCCCGGTCAGCTGTTCCCGTGGGAAATGGAGTCCCCCGAGCGCCGACGTGCCTCAACCGCTTCCGCCATCGTCTACCAGAAAACCCGTGTTGTACTTATAGGCCAGAATGGTCTTGTACTACATATATGTACCTTGCTTGGAATTTTCTGTATCAAGAGGTGCCTCATCAGCTAATAGTAATCCTGGGGCTGGTGAGCACCAGGACTGCTGTTGGGAAAGTTATATCCCGAAACCCCGGTCCTGACAACGTTGGTATCAGAGCCAGGCTGACCGTTGGCTAATCATATCCTAGGCAGGTCCAAAAACCCAGATTCACCACCCCACCAGACCATATTTCAACCCCCAGCCAAGCTTCTCGCGTAAGATACCCATACAGTGGACCGACGCCCTTGGTAGTCGGTGCCCAACCTACCAGCCTAGCTTACCAATCACGCGCCAGTAACCGACACCTAAACAGTTTCCCTCCGCAAGCGTGCGAAGGAAGACTCCGCAAGCGTGCGAAGGAAGACTCCGCAAGCGTGCAAAGGAAGACTTCGCAAGCGTGCGAAGGAAGACTCCGCAAGCGTGCAAAGGAAGACTCAGTCCTTTCCTATAAATAGGGCATGCTAGCCCCCAAACCCAACACCACACAGCCTCTACCCCCACACTGAGCTAAATGCCAGGAACCATCGTCCATAATGAAACCACAGCAACCAACCTTGGAGGTGTTGTGACCGTGCTCGCAAACCTCACCCGTCGTGCTTTTGCGATGGAAGAGCCCCCAGAATACGTGGTGTACCAAGACACCATGGGCGGTGACAGCCGTCAATTCTGGGCCACTGTGCACATCTACGGTAGAGGTCTGTCGCCACAGCGCCCCTACAGGTTCACCGGAAGGACAACTTCCTTTGAGCCGCAAGCTATCCAACTGGCCGCTCGGGAGGCTATAGTTCAACTCAGGCACCTGTCGCCCAGAGTTAACTATCGCTCATTTTACTACTGCCCCAGTCGTAACGGGTATGGTAGGCCTCCCCGAGTTGCAAGCGGAGACCACGAGACGGATCCTGCATTATTGCATCTGGTAGGCTATGTCAGCGTACTCGAGGAACTGTTCGATCAAATCACCCTGGATCTGATCGCAGCCCGTGGAGAACTGCTTCGCCGAGCCCCAGCTAGATGACGAGGCGAGTCCGGCACCGACAACCCAGTCGTGTTGTTCGGACAACCAATCGAGTCCCCAAGGCCTGCCACGGTCATTGACCAGAATGCCTTGGTAACCCCAGAGGTGATGCGTCGCCTGTTTAGCGCACGCTCCAACGGGATTGTAGCCAACAATCCCCGTGAGGGTCATCATCCCTGCCCCGACCCTGCACCTCCTCAGCCACCGCCAGCCAACCCCGATGATGAAGCTCCCGGAGAAGCTTCAGCACCCACAAGGCAAGGCCGCTTGGATATAAACGAGGTTGATTAAATCACCCGAGTATTACCAAGCCTTACCTTGCCATCGCCGAGGCCGTGTAACCTGTATGCCTATATGTATGTACAATTTATTTATCTTTATAGCGGCTAGTGTACGAGTACCTATTTTTGTCAGGTATGACTTCCAGAGCACCTCACCGACAACCCCTACAGCAAACACACCTTTTTACGAGACGTGAGTATCTGTAGCCTTGACCCCGACCCAGTAAAACGCAACCGACGATATAGATGCCCTCACCATAACCCTATAGACCAGCCAGGCCGCTATATATAGGCCACACCGTGAACTTGCCGAGCATCCCTCACCGGTGCTCTCCTCTCACAGCCATTACCTTCGCCATGCCGATCCCTAGCATTTATCTGAGAACCCCTGAGGCATCCCCGGGTAGTTTCGTGAAGATATTGTGGGATTTTACCTGTACTACCATGAGTGCTACCCGTCCACCCCAGTTTGAGCTGCTCAAAGCAAGGATCACACCATCCACCTCGAAATATTGGGCAGTCGTACACATCCCACCCACCAACCCAAACCAAGACCCCATAGAGGTTTCCTTTCATGGGGAAATCCATGCCAACTCCCCAGATGGCCATAGAGGCTGCCGCCTGCGAAGCGATTGCTCGCCTGCGATTCGCGGTGCCCTATGCCAGCGAGAGAGGATATTACTACTTTCCAAGCCGCGCAGCACCCGGAGAAGCAGCATCTTTTCCTGGTGGGCGTATTGAGAGAGACCCGGTGCTAGCCAACCTTACGCAGTATGTGATCGCGCAAGCGCGTCTGAACTAGCGGATAATGGGTTATCTCCAGAGCCTCGCCGATTTAAATCCTCGGATCGCCATCGGCAGACCTTTGAGGCCCGTGCAGGAGAAGCACATTCACCGACTGGTCAACCCACTACCACCGATAGAAGAAGAGTGTCCCCAGCACCAGAATCCTTTTCCCAGGACCCTGTCCATTTACCATTTATATTTTAGACGTAACTGCCACGTGAGTGTAACCGTTCCTTTTTATGAAGTCTATGTAACGCATCGCGTGTTAAATAATTTCTTTCCTGTGTGATTGCATCTGGTCCATCTGCATAACATAGATTTTTCTTTCATCACACAACACCACGACAACGTTAATACAACTCCGGCCACTCCACTCAGTACACCAAGTTGCTAGTCCCGCTACACCTACTTCACCAACGACCTCCTCACACACCACAGTTTCTTGAAAAGAAACTCGTTGAAATTTATTCGAGCACTAAGTGCCTACCGCACACTAACCACCATTAGCCCTGCCACCCTCACCTAATCCCCATGATCGCCGCCGCCGCGGAGAGCTAGCACTCGAGCCGCCACATCACGACGATCATACAGGATCATCGCACACAAGAGCACCGACACCCCCAGCAATGCTGCCAACCCACGCTCAGGAGAACCATGCACCAGTCCGGCATTGCCTCCGCCATTAGAGCCTCGACCCGAGCTCCTGCAAACACAAACGGAGTAGAAGGAAGAAAGGAGAAGAAGGAGAGGCCAGGTGAGAGGAAGAAGAAGCAGCACCTCGGCCGTTTTATAGCCCGAGATCGGTGTACGGTGGGCGGAGTCCACCAGCACCGCTCATCGCTCAACTGCTGGTGTTCAGAGGCGAATCCGCGAGCAGTGCCGACAGCACGCTGGCCCGCGAGGTGAGTGCACGCTGCACCGGCAGTTAGCACGCCGCGCACTACGGCAGTACGGCCTAGATGCCCTATGAGCTAGCCGACGCCGGTGGAGAAAGTGCGGGAAAGCGCGCGGGAGAAAGGAGAAGAGAGAGCTGGAGGAGGAAGAAGAGGCTGACCATGGGCCCAGGCCCCACCTGTCAGCCAGAGAGAGCACTGTGCTCTCGGGTGCAACCGGCATATTTGTAAATTTAGAAAAAAATACCATTTCTATATTTACTAAGTCCCAGAGTAGAAATATACCGTTTTCCACGACAGTAGATTTTTCTTTTTCCCGTGACACACCAGTGTTTAACACTACCGTTTACACCACTGATTGCTCTTACACTGTAGTAGTTTTTATTTGCATATTTAAAGCAGTAAAATTTTGGTATTATCTTTTGGAGCAGTAGCAGACCTTATAGCTACCCTTAGCAAATCTCGAGGACGAGATTTTTCTTAAGGGGGGTAGTGTTGTAACACCCCAAAAATTTAGCAATGTTTTATTAAATAAAGTTTTGCCAGTAAATTAAAATTTTGCATTTTGCTATATGTTCCTTGGTTTTCAGAACCTTTCTTGTTGTGTTATGTTGAAGTTTTGCCCCTAGTGTCAACTTTCCAGCTAATATTAGTTTCTTTTCTGCACCCTTTAAAATTTTGCTTATATCAGCCGGTTTAGTATATTTTGGTTCCCACAATTTACTCCTCTATATAAATGATTAAACCTAGTTTTAAGGCCTTTTTTGAACTGCAACTACTTGATAAATTTATTTATAATTTCAACCAAAAATTGAGGATTTCTAGTAATGCTATTAAATCAATTTTGTGCAATAATATAAATATTTCATTTAATATTTTGGGCTCCACAGCATGTTTGCCAATCTGGTTCAGTAGGCCATATTACACTACAACCCCTCCTAATACTCCTTTGATGCTTCCACCAAAATTATGGGATGTTCATAGCAGTATGTTATTCATCTTTATGCAAAAACCCATCTTGGTCCTTTGGGAGTTTTGAATGAAACAGCCTCTTTTCCATTCTCGTTCAGTTTGGTGATTTGCACTGCAACCCTAGGATATTTTGCTCCAGTGCCTTTGAACTAACCTCACCACCTTCTCACTCATCTAAGGAGACATCCATCTGGTGAATTTGGCCACCCCAAGAGCTTGCTAGATGCCACTGGCATTTTGTCAAACACCCTGATAGCATGACCATATTTGGCTTAGCTTCTGGTTCATATTATGAACTTGACTCCCTGATTAATCCAGCATGTCTCACAGCTTTGTCATTGCCTGTAACCCCACCCTGCAGACCCCCTTGCAGTTTGGAGTTCGTCAGCATGCCGTGGCATAACGCCGAGCACGTTGCGTGCGTCCTCTGGGCGCGCCCTGAGCGCGCGTTTTGCACATGCGCGCGCTCGGGCCGCCGCGTCGCGCCCCTGGCCCCAACCCACTCCCAGAGCCTCGCCCAGCCTTATCTGCACTCGAGGAAACGCCAAGCCGCCCCTGGGTCGCCACAACGCCGCCGTCAGAGCGCTTTTGGCGGCACGCCGACGAGCACAGTGGCTCTCTGCCACGGTCGGCGCAGCCCAAGCCACGCGCGCTCGCCAGCTGCCCCCTCGGGGCAGTGCGAGCTCATCCGCAGGCTGTCCGCTAGCTTTCGTCACCGCCACGTCCCCCTGCTGCAACGGAACGTTGGTCGCCGATGAGCTTATCCATTGCCGCCGCTGAACCGCCAAGGCTCGCCTATTTAAAGGCGCACGAGCATCTCCGCAGCATCATTCCACTACTAGGCACCCCGCAGAGCAGCCCCGAGGCAGCCAATCGACCCCGAGGAGCCCCCTTCTCCGTCTCCGGCGAACACAGCCGCCGCCTCGGCCTCGAACAATCCGGCGCAACCAGAGCCTCTCCCGCTCGTCCAACACCACCATCATCTCCCCCTCGACCTTGCGGAGCTACCCGACCTCTCCAACATGATCAAAACTCACCACAGCCCGGATCCCCATTTACGCCCGAAGCTCCCTCCGCCGCGGAGCTCGCTGCCGGCAACTCCCTTCGCCCCCTCCGACCAAACGACTTCTGGAAGGACCGCACCAACCCCGCCGATCCGATCCCGCACTCAGTGAACCTCGAGTAACCCTAGTTAGCCGGCGGCGATCGCCGGAGCCCCGCTTCTGTTCGGGCAGGAGGAAGGAGAGGGGGGAAAGACTAGTCAAACCTGACAAGTGGACTCCCTGGGCCCACTGTCAGTGACCCAACCCCGCACCCCCGCGCGCATAAGTGGAGGCGCATTCTTCGAAGTACGTATCCCCTAACTCGAAGGCGTATTCTCAGCCGAATCATGTTCTTTTTCTGTTTTAGTTTAAAAACCAGTTTTGACCGAACTTTGACTGGCTTTAACTTTTTAACCACAACTCCAAATGATTTGATTCTTTTTCTGTTGTTTCCCAAATATTGTCTAGTTTATTTTCATATTTATATGAAAATTTTCCAGACAACTTTTTGGGGGTGTTCGAAGTCTATGTATTGATTTCCTTTTAAATTCTTTTAGGTTTTTGAAGAGGGAGAAAGCTTCCAAAATTCTTGGAATGCTTTTCTCCTCCCCTCTACTTGAAGGCAAGCATCTTGAACCCTGTGATGATACCATGTGTGTGTTGTTTGCTTTAATCTCTAGAACTCCATTGATATGCCAAAACTTGAACATCATTATTTCATGTGGAAAGCATACTCTTGCATATCATCATGAGGTGAATATTTCCTTTCAAGTTTTGTATGGGATACTGGTGACAGCCACCACTCCTCATGCCACATCTACCTGGTAATAGTTCAGATGGAGTCCGAAAAGAAAGTTGTGTTTCGATGAATCAACCACGTGACTGACATCTCGTTGTGACGAAGATGTGCAGTGAGGCAGCTTGCAGCATGAGGAGAGTGACTCTGTCAGGAAACTGTGAAATCACTGTGGCACTAATCGTGCAGAGAGTATATAACCTCCTGAGTCGACCATAGATCGAGTCTTGCTCCGGTAACCCCCATACTTGTTTCGTGCTACCACGTGTCCCTGCTACAGGTAGGGTACGGTTTAGTAAATTTGTCGACCCTTGTTCTATCACACACCGTACAGAGAGGCCACGGTGGAAGATACCGGCTGCATCCGGTAGGCAGGCCAGCTGGTCCGGGGGCATGGGTGTTTCGATTGTAGCCGAAGGGGGTAGCGTCCCCAGTTTCTCGCGCGTGTTATAAATTATGGTGATCCCATGCTAGTCGAGGTTGTAGCCTCCCCACTTAGAGTTTGGCTTAACTAGTGTCGTGGGTGATTCCAGACACCGGTAAGTTAAGCTGGTGTGTGCAGTCGGGTGTGTCTTCAATTTAAAAGGCCGTGGACGGAATTAGTCCGGGAGGGCTATAGAAAATCCGTTATCCGTGGGTAAAGAGTGCACCCTCTGCAGAGATATAAAACCTATTTGAATAGCCGTGTCCATGGTTAAGGACTACAGTCTGGGATGGGTCGAGTGTCGGTCTTAGTGTCGGTCTTCGGAGGAGAAATCTATTAATTAAGAACATTATTTATGACCTGTGACAGGTAGTGATTGTGATTTATCCTTTTTATGGACTAACCATTCATATTACTTGAAACAGCGAGTATCCGCGGGACGGTTCTACCTTCCGGATATTCCCTGTTATTTTCCTTTTGTTTATAAGCCCTTTATGTGATGTTGCTCAGACGTCCGACTGTGGCATTCTTTTATTTATAAGCCCTTTATGTGATGTCGCTCAGACGTCCGACTGTGGCATTCTTTTATTTATAAGCCCTTTATGTGATGTTGCTAAGACGTCCGACTGTGGCATTCTTGTCCTTTATTTTCCTTTCCTTATGTGCCCTTTCTGTGGTGTCGCTTAGACGCCCGACTGCGGCATGCCTGTCATTTATTTCATTAGCACTTTCTGTTTGTGTATACCCCTTTACTCGAATGTCCTGCTTAAAGTTATATCCTATCGCATCATTATTATCATAGTGATCATAAATTATCTTTGAGCAAGTTTATGTCTCACCCATGTTCTTAATGTTTGCGAGTACATTCAAAGTACTCACTGTCTTGTCCCTGGCTATTGTCTTGGCCAGATTCCTTGCGTGGGAAGGTACGACGTGAAGCTACCCCAGAGCCTACACTATTGGGATAATAGCCCCACGAAGATAGGAGTTATCCCGGTCAGCTGTTCCCGTGGGAAATGGAGTCCCCCGAGCGCCGACGTGCCTCAACCGCTTCCGCCATCATCTACCAGAAAAGCCGTGTTGTACTTATAGGCCAGAATGGTCTTGTACTACATATCTGTACCTTGCTTGGAATTTTCTGTATCAATAGGTGCCTCATCAGCTAACAGTAATCCTGGGGCTACTGAGCACCAGGACCGCTTTTGGGAAAGTTATATCACGAAACCCCGGTCCTGACACGTTGCTAGTTGCAGGTGAAGTTTGAAGATTTCTCCATGATTGGATTTGTATTATTGGGATAACACAATATGTATCTTAAACAAATTAATGCACATATGTATTGGTAATGGGTGGAAGGCTTGGCCTTCTGCTTGGTCTTTTGTTCCACTCATGCCACCTTAGGACACGATAAACCGGTGTTATGTTCCTTGATTTTGCGTTCCAAACATTGTTGGGATTTATGGCCCCCCATGATAATTCGCACTGCTTAAAACTTTTCCAGCAAGGCCCAACATTGGTACTACATTTGCCTAACAACTAAAACTTACATAGGGAGTTATAAACCCGAGTTCTTAATCAACCCCCGGGCCAGTGCTCCTCATGAGTGTTGGTCCAAACTGGGCAGCCTGCGGGGCCGACTTGAGGCAACTCAAGGTTCTGGTTCTACCATAGCTTTTCCCATCCGGTCATGGCCTGAGACGAGATACGCGCAGCTACTATCAGGGTGTCGGCATGCCGGGAGGTCTTGTTGGATTAGTTTTACCTTTGTTGAAATATCTTGAGCACGGGATTCCGAGAATACTCGGGTCTTCCCAATTTGGAGTTTCTACTCCACAGATCGTGGGCTTGTGATGGGCTAAATTGGGACACCCCTGCAGGGTTTTGAACTTTCGAAAGCCGTGCCCGCGGTTATGTGGCAGATGGGAATTTGTTAATATCTGGTTGTAGATAACTTGACACCATATCCTTAAGAATACACTACCTGTGTGAGTACCGTGATGGTCTCTTTTCGAAGGGGGTTCGGAAAGTGAACACAGTGGGGTTATGCTTGAACGTGGGTAGCTAGGATCACTCCTTGATCAACTTTGGCGACCGTTGGCACATATTATCATCTCGCTCTGAATTTGTAAGCTAGTAGCTTAGTGCTTGCTGCAAAGACTTTATTACCTCTCCACACCTAAAGGCTTTGTTAGTTTTGATACCCGGGAATGGGATTGCTGAGTCCTTGTGGCTCACAGATTACAACACACACCAGATATAGGTACAGCCGAGTACGATGCAAGAGATGGATCAGAACTTCACTGGGAGTTCGATGAAGAGCGTGGTCGTTTCTATGTTACGTATCCCGATGATCAGTAGTGATTCCTACTAGGGGCGATCAGGACTTGTGGTTGTGGTATCTTTTCTCGTTTGGATATCGTCCGTAGACAGACCCTGTGTTATTTGGATGAATGTATGCTATTGTATTCATTGTGTGATGTGGCGAGTGTAAGCCAACTATTTTACTCTTTCATCTCTGTTCTTTTACATGAGTTGTGCAAAGATACCACGCTTGCGATCATTCCAGAATGCGCTTATGTCTCTAAGTTGTGCCTCGACACGTAGGAGATATAGTTGCATCCTCGGCATTACATCGTCCTCGAGTAGGTAATTGATAAAAACAGAATTTTTGATGTGGAATGCTACCCAACATAATTCTCAATGTAATTTTCTTTATTGTTGCATGAATGTTCAGATCCGAAAGATTCAAGATAAAAGTTTAATATTGACATAAGAATAATAATACTTCAAGCATACTAACAAAGCAATCATGTCTTCTCAAAATAACATGGCCAAAGAAAATTCATCCCTACAAAATCATATATTTTGGCTATGCTCCATCTTCGTCACACAAGATACTCAAATCATGAACAACCCCGGTTTCAGCCAAGCATTTGTTTCATACTTAATTTTTTTCAAAACTTTTCAACTTTCACGCAATACATGAGCGTGAGCCATGGATATAGCACTATAGGTGGAATAGATTGGTGGTTGTGTAGAAGACAAAAGAGGAAGATGGTCTCACAGCAACTAGGCGTATCAATGGCCTATGGAGATGCCCATCAATAGATATCAATGTGAGTGAGTAGGGATTGCCATGCAACAGATACACTAGAGCTATAAATGTATGAAAGCTCAACAAACGAAACTAAGTGGGTGTGCATCCAACTTGCTTGATCACGAACACCTAGGGCATTTGAGGAAGCCCATCATTGGAATATACAAGCCAAGTTCTATAATGAAAATTCTCACTAGTATATGAAAGTGACAAAACAAGAGACTTTTTATCATGAAGATCATGGTGCTACTTTGAAGCACAAGTGTGGAAAAAGATAGTACCATTGTCCCTTTTTTCTTTTATTTTTTTCTTTTTGTTTTTTGGGTCTTTCTTTTTTTCTTTGGCCTTTCCTTCTTTTTTTCTTCTTTTCTATTTATTTCGGACAATGCTCTAATAATGATGATCATCACACTTCTATTGATTTGCAACTCATTGATTACAACTCAATACTAGAACAAAGTATGACTCTATATGAATGCCTCCGGCGGTGTACCGGGATGTGCAATGAATCAAGAGTGACATGTATGAAAAATTGTGCATGGTGGCCTAGCCACAAATACGATGTCAACTACATGATCATGCATGGCAATATTACAATGATGAAGCGTATCATAGTAAACGGGGCGGTGGAAAGTTGCATGGCAATATATCTCGGAATGGCTATGGAAATGACATAATAGGTAGCTATGGTGGCTGTTTTGATGAAGGTATATGGTGGGTGTATGGTACCAGTGAAAGTTGTGCGGTACAAGAGAGGCTAGCAATGGTGGAAGGGTGAGAGTGCGTATAATCCATGGACTCAACATTAGTCATAAAGAACTCACATACTTATTGCAAAAATCTACACGTCATCAAAAAAAAGTACTACACGCATGCTCCTAGGGGAAGGGTTGGTAGGAGTTAACCATCGCGCGATCCCGACCTCCACACAAAGGATGACACTCAATGAAATACCTCATGCTTCAAATTTGTCACACAACGGTTACAATACATGCATGCTGCGGGACATGCAAACCTCAACACAAGTATTTATCAAATTCACAACTACTCTACTAGCATCACTCTAATATCACCATCCTCATATCTCAAAACAATCATCAAGTATCAAACTTCTCATAATATTTAATGCACTTTATATGAAAGTTTTTACTATACCCATCTTGGATGCCTATCATATTAGGACTAATTTTATAACCAAAGCACATTACCATGTTCTAAGATACTCTCAAAATAATATAAGTGAAGCATGAGAGACCAATAATTTCTATGAAATAAAACCACCACCGTGCTCTAAAAAGATATAAGTGAAGCACTAGAGCAAAACTATCTAGCTCAAAAGACATAAGTGAAGCACATAGAGTATTCTAGTAAATTCCAATTCATGTGTATCTATCTCAAAAGATGTGTCCGGCAAGGAAGGTTGTGGTAAACAAAAAAAGTAAAGACTCAAATCATACATGACGCTCCAAGCAAAACACATATCATGTGGTGAATAAAAATGTAGTCTCAAGTAAAGTTACCGATAGACGAAGACGAAAGAGGAGATGCCTTACTGGGGCATCCCCAAGCATAGGCTTTTGGTTGTCCTTGAATATTACCTTGGGGTGCCTTGGGAATCCCCAAGCTTAGGCTCTTGCCACTCTTTGTTCCATAGTCCATCAAATCCTTACCCAAAAACTTGAAAACTTGACAACACAAATCTTAGCAAAAATCATATGAGCTCCGTTAGTATAAGAAAACAAACCACCACTCAAAGGTACTGTAATGAACTCATTCATTGTATATATTGGTGTTAAACCTACTGTATTCCAACTTCTCTATAATTCATACCCCCCGATACAACTCATAGATTCATCAAAATAAGCAAACAACACACGAAAAAACAGAATCTGTCAAAAACAGAACAGTCTGTAGCAATCTGTAAATTTCGAATACTTCTGTAATTCTAAAACAATTTAAATAAATTGTTGGATGTGGGGAATTTGTCTATTAATCATCTGCAAAAAGAATCAACTAAAAAACACTCTCCAGTAAAATATGGCGGCAATTTTCATGAGCACAAAAGTTTCTGTTTTTTACAGCAGGATCGCATAAACTTCACCCAAGTCTTCCCAAGGGTTCTAATTGACACAAACACTAATTAAAACACAAAACCTCATCTAACCAGAAGCTAGATGAATTATTTATTACTAAACAGAAGCAAAAGCAAAAAAATAAATTGGGTTGCCTCCCAACAAGCGCTATCGTTTAACGCCCCTAGCTAGGCATGTTACAAGAATAGATCTAGGTATTGCCATAATGATAGGGTAAATC
This sequence comes from Secale cereale, assembly GCA_902687465.1. Classification (NCBI taxonomy): domain Eukaryota; kingdom Viridiplantae; phylum Streptophyta; class Magnoliopsida; order Poales; family Poaceae; genus Secale; species Secale cereale. Next base: position 92,549,280 of record LR738715.1, read on the forward strand.
GCGAAAACTCATCTCATATTCCCTATGTTCAGCAGAGAGTTTTCTTTGTGTCAAACAAAAGTAATCAAAAGGGCTTAATTTAATAGGACAAAAGTCCCCAAGATCAAGCTCGGGAGGTATGGGTTCCTCCTTTGGTCCCTCATATTGCACAACCAATTCATCATTATAAGTATTCTTTTGGCAGAAGGTCTTGAGCCTTCGCTCTAGACAAAACCCTAACCCATTGTTTTTAATAGCAAAATCATCATTTAATTCAGAGATTCTATCGACTAGGATATCAGAAGGAACCTTTTTCCTAAGGTTTTCATTAAAAGCAACATGATCTAAAGATTGTAAATGCATTATGTCATCTTGATTAAATAAGATAGCTTCTATGGATGGACGACCAACGTCTACCCTATAACGTGTAATAATTTCTTTGGCTTCTTTCATTATGAATTTGAACTCGTGAGCCAAAAAGATAGTCGCTGCGCTCTTAATAGAAGAATGCTCAATATTGGAAAATTCTAGAAAAATTCTCTGAATACAAGGATGCATATGAATAAATTGCCTTTCTAGTTCAACTACAAGCATAGATATGGCATCCAAAAGACTATTGGTTCAATGAAGAATAGAACCACCCATAGTGGGTAAAGCACTGGCACAAGTAAAGAAGTCTTAAAGAACTCCTTTTCCAATAATATTACCACTACCAACCCGCAACTTCTTAGTATGTCAAGTGGTACTTTCATCAGGAGGATTAATAAAAGCGAAGTTGCCCTCAGCGTTACTACCCTTTTCAACGATATCCTCCCCCATCTCAGACATGATAGCAACAAACCACAATAGAGACGAACACAAAAGAGGCAATCGAAAAGAGGCAATCGAAAAGAGGCGAACGGAATAAGGGCGAATAAAACGGCAAAGGTGAAGTGGGGGAGAGGAAAATGAGAGGCAAATAATGTAATGCAAGGGATAAGAGTTTGTGATGGGTACTTGGTATATGACTTTTGCATAGATCTCCCCAACAAAGGCGCCATAATTTCTTCTTGCTACTTCTCGAGCTTGCGTTGTTTTCCCTCGAAGAGGAATGGGCGATGCAACACAGTAGCGTAAGTATTTCCCTCAGATTTTGAGAACCAAGGTATCAATCCAGTAGGAGACCACGCGCGAGTCCCTCGTACCTACACAAACAAATAAGAACCTTGCAGCCAACGCAATAAAGGGGTTGTCAATCCCTTCTCGGTCACTTGCAAAAGTGAGATCTGATATAGATGGTAAGATAATATTTTTGGTATTTTGTTATAGATTGAAAGTAAAGATTGCAAAACAAAAGTAAAGTAAATAGTTGATGCAAGATTAATATGATGAAGATAGACCCGGGGGCCATAGGTTTCACTAGTGGCCTCTCTCATGATAGCAGATTTCTATGATGGGTGAACAAATTACTGTCGAGCAATTGATAGAAAAGCTCATAGTTATGAGAATATCTATGCATAATCATTGTATACAGGCATCACATCCGTGACAAGTAGGCCGAAATGATTTTGCATCTACTACTATTACTCCACACATCGACCGCTATCCAGCATGCGTCTAGAGTATTAAGTTCATAAGAACAGAGTAACGCCTTAAGCAAGATGGCATGATGTAGAGGGATAAACTCAAGCAATATGATATAAACCCCATCTTTTTATCCTCGATGGCAACAATACAATACGTGCCTTGCTGCCCTTGCTGTCACTAGGAAAGGACACCACAAGATTGAACGCAAAGCCAAGCACTTCTCCCATTGCAAGAACTACCAATCTAGTAGGCCAAACCAAACCGATAATTCGAAGGGACTTGCAAGGATATTTAAATCATGCATAAAAGATTTCAGAATAGAATCCAATATTGTTCAGATAATCTTGATCATAAACCCACAATTCATCGGATCTCGACAAACACACCGCAAAAATAATTACATCGAATAGATCTCCGAGAAGATCGAGGAGAACTTTGTATTGAGATCCAAAGAGAGATAAGAAGCCATCTAGATAATAAATATGGCCCCGAAGGTCTGTGGTAATCTACTCACAACTCATCGGACATGCTATGGTGTTGATGTAGAATCCCTCCATGATTAATTCCCCCTCTGATGGAGCTCAGAACAGGCCCCAAGATGGGATCTGGCAGGTACAAAAGGTTGGGGCGGTGGAATTAGGGTTCCATGGTGCTCCTCGATGGTTTCGGGGTACATAGGTATATATAGGAGGAAGAGGGACGTCGGTGGAGCAACAAGTTGCCCACGAGGGTGGGGGCGCGCCTACCCCCTGGGCACGCCCCCTGCCCTCGTGGCCGCCTCGTTCGCTTCTTGACGTGTACTCCAATTATTCTGTGTTGATATTGTTCCAAAAATGACTCTCCCGAAGGTTTTATTCCATTTGGACTCCGTTTGATATTCCTTTTCTGCGAAACACTCAAATAGGCAAAAAAAACAGCAATTTGCATTGGGCCTTGGGTTAGTAGGTTAGTCCCAAAAATAATATAAAATTGTATAATAAAGCCCATTAAACATCCAAAACAGATAATATAATAGCATGGAACAATCAAAAATTATAGATACGTTGGAGATGTATCACTTGGCACTTGGGGACTAATGCATATTGCTTTTTTTTGAGATGGACTCATCTGCTAACCCGGATAAATGACATGATCCGGTTTATAAAATCTACAAGCTGCAATATTGGTTTTTGGAAGGATGGTCTGTCCCGGATTATTCATGTCTGATTAAGTCCCGGTTCTTGTTTGAAAACATAAACCGGCCCTTGGGGGATACACATGCAAAGTTGAAGTGCTGATATTATAAGTCCCGACTCATGTTTGAAAACATAAACCGGCCCTTGGGGACTACTTCAATTGATCTATGTAACTATTGAAGTTTATAGAATATTCTTTTCTATCATATCCAATAAACTTGGTGGCTAAGGAAAGTATATTCGTGTAGCAAGGAGTGGCAGCATTTACCTCATAACGCTCCTTCATCAGATTTACTAAGTCGGCCTCAAAGTCACGGCTAGTGTACATGCGGTTCAAATAACCAGAGTGGATGTCATGGGCACTAAAATGGGTGAGGCTCTCCAAATCCGCCTTCCATTTGCCTTTATCTTGAGCAGAAAGTTCTTCTTTAGCAGTATGCTTGCTTAAGACAGTAGGTTGACCCGAAGCTGTGAATCCATCTCCAGTGACAACAACATCATCATTCTTTTCCTCAATAGGCTTGAGTGGGCTTGGTGGTTCATAAACCAGTTCAGTATCCATATGATCTGCGAAGGCTTCATGATCTTGTGGTGGTGGATCATTGAGAGCATTTTTAGCAATCGAATTGAAAGGTTGTGACTATTTTTTTTTCTGGCTCAGATGGGATGGGAAAGTCGGACGGTTTATTCAGTTTAGCTTACTTACTGGGTTTGGCCTGGCCCCTGAAAATAAGAAGCGTAAGAGGTCAGTATAAAGATTAAAGATAAGGTTTATATGATGGAACATACTCTTACCCAGGTACAACTTTGAAAGCCAGGATTTGAGTTCCCGTTGACTCGCCAAGTGTGAAGTCCCCTGATAGTTTGAATCAGACGGGTTAAGAGATTGTCGGGAATAACCAGCCTTGGGATAAACTGGGTCAGATATATGAGAGACCTCTGGGCGGCGTTTGCGAACCGGCGTGTTTGGTAAGCCGGACGAAGTGATTACACCACCGCTATGTCGGGTGGTACGACGAGCTTCGGATTGCTGTTTCTTCGAAGGAAAGTTTGGATCCAAGTGAGCTAGAGGGTGAGAAAAGCTTACTTTCCAGCTTGCCTGTCAGGTTTTCTTTTTTAGCAGAGGTTCTCGGCCGAAGGAGAGAATAATTACCTCTGCATCATCTGCGCGGCTAGCCTCTGCATCGTCCTGATAACAATCATTGTCAATGAGATGTACAAAAAATGTGCCAAGAGAGTCTAGGTCTACCTTCGACTCATCATCATCAATGTCATCATCCAATTTTAACTCGACTGGTTCAGTAGTTTTCTTCTTGGCAGGTTTCTTGACGGCTTTTGATTTGGTACGAGCCGGTTTGACCGGCTTATTTTGCGGCTTCTTTTTCCAAAATGATGACGCCATAGTAATGTTAAAAAGATCACGAGTGGGCAATGATTAATGCAAATATGATTGAGCGGAGGAAATGCAACACTTACAACTGGCGGTTTGTTGAAGGCGCTGAAAGGACTAAGTCATGTTTTGCTACATTCTATTCAGGGTTCGTTCAGTAATTTCTTTGTGGACTCAGTAATTTCTGCATCAGACAATTGAATGTCACAGTGGCGCCGGGGGTCTTTTACATCACCAGTATATTCGCACATGTAATGGTAAGATACTCCAGGACACCCAGCATCGAACAAGGTCAACACCAGTTAAACCGTTGGCCATAAAGGCTCTGTGCTTTGAAAATGCTGGTGTGTACTTGGCCCGTTCCTTTGCACTAAGCCGTGAGGGGAGTGGATGTGTGCTGCTAAGTCGGTGATCACGGTAACCCGCAGAGGATTCTCATCAGCTGGAGATGTATCTTGATAGTAAAACCAAGTTTGGTTCCAGTATTTGGGATGACTATGAGGCTTAGCATGAGGAAAACAGACTTCTTTCCTCTTTTGAATTGCAACCCCACCAAGTTTGGTGTGGGGTCCATCAACGAACTCTGTCTGATGGTTTAAATAGTAATATTCTCTCAATAAATCAAGCTTGGGCTCCTCTGGAAGATAAGATTCACAGAACACTTGAAAATTGCAGATCTTGGATACAGAATTGGGTCCGATATCTTGGGGTGAAGTTGGAGAAAATGAAGCACGTCGCGGAAATTTTTTGAGCCGGGAGGGCTAAACCATCGCTGCAAGTGGTCAGTAAAAATAACCACCTCTCCATCTTTGGGTCTAGGAGGACATTCTTCGCTGGGGACCCTCCAATGGATGTCCGTTTTCTTAGCTAAGGCGCCAATGGTCACAAAATTATTCAGATCTGTTTCGGTGACCCAGGATCGGACCCAGTTGCAAGCAGGGTATGTCTTAGCCATTTTTCAAATGATCTGAAAGAGAGATTATACCGGTTCAAGATTATATGGTTAAACCGGTTGAAGTTTAAAAAGGCAAGTAGTAATGAAGCATACATAAGTGTTAAACTGGAGATTAAAGATGATCTAACGCCGATTTAAGAGGGGACTAATGGTACCTGGCGGGTTATTGTTTTGAGTTAAGCCGCCCACACAATTATTGAAGTACAAGTCTGAGAAAGAAAAAGTTGCTAAGTGTTGAAAAAACAGGTTTCGCGGATGGATGCTACAATTTTGAATCTACGGCGCAATGGATAATGGAAAATATATAAACTTAAAATTGCAGTTCTTGAGCAGTTCATGTGTCCAGATTGGATTTATTATACAATGGAGTTGTTTCTAATATCTAAAAGGAATACTACGGATATTTTCACGGAGGAAGAGTATAAAGGTTAGATGAAATCACAAAATGTAGTGAAGATAAGGAACCACCAAGATGACCTCTGACAAACTCGTCAAAACCCTAATGGGATCTATGAGAAAAGGAAGGAGGAGAACTCACCAGGGCTGTTGAAAGGTGGAGGCGCGCGGGCGAACTCTGGTTGATTCATGTCGGTGTAGCGGCCGTTGTTGAAGCAATGGTGAGGATCGACGGCGGTGGCGGCACTCGGGTGCTAAAGCGACGCGAGGTGGAAGACAGAGACGATGAGGCGAGGGGGAAAGTCAAAAGGGACCCCCTGTCCCTATTTATAACGTCGAAAAGATAAGTAGCATGCACGAGAATCAATGAAGCCAAAAAATGGATGTATAATGGCATGAACGCCTCGATTGTTGGAGGATCATTAAAAGAGAAGATATATTAAAGATTCGGGCATTGTATAATATTAATGACAGGTGACGTCATGGCGAGTTACCACAATTGTAGGAGATGACGTCATGGCGGGTTACACTGCTTTGCAAGAGTGAACAAAGAAGGATTTTTCTGAGTATTGAAGATTGATATGAACAAGTTCAAATCAACCTGGGCCCTAATGTTGGGGATATAGCTATTAGGTATAACTCGGCTAGGAGGGTCTGGGTTAGGCCGATGGCGGGTTACCAAGACAGCCCATGAAGATATTGAAGATGGCGGTTCATGAAGGAGGCTTACTAAGGGCCTGATACCCAAAGGCGACTTAAGGCTCATAGGTGCAAACCTCCATGTATGTATGACTTGTGTTCTAAGGTGGGAATAGTTAGTCACTGAGCCAGACACGTTGTATGAGCTGGCCGGGAGTCTATGAACCAACGGGCGTCATCCTGTGTATATAATGGGACGAACCGACGGCGGTTTAGGGGAGAAAAGGGAGAGATCGAAAGCTAGGTCAAGCGTATTCGCTCCCTGGTAATCGAAACCTAAGTAATTCCACCTTAAACTGGATTAGGCTTTTACCTTCACCACAAGGGGACGAACGAGTATAAACTCTATGTGTCCTTTGTACCGATTAACCCCTTTAAGCTAACCTCGGCGTGATGGCTCCACAACTAAGTCCTTGCACTAGGATATCTGCTGTGTTAACCCCACGACACTGCTCCTCCTAGTATCCTTCTGCCTACCCATTCTTTCTCGGTTGGATCTCACCTGCAAAAAATTAAGTCGTGAAGCCACAAATTATGAACCAGAACATCCATTACCATGAGCCAATTGACGCCATCATATGATTCTAAACGCAAAACCTAGGCAAGTAAGGGCATGACCACCGTGTACATAGCTAGATAATGAGAACTGAGTCATTTTACAAGGTAACAACCGGGTCGTTGCACATTAGGCACACATGTCTCTAGGAATAGCGGGTTGAGGGTGTGCTCATCCTTCTTTTGTACATCATATGCCCATGGTGGTGGTCAGATTTAAAGTTTAATGCATCAACATATTACATGCAGAAGAACTAAACACCAATATAATGTTACAACAAGACAATTTTCAGTATGGACTACCACATTGAGAACGCAATAAAACCTAGAAAGTAATTATTTAGTAATTTGTGAAAGCAATTAGCTTTGCGATTTCATAAATAGCTGAATGAACAAAGTTTCCAAGATGCAACTGCTAAATACTCCCTTCGTCCCAAAATAAGTGACTCAACTTTGTACTAACTTTGTATTTACAAAGTTAGTACAAAGTTGAGTGACTTATTTTGGGACGGAGGGAGTATGTATTAGTAAAATGATACGATGAAGTACATCCAGTTTAAATTATATGAAATGACACCTTTAGTCACCACCAGACTGAAGGCTCAGACATAACTCCTTGTCTACTTTGGATATCACAAATGACACAAAAAAATGCAACTAATGTATGTCCTCTTTAGCTCTAAGTAATTTTTGTGAGTAAATGAAAGAGATAATACCTCACTTGCCTGCCACATTCTTTATCATGATACAAATGAAGAGACAAGATAGGGTAGAGAAGAGATAACAGAGAGAGGTAGAATTGCAGCGGCTCACCACCTATGTAGTAGATTCACTTCCTTTGCACTTGACATCCGCAACACACAAAGAGAGCCAAAAAATCAGATCAGAACAACCTACAAAAGGAAGGCACAAATGAAAGAACAAGTGCTCCCTTGGTGATTTTGGTAATTAATGTCATCATATCTCTTGTTGAACTAATAGTTTTATCTTGTATATTCCAGAGAAGTTCTACATTGGCATGACAAGGACAAGAGGATGTGGAACCCCTTCAAAATGCTAAGGACAAGGATTGGCAAAAGCTTAAGACTCTACATTTTTTTAAGTGATCCAAGATCACATTGAGTCCATAGGAATGACAATACTATTAAAAGGAGATGAGGTGTTGCTTGATAATCTGGTTGCTCAAATGTTTAGTGGTATTACTCCAAAACCCTCAGCCACATTCTCTATCCAAATATGTCCAAACCATAAATTCCAACTCGGCCCTACTGATATTTGCTACCTGGAGCCACTGAGTTCATCTGGTCTTAGCCACTTCCAAAAACCTAACAATTCGGTTCCACCGATATGGATGTCGGCCTCATCGATATGGCCCTGCTAACTCTCTGTTACACTGTTGTAATTATTTTGGTCCCACCGAGAATTGCAATCGGTCTCACGGAGATGGCTTGACTAATTCTTTGTTGCCTGATTGCTTCATTTTAGTCCCACCGAGTTGACGCAATTGACGCCACTGAGATGAGGTTTTCCCTAAGCCCTTGCACATCGGTCCCATTGAGTTGTTCCAGTCGGTCCCACCGATATTCCTAACATTCATATTTTTACACAGAATGATGCCACCGAGTTTTCTTATCAGTGCCATCGAGATGGGTCAAAAGTTTGTAACAGTTGGATTTTGTGTGGAGGCTATATATACCCCTCCACCCCTTCTTCCTCCTTGAGGAGAGCCATCAGAACGTGCCTACACTTACACCATTCATTTTCTGAGAGAGAACCACTTGCTCATGTGTTGAGATCAATAGATTCCAATCCTATCATTTGAACCTTTATCTCTTGCCTTCCCCGAGTTATTTTCCACTCAAATTCTTATTCCACTAAATCCAAATCTGTGTGAGAGAGTTGAGTGTTGGGGAGACTATAATTTGAAGCACAAGAGCAAGGAGTTCATCATCAACACACCGACTATTACCTTTTGGAGAGTGGTGTCTCCTAGATTGGTTAGGTGTCTCTTGGGAGCCTCCGACATGATGTGGATTTGAAGCAAGAAGTTTGTAAGGGCAAGGAGATCACCTACTTCATGAAGACCTACCCGAGTGAGGCAAGTCCTTCGTGGACGATGGCCATGGTGGGATAGACAAGGTTGCTTCTTCGTGGACCCTTTGTGGGTGGAGCCCTTCATGGACTGGCGCAGCCGTTACCCTTCGTGGGTTGAAGTCTCCATCAACATGGGCGTACGATAGCACCACCTTTCAGAACCTCGCCAAAAATTATCCACGTCGCCATTTCCTTTGCACAATCCAATCCCATCCTTTACATTCTTGCACTTTCATGATTTACTCTTTTCGCTACACATACTCTTGCTATCACTGCTAGGGAAAAGCCTAGCAGTAGCGTAGGTTAAATGCTTATCAGTAGCGCGGGTGGCCGCGCTACTTATACGGTGCTACAGCTAATGCTTATCAGTAGCGCGGTTTGGCCCGCGCTGCTGCTATCTAGGAATAGCAGCAGCGTTGGTTGGCAACGAGGGCTGCTGCTATCTAGGAATAGCACCAGTGTTGGTTGGCAACGAGTGCTGCTGCTAATAGCTACAGCGCCCTTGGACAAAGAGCGCTACTTCTAAGAACTCGCTTCTGCTAAATTCATACCCCGCACTACTGTTATTAGTTTTTGAATTATTTTTTCTGCTCCATATTTTGTGCTGCTGAATTTTGTTTTGGGCTTTATACAATAATCTCTAGCATATCATACACATACATATATCATAGCATATACATACAAATAGTCTCATCAAATCATGTCATCATCATAATCATCATCCAACACAAAGTGGTCTCTGGTCATCATCTCGAAAATAGCGATACAAGTCTCGATTACTTGCAACTACATCGTCATCCTTCTAAACAATGATATACGCGAGAAGAGCTATCACTATGAGTGAGAGCGGAACTATGCAGTACATGAGGCGCCTGTTATGAGTCCTCTCTCATGCTAGCGTGAACCTCAAGTAACTAGCCTATGCTTCTTGTCTGCCTTTGAAGCCTTTATGGCTGGCGCCCGAGACCCCCTCCACTTGCGACTGCCTCTCAGGCCACTCGTCGTACACTCTCGGAACCTTGCCTTTGTACATGACATAGCACTGCTTCTTCGCCATCAAGAATCTAGGTACCTGTTAGAGATGCATCTTCATCAAGAGAATGTACAATCATATATGCAACAAAATATACTTGAGAAACACGAAAAATAAAGGGTTAGCAACTAGATGCAGCATAGAGTAGACATACAAATAATGAACGCAGTTTTATCGTACGCAAACTAATTAACTAGAGGTACACAGGTCATCGTACCCAAACTAACAAAGTAGCGTTACGCAAGTTCGACGGGGACCGTGGACATCACAAAGTTTCATCGCTATAGAAAATATACAAGTTCAACCTACACATATCATCATCATCGACATCAAAATTCACTACAAGTTCCATTCATCCATATCATCGAGGATGGACCCTAGCTTCTTGAACAGCGTGAGGTCCTGACGTTGCATGCCTATGCGAGTTCGGATGTCATCTCACGATATAGGGCCATGGTGTAACATCCCCTTCTCCTCGATGACTTCTTTCATGATGATCGTCGCAATGTCCCTCTGGATGCGAAAGAAGTCATCTCTAGGTTTATAATCCGCTTCTCCATGAGATTCTCCCCACTTGCGGATATAATCATCGTTTCTACTTGTCATGCGAAGCTTTTGGTGATCCCTTCTGAACTCCATCATGAGATGGAGGAGGTAGAATCCATCGTTCTTGCTTGATTTTGGGACATGGATGCAGCAGAAGTTAGTTTTATGCGAGAAACACGTCTTCTTGTTCCTTTGTTTCCTGATCTGCAGGTAGCCACCCCTCAAGCTGAAGCCTTGGAGACCATCATCTAGAATATTCATTATGTGGGTGTAGTCCTTCATCTCGTAGTTTCTGGTAGGGTCGAAATACACGGCATGTGAGACTCGCAGGTAAAGAACGATAAGGACAGCGCGCCCGTTGCTGCAGGAAAAAAGACACCTCAAAATATTCTCCATATGAGCGAGAAGGAATGATTGAAATGTATGAAAGGGTTATCCGGCATAGACTTACATTGGATGATGAGGTAGGAAACCAATTTCGTGGTCCTTATTCTGTAACATGAAGTTTTCAAGGTACTCCCTAGCAGTTTTACGCTAAAAGACGCCAAGACTCAAGAAGGGCTCGTGCATGTAGTATGGATCCGTGTAATGCCCCGGACAAACCTGCCGGTGGTCGTTACTCCTGGCGGGATCTAGACTGGCCTCACAGATCAATACTAGTCTTTTTTGCGCACTTTGTCCTCAGTCATGCGCACCTGGGAGAAACTTCCCGGTCGGTCACCCATCCTGAAATTACTCCAAGCTGAGCAAGCTTAACTTTGAAGTTCTTTTCGCATGGGCTCCCGGAAAAGAAGGAATTCCTTATTGATATGAGTTGTCTATCATCCCTATCAAGCCAGGCTATCACATACACCCTCACTCGGAGGAACCGACGTCCTCGTGGGACCACAGGAACGTTCCCTCTTGGCACAAACGTCTGTGCATCCAGTCCGATACATGTGCCATGTCGTCTGCCACGACGGGTCACAAACATCATGAACAACATGACCGAGCACCTGTCCGCAAACATCCGTGTAACCGCGAGGGTCGGCTCTGATACCAACTTGTAACGCCCCGGACACACTCGCCGGTGGTCGTTACTCTTGGCAGGATCTAGACTGGCCCCACATATCAATACTAGTCTTTTGTGCGCACTTTGTCCTCACTCGTGCGCACCCGGGAGCAACTTCCCGGTCGGTCACCCATCCTGAAATTACTCCCAGCCGAGCACGCTTAACTTTGGAGTTCTTTCTGGATAGGCTCCCGGAAAATAAGGGATTTCTTATTGATATGAGTAGTCTATCATCCCTAATAAGCGAGGCTATCACATACACCCCCTCTCAGAGGAACCGACATCCTCGTTGGGCCACAGGAACGTTCCCTCTTGGCACAAACGTTTGTGCACCCAGTCCGATACATGTGCCATGTCGTGTGCCACGACGGGTCACAAACGTCATGATTAACCTGACCGAGCACCTATTCGCAAACATCCGTGTAACCGCGAGGGTCAGCTCTGATACCAACTTGTAACGCCCCGGACACACCCGCCGGTGGTCGTTACTCCTGGCAGGATCTAGACTGGCCCCACATATCAATACTAGTCTTTTCTCTGCACTTTGTCCTCACTCGTGCGCACCCGGGAGCAACTTCCCTGTCGGTCACCCATCCTGAAATTACTCCAAGCCGAGCACGCTTAACTTTGGAGTTCTTTCCGGATAGGCTCCCGGAAAAGAAGGAATTCCTTACTGATATGAGTAGTCTATCATCCCTAATAAGCCAGGCTATCACAATCCGCCACACAGATTTGCAAGACTTCTTCTCTCTTCATGACGGAGCTCATATGTAGCAAAAAAGTCGGACGATTGTAAAATCGAGCCGCCTTGTCAGAAACATCTCAAAGATATGCTGAAACCGTAGGAAGAACACCTTAGCGGGCTGTGTGTCAACGTAGCACTTCCCCTCAGGCACACAAGCCGCGTATGTTGGATATCCTGGATCCTTTGAGGCTAGTAGGCTTTTCCCGGTTGACAGCACATGGTCGTCCAGTCTCCTGAGATCTCCTGGTATTACCTCCAGAGGTTTCGGCGGTAGCATCGGCTCGCCCGTGACATGGAACATCGCCGCACCTTTGACACATAGATGCTCTTCAAAATCCACCGTCTGGCTGCTATGTGCTCTGGCTTGTTTGTACGCAGCAGAGCCTCTCTTCCCTGGTCTCTTCCTCTCCTTTTTCTTGGGCTGACCTTCCATACCCTTCCTTAACCCCTGGCCTAGTGTTGTCGGGCTAAGCACTGTACAACCCTAGACTAGTTGAGCCTGTGTTGAGGCGGCATCTTCAGGCGTGTCCTGTGAGGATTGAATGAAGAGAGACTTCTTGTAATCCCTGCTAGGACATTCCAGCCCGAGCAGATCATCCATATCCTCATCAGCATGCTGATAACCCGAGTCTTCATATGGCTGACTCATCATATCTAAGTCACCGTCATAGGCGCCTGTATTGATGAACTGAAGAGGGTCCTCCTCCATCTCATCACCATTATTTTTTATACGGGGGCGATTACATTAGCCACCATTGGACCCCCTTCATCATGTTGTCTGCCACTCTCACCCGGCACTACAGGCATTGGTAATTGCGTAGGCAGGGTGGTGGTGTTCATACCTACTTGTTGATGTGTGGTTATTGGTGTGCTCTTGGCTTGCTCCAGACGAAGAAGATTCTTCGACCATAGCACCATCCAACCCTTGAAGTTTCCAAGCCACGGTGGGATCTCGTCCTCCTCTCCCACTAGCCGTACAAGAGGAGCCAAATCCTCGTGCCCTGATTTCACACTCGACAAGGTAACCTTGAAGTGCCCACGGGGCATTGGCTGACCGTGGAACGTGAGTACCAAGGGCTTCGTTATCACCGTCTTTCCCACATCCACCTTCTGGCCTTTGATCAAGTAGAGTATGGTACACGGGGTTTTGTCGGCCTGCAAACACATGTCTGCGGCGTAAAACATCCGAAAGGCAACGAAAATGAAATATTTTAGATATATGTTGGTGCGACATGTAATTACCATGAGGGCGTTGAACTCAGCCAAAGACAGAGGCCCATCTAGCGCGCCAGAGACTAAGGATGGGCTGCTATGAGCGGGTGTCGGTGTGGGTGCGGGTGCGGGAGCACGCGCGGTTGCGTGAGCAGGTGATGGTGTAGTGGTGTTGTTCACCGAGTTGCTCACGATGAAACTGGGCATGGGGAAGTCTTGTCTGGATTTTCCTTCGTCCAATTGATGGTAGTCGGGATCAAGTTAGTAGCAAAATCATTTCTGTCGGCATGTACTACTACAGCGACTGCCTGCTGTTGCAACTCATTTTTCTCCTCGGCTGCTTTTTCCGCGTCCTCACTTACTTTTTTCTCAAAAGCAAGCTTCACCTTCTCGTCGATGCCCGCCTGACTAAACTTATTTTTGTACTTCTTGGCCTTCGGGACCTTGTTATAAAAGACGTTCCACGTGGTGCCGTCTCGGGCGCCGTGCACACGTCCATATTGCGGCCACTGGTCCAAGGGGAGTCCCTTAAGTTCGTTCAAGGTCCGGTTGAGAGGGGTGTCCCACTTGGGCCTCATCGGCGAAGTAGGGCTTTCAGCTGCAAGCTGGTGTTGCTTCTCCTGCGGAAGGAACGTGAACCGTTTACGAATGTGTAGTCGACTTGATCAGAAGTTAAATGTAAGGTGGTAAAATAATAATTACCAGTATTCTAATCAATTTCCTCGTGATCTGGTCCGTGTAAAAAACATTCTTTTCCTTGTCCCACTTGTAGTGGGCCCTGATGAAGTCACGCTCCAATGGGTTGGTGAACTTCGCGAAGTGGTCTAGGAGACCCGCGGCTTCAAATTCCGCATCCTCCTTATCCCATATGGGCCTTTTGCCAAGGTAGCCGCAGCTTCCGAGGCGATGCTTCCCCATGTTCCTTTGCTGAAGGCTCTTAAATTTCGCAACCTTAGCCTTGGATGCCTTGGTAGCACAAGTGTCCTTGAACTTTTCGAACTCCTCTTCCGTAAGTGTCGGATTTTCCTCCAGAATCTTGGACAGGGGTTCCTCAACCTCAATAGCTCATTTCACCCTCCCTTTCCGGGAGGCCAAATCATTGCTGAACATGCCCATGGCGTGATTATAAATCTTTTTCATCTTCGAATCATCCCAAGGTTGTTCTATGCTATCATCCCGGTCGGGGAACTTGAATCTCTTGTGCAACTTCGTCAGGAGCAACTGCCTCAAATGTTCTTTACTCCTTAAGCCATCCTCGTTGATGCTCACGCATTCCCATAGGATGCATCCTACTTGGTTCCCATAGTTCTTGCGAGGTTCTTCTGGCTCTAATGGCTCAAACTTCCCAGGGGCCATCTTTGTGATCGCCAGTCATCCGATGCCGTGTTTGTTAGGTTTATGTATCCTCTTCTTCTTCTCTTCAGTTGTGGCATCGGCGCTGGTACCTTCCCCGCTGGTACCTTCCCCTTCGATCTCGGCTCCGCCATCGGTGTCGGCACCATTGGTGTCGACATCAGCGTCAGTACCATCATCGAGGCCGACCTGCAAACCTTGACTTTGCTTAGCAGTCAAAAAGTTGAGCTACTGTTGTTCACCCTCATAATCCATATCTTCTGCATCTTGGTCAGAAGGTACGGTTTCTTCGTTGTTCGACATGTTTCCTATGATTAATCCTTGTTTAATTCTAAAACTATAATAAAATGAGAAATGGCATCAAAAAGGTCTATGGTTTTCTGGAATATCGTTTGCCAGCAAATCCCGACACTCGATATGCCTACTTTCTAGCACAAGTCGTGCCAAAATTCAAGCGAAATTTTGGCATGACCTTTGCTAAAAGGTGGACATATTGAGCACCTGAAATTCACTGGAATGGAAATGAATCAACATTCTGGTGAAACATAGGCCACTCGGATCATTTACCCTGAACATAATCATCATTTTCCAAATATGACATGTCCAAAACATCACATGTCATAATATGACATGTCAAAATTCCAAATATGACATGTCCAAATCACAAGTCCACTTCAAATTTGCATATAAAAGGAAGAAAAATATAGAACTTGAAGAAAAATACAAGAAGTCATTTTTCTTCACAATATTTGAAACTAAATTCAGTCTACCTAAATTTGAAACTAAAAAATAGCAACAATTGCTTTAAGTAAAAAAATTAAATAGCAACAGTTGCATTAACTAATATGTCCACTTCAAATTCTGTTTTCGTAAATAGCAACAATTGCTTTAACTAAAAAATTTAAACAGCAAGAATTGCTTTAACTAATCTATCCTAGGTTTCATACTAATTCTAATTAACTAACTAGCACTATAAAATTTAAATAACAAAAATTGCTTTAAGTAAAAATGCAAGAAACCTATATAATCAATTCTGTTTTTTCTTACACTAAGAAAATAGCCTAGGGTACTGTTTCATAATAACTAGCACTAAATAGCAGAGAAGAATGGAGGGGAGAGGGCTTATAGAGGGCAGAGAGGGAGAGATGGGGTTGGGGAGATGGCGCGGCACCGAGGCGTGGCGGGGTCGGGGGAGACAGCACGACACTTAGGGTCGCCGGGGTCGGAGGAGACGGGGCGAGCACCGGGACGGGGCCGAGCACCGGGGTCAGGGCGAGCGCCGGGACGGGGCCGAGCGCCGTGGTCGATCGGGGGCGAGCGCAGGGGTGCGGCGAGGGCAGGGCTCCGGCGGCGACGACATGAGGGAAGAGCGAGTGTAGATTTGGGAGGGAGCAAAGGTGAGAAGAAGCAGAGTGGGGATTTGGGGGGTTAAGTCGAGGTAGCAGTAGCGCGTTCCGGAAAAACGCGCTACTGGTATTATAGGTAGCTATAGCATGTTCCTACAGATAGCGCTACTGCTAACTTGACTAGCTATAGATCTTTTTCAGAAAAGTGCTACTACTATTACATGTAGCTACATCATGTTTATACATACAACGCTACTGCTAACTTGACTACCTATAGCAGTTTTCCTTTCTGTTTCTTCTATTTTCTTTTCCTTTATTATCTCTCCCTTTTCTTTTCCTTTCTTTTCCTTTTTTCCGAGAGCAGTGAACGAAGGGAAGGTGATACAATGTATATAACTAAGGCGATATATATTGCATAATTTGACGGTTAAGTATGTATACAAAATAGGAACATATATATTACTCCCTCCGTCCCAAAATTCTTGTCTACGATTTGTCTAAATACGGATGTATCTAGTCATGTTTTTGTGTTAGATACTTCCCTATCTAGATAAATTCAAGACAAGAATTTTAGGACGGAGGGAGTACATCATTTGACCCATGCATAATGGTTAAGTGTGTACACAAAATAGAAACATATATATTACATCATTTCACCCATCCATGGAGTACGATCTTTCTTTGGTAATGCAGTATCCTTCTTTTGACGTATACTTCATCGTCATCGTCATCTTCCCTCATTGGGTTGCCGTACTGGTCGTAGTCTTCCTCGTTGGTGACTCCATCCATTCTAATGATGTTCCTTTTGCCTATCCTCACGACAACACGGCTGGGATAGCACGGGTTGGTGATGTCTACACACGCTCCTACTCTTGTAGACTATGTTGGGCCTCCAAGCGCAGAGGTTTGTAGGACAGTAGCAATTTCCCTCAAGTGGATGACCTAAGGTTTATCGAACTCAGGGAAGTAGAGGTTGAAGATTGTCTCTCTCAAGCAACCCTTCAACTAAGATACAAGAAGTCTCTTGTGTCCCCAACACACCTAATACAACTAGGAGTTGTATAGGTGCACTAGTTTGGCGAAGAGATGGTAAAATATGGATGATAGGAGTGGCAAAGCAAAGTAATATAAATATGTAATAAAAAGTGCAGCAAGCAAACAAGTGGTAAACGTGAGCACAAATGGTATTG
The DNA here is from genome assembly GCA_902687465.1 of Secale cereale. Taxonomy (NCBI): domain Eukaryota; kingdom Viridiplantae; phylum Streptophyta; class Magnoliopsida; order Poales; family Poaceae; genus Secale; species Secale cereale. The sequence continues at coordinate 92,566,565 of LR738715.1, forward strand.
CAATGGTGGAAACAAGGCCTAGGGTTCATACTTTCACTAGTGGCAACTCCCAACAACATTAACATAATCGAATCACATGATATTTCCCATAAAACATGCAAAGGGGATACACTCGGAGGTCATTCCTTCATGGTCAAGAGAGGACGAGAATTACGTAGGGCTACAAAAGCACACCTCAAAGTTCGTAGTTCTCAATCTAAGGATTTCCCAATGTCATCGCGGCCATCCAAAGAGAGTCCCACAATCACCACAACATATCTAAAGGATAGTCAAAGAGAAGCACCAAGAGACTCTCAATCTTCAATCAACACACAATAGAGGGAATCACTCATGAAAATACTTTTCTAATCCATGTCCAATAGACCGCTATCACCTTGGTCTCGGGGATTATACTAGATAAAGACAAGTGAGTACATCAATCCAATACATAGAGGAAGGGGAAATATCATGGGATCACCCTAGATTAACATAGCCTATGATCACAACGAAGATCACATCATGGGAGAGAGAATTGACCACATAGCTACTGGTAAGAACCTCAGCCCCGAGGAGGAACTACTCCCGCATCATGGAGGGAGGAAGCAACGTCGATGGAGATGAATCCGGGGGCACTTCCCCGTCCCGGCAAGGTGCCGGCGCATGAATTCTGGTCCCCCGAAGCTTGATGACGATGGCGGCGGAGATCGGAATCACGTCTGGAGAAAAGGGGTCCGGAATCAGGGTTTCCTCGACGGACCTTAAATATATGCCAAAGGGGGTCACCAGGGGAGTCCTGGGGGGCCCAGGCGCCCCCCGGCGCGGCCTAGGGGTGGGCCGCCTGGGCAGGCCACCTGGAGCCCCTGTGGGTCCCCCCCCGGCTGTACTTTGGCCGCACGGTAGCTCCTGGAATGCTGATTTTTTATATATTTTTTCTGGATTTTTCCTGGCAGTTCTCGTAATGTGATAACCTGAAATACAAAAACAGCCGAAAATAGAAACTGGCACTGGGGTGCACTGAGTTAATAGGTTAGTCCAAATATGATGAAATGTGTATGGAAGTGTATAAATATCATAGCAATATCACCCAAAAGAGGCATGGAGCAAGCAGAAATTATAGATACGTTTTGGACGTATCAACATCCCCAAGCTTAATTCCTGCTCGTCCTCGAGTAGCTAAATGATAACAAGAATAATTTCTGTGGTGACATGCTATTAACCATATAGGACTTATTCATAGTCATATGACAAAAGCTTACTGAGACAATGAATCTGTAGTAATTAAGTTGCCTCATGAGAAAATCACAAAGAACTGAAAGTTTTACAATATGATACTGAAACATCAAATAGATTTGCAATGAACATGATATGCAAATATGATAAAGTGATATCTAGCTTGCCCCCTTTAGTGAAGCAAAACATAAATGCAGGGGCACCTTCAAGGTTTAAGTGATGACTAGATACAATGATTTCAGAATAAACGATATCACAATCATGCAAAAGACAATGCTACTTTGGGACAATGCACATTACACTCAGAATGACAATCATGCTCTCAGTAGTTGGTGCTTTAAAAGAAGGTGGAGACTCAACATAAAAGTAAAAGAATGGCCCTTCGCAGAGGGAAGCAGGGATTACTCATGTGCTAGAGTTTTTATTTTGAAAACATAGAAGCAATTTTGTCAACGGTAGTAATACTTCATATGTGTTATGCATAAGACATCCTATAAGTTGCAAGCCTCGCACCTTGTCCTAATTAGCTCGGATTTCCATGGTTTATCATTGCATTACATATGTTTCAACCAAGTGTCACAAAGGGGTACCTCTATGCCACCTGTACAAAGGTCCAAGGAGATAAATCGCATTTGATTTCTCATTTTTGATAGATCTCAACTTGAGGACATCCATACCGGGACAACATAGAAAATAGATAATGGACTCCTCTTTAATGCTTAAGCATTCATAAGAGGTTGAGGATTAATGTCCAAGCTAAAACTTCCACCATGATACATGGCTTTGGTTGGTGGCCCAATGTTATTCTCTAACAATATGCATACTCAAACCATTCAACTCATGGCAAATCACCCTTACTTCGGACAAGACGAACATGCATAGCAACTCACATGATATTCAACAAAAGTGTAACAGTTGATGGCGTCCCCAGAAACATGGATACCGCTCAGCAAGCAACTTATAAGAAATAAGATACATAAGCGACATATTCTTTACCACAATAGTTTTTAAGCTACTTTCCCATGAGCTATGTATTGCAAAAATGAAGGTTTTAAAGGTAGCACATGTAAGTTTACTTGGAGTGGCGGTGAAATAGCACATATAGGTAGGTATGGTGGACTCATATGGCATAACTGGATTAAAAGAATGTGGATGCACAAGCAGTCAGTCCGCTTAGTACAGGTGGAGGTTAGCAAAAGACTGGGAGCGACCAACTAAGAGAGCAATGACGGTAATAATCATGCAGAGCGACAAAGCAACATTGAATCAGGCATGGAAGTTATATCGCTACTCAGAAACAAAAGATCATCAAGGCTTGACAGACTTTCTTTACAGTCTTAAATATGCGTGAGCATACGCCAAGTCAATCAAAATAAATTCTTGAAGGAAGATATTACTAAGCCATACCACATCATAGGCAAACAAATCAAGTTGGTACTCCAATAACACATTGGGAATCCCCCAGCTATTTGAGACTAACCACAAGAAAACATGAACTACTAAGCGCCATTATGCACGTAGCATCTTTATCATAGACATATCAAACAATGCAACGGAAGCAAACTCTTTTAATAAGGTGAGCATGGTAATTAAAGAGAGTTCAAGCAACCAACTAAACAAAAGCTCTTTGAAAAGATAAGCATGAATACTAAGAGCTGAACATGATAGTAGCTATTAAAAGACAAAGAACACACACAGCAAAGATAAACATGAAAATTCTATGTTGTGTTCTAGGTTGAAGTGGAGCGTGTTTCTCTCCCACACAAAGAAAGCTGAGTTCCGAATCGTTATGAAAAGCTAAAGAAAACTAAAAAGGAAAACTAAAAGCAGGACGCTCCAAGCATAGCACATAACACATGAAGTGATAAAAATATAGTGGAACGAAAGACGAACTGATAATGTTGATGGAGAAGGGGATGCACGGGGGCATCCCCAAGCTTAGACGCTTGAGTCTCCTTGAATATTTCTTGGGGGTGCACGGGGGCATCCCCAAGCTTGAGCGTTTGACACTCCTGAATCTTTTTATCATCTTCCCTCGCACACTTGAAAACTCCCTTCATACATAACTCATCATAATCTGATTAGCGAGGTTAGTACCCATAATAAAATAATTGTACCTTGATGGAAATAAGGATATTCTTGAAGGTCTACTGTTTCCCAAGATTGCCAAAGGGTTTTTGCAAAGAAAAAGCAAGCTCTAGGTTTGCAAAATAAAGGAAAGGCAAAACAGGACAGAATCTGTGAAAAACAGAACAGCATGTAGTAAATGATTTGTTCGGGGCACTTATACAACTCTAATCAAAAAACTCAAAAGAGACGCACGAAAGACAATTATATAGAGCACGCTGTCGAAGAAATTCAGACCAAAAAGATGATCTGGTGATTTTATACGAATTTTTCTATCCAAGGACATAATCTGTTTCCTGGACAGCACGTCACAACTTTTGAACTTTCTAGCAATCAGAGGCTACACTTGGCACAAAGTTGAAAAGTAAAGATACAATGATGATGCTACTGTAGTAACAACATCAAGACACAACAAAAGCAAAATAAAATTTTATTCATTGTGGGCTGCCTCCCAAAAGCGCTTTCTTTTATGCCTTTAATCTAGGCATAAGACTTTAATGATGCTCTCGTAGGAATAAGAGTTGAAGAACAAAAGAGAGCATCAAGAAGCAAATACCAAACACATTTAAGCCTAACATGCTTCCTATGCATAGGAATATGGCAATAGAAAAATTCATTGAAGCACAAAGCAACTAGCATAGGAAGGCAAAACAAGCATAACTTCAAAATATTCACCATAAAGAGAGGAAACTTCTTATTATTAAGATATTTAGAACCAAGTCTCCCTCTCTCATTATAAATTTCAGTGGCATCATGGATGAACTCAACAATTTAAGCATCACATAAAGCATTGTTACCATGATCCACATGCAAAAAGGTACTCTTACTCTCCACATAAGCATAATCTTTCTCATTGGTAATAGTGGGAGTAGGACTATCATAAACAACTTGAACACTATAGATTAATTGTGTATTAGGAGGGTGGTGTTCAACAAGGGAGTAATTCCCTCCATGATAATGACAAGTTTCATAAGGATAATTTCTCCTTATGTCATAGGTACCTTTATAATCACTATAGATTGGAGTTATAACATCATCATAGTAGAGAAGAGCATTATCATTGCTAGCAACTATATTTGTAATCATGTTGTCTTTATTCTTACTAGCAAAAGAATTATCAATTATCACATCACTAGTGGGTAAAGGATTTGCAATTCTATCATCCCCAAGCTTAGAGCTTCCCATATCATCACTTTCAGAGTTGGTACCAAAAATATTTTCAAGATCATAAGTAGCATTATCATCATTTTCCCAATCACAATAAGTAACATGCATATCATAATCAAAATCATCTTCAATAGTACCTACGGACGTATCATCAAGATGATAATTAAGGCAATAAACTTCACCTTCTTCTTTAAACTTACAACCGTTAGGATAAAAGTTGATGGGAGGAATATGCTCAGGCCAGGTTGATACCCATTCTTCTTCCTTCTTGCTCCTCTTCCTCCTCCTCTTCTTTTTCTTCTTCTTCACCTTAGGAGGGGGTGGTTGGAGATGAAGCTTCTCCACATATCCTGGTTTAGCATTAGAAACAATAGGGGAAACTTGGGAGAAACTCTCCTTTTTATTAGCAGAAATATAAGAGACATTTTTATACTTTGGTAAAGTTCCCTCCTTTATAATCTTACTTATGTAATCATTTTCATGGCAATTAACAACACAATAGAGATGTCAATTTTGCAAAGTATTTTTTATTCCTATGGCATTCACATCTAGCCACGAAGTCTTTTCTGTTAACTCTTCACACATCAAAAATAACATAAGCTCATCATAAAGATCAGAGGTGATCATGTTATCACAGAACTGGTTAACAGTTGTGTTTTGAAAGTTCATGCATTGAAAATTAAAGTGACCCTCTATACGGCAAAGTTCACAAGTAAAAGGGTAAAGTTCACACAATTCTCTAGCAATTTCATTTAAATCTCTAACCCAAGTGATTGTTCTTTCATGCTTATGTTGCTTACAATACTTCTCTTCTTCAATCATAGGCCTTTCACAAGGTCTATCCACTCCACAAAAATTAACATGCTTATATAAAACTTCATTTTTAGGAATTGGATCATGCATGTTGCAATCATCGTGAACAATTTCATTATCTTTGCAAGTCTCTTTAAAAGGTTTATGATACTTGATCCAAGTCTCCTTAGGCATATTAAGATGTAAAGCAAAAGATTTGAGGAAATCAACAAGGAGTTGAGAATCAAGCCCAAACTTAGCACTAAACTTATTAAAACTTGTAGTTTCAACAAAGGACTTAATGCAATCATACTCATAAATTATACCTGACTCTTTACCTTTGTCGATCTCCCAATCTTCAGTGTTGCGTTGAATTCTTTCAAGGAGTTCCCATTTAGCATCAATCTTTTTGTTTGTGAAAGAACCCATAGAGGAAGCGTCGAGCAAATCTTTATCCTGTCGAGAAAGCCTCGCATAGAAATTAGTAATAATTATATCTTTGGGGAGCCCATGGTTAGGACATTTTAGCATTAACGTTTTCAGTCTCCCCCAAGCTTGAGCTATGCTCTCTCCGTCATGAGGATAAAAATTATAAACGTAATTCCTATTATCATGGACTTCGTGAAGAGGATAAAACTTGGAGTAAAAGAGAGACTGGATCTCTTCCCACTCCAGTAGGTGAGAGTCATTTAGTAGCCTATACCATTCCAATGCTTTTCCTTTCAGTGACAAGGCAAATAATTTCCTCATGACAAACTCCCTTGATACACATGCAAGCTTAAATAATGAACATAGTTGTGACAGATATAGCAAGTGTTCACCGGGATGTCTGTCTCCTGCATAACGATTAGCCAAAACATAATCGATAATACCAGCTGGTATTTTATAGGGCACAATTTCAGTAGGGGGAGGAGCAACCACCACAGGTGTGGGGCGTCTTCCAGCAAGCAACGATCCAATAGCACGGTTTTCCATAAACATAACTAGTGAAATAAAGAACAAGAAACAAAAAGATTTAATTGCAAGATCTAAAGATATACCTTCAAGCGCTCACCTCCCTGGCAACGGCGCCAGAAATAGCTTGATGTCTACACACGCTTCTACTCTTGTAGACTATGTTGGGCCTCCAAGCGCAGAGGTTTGTAGGACAGTAGCAATTTCCCTCAAGTGGATGACCTAAGGTTTATCGAACTCAGGGAAGTAGAGGTTGAAGATGGTCTCTCTCAAGCAACCCTGCAACTAAGATACAAGAAGTCTCTTGTGTCCCCAACACACCTAATACAACTAGGAGTTGTATAGGTGTACTAGTTCGGCGAAGAGATGGTAAAATATGGATGATAGGAGTGGCAAAGCAAAGTAATATAAATATGTAATAAAAAGTGCAGCAAGCAAACAAGTGGTAAACGTGAGCACAAATGGTATTGCAATGGTGGAAACAAGGCCTAGGGTTCATACTTTCACTAGTGGCAACTCCCAACAACATTAACATAATCGAATCACATGATATTTCCCATAAAACATGCAAAGGGGACACACTCGGAGGTCATTCCTTCGTGGTCAAGAGAGGACGAGAATTATGTAGGGCTACAAAAGCACACCTCAAAGTTCGTAGTTCTCAATCTAAGGATTTCCCAATGTCACCACGGCCATTCAAAGAGAGTCCCACAATCACCACAACATATTTAAAGGATAGTCAAAGACAAGCACCAAGAGACTCTCAATCTTCAATCAACACAAAAGAGAGGAAATCACTCTTGAAAATACTGTTCTAATCCATGTCCAATAGACCGCCGTCACCTTGGTCTCGGGGATTATACTAGATAAAGACAAGTGAGTACATCAATCCAATACATAGAGGAAGGGGAAATATCATGGGATCACCCTAGATTAACATAGCCTATGATCACAACGAAGATCACATCATGGGAGAGAGAATTGACCACATAGCTACTGCTAAGAACCTCAGCCCCGAGGAGGAACTACTCCCGCATCATGGAGGGAGGAAGCAACGTCGATGGAGATGAATCCGGGGGCACTTCCCCGTCCCGGCAGGGTGCCGGCGCAGGAATTCTGGTCCCCCGAAGCTTGATGACGATGGCGGCGGAGATCCGAATCGTGTCTGGAGAAAAGGGGTCCGGAATCAGGGTTTCCTCGACGGACCATAAATATATGCCAAAGGGGGTCACCAGGGGAGTCCTGTGGGGCCTAGGCGCCCCCCCCGGCGCGGCCTAGGGGTGGGCCGCCTGGGCAGGCCGCCTGGAGCCCCTGTGGGTCCCCCCCGGCTATACTTTGGCCGCACGGTAGCTCCTGGAATGCTGATTTTTTATATATTTTTTATGGATTTTTCCTGGCAGTTCTCGTAATGTGAAAACCTGAAATACAAAAACAGCCGAAAACAGAAACTGGCACTGGGGTGCACTGAGTTAATAGGTTAGTCCAAATATGATCAAAAGTGTATGGAAGTGTATAAATATCATAGCAATATCACCCAAAAGAGGCATGGAGCAAGCAGAAATTATAGATACGTTTTGAACGTATCAGTTGGTTATGAAGAAGCATTGTGTCACGTGCTTAGCGTGTACCCATGGCTTGTTTTTTGCGATAGCATTCACGGTAGCGCTCTTGGTGTCGGGTATAGTCATGGTAGTGAAATACCGGTTTTATCTTTCAACATTCTTACCCCATCTGACACAGAACATCGTCGCGTTGTGTAGTCCAGAGTAGTCAAGCTCCCAGATCTCCTCGACCCTTTCATAAAATCTCTCGGTTGCGCCATTGTTGCTGCCGGTCATGCAGTCCATCGTCACCCCTGAGTTCTGATCATCATTGTCCATAACTTTGGCATCCGTGTAGAACGTGTATCCGTTGATATTGTATGCCTGATAGGTGATGAGGTTGGGCGAGGGGCCATGTGCTAAGGCGTATATGAGCAATCCGTCCTTAGAGCCCTCTTCCAGGGAATTAGCAATAATATGCTCTTTGAACCCATGAAGGAAAGTGGAGTTGTGCTCTCTAGTAACTTCGGCGTCCGTCTTGCATACCCCCCAATTACGATACCTCTTTTCGATAATTTCTTTGTGCGGTGCCACGAAAGGATCTACCTCATCTAGGTGTTGTAGCACTACCAAGTTTGTTCTATCAAAGTCATTGCGTCGATCTGAGTATGCCACATGTAGTTCCCTGCGACCATTGGAGAGACCTTCTCCTTTGAGCCTCCCATCGTGCTTGTTAACGGTCAAACCAACACCAACACCAGGCGGCTGGTCTGAGCCATATAGAAATTTCTCGTAGAAAGAGATGCACTCTTGTGTCAGATAGCCCTGGACGATGCTTCCATCCGCACGGGACATGTTACGAACAAATCCTTTGATGATCCCATTCATCATATCAAACGACATGATGTTGTGTAGGAATGACGGCCCCAGGTCTATTATGTCGTCCACAATATGGACACACAGATGCACCATGACGTCAAAGAACGCGGGCGGGAAGTACATCTAAAGCTCATTCGATATCACAATGATATCTTCCTATAGCCTTCGGAGCTGCTTCACACTGATCGACTTTCGAGAGATGACATCAAAAAAGTTACAGAGACCAATAAGCGTGTCACGGACGTGCTTGTCCATTATCCCTCTAAGGGCAACATGTAGTATCTACGTCATCATCACATGAGAGTCATGGGACTTCATCCCGCTGAACCTTTTCTTGTTCGTGTCTAGATATCTGCTTATCTTTCCACAGTAACCGGAACTAACTTTGACTCCAATAAGGCACTTAAAGAATTGATCGATCTCAGCCGGACTTAAGGTGAAGCAAGAAGGAGGGTGATAATCATCTTCCTTGACTAATTGGCCCTTCTTCTCCCGCGCCTCTGTCTCCGTCTCTGTCTCCTCTGACTTTTTACAGGGCAGCATGTGCAGATCTTCCATGATTTTCAAATCTTGCAAGTCTTTTCTTGCCTTCGGCCCATCCTTGGTCTTATCGGGCGTGTTCATCAGTATCGCGAGCAAGCTCTCAAGGACATTCTTACAGATACGCATTTGATCAAGACAATGAGGTGTGTCGAGTTTGTGCCAGTACTTCAAGTCCCAAAAAACAGACCTCGTCTTCCATACCTCCAGCAATGGCTCCTGCGCCTTTTTTCTTCGTCTTTCCCGGCGCAGGGCACTGTTCCCAGTTTTTCAATAGCTCATGAATTTCGGCGCTGCTCCGCTTACGTGGAGGTCCTCGATGCTCGGCCTCACCATTGAATAGATCTCCACGGTTTCTCCACAGGTCGTCCTTCTTGAGCCATCTTCGATGCCCCATGTACACGATTTTCCCAGACCCGCCATCTTTCCTTGATGTTAGCTGCTAAGACGTCGTATCATCCATGTACCGCGTGCAACGGCAATATGCATGGCACACCTGGCCTGCAGCATATCTGTAACCGAGATAGTCGTGCACCGTCGTGATCAGCGCGACTCTAATATAGAAATACTCGCCTTTGCTGGCGTCCCATGTCTTGGCCGGTGTTTTCCATAACGTGTCTAACTCCTCTTGAACTAGCCCCAGATACAGATTAATAGTATTTCCCAGTTGTTTGGGCCCTTGAATCAGCATACTCATGTGAATGTACTTTGACTTCATGCACAACCAAGGGGAGGTTCTACATCCATACAAACACGGGCCATGTGCAATGGTTGGTGTTCTGGTTGCCAAACGGATTCATGCCATTGGAACACGCGCCGAGCACGATGTTCCTTGCATCACATTCGAAATACCGATATTCGCCGTTCAACGCTCTCCGTTGGCTTCCATCCTTGACATGTCTCAGCTTTGGATCATCTCCATCATCTGGCATCTTCCTCTCCGCGTGCCAGCGCATGAGATTTGCTTCCTTGGGATCTACGAAATACCTCTGGTGATGGGGAATGATCAGTAAGTACCAGAAAACTTTCTGGTGAGATTTCTTCCCAGCCTTCTTGTATCGAGAAGCATTGCACACCAGGCAGCTTGGTTTTTATGCGTGCTCCTTCCGATAAAGTATGCAATTGTTGATGCATGCATGGTATCTAACGTGCGACAGATTAAGAAGGCACACGATCTTCTTGGCCTCATCCACACTAGTAGGACAAAGATTCCCCGCGGGAAGAACATCCTTTAGGTACTTGAGATGCTCATCGAGACTAGTGTCGGTCCATTTGTTTTTAGCCTTCGCCTTCAGGAGTTGGAGCGTGACACTCAAGTGGTTCACCTCAGGATTGCAACCATGATACAATGGAGTGTTCGAGTCTACCACAAGTTGCTGCAGCTTGGCCACCTCTCTAGAAGCGGCACTATTAGTACTCGTTTCCTTGCGAAGTAGTGCTTGAACATGAGGGTCCTGCACGATTGAACTTAGTACTGATGAACTATGCAGCGTGGAGACCACATTCTGTCAGGACCGGTCCTTCAGTAAAATAATTACTGGAAGACCGACCTTTTTATTAAACCAGCGAGGAATATTATTACCTGCTGGCAGACAAATCCTTGATACAAAATTCCAGTATACTGAATATTATACAAGGTTGAGCTCGGGGTTGCTCAACAAATTTTATTACAAGCGCGCCAATATAATACATAAAGACGGATATGACACAAGGCAGGGTGGCATACTACTAACTCGTAATTAAAAGGTGGTGGATATGTCACAGTGAGGTGGATGATGTGACTCCAATATATTACAGTTCATCGAGTGTCGGAGTGAGACCCGATGAATTTATTTGGTGGTAGGCGGAAGCGGTTATAAAATGGTGATCAACTCCAGGATCGCAAGGGACTGACTGGGACTCCACTAATCGTCGGACTCGCTATCGAATCCTTCATCCATGAGATCGCTTTCGTCCACATCTGGCCAAATCAACAAGCCAGGTGAGTACTTTGAATGTACTCGCAAGACAGTTCGAACTTAAGATATAATAAATGCCAACATGATGCATTTAAGTATTCCCGCAAAAATGCGACCGGAATAAAATATTAATGAGTTGTATGCAATGATGGAAGTCGGGCAGTAATCCTCCCGAAATCCAAAAGATGAATGGAAGGTGACCAAACGAGTGTCTGAATGACGCCTCGTAAGAAAATAATGACAGCATGCCACAGTCGGGCATCTGAGTGACACCACATAAAGGGCTTATAGCAAAAATAAATAATAAGAATGCCTCAGTCGGACGTCTGAGCGACATCGCATAAAGGGCTTATAAATAAAAATAATGCCACAGTCGGACGTCTGAGCGACATCTCATAAAGGGCTTATAAATAAGAAGA
>LR738715.1:92588228-92688045 GCA_902687465.1 Secale cereale
CATAAAGGGCTTATAAATAAAAGAATGCCACAGTCGGACGTCTGAGCGACATCACATAAAGGGCTTATAAATAAAAAGAATGCCACAGTCAGACGTCTGAGCGACATCACATAAAGGGCTTATAAATAAAAAGAATGCCACAGTCGGACGTCTGAGCGACATCACATAAAGGGCTTATAAATTAAAAGAATGCCACAGTCGGACGTGTGAGCGACATCACATAAAGGGCTTATATAGAACAAGGGTATAATGATGAAATACTTCTAGAAGTAAATTAATTCAGAGATAGTTGGTGAGTTCATCTACCAAATGAACTTGACGAAAACACTACTCTGGTTGCCAACAAGAATTTACTAGAGACGGTCACCGGGTTGTCCTGAAGATTGACACTAGGCCATAAACATGGCTACTTAATGAATTTAACTCTGCAGAGCTTGTACTATTAACTCATAGCCAACGGATTCTACTAGTCTCGGGGACTAGTTCCATCTACGGTGTTTTAGTAGAAACCCAGCTAACCAGTACACACCCATTTAGCATCCTGTCGTCCGGAATCACCCGCGATGACATTCACGAAAAACTTTAAGACGGGGAGGCTACAACCTCGAATAGCATGGGATCAAATTTATATATGCACTCTCTAAGGGGTGCCCCCCTCTCGGTCCCAACCGGAAACACCCATGCCCCCTGACCGGATGACGGGTTTTAATCCAGGGCCATGGAACCCTCATCCCGGCCCCTCTACTTGGTGTGTACTCGGGAAGTGGTTTACAACTGACTAGACCGTAATCCCAACGGACGGCCTATGATAGTACCGAAAAAGGAGACGAACGGAATCATGACATGATCTCCGTTGATACTGAGTTAACCAACTACTGGCATGCTCCAACAATACCAGCATTCCACCCGTCATATCACCATATGATCGAGGTGGTTCAAACATTATCCTTCGGGGCTCACCCGAAGCTTACTAGCATGAAATATAACCATACACTTATGCCCATATGGTCATGCTTATGAAACGAACTACTCGAGCAAACATGCAACACACTCATCATATCAAAAGTTCAAACATGCTTGCCTGGTTCTGAGAAGTCGGAGCCTAACTCGGTGTGGTTCGCGTCTCCGTCACGGCCTCCGGTATCTATGTATTCAAGCAAATAAATACTAACATAAATACCGCGCGTGCAAATAAAGTTGCTCCAAAAATTTCCACATAAATATGACAAAAAACTAGGCAGAAAACTAAATAGGACAGAAAAAGAATCAACTCAAAATCATTTTTAGTTTAAAAGATATTAGAGTTTCTGTCCAGGTACTCATTTGTAATGAAATAGAAAAGTTCCAGGGGCTAGAACAGAAAACAGCAAAGCGAACCGGTACGCAGTACGTCAACCGAAGGAGAAAACGTACTTTGCCCGAAGGCGCTTACAGAAAACGATTCGGGGGAAGAGATGTGAGGCTGACAAGAGGCCCCACTCGTCGGGTTTGAAAACTAGAAACAGAGCCGCGCCACGCCGGTGCTGCGGTGATCGCCGGTGTCGATCCACAGTGAGTTAGGGGAGGGGAGTGATACGTACGGCTTCTCGGTGGTCTTCCGCGTCGAACGGTGGTGGAGTTGGGTGTCGGCGAGCCCCACATCGATGGCGACCCTGTCTCCGGCGGACGGCGGCTCGGGTGGTCGTGGGCCTCGTCGGAGAGGGTTCCTGGGATCAAAATGAGGTGGGGGTTAGGTCTAGGTGGGTGCTAGGGTGCTACGCTCGAGTCCACGGCGGCGGAGAAGCTCTCACCGGAGTGAACGATGCTGGAGCCCGAGGCGGAGGGAGTTGGCCGGAGTTGGGGAAGAAGGGCCCCTCGCGGCTCTTCCAGAGGCTGGGCGTGGTCTAGGGAGGTAGTGATGATGTGCGGGCTCGGGCACGAGCTCGGGGGTGCCTTATATAGCCGGCCCGAGGTGGCTGTCATGAATGGATAAGTCCGGCGAGTCGATTACGGTGCTGCAATGGTTGGACGGCGGGGTTAGGGGCTTGAGCATCGTCTAGGGGGTGTAGTGGTTCCATTCCCGCACCTAACTCAGCTGGGAAGAGGGAGTTACGGGCTGCCCTAGACGAAACGGTCGTGCGGCACGTCGGCGGCAGAAACCGCGCTCTGCGCGTGCCAGGCCACGGCGACGGTGCGGTAGGCGTGCGCTGGCACTGGAGGTGGACACGCGGAGCGCTGGGGTGATTTGGGCGGCGCTAAACGGCGTCGAGCTGCGGGGTTGCTTCTGTCAGCCCACACGGGCAGCGCTGTTGCCGTGGCAGTCGCCGGCGTGGTCGGGCCAGAGCGCCACCGACGCCCAGAAGCGGCCAAGAGAACGTGCGGCGCACTGGATAAGAAGAAGGAGCAATGCAGCGTCGAGCCAAGGAGGTACTGGCGAGATTTGTCGCTGCGCCTGATGAAACTGACGAAACTGACGAACTGTCGAACTGTCTGTCGACAGTTTCAATTAACAGCTGACAGTACAGTGTATGCCAAGTGTTTGATGAAATGCTTCTGGTATGTGTGCAATGTTTCTGGGGCTGATTTTTGGTGGAGTGGCCTCTTCATGCATCTAGAGGCTGCCTGATTTTTAACAGAATTTTTGGAAGAAGATAAATATGAATTTCACCAAATTTTGCAAATCTGGTCCAAATTTGCAGCTGGTGAAATTTGAAATTTTTGAACTGTGGACCAGTGAAACAAGATAGATCTAGGTTTTGGGTACTAAGGACCATCTAGGAGAGTTGGTTTGGAATCAAATAACAAGCCAGACATGGTGGTTCCTTTGTAAATCACCAAGGTCCACTATAAAAGACAATTAGTTTTGGAGTGAAATAAATAGAGGAAAAATCCCAATAAGGTCAAAACTTACTAGAATTCATGAGAGACTTGTCCTAAGGAGTGAAGAGGGTTTTGGAGACAAATATTTCTGTTGGGGTCATGGCAAGATGAAGGTTGGGGCGGGGGGAAGATAAGTCCAAGACCAAATTGAAAGATAAAACTCAAGTAGGGAAGAATTTTGAAACTCAACTTGGGCTTGAGCCAACCCAAGAGAAGATCTTCAAGGTCAAAAACCAGACTTGAGAAATCACCAGAAACTTTGGCCAAAAGAATTTTAGAAAAGGCAAAAGAAAAGATCAGACAATCCTCTTACAAAAGGCCAAAAGTTTGGAAGAAAGCCAACTCAAAAATTTGGGGTGTTACACATTCTCTCCGATGCCATGTCGGGCCCCTTCTCCGCCGCCATGTCCGGCCTCTTCCCCGCCGCCATTATCGATCATCTCTTCGTCTTGCCCCATGTCGTTATTGCATGCCCTGTCGGCGTCCTCAACATCCTCATCCTCATCTTCAATTATCCACCGAGTATAGCCATCCATGAAACCAGTCATGAGCAGGTGCGCTTCGAGACGACCATCATCATAGGGGTGAGCCAAACTCCTCCTTTGCATTTTCGACACAGACATAAAACCTCTGTCAGGTTATTTTCTTTCATGTCCTGCACCGCCGACTGCAACCACCTGTCCACCATCGTTCCACTGACCATCATGAACGCATGCACGATAATAATAAACAAATTGATTATAAAAACGCGTGCATGCATCAAAGTCATACAAAAATTCGACATGACCTTCCCTAAAATAGGACATATAGAGTTTGTCCGGAATTTGCCGAAACAGAAATAAATAGACATTTCGGCAAAACATAGGCAACTCACAAGCACAATCCGGTGTCAACTCATGCCACACACACAATTTCCATCATATCCCCTGATTATATCATATCGCACACACATACACATACTTCTATTATTGCAAAATCATAAATTTTTAATCACCCACGGTGGAGATGTAGTCGGGAGATCAAAAGTGGACAAAGCTCCTCTTGATAATGCTAGATCTAGTTAGGGGGTACATAGGTCACTTCACTAAATGCTACATCTACCTAGCTAGCTAGTTTGGGAGGAGACAACTTCAACTAGTGTAGGGGGAAGGAAAAAGAGAAAGGAGATGAATGGAGGTGGTGTAGTTAGCTAGAGTAATAAAGAGAGAGAGAAAGGTAGGTAGAAGAAGGAGAATAATGGGGTTGAAGTAGTGAGGAAGAAGCAAAGTGAGGGAGAGAGGAGGTGGGAGGTAGGGGAAAGTGAGGAAGAGAGGATGGGGAGGGGGAGGGGATAGGTGGTATATGTTGCAGCTTAGTAGTAGCGATGGTTGTAAACCACGCTAATGCTAATAAGATAGCATCAGCGCGCTTCTGGCACACACACTACTGCTAAGCGGGGCCCGTCATGTGGCCATTTTTGAAATTAGCAGTAGCGTCATCGAAAAAAGTGCGCTACTACTATTACCTGATCAGTAGTGCGGTTAGATAGAGCGCTCTACTTCTAAACCTACGGTGGCAGGAATGGTCGGTCAACTTTAGTAGCAGCGTCGTTCTACCGAGCCACGCTACTGCTAAGTCAGTAACAGTAGCGCCTGTCTGTGTCCCGCGCTACTGCTAAGATTCTTTGTATAAGGTTTTCCCTAGTAGTGAATGCTTGTGTAAAATGTATTGTGTGCCCATTAACATGTGCTCAACTCAACCTTAACTTGAAGAAACAAAAAATTGCCACTTTTACTTGTTAAGTGTCTAATCACCCCCCTCTAGACCCCTCTTCTCGATCCTTTCATTTGGTATTAGAGAATTGGTCTCCATTGCTTGGTTTAATAATTATTGGAGGAAGATGGACGAGTCTACGTTCGGGAGTATTAGACATAGATGGCCTATCCTTGATGGGGAATTTTATGGTTCTTGGAAAAATGAAATTCTTGAGATCTTCAATCAATATAATATGAGCAAGTATATTCTTATCCCTTATGTGCCTCCCATTGATCCTTTGCATCCTACCCCCGATGAGTATCTTGACATTGTTCGCAATCTTAGAGATATTAATCTTATTATTAGAGGATTGCCTAGAAATGTGCTTGTTTGCTGGCAAAACTTTGAATGCATATACACTATGTGGAATTATCTTGAGGAACGCTTTCCAAACTATTCTTTGAAAAAGATGAATGAAATTCTTCAAGAGTCCATTTCTTTTCATAAGATGAAGCTCGGTGATCCCAAGTTTAATGAATGTCTATTTGGGCTCCATGACCTTATTCGTGCCAAGGATGATGCTGGAACCATTAGTAGCATTATCACGGAAACGATTAGAAATCATAAATTTGCACATTGTCATGGTCATAAATCTAATGAATCACTTGAACTAGGTGATGACCCAACGCATGACGATGATGATTATGATATTAAGCATGTCTATTATGATAAGGAAGAAGAATTTGACATCGAATGAGAGAAGACTATGAGGAATCTTAGTCTCATGGCAAATCTTTCAAATTACATATCCGGAGGAAAATAGTGGATTCTTGATAATGGATGTACCAATCACATGACCGGAGATAAAGACATGTTCCATGAGCTTCCCAAAAATGATGGTCCATGCAAGTATGTGACTTTTGGAGATAACTTCAAGGGTAATGTACTTGGACTTGGTAAGGTGTCCATATCCAATGATAGCTCTATTCAAAATGTTATGCTCGCTGAATCTCTTGGTTACAATCTTATTTCCGTATCTAGACTAGCCGACTTCAGTTTCAATGTTCTATTTACCGAAGTAGATTGCCAAGTGTTTCGTCGAGATAATCATAATATGGTCTTTACCTGCATTCGTAGACGTGATCTATACATTGTTGTTTTCAGTAGATAAGCCCAACCTTTTACTTGTTTAATTTCAAAATGTTCTAAAGGTTGGTTATGGCATAAAAGGTTAGATCATGTTGGCATTCGAAATCTTGATAAACTAATTAAAGGCCATGATATCCTTGGTGTTAAAGATGTTATATTTGACAAGGATAGACTTTGTAGTGCTTTCCAAGTAGGAAAACAAGTTGGAGGAAGTCATCCCATGAAGAACATCATGACCATGAGAAGACCATTAGAGCTGCTTCACATGGACCTCTTCAATCCCAATGCTTATAAGAGCCTTGGTAGTAACTCTTTTGGTTTGGTCATTGTTGATTACTATTCCAGATTTATGTGTGTGTTCTTTCTTGATGACAAATCATAGGTTCAAAAGATCTTCAAGAACTTTGCTAGGAAGGCCCAAAATCAATTTGAAGTGAAGATCAAGAAGGTTCAGAGTGATAATGGAACGGAGTTCAGGAATGCCAATGTGGATACTTTTATTGACGAAGAAGGCATTTCACATGAGTTCTCGGCTACGTACACATCTCAACAAAATGGAGTTGTTGAGAGAAAGAATTGGACTCTTATTGAGATACGAACGATGCTTGATGAATACAAGATGCCAATAAATTTTTAGACGAAAGCGGTTGAGACAGCCTGTCATGCTACATATGGACTATATCTTCACAAGCTTCTCGGTAAAATGGCAGACGAGCTACTCATCCTTAACAAACCCCAAGTTGGATACTTTCGAGTATTGGGTTCAAAAAGTTATATTTTTCATAAGCATTGTTGTTTCAAAATTGCTCCTAAATCTCGTGAAGGTTTTCTACTCGGTTACGGCTCGAACTCTCACCCTTACCGTGTCTACAAAAATTTCTCCTGAAAGGTTGAAGAGACGGTAGATATGAAGTTTGATGAATTTGATGGCTCGCAAGTAGAGCAACTTCCAATTGATGTAGGAGACAAAGACCCCTCGGAAGTAATTCAAGATTTATCTATCTAGAAGATTCGTCCAGCGGAGTTGAAGGAGAGCACTTCATCTATTCAAGTGGAAGCCTCAACTTCACGTCAAGGTAAACCACAAGTTGAGATGGAGGCATCCACAAGTGGAACTCACCAAGACAAAGGTAATGAGGAAGTACACCAAGATGGTCCACCTCAACCTCCTTCTCCACCTCCACAAGCGAACGACAAAGCCAGCAACAAGGAAGAAGAAGAAGATGATGATGATGTTCCACCACAACCCAAGCAAAAGGTCTCGTGAGTTAGAGCAAGAGTCTCAAAGAATCATCCTGTTGAAAAAATCCTCGACGACATCAACACCGGGAGAATCACTCGCTCTAAAACTCGTTTGGCTAAATTTTGTGAACATTATGCATTTATTTCTAGCATTGAACTGATGAAGGTAGAAGAAGCACTTGAGGACCCGGGTTGGATAAATGTTATGCATGATGAGCTACACAACTTTGAGCGAAACCAAGTGTGGACATTAGTTGAGAAGCCCAGCGATGACAAAAACATCATTGGAACAAAGTGGGTATTCCGAAATAAGCAAGATGAGGATGGGCAAGTGGTATGCAACAAGGCCCATCTCATTGCTCAAGGCTACACTCTAGTCGAAGTATGAACTATGGTGAGAGATAGGCCCCCGTTGCTAGACTTGAGTCCATTCACATTTTACTTGCTTATTCCAATCACCATGTTATCACCTTATACCAAATGGATATTAAAAGAGCTTTTCTTAATGGTGAAATTTAGGAGGAAGTTTATGTTAAATAACACTAGTAGAAAAACTACTTTGCGTTCACCTCATTAGTCTCGGTTTGTAATCGGATCGGTACTAATGGGCCCATTAGTGTTGGTTCCAACGGCTAGGGATCAGGAATCATTAGTCCCTGTTCGTTTTGAACCTCTAGTACCGGTTCGTGACACGAACTGGGACTAAAGGGGTGGTGGCTGGCCTGTGTCAGGCTGGGGCCCCACGAGCACATTAAGTACCTGTTTGTGTCATGAACCGGTACTATAGAGGCACCTTTAGTCGTGGTTCGTATAACCAACCAGGACTAAAGATGATCCTATATAAACTCTTCGTCCAGCCCGAGCTCTCCGTTCTTCCCCTTTCCTCTCCTCTCTGTTCTTCCCCTCTACCTCGGGCTCATCCTCCATTATTGCCAAAAATTGTAAAGATTTGAAGGCATCCCATCCACCCAAGTGTTCACAAAGGTTAGCAACTTTGTCCTTTCATCTCTCATTGCTAGATTTGCTCTTGCAATGCTCTATAAGTATAGTGATTTGTGGGTTTTAGTTTGGTTGTATTTATATGTGGTAGTTTATTTGATTTGTATGAAATTTGAGCTCAAATTAACTTCTTAGCTTGCATACGTAGGTGTGGTTTACTTAGTGCCTTCCCGTCCCCGTCCTAACCGCCGACGATCGCCCGCACCGTCCCGGCGCCGGCACCACCTTGGTGAACCTCTTGTTTCTTATCCTTTTTTATAAAAAATATCATGTTTGTGTCATTTAGATAGTTACTTGTATAATTTTCTTACCCGTACGTTCTTTGTTATACATAGTGTCATGCTTTTAATATCCATCCGTGTCGGCCCTCGTCCGGTTTATGATTCGGATGTGGTATATTCTCTTTTATAACTATTTTCTGCATTTTGTGTTTATGACAAATTATGCCCATCAAGTTGACATAGATATTTTTATCTAGGAGGTATGTGAACCGGAAATTCCAACCGACCCGCTCGTCGAGAGGTTAAATTTTGTTAAAAAAGAAAACGGGTATTTGAAAGAAAAATTGAAAAGAATTGAGGAGGAGAAGATGGAATTGGAGTTGCATGTTGTCGATGTCGTCGATGATCACAAGATCAAGATGGAGAAAATGCGCTTGAAGATTAGAAATAATAGAAAATATGCCACTGATAGTGAGGCTTGGTATCATTATGATGTTGGATCAGTTGTTACCTTAGTTGTGATCTTGATCGCATTTGTTGTTGCATTTAAATGCTTTAGCTAGAGAGTGTGTATGTTGTCTTATGAGAATAAGTTTGTATGAACTTTATGTATGACCTTGTATTAATTTGGAATTTTCGGTGTTGTGTAATGAAGATGAGCCGGCAATGGATGTACGATGACCGATGCTCTCCCCAGTTCGTTAAAGGCGTGCATACTTTTCTGATTGCGGCTGAGGCAAACAAGCGGGCAGATGGTTTTTTGTGTTGTCCATGTGATGTCTGTGAGAATGATCAGAATTACTCTAAGTCAAGAACCATTCACGTCCACCAGTTTGAGTCCGGTTTCATGCCCCACTATAATGTTTGGACCAAGCACGAAGAAAGAGGGGTCCTGATGGAAGAGAATGAAGAAGAAGAGGAGGACGACAACTATCCTGGCCATGGGTTCCCTGAATATGATGGTACAACAATGGGGGAAGAAGCTGAGCGGCAATGCGGGAAGAAGCTGAAGAAGGGCATCATATGAGCCCGCTGATGATCTTGGTCGGGCCATTGCCAATGCAAAGAGAAACTGCGCAACTAAAAAGGAGAGGCCAAAGTTGTAATGCATGTTAGAGGATCACAAGAAATTTTTCGACCCAAATTGCGAAGCTGACAAGAAAAAGCTGGGGACCACACTGGAATTGCTGCAATGGAAGGCAGAGAATGGTGTATCTGACAAGGGATTTGAAAAATTGATGATAATATTAAAGAAGATACTTCCAAAGGACAATGAATTGCCCGACAGTATGTACGAAGCAAAGAAGGATGTCTTCCCTCTAGGATTAGAGGTGCAGAAGATACATGCATGCCCTAATGACTGCATCCTCTACCACGGTGAGTACGAGGATTTGAATGCATGACCGGTATGCGGTGCAATGCGCTATAAGATCAGCCGCGATGACCCTGGTGATGTTGAGGGCGAGCGCCCTAGGAAGAAGATTCCTACCAAGGTGATGTGGTATGCTCATATAATACCACGGTTGAAACGTTTGTTCCAAAACAAAGAGCATGCCAAGTTGATGCGATGGCACAGAGAAAATCGTAAGAAAGACGGGAAGTTGAGAGTACCCGGCGATGGGTCGCAGTGGAGAAAAATCAAGAGAAAATGGGAGGACTTTGCAGGTGACGCAAGGAACGTATGGTTTGGTCTAAGTGTAGATCTATACCTATTCTAATTTGAGACTCCCTAGAAATTACCACGTTCATTAGAATTTATGAGCCGTTAATCTGGTGGGACCGAATTATTACGGTGTAGATTCATCTAATTTTTCTCAGTTGTGGATAAAAACCCACAAAGTCCCACAATTGCTGTAAAACATAATCCAACAAAGGCACAATGGTACAACTACTCCACAGTTAGCAATCTCAAGTTGTGAAAAGAAAAACACAAAGACCCACAATTGTTGTAAAAACAAAATGCAAGATAGGCACAAATGCTACAACTACTCCATGGTTTACCCTTTCCCTAAATAAAGCAATCTACGGCTCAAAAACAATTCTCACGTCCTGAATCCTAAGTTGCACGTCTCCTCCTACGCACATGAATGCTTTCCATCATGATCAAGACCCCTGTCGATCAGGCACCTCAACGTGGTCAAGCATGCTTTGCAGTTAGGGTTTGCAACAATGTAAAGCTAAGGCTGCTTCTGCGGCAGAGTTCAGGCCCTCCTCGGCTCCTCAAACTCCAAGAGCCTCCACCTCCTGGCAGGAAGGCATCCAGCTGATTTTTTTTTCCATAAGACGCGATCCACACTACACATGAATTCTTGATGATCGGTCTTGCTATAGCCGACTTCTCCCTCCCTGATGAGAAGTAAGTTGTGATGATCCTCCGCTTCATGTAATCTTGCACGATACCACCAAGAGTAGCCTAGAAAGGACGGATCCAGCAGCAATTTCCCAGATCGGAACTACCCTTTGGTTTGGTCCTACCATCAGACTTAATCCCATGCATTATATAATGCTACTTAGATATAATTAGTAGATGGAAATTACGTTGTTTGGATGAGTGACATTCAATCTATAATTGGTTCCAGCATGTACGTATACTAACAAAACTGCATGAAGGCAGCCTGTCAGGGATATTATTAGCAGGTGTAAACCGGCTAGGGTAAACCGGATTATGGTAATATAGTTGTATAATTGTAAACTCAGTAGAGTTTACGGCCCATGAAGGCTTAGGGCCCATGTGTAGAGTTACGATTTGTAAACCGTCTTGTCATGTAACTTGAGACACAAGGAAGAAAACAGCAGAGACCGAGGCGGACAAAATTATTAGCCGGCCTCGGGACTCTGTAAACCGGCCGGGCGTTACCTCCTATATAAAGGGACGACCCGGCGATGGTTCAAGGGCAAGAGACAACCCGTCGAGACACAGGCAAGCAACCCGCTCCCTGTTCATCGACGCCCAAGCAATACCAAACGAAACTAGACGTAGGCTTTTACCTTCCTCGAAGGGGCCGAACTAGTATAAACCCTCTGTGTCCTTTGTGTGCTTTTAACACCTTAAAGCTAACCCGTGCGATGGTTCCATCACTAAGTCCGTTAAACCGGACATCTGCCATGTTAATTCCACGACAGTTGGCGCCCACCTTGGGGCTTTCGCACGATGGTTTCGAGTTCTTGAAGGGCAGCTTTGAAGGACTCAAGGGCTACATGGTCGGCCGGATGACCAAGAGTCGCCGTGGCCGGATCTACATCGACGACGCTGGCTGGGGCCCGGAGGCCTATTCAATCGAATACGGGTACCGGGTTCCCTTCGGCGGCATCCACGTTTTCATCGGCAAGATTGGCGAACCGGGACCTGAGCCTGACATCTTCCCCAACATCATCGAGCCGGCTTAGCGTGCGAGATCGGCCCGGGTTCAGGCTGCCATGAAGCGCGTTTTCGTCGGAGCAATTCACGGAGTCCAAGCCGAGGACGGATCGGATTTTGGTGGCGAGACGTTGTTTATTCCGACAATGAATCCTCATCCGGAGAGACTGAATCTTTGTATCTGTTGCGGGACGGCCGATCTGGGGGTGCGTCCGACGGAGACAGTATTCTGGACCCCTTTGATCTGCCAAACCGGGTGGCTGTCTTTATGGCCGGATCACAACCTATGCCGCAGTCCACGGTGAACGGGGCGATCACAGCAGAAGCTGGTGTAGGGGGGAGCGGCCAGGCCCTCTCGCCCTCTGATGCTCTATCCGCCTTGGTCGACGAGTTCACAACCCGGGCAGTAGCAGTGGTGGCTCCAGCAGACAAGGCACAACACGATGCAGAACTCCTTCAGCTGAGGGGCCGGATCGAGCAAGCAAGAGAGGATCTGAAGGCAGAGAAAGCTATGATAGCAACAAGGCAGGTAGAGCTGGATTCTCAGGCCTTCCAGCTCAGGATGGATCAGGCCTCTGCGCAGGGAGTAAGAAGTCGGAGGTATCAGTCTCGTCTACCGCCGGTTTATGAGGCGATGAATCTCTTCGGGACGCCAGGAGCGGGAGCCAGCAAGGATCCGGGGGTAAACCGGAGGACAGCTCCAGTGAGGGGTGAGCCGGTTCAACAACCCGCTACGGAGCAAGATCGACGGATTATATCCACGCCTCACATCCCCACTCCTCCGGGTCATTACTCAAACCCTTTGGATAACATTGTTGCTGCCGCTTCACGCCTGGCCGCTTTACCCATTGAGGGGACATCCCCCGTGGCTATGGAGGCACGCAAGGTAAAGGATCTGCTTAACACGGCGTTGACACATCAGCAAGCGTATTCCTATAGCAGGGAGAGGCTTCATTCAACACCCCGCCACAGCCGGAGTTATACTAGGCATTGGGATGAACCGGAGGTGTCCAGTAGTGAGCGGAGGCGACACCGTCACAGACAGGATAATCCGGCGGGCGCAGAGGCGCAAGCTCAGGAGGCAGCAAACCGGGTTAGATCTGCGGCCCGCGAGGAGATCCGCCAAACCACGCCGGTTCACACAACCACAGCAGAAACAGGAGTCACGACGAGTTCCTTTGGGGTGTAGTGTCTTGTCCCCGCTCTACGGAGCGTGAAGTTACCCAAGGATTTCAAGGGTCCACGTAAAGTGCCTAATTACACAGCAGATTTGGCTCCAGAGGCTTGGGTTGAGAGTTACAAGATGGCTATGGAGATGCTGGACGTGGATGAAGCGGCTTGCGCGAAGTACTTTACCATGATGCTTGAGGGTACAGCCCGGACCTGGTTAAAGGGCTTAGCACCTAATTCCATCGGATCATGGGGAGAGTTACGCCGCCAGTTTATCAAAAATTTCAAGGACATGTGCAAGCAGCCGATGTCAGTGGTGGACCTAGCGGCATGTATACAAGGAGAGCAGGAGCCCACGAGTGCATGGGTCCGGCGAGTGTCAGAAATCTTGCACTCTTCGAATGGTATCAATCCCAGTACGGCGATAGTGACACTGGAAAACAATGGCCGGTTCGAGTCTCTGAAGTTGAAACTGGGACGGCTCAAACGGGATTGTAATGACATGGGAACTCTCATGAGTGCTTTGGTAAAGTATGGGGACTCCGACAACACCAAGTACCCAGAAGAGGATGGAGATAAATCTGGAAAGGCAAATAAACCAGGTAAACCGGCGCAGGCTAATCCGGTCGGAACAAGCTTCTTAGGCAAGCGAAAGGCAGAGGGTGGCTCTGACTTCGTGGCCAACACCCAAGTCCAAGGGAGTTTTCAATGCAACAAGGGTAAACCTCCCCCACAAACCGGTGGGGGGTTCGTTAGTTGGGAGGAAGAGTTGAATGAGCCTTGCCCGAAACACGGATCAAAGGAACATCCAGCTAAACATAACCTGGGGAGAATGCAAGGCCATGATGGAGGCCATGAACCGGGTTAGATCTAACAACAGGCCACCAGGCGGCGGATCAAGCCCCGAGTTTTATGGTCCGAGTCATCAGGGGAATGGTTCCGGATCAGGATATCATGGCAACAACAATGGTTACAATAACCAAGGCAACCATCAGTATGGTCAGGGCGGTTACAATAACCAAGGCAACCATCAGTATGGTCAGGGCGGTTACAATAACCAAGGCAACCATCAGTATGGTCAGGGCGGTTACAATAGCCAAAACAACCAACAACAAGGCTAGGGTAACAGCAACAATCAGGGCAATCACCAGCGTCAACAGCAGCCACAATTCGGATATCAGAGTAACCCAAAGGACCTGAGCAGTGGACAGTATCATGTGTTCACTACGAGTTTGTGCAAAAGGGATCAAAAAATCTTAAAGCGGGCGGTCCATGCGGTTGAACCGGCGACACCACGATTCCTGCGCTGGTCAGAGCAACCTATTGTGTGGAGCAGAGAGGATCACCCGCCGCGAGTTGATAATCCGGGCCAATTGGCCTTAGTGGTAGCGCCACAAGTGGGTGGCTACAAATTCACCAAAGTTCTCATGGACGGCGGCAGCAGCATCTATATATTGTACTATGAGACTTTCCGTCGCATGGGGCTGACATATAAGAAGCTAAGGCAGTCAAACACGGTGTTTCATGGAGTAGTGCCAGGTAAATCAGCTTACCCGGTTGGGAAAATTGACCTAGAAGTTACCTTTGGAGATGAACAAGATTCCAGGTCGGAGATGATAACCTTTGAAGTTCTCAAGATCCGGAGCCCGTATCATGCCTTGTTCGGACGACCGGTTTACGCCAAGTTTATGGCTAGGCCGTGCTATGTTTACCTACAGCTCAAGATGCCGGGTCACAAAGGAACCATCACGGTTCATGGGAGTCGCAAGATTGCATTGGAGTGCGAAGAAGGAGACGCTGCCTATGCGGAGGCAGTATGTGCTACGGAGGAGTTGAAGTTTTACAAAGACAATGTTGATCCGGCAGATATGTCCCCGTTAAAGAAGCCAACTACAGAGCATGATCCGGCATTGAAATTCAAGTCTGCAGAGGAAACCAAGCAAGTTTACTTTGTGTCAGGTGATTCATCCAATCAGTTCACTATCAGCGCTAACCTTGATCCTAAATAGGAAAGCGCGCTCATCGAGTTCATCCGTGAGAATCGGGATATCTTTGCATGGAAACCTTCTGACATGCCAGGTATACCGAGGGAACTCGCTGAGCATAGTCTTAACATTGATCCGAAGTTTAAACCAGTCAAGCAATATCTGCGCCGCTTCAATGAAGAAAGGCGCAAGGCTATAGGAGAAGAAGTGGCCAGACTTTTGGCCGCAGGGTTCATAGTTGAAGTTTTTCATCCGGAGTGGTTGGCTAATCCGGTGCTGGTGTTAAAGAAAAATGGAAAGTGGAGGATGTGTGTGGATTACACAGACCTAAACAAAGCTTGTCCAACGGATCCTTTTGCTCTCCCCCGTATTGATCAGATCATTGATGCTACGGCAGGATGTGAGCGGCTAAGTTTTTTGGATGCATATTCAGGATATCATCATATCAAGATGGCAGTTAAGGACCAGGAGAAGACAGCCTTCATAACTCCTTTTGGTGCTTTTTGCTATGTGTCTATGCCTTTTGGGCTCAAGAGTGCCCAAGCAACTTACCAGCGTTGCGTACAGAATTGTCTTAAGTGGCAGATAGGGAGAAACGTTCATGCTTATGTGGATGATACTGTGGTGAAATCAAGGAAGGAGGAGACGCTAATAGAGGACCTCAAGGAGACCTTTGACAACCTTCGAGCCTATAAAATGATGCTTATTCCGGAGAAGTGGGCTTTCGGTGTTCCGGCGGGCAAACTCCTTGGGTTCTTGGTGTCAAACAGAGGAATAGAAGCCAATCCGGAGAAGATCAAGGCAATCACGTCCTTGACTAAACCGGCTTGTATCAATGATGTTCAGCGTATCGCTGGCATGATCACAGCGTTGAGCCGGTTCATCAGCCGTCTGGGAGAGAAGGCAATTCCGCTTTATCAGATGCTGAAAAAGACAGACCGGTTTATATGGAGTGATGAGGCAAACGCTGCGTTTGAGGATTTGAAGCGGCAACTGGCAGAGCCGCTGGTCCTTGCTGCCCCTGTTGATAATGAGCCATTGCTGTTATACGTCGCCGCCAATGCACGGGCAGTTAGCGTGGCAATCGTGGTTGAGCGCAAGGAAGCAGGAAAGGAATATCCGGTTCAACGTCCAGTCTATTATGTCAGTGAAGTTCTCATTAAATCCAAACAAAGGTACCCGAATTGGCAGAAGCTGGTATATGGCGTGTTCATGGCAAACTGGAAGTTGAAGCATTATTTCCAAGGCCACCCAATAACTGTTGTCAGTTCAGCACCATTGTGGGATATAATCCAGAACAGGGAAGCTACTGGCAGAGTGGCGAAGTGGGCCATTGAGCTTAGCCCACACGGATTGAAGTATGTGCCACGCACCGCTATCAAATCCCAAGCATTGGTGGATTTTATCAATGATTGGACAGAACTGCAAGCGCTAGAGGAGAAGCCGGATCTTACATACTGGACGATTCACTTTGACGGTTCAAAGCAATTAGAAGGCTCGGGGGCTGGAGTGGTGTTAACTTCCCCGCGAGGAGACAAGTTTTGTTATGTCCTCCGTATAATGTTTCCTTGTACTAACAACATAGCAGAGTATGAGGCATTGCTTCATGGCCTACGGATGGCTAAGGAGATGAACTTGAGCCGGGTCAAGTGTTTTGGTGATTCAGATTTAGTGGCACAACAAGTATCCGGCAAGTGGGATTCAAGAGACCCCCTCATGGCAGCTTACAGACGAGAAGTTGAAGAAGTCGCAGGGATATTTCAAAGGATATCAGGTGGATCACATAGACCGGCGAAAAAATGAAGCGGCCGATGCTCTAAGCCGGCTGGGTTCTCAACGTAAACCGGTGCCACCAAATACTGTTTTGGATGAGCTACACAGTCCATCAGTTCAGGTCCGGTCGGAGGAGGATTTGGCTGTTCCTGATCCGGAGGCATAGCTAGTTGTGGCACTTCATGTTATCCCGGATTGGACACTCCCTTACTTGGCATATCTAAGCCGGGGAGAGTTGCCGGATGATGAGATTGAAGCAAGGCAGATAATCCGGCGCTCCAAATCTATGACAATCGTAAACGGAGAACTTCACCATCGTAGTGTTTCTGGAGCATTTCAGCGGTGTGTGTCATCTGAGGAAGGTTGTGATATCCTTCGTGAGATCCATGAAGGGGATTGTGGTTATCATGCCGGTTCGAAATCCTTGGTGGCTAAAGCTTTTCGTCATGGGTTCTATTGGCTGACAGCCCATGCTGATGCGGCGGATCTAGTCCGGAGATGCGATGCTTGTCAGAAATTTTCACGACGTGCTCTTGTTGTGGCACAGGAGCTCCGGATGATACCGATTACTTGGCCGTTTGCGACTTGGGGGCTCGATATGGTTGGGCCTTTCAAACGATCCCAAGATCAAAAAACTCATATGTTGGTTGGTGTTTTAAGTTTACAAAGTGGATTGAGGCAGAGCCTGTGAGCAAGTGTGATGCGGCAACAGCGGTTAAATTCATCAAAAAGGTAATTTTCTGGTTTGGCTTTCCACACAGCATCATCACAGACAATGGCACCAATTTATCTAAAGGAGAGATGGAAGAGTTTTGTCAATGAGAGCATATTCGTCTAGATGTATCTTCTGTAGCTCACCCTCAATCCAATGGTCAAGCTGAAAGAGCAAATCAGGAGATTTTGCGAGGTATCAAGCCTCAGCTTATGACTCCCCTGCACAGAACACCAGGGTGCTGGGTTGAGGAGTTACCTTCTGTCCTCTGGAGCATCAATACTACGCCAAACCAGTCCACAAGTTATACACCTTTCTTCATGGTGTATGGTGCTGAAGCGGTCCTTCCAACTGGTATCCGTCATGATTCACCACGGGTGACGGCTTATGTTGAAGCGGCCAATGAGCGGGCAAGACAAGACAGCTTGGACCGGCTAGATGAAGAACGTGACATAGCAGCAGCACGATCCGCGATTTATCAATAGGATTTGCGCAGATATCACAGCCACCGGATCAAGACCAGGACGTTCCAGGAGGGAGATTTGGTACTCCGGCTCATCCAAGACCAAACAGACATGCACAAACTATCCCCGCCTTGGGAAGGGCCCTTCGTGGTCAGCAAGAATCTACACAACGGTTCATATTACCTAGTGGATGTTCGAGAACACAAGGACTCACGGACATCGGAGGAAGAGACAAAGAGGCCGTGGAACATCGCCCTCTTGCGGCCCTACTATACCTGAGCCATGAGCTCTGCTGTATCCTATGTATATATTATGATTAATAAATAAACCGGCACCTTCGGTAAACTAGGGGATCAGCCTTTTTTCCAATATAAATATCTTATGGTGATATCCATCTAAAGTTTATTTCTCTTACTATATATCATTTTCATTAAGAAAATAAGATGCTTTGATCAGTCTATCTGGTTATGCAGGACAACTCCCATATAGGTACTCTGCCTCTATAGTCACTAAAGGGCTTCCTATTCAAACATAGGTCGTATTCGAACCAAAGAGAACATAGCCATTCCTGTTCAAACATAGGTCGTATTAAAACCAAGGAGAACATAGCAAAGGCCACTAGGGGGCTACGGATCGTATTCGAATCCTAGCTTAGCCCCTATGGTCCGGTTTATATGATCGTATTCGAATCATAAGCTCCTTGGATCGTATTCGAATCCATTGATTGGCTAAAAGTTTCAAGGCCACTAGGGGGCTACGGATCGTATTCGAATCCTAGCTTAGCCCCTATGGTCCGGTTTATATGATCGTATTTGAATCATAAGCTCCTTGGATCGTATTCGAATCCATTGCTTGGCTAAAATTTCGCGGTCACTAGGGGGCTACGGATCGTATTCGAATCCTAGCTTAGCCCCTGGTGATCCCGTTTACTGATCGTATTCGAATCAGAAGTCTCGATTTGGAGCCTGGCAGCTCGCAAAAAGCCTCGACTACATGGTTTTATTTGCAAACCTGTGTTTTTGTGTTAGTGTTCTCATGTGTTTCTATGATTATTTGATCCGGGGTGGGACAACTTCAAAGTTGACCACATATCTTCAAAAATTTGGACACAGAGCTCCAGCATTATTTAAACCGGTAGCTACTGTAAACCCGGAATTATTATTGGGTCTATCCCAACAAAGCCAAGAGCTCCCTTAGAAAACTGCAAAGTTCGCCGGATTAGGATATCAAGCATACTTGATCCAAGGTATGAAATTCTTTTCGGTATAACGCAGAGATCATTTGATATATATGAGAACGATTTAATCGGTCCAGTGGTAAAACCTCCAGGACATCTTTTTAATGTTGTCTATGCAGATACAGACAATATGAAAGATAAACCATAGCAGGCAAGGAATTTAAATTGGCAGACGCCAAAGCAAAAGTTGGAACATCCGGATCAAAACAGCAATGTTTCGAGCTATCCTATAACAAGGCATCACAAGCCTGAACGGATTAAAGTTTTTTCTCGACAAACAGAATACAACAGCTATAAAGTTAAATTGTGTGGCCTATGCGTCCTCCTGCTGCGACGGCTGAGGATCGACTCGTTCCGGAGCTTCTTCATCTTCCTGAAGCGGCTGAAAGTCAGGAACGCGCCAATCGATCTTTGATAAAGCACGGAAGTACATCTCTTCAGTAATCAGATCAGATGGATCAACATTTGGGGCGAAAGTGTGGGGGCGCACTGGTGGGATTAGATTTTCGGTCTCATAAACCGGCCGATCCACCCGCGCATTCTTTAAATCGTACGCCGGATGATACCTGGTCAAGTCCGATTCAACAGCAAGCTTGCTAGAGAGAGGACGCATCTCCTTAGTCAAAGCATGAAGGTCTTTGCCAGTGAAGGCCGATCCGTCTTCTTTGGTGCTGGGATACCCACGCTTTGGCCCCGGTGAGCGCTATAAGAGAACCGGCTCGGGCAGCAGACTTCTTCACCTCTTCCAAGCGTGCATGCAAGATAGACAACTTCTCCAGAGTACCTTTGATAGTGGTGGGGGGCGGTTTATTAAAAGACATCGCACTTATAATCCTTTGAGCGCCGGAATACAGCTGCTCAACAAGAGTATAAGAAGCCTTGAGTTTCTTCCGGAGGTCATCCCCAAGATGGGTGACGCGGCGCCCTGCATATGATTATCACAGTTAAACCGGAGCGGGATAAAGATTGCAAAGATGAAAGCATGTGCAAGTTAAGTATTTACCAAAGACGGCAGAAGTGATAAGCTCTATTTGCCGCTTTAAACTGGATCGTTCTTCTGTCACCGGGTTAAGAGCTTCCTCAGCATCCTTCGCTCTCTTTTCAAGAGCATTTTTCTGCACTTCCCAGGTTGCCCGTTCCGATTCAAAATATTTCTTCAATTGTTCAGCAGTGGTTAAGCTCAGCGCCAGATCTTTTTTGGCCTTGGCAGCAGCAGACTCAGTTTCAGCAAGCCCTATTCCGGAGTTCAGTTATTTCTTCAGCTCTCCGGGTCAAGTCAGCCTGCAAAGGAAATCAAGAGGAGTAAATGACAAAGTTCAGACAAGTGTCAAGCACATAACCAAGTTATCCATTTGACACTTGGGGGCTAATGAGCAATTGAAGTATCAAAGAGTGACAATTAATAACAAGTCTCAAGCACATAAACAAGTTGTCTACTTGACACTTGGGGGCTAATGGGCAGTTGAAACATCGAAAGAAAGATTCAGACAAGTCCCACGCACATAAACCGAGTTATGCCCCTGGCACTTGGGGGCTAATGTAAGATTATTTGCTCACATTTGAAAGTACCGGTTCACCTTTCAAAAAAGCTAAACCGGAACTTGGGGGCTACCATGACATAGACAGAAATACAAAGAAGGCAAAAGCAAAAGACAAGTAAGATACCTCATATTTGTCCTTCATCATATTGACCAAGCCCGCTTCATAGTCCCGACTAGTATGAAGCCGGTTCAAATACCCAGAATAAAGCTCCTGGGCACTCAGCTCGGCGTAACTAGACAAGTCTGTACTCCACTTGCCCTTCTCTTGCTGGAGTTTCTCTGCTTTAGCAGTATGCTTGGCTAAAACAACGGGCTCAGCAGGAGCGGTATAACCTGTACCGGTTATTTGAATATCCGGAGAAGAGGCAGCTGCTGGTTGTGGAGTAGCGGTATGAACCGGACTAGCGGGAGCCGGGCTAGTCCGAGGAGGGTTGGCCCGGACAGGACTCGCCGGTTCATGAACATCTTCAGCGTTGGGATTTTCAGGAGCAGTAGCATAATTATGATCCATGGGAGCAGGATCGTCAAGCTGAACTATAGGCTCATTTTCCGGAGGAATGACTGTATCCGGATCAGCCGCCGGATCATCAATGGCAGTCTTAGCAGCCGTTTTGCTGGCCTTCGCCCTTTAGCTAGGCTTAGGCTTGCTGAAAGGAATTGGAAAAGAAATCAGAGTCACAAAAGCAAATACAAAGGTAAACCGGATGAAATAAAGGACTTACCCAGGGACAGTCTTCAGAGTTGGGACCTCTGTGGCAGTAGATTCGCCAGAAGAGGATAAAGGAGTCTCCTGATAATTAGGGTCAGACAGTTTAAGTGGTTTGCATATAAGTCCAGCCTTGGGATGAAGAAGAGTTGGGGAAAGTAAAACCTCAGAGCGGCGCCTCCGGGCCGGAGTAAGAGATATTCAGGAAGACTCGACTACATGGCCACTATGGCGTGTAGTCCGGCGGGCTTCGTGTTGTTGTTTCTTCAAAAGAAAATTGGGGTCCAGTTGAGCGTAAGGATGAGAAAAAGGGTATTTCCGAGATGCCTTACGAATCTTGGGCACCGACGGTTCAGAATCTGAAGAAAGAGTGATTACCTCAGTTTCAGCCGCTTTATCAGTTTCAGCCAAATCCCGTGAAAAGATAATGTTAACATAAATCGGGATAAAGGTGAACAAATCATATCCGGATTAACTCATACCTTAGAATCCGGATCATCTTCTTCAGCATGTGAACCGGAGCCAGCAGCCGCCTTTTTCTTCTTAACAACATACGTTTTCCGGCGTGGCAGTTTGCCTGACTTGTTCTGAGGTTTCCTCTTCCAAAAAGGATCATCGGCCTGTATACAAGCAGAAAGATAAATAGAAGATATTTTAAATGGACGGATTAAAAGCAAGCAGAAGAGATTGAAAGCTTACAGCTGGCAGCTTATTCTTCTTATAATATGGAGCCAATCCAGTTTGGCTACATTCCTCCAAAGGGATGTCGAGCATCTTCTTAGCAGATTCAGTAACTTCCTTCTCAGGAAGCATGATGTTGGTATGGCGCTGAGGATCGTCCGGCTTACCGGTATATTGACACATCAAATCGGAGCGCCGGCTCAGAGGAAGGATACTCCAAGCGAGCCAACAACGAATGAAGTCAACTCTAGTCAATCCGTTTGCCATAAAAGCTTTGAGTTTGGCAAGCTGAGTGGCAAACCGGGGCCGGTCTGAGGAGCTAAGACGCTGTGGCAGCGGATGATCTTCAGGAAGGCGATGTTCGCGATAACCCGACAGTGGGTTCTCCCCTTCAGGCGAAGTATCTCGGCAATAGAACCAAGATTTGTTCCAATCCTTGGGGTGAGTATGGAGAGCAGCGCGAGGAAAGACCGCGTCTCTTCTCTTTTGAATGCTAACCCCACCCAGTTCTTGATGAGGTCCGCCAGTAAACTCAGTTCGCTAGTTCAAATGGAAGAAATCCCGGAACAAGTTGACTGATGGCTCCTCTTGAAGATACACCTCGGAGAAAACTTGGAAATCGCAGATGTTTGATATCGAATTTGGACCTATGTCCTGAGGATGAAGTTGAAAAGCGGCAAGCACGTCCCGGAAAAACTTTGAACCGGGAGGGCTAAAACCCCGGGCCATATGATCAAAGAAAACGATAACTTCTCCTTCTTTGGGAGTAGGGGGGCATTCATCTCCGGGGGCCCGCCATTTCAGAACTGCTCAAGGACCCAGAATGCCAATTGCAGCAGCTTTAACTAAGTCCTCTTCCGTAATGATGGAAGGAACCCAGTCGCAAGAAACGAACAGCTTGGCAGACATATTAGCAGAAGGAAAGTGCTGAAAAGGTGAAGTATAAAATCCGGATTATTTAAGTACAGAGGCATAAACCGGATCATATATGCAAAATCACATCGACGGTTTAGACAAGGGACTAATGGCATTACCAACCCGGAAGTAAGCAGGAAACGAGCTACTACCGGTTTATGACAACAAAAGAAAGAAGCTAAACCGTCGTGTTCATGGTTGATGCGTTGTAGAAGCAATGTATGACCGACTAAACTGGCGAGTATCTTACAGATCTATGAGGGTGAAGAAACAGGTTTCTACAAGAGGTTAAGGTAAAACAGATCTGAGCGGTAAGAAAAAGAAAAAACTTATGCAGGTCTATTACATAAGAACTACGGGGGTCTTATACAGAGCGGATGAATCTAAGGATTGAATCTAATGCCAAAATCTAAGCATAAGGCAGCAGAGCGGAAGCAAGTTTCGAAGATAAATTTAAGATTGATCCTATTACAAGCATGGCATATAGGACGAACAACCGAAGCTTTGAGGTCTAATGGCGGAAACATAGTGAAACCCTAAGCTACAGATCTACAGCGAGGGAAAAAGGGATACCTGAAGCAGAAGGAAACGACAGGCGACGAGTTATCTGGTCGCGTTCAGGTTGATGCAGCGGCCGGACTTGCAGGCGACGGCGAGCTCGACGGACGGCGGCGGAAGATCGAGTGCGGAGACGGAGGAAGAAGAAGCAGAAGGGAAAAGAGATGGGCCTCAGCGGTATTTATAGGCCGAGGAGAGACGAAACGGTAAGTGCGGGATTTGAGGAAGAAAGAGATTGGATAAAGATTCCCCTGTTGCCTCGATTCTCGGGATGGCCTTTAAAGCAAAGATAACAAACAGCTGCGTGCAATAAATGCGGAAGTGATGTCATGATCGAATCAAATGATTTCCAGGGCTGACGTCAGAGCCGGTTTACAAAAACTAAGAAGATACAAGAAAGAAGGTTATGCAAGATTGAGAAGACTGACATGAACAAGTTCAAATCATTCTGGGGCCTAATGTCAGGGATATTATTAGCAGGTGTAAACTGGCTAGGGTAAACCGGATTATGGTAATATAGTTGTATAATTGTAAACACAGTAGAGATTACGGCCCATGAAGGCTTAGGGCCCATGTGTAGAGTTACGGTTTGTAAACCGTCTTGTCATGTAACTTGAGACACAAGGAAGAAAACAATAGAGACTGAGATAGACACAATTATGAGCCGGCCTCGGGACTCTGTAAACCGGCCGGGCGTTACCTCCTATATAAAGGGACGACCCGACGACGGTTCAAGGGCAAGAGACAACCCGTCGAGACACAGGCAAGCAACCCGCTCCCTGTTCATCGACGCCCAAGCAATACCAAACCAAACTAGACGTAGGCTTTTACCTTCCTCGAAGGGGCCGAACTAGTATAAACCCTCTGTGTCCTTTGTGTGCTTTTAACCTCATCAAGCTAACCCGTGCGATGGTTCCATCACTAAGTCCATTAAACCGGACATCTGCCGTGCTAATTCCACGAGACAGCCAATACCTGGGAGCCGACGGGGAGAGTGTCTTAGGCTTGTTGAGCTTCTTACCCATGTTGATTAATTTCTTCATTACTTTGTCTTTTCCTCAGCCAACGACCCTATTCTCTATATTTGCAGGTTACTGCTACGAATGCCCTTATTTTTCTTCCGCGTTGCAACATCATCATCCAATGCTATGAAGTACCACGGGTGGAGGCAAACATGGGCGCATTAGTTGATGGTGGTCTCCATGTACTTCCCCATCATGCTTTCCGCGGATCAAAGGAACATACAGGAGAGGCCAGTGATGGAGTAGAGCTGTTCTCAAATGCCAAAAACAACCGAATGTGCATCCTCTGTTATTCCCGATGGAGAAAGGAAAGTGCTTTTGAGAATTGAGATTAGCCAAAGACCGGTGTCCAGATGGCATGAGATGTTTCGTTCTCATGTTATTATTTTTTAATTAACTTCCATACGCCAAGTCAGCAATGGAGAGGAGCCGTGATGTAATCTCAAGAGAAATCCCAAAAACAACTGAATCCGGCAGGCTGAGTAAGCTTTGTCGAACGAAGTGGTTGGCATTACCTATTTGGTTAGTACGTAGGAAATTGGGAGATGTACGGATTTAATTATAGGCTTCCTTAATTCTAGCAATTTATAATGTGGCCCGTTCCTGCAGGTATATGCATGTGTCGTGTTGCGTGTTTGGACATTGATAACATCATAGAAATCCCTACAGTTTAGATATGAAGCATCACAGAAAAGAAACGTACCATTGATAACATGCATCTTCAGTTGCGACTGACAGGAGCATTGAGATGATTATATGTGAGCGCAACATCTGTACATGAATCAACCTAACAACATCTTTCCGATCTATGCTTTTTTAGTTGAATTGTTGATCAATGGTGGATGACGATTCTGGCAAAGCATGCTTCGATGCTTACACCCTTTGCTACCAGAGGTCATATTATGAAAGCCATTGCCCATTGTGCCTGCTGCATGGATCGATTCTCAATTTCCGATGGTTCGTGAGAACCAATAGTTTTGTGTAGAGCTAAAATGATTTAGTTGTAATGCTGCAATGATTTCATGATACTACAGTCGATGTTGGGTGTGACCCTGGAATAACTTTCTAGAACTCCACATCGCAAACCATAGGTTTCTTAGCTCCATTGTGTTCCAGTGGTAAAATTAACATTGTACTGATAGTTATTTAAAAAAACATTGTACTGATAGTGATACATAACTCAATCTGGTCTAGATATAGAAACCATGCATTGGTAAATGCATCTGAAATTTTGAACTAACAGAATGCTTAATCGTTAATTCAAGAGGAAATCAATATCATGATATGGTACTGATGGTTAATGTTAGCATCAAATCAATGATGGTTAACGCTAGCAGCATATCAAGTATAAAAGTGGAACTATTGTTTGTAGGTCATGTTGTTCGAACTTTCATCTCTATTTTTGTATCATCTCTCGCCAAACAACGTTTTTCTGAAAGTGTTGCTTTTACTTTGTTTAATAGACCTGAATCTTGCTGTTGTCAAGCAATAATATTATGAAATTGTAAATTCATCTGTACATCTTCTATTCCCACTAAAATTGGACAAAAAGTTCTTGAAACTTAATTGTTAATTCATATGAAGATGATTATCCTCTTTCACTAATTGCCTATTTCATTTACCGGTTGAAAATTTCTAAGGATCCCTTTAAATTATTTCCTGGTATTTACGCATCATCAATATCATAATGTACCATAAATTAGAAAGTCATGTGGAGAGAATACATAGTTCACAATAATGGTTCCTCGGCAATGTTAGATTAACCATATACTTGGCTATAGTTGAACCATTAATAAATTCCCTATTTGTCAGGGATATGACTAGCGGGTATGAACCGGCTAGTGTAAACTGGCTTAGTTATAGTATGCTTGGTTGTAATATTTAGTAAAGGCTACGGCCCATGAGATCTTAGGGCCCATGTATAGAATTATGGTTTGTAAACCGCCAAGCGATGTAAACTTGAGAGATAAGGAAGAAAGGACAGAGACCGAGGCGGACACAAGTATGAGCCGGCCTCGGGACTCTGTAAACCGGACCAGGCGTCACCTCTATATAAAGGGACGACCCGACGACGGTTCAAGGACAAGTAAGGATCAACCCGTCGAGACTACAGGCAAGCGATCCGCTCCCTGTAAACCGACGCCCAAGCAATACCAAACCAACTAGACGTAGGCTTTTACCTTCATCGAAGGGGCCGAACTAGTATAAACTCTTTGTGTCCTTTGTGTGCTATGAACCCCTTCAAGCTAACCCATGTGATGGTTCCATCATCAAGTCCGTTAAACCGGACATCTGCCGTGCTAATTCCACGACAGTTGGCGCCCACCGTGGGGCCTCCGCACGATGGTTTCGAGTTCTTGAAGGGCAGCTTTGAAGGGCTCAAGGGTTACGCGGTCGGCCGGATGACCAAGAGTCGCCGCGGCCGGATCTACATCGACAACGCAGGTTGGGGACCGGAGGATGATTCAATCTAATACGGGTACCGGGTTCCCTTCGGTAGCATCCAAGTCTTCATTGGCAAAATCGGCGAACCGGGACCTGAGCCGGACATCTTCCCCAACATCGTCGAGTCGGCTCAGCGTGCGAGATCGGCCCGGATTCAGCCCGCCATGAGGCGCGTGTTCGTTGGAGCAATCCACGGAGTTCGAGCCGAAGACGGATCGGAATCCGATGGTGCAACAGTTGTCTACTCCGACGACGAGTCTTCATCCGGAGAAACTGAGTCTTTGTATCAGTTGCAGGACGGCCGGTCTGAGGGCGAGTCCGATGGAAACAGTATTCCGGATCCCTTCGACCCGCCAAACCGGGTGGCTGTCTTTATGGCCGGTTCACAACCCACGGTGAACGGGGCGACAACAGAAGCTGGTGTAGGGAGAAGCGGCCCGGCCCACTCACCTACTGACGTTCTATCCACCTTGATCGAGGAGTTCACAGCTAAAGTGGTGGAAACAATAGCTCCAGCAGACAAGGCGCAGCATGATGCAGAGCTCCTTCAGTTAAAAGGCCGGATTGATCAATTAAAGGAGGATCTAAAAGCAGAAGAGGCAATGATAGCAAGAAGGCAAGCAGAATTGGATGATCGGGCTTTTCACTTAAGGATGGAACATGCCTCTACGTAGGGAGTAAGAAATCGGAAGTACCAATCTCGTATACCGCCGGTTTACGAAGCCATGGATCTGTTTAGAACACCAGGGGCAGGGACTAACAATAATCCCGCTTTAAACCGGAGGGCACCCCCGATCAGGGATGAGCCGGTTCAGCAGCCCACGGCGGAGCAAGACCGGCGGATCACGTCTACACCTCACCCGTCAGGTCATTATTCGAACCCTTTGGATAACATCGTAGCTGCTGCAGCACGTCTGGCCGCTTTACCCGACGAGGGAACGTCCCGGGTAGCGTTGGAGGCGCGCTGGGTCAAGGAGCTACTTAATACAGCGCTGATACAGCAGCAAGCATATTCTCATAGCAGGGAAAGGCTACATTCAACACCGCGTCCTAGCCGGAGTTACACTAGGAATTGGGAGGAGCCAGAAGTATCTAGCAGTGAACGCAGGCGGCATCAGCGCAGACAAGATAATCCGGCAGGCGTAGTGGCACCAGCTCCGGATATAAACCGGGTTAGATCAGGAGCCCGGGAGGAGGTTGATACGTCCAAAACGTATCTATAATTTCTGCTTGCTCCATGCCACTATTGGGTGATATTGCTATGATATTCATACACTTCCATACACTTTTGATCATATTTGGACTAACTTACTAATCCAGTGCACCCCAGTGCCAGTTTCTGTTTTCGGCTGTTTTTGTATTTCAGGTTTTCACGTTTCGAGAATTGCCCAGAAAAATCCAGAAAAATTATATAAAAAATCAGCGATCCGGAAACAACACTGCGTCCGAAGGGCAGCCTGGGGGGGCCACAGGGGCTCCTGGCGCCCTGTGGGCGCCCCCCCTGGGCCGCGCCGGGGGGGGGGGGGGCGCCAGGGCCCCCCGAAGCCCGCCCGGTGCCCCCCTTTGGCATATATTTAGAGGGACCTCCGAAACCCTCAAAACAGGAACTCTTTTCGCGATCCCATCTCTGTTCCGCCGCCGCCGCCGCCGCTTCCAAGATCGGGAGCACCAGGAGAACTCTTCCCGGCACCCTGTCGGAGGGGAGGATCACCACCGGGAGCTTCTCCACCACCATGGACGCCTCCCGGATGACTCCTGAGTAGTCTCCCTTGGACCATGAGTCCATGACCAGTAGCTATGTGATGTTCTCCTCCCGTTCTTGTGCTTCACTAATTAGTCCTCGTGAGCTGCCCTACATGATCGAGGCAGCTATGTAATCCTTATGATGTTGCTATGTTGAGTTTGCTGGGATCCGATGGATTATGAGATTATGTTCAGATTGATCTTGAGTAATATATTTCATTCACCTCTTTTATATTTTAGTTCATAAGTAATTCTTGCATGTTCTCCGTTGTTATTTACTGCTTTGGCCGAGTAGTAGGTAGTGACTCCAAGAGGGAACGTTACACTCGATTGTGGGTTCATGCCCCTCGATGACTAGCTTGAGTGACAGAAACATGAGTCTAGGGGATGTGCTGTTGCCACAAGGGGAAAAACAGCGGTGCTTGTGCCCGCGGGTGCAAGGATTGTTTACTTTACGCAAAGTTCTTTTAATGCAGTTGTTTGTTGCATTGAGTTTACACTATGGGTGGGACTCGCAACTTAATACCAGCGAGATGTTCTGGATATATATCTCAAGGTGGATGATTAGTAGTAGATATTGATGGATTTTGGTCTACTTACTTTGGCGTACCGCCCATGCTTTGAACCTCAACCTTTCTTGCAATGTAGTCAGCATTGGTTTGCGTTCGTGGTCCTGTCAATTGCCCAGCTGTAATTTGTTTACCTCACATAGCTGTTTTATCGTCTTTTGGGAGAGAGACATCACTAGTGAACATCATGAGACTCCAGTCCATATTACCATCATTGATCACATCCACTATTTATTTTCCGTTATTTACTTACTATCGCAAAAACTATCTATCACTACTATCATTGCTTTTAACCCTTTGTGAACTACAAGGCCGGAGGGATTGACCACCTCTCTGTACTCGTTGGGAGCAAAGTTATTTGTATCTGTGTGCAGGTCCACGTTGATTGCTAATTGCGCCGTTAGCAGTTGACACCTACTTGTTGAACCTAGGAGTCTCTAGGGATTCGATCCTTGGCATCTTTGCTAGGGGAAACCACTTCTACTTACTGCATCTTACACCTTCCACTTGGGGTAACCAACGAGGGGTTCGAGGCCCATCAAGGAGTATTTTCTGGCGCCGTTGCCGGGGACTCCACTCTTCAGGATAGGGGAGTTGCATGCTATCTTTTACCTTTGCTTTTAAGTCTTGTTAGTTTACCTTTCATTTTTTCTTTAGTTCCTTTTATCGAAAACCACAAAAAATAGTTATCTTGCTTGCTTGCTACTATGGGTTCCACCGAGAACACCAAGTTGTGTGACTTCACTAGTCACAACAACGATGACTTTATCAGCACACCTATCACTACACCTGCCACTTCAGCACCTTCATATGAAATTAAACCTGCTTTACAAAACTTAGTTATGAGAGAACAATTCTCAGGTGCTGGAGATGATGCTGCTTTACACTTGAACAACTTTGTTGAACTTTGTGATATGCAAAAGTACCAAGAAATAGATGGTAATATTGTTAAGCTTAAGCTTTTTCCTTTCTCCTTGAGAGGAGGAGCTAAAATTTGGTTTCAGTCTTTGCCTAGAAATAGCATAGATTCTTGGGACAAGTGCAAAGATGCTTTTATCGGAAAATACTATCCACCTGCTAAAATTATCCAACTTAGAAGTAACATAATGAATTTTAAACAATTAGATAATTAACACGTTGCCCAAGCTTGGGAACGTATGAAGTCTCTTATCAAGAACTGCCCTACTCACGGTTTGACTACTTGGATGGTTATCCAAACTTTTTATGCAGGCTTGAACTTTACCTCGCGGAACTTGTTAGATTCGGCCGGGGGAGGAACTTTTATGTCAACTACACTTGGTGCTGCCACAAAGCTTCTCGATGAGATGATGACCAACTATTCCCAATGGCACACCGAACGCGCTCCAACAGGTAGGAAGGTAAACTCTGTCGAGGAGATTTCCTCCCTTAATGAAAAAGTTGACTTGATCATGTCTCTACTTTCTAAGCAATCTACTGTTGATCCTCGTGATGTTCCTTTAAATTCTTTGATTGCTCAAGAACAAGTAGATGTTAACTTTATCTCTAGAAATAATTTCAACAACAATGCTTATAGGAGTAACTTTGGTAATAATTCTAGACCGTTCCCCTCCAATTCCTATGGGAACAACAATGCTTATCCTAACATCAAGAACTCCTCACAAAATGATAGAGACTTGTCTGGCTATGAGAAACTGGTAGAAATAGAGGAGGCCACTAAGAACTACATGCACACCCAATATGAACAAAACAAAACCTTCTCGAGGCAATTAAATGAGCATACTGCTATCTTGCAAGACATTAGTAGACGATTAGAGAACATAAATATTGAGATTTCTAACCTCCAGACTAGACTCACTATCACTGAGACCCAAGTTTCCAATATGTCCCACACACAGGCCACTTTGATAAACCAAATGGCAGCTAAACCCGAAGTGGTTGCATCCCTAAGGGAGGAAGAGGAAAGAATTAAGAGCCTTCCTACCCACCACATTGTTCCTACTATCCAAGTTGTTGAGGATGTTCAAACTCTTAGCACCCAATGTACTCCTGGTCCCATTGGACCTATTAATGGTGATGCTATGACTACAGAAACTACCAAACAGGTGAACCTTAAGGACACCACTACTACTTTACTTGATGCTCGTGACCTTGATTTTGATAATTGCACTCTTACAGAAGTTATTGATTTCCTTCACAAGATGTCTAGAGATCCCCGCACTAGCACGCTTAACCTTGCCTTCACAGAGCATATCACTAATGCTCTTATCAAAGCTAGGGAGGAGAAACTCAGAGTAGAAGCCTCCATACCTAGAAAGCTAGAAGATGGTTGGGATCCTATGATAAAATTTAATTTGAATGACTTCTCTTGTTATGCATTATGTGATGTTGGTGCTAGTACCTCTGTTATGCCCAAAAGGATATATGATATGCTTAAATTAAAACCTTACGATTCTTGTTCTTTTGGTGTTCGTCTCGTTGATTCTTCCATAAAGAAACCTTTGGGGAGGATCGACGATGTTCTTATTGTTGTCAATGATAATTATGTGCCCGTTGATTTCACTATTATGGATATTGAATGTGATCCTTCTTGTCCAATTATTTTGGGACGTCCCTTTTTTGCGCACCGTTGGTGCTGTCATTGACATGAAAGAGGGTAATATAAAATTTCAGTTTCCTCTCAAGAAATGGATGGAACACTTCCCTCGTAAGAAGGTCAAGTTACCTTTTGAGTCCGTTGTACGGGCTAGCTATTCTTTTACTCTTGATAAAACTTGATCTATGCATTATGCCTAGCTTAAAGGCATAAAAGAAAGCACTTTTGGGAGGCAGCCCACATGAATAAATTTTTTGCTTTTGTTGTGTCTTGATGTTGTTTACTGCTGTAGCATCATCATTGTATCTTTGCTTTTCATATTTGTGCCAAGTATAGCCTCTGATTGCTAGAAAGTTCAAAAGTTGTGAGGTGCTGTCCAGGAAACAGATTCTGTCCTTGGATAGAAAAATTCGTATAAAATCACCAGATCATCTTTTTGGTCTGAATTGTTTCGACAGCGTTCTCTATATAATTCTCTTTCGTGTGTCAGTTCTGAGTTTTTTGATTTGAGTTGCAGAAGTAACCCGAACAGATCAATTACTGCATGTTGTTCTGTTTTTCACAGATTCTGTCCTGTTTTACCTTACCTTCACTTTGCAAATTAAGAACTTGCTTTTTCTTTGCAAAAACCTTTTGGCAATCTTGAGAAACAGTATAACTTCAAGAATATCCTTATCTCCAGCAAGGTATAATTATTTTATTAAGGGTACTAACCTCGCTAATCAGATTATGATGAGTTATGTATGAAGGGAGTTTTCAAGTGTGCGAGGGAAGATGATAAAAAGATTCAGGAGTGTCAAGCGCTCAAGCTTGGGGATGCCCCCGTGCACCCCCAAGAAATATTGAAGGAGACTCAAGCGTCTAAGCTTGGGGATGCCCCTCGTGCATCCCCTTCTCCATCAACATTATCAGTTCGTCTTTCGTTTCGCTATATTTTTATCACTTCATGTGTTATGTGCTATGCTTGGAGCGTCTTGCTTCTAGTTTTCTTTTTAGTTTTTCATAACGAGTCGGAACTCAGCATTCCTTTATGTGGGAGAGAAACACGCTCCACCTCTACCTAGAACATCACATAGAATTTTCATGTCTATCTATGCTATGTGTGTTCTTTGTCTTTTAATAGCTACTATCGTACTCTGTTCTTAGTATTCATGCTTATCTTTTCAAGATCTTTTATTTAGTTGGTTGCTTGAACTCTCTTTAATTACCATGCTCACCTTATTAAGAGAGTTTGCTTCCGTTGCATTGGTTAATGTGTCTATGATAGAGATGCTACTTTCATGATGGTGCTTAGTAGTTCAGGTTTTCTTTTGGTTAATCTCAAATAGCTGGGGGGTTCCCAATGTGTTATTGGAGTACCAACTTGGTTTGTTTGCCTATGATGTGGTATGGTTTAGTAATATCTTCCTTCGAGAATTTATTTTGATTGACTTGGCGTATGCTCACGCATATTCAAGACTGTAAAGAAAGTTTGTCAAGCCTTCATGATCTTTTGTTTATGAGTAGCGATATAACTACCATGCCTGATTCAATATTGCTTTGTCGCTCTGCAT
Organism: Secale cereale; assembly: GCA_902687465.1. Classification (NCBI taxonomy): domain Eukaryota; kingdom Viridiplantae; phylum Streptophyta; class Magnoliopsida; order Poales; family Poaceae; genus Secale; species Secale cereale. The sequence continues at coordinate 92,621,440 of LR738715.1, forward strand.
GATTATGACCGTCACTGCTCTCTTAGTTGGTCGCTCCCAATCTTTTTGCTAACCTCCACCTGTACTAAGCAAACTAACCATGCAATACATAGCTCATGGGAAAGTAGCCTACAAACTATTGTGGTAAAGAATATGTTGTTTATGTATCTTATTTCTTATAAGTTGCTTGCTGAGCGGTAACCATGTTTCTGGGGACGCCATCAACTGTCACACTTTTGTTGAATATCATGTGAGTTGCTATGCATGTTCGTCTTGTCTGAAGTAAGGGTGATTTACCGTGGGTTGAATAACTATGCATATTGTTAGAGAAGAACATTGGGCCGCCAACCAAAGCCATGCATCATGGTGGAAGTTTTAGCTTGGACCTTAATCCTCAGTCTCTCATGAGAATATGATTATGCATTAAAGAGGAGTCCATCATCTATTTTCTATGTTGTCCCGGTATGGATGTCCTCAAGTTGAGATCTATCAAAAACGAGAAATCAAATACGATCTATCTCCTTGGACCTTTGTACAGGTGGCATAGAGGTACCCCTTTGTGACACTTGGTTGAAACATATGCAATGCAATGATAACCCATGCAAATCCGAGCTAATTAGGAAAAGGAGCGAGCACTATTGGTATTCGATGCATGAGGCTTGCAACTTATAGGATGTTTTATACATGACACATATGAAGTACTACTACCGTTGACACAATTGCTTCCATGTTTTCAAAATAAAAAGCTTTAGCACTTAACCATCCTTTTTACCTTTATGTTAAAGCACCAACTACTGAGAGCATGATTGTCATTCTGAGTGTAATGTGCATTGTCCCAAAGTAGCATTGTCTTGTGCATGATTGTGATATCGTTTATTCTAAAATGATTGTATCTAGTCATCACTTAAACCTTGAAGGTGCCCTTGCATTTATGTTTTGCATCACTAAAGGGGGCAAGCTAGATATCACTTTATCATATTTGCACATCATGTTCATTGCAAATCTTTTTGATGTTTCAGTTTCATGTTGTAAAACTTTCAGTCATTTGTGATTTTCTCTTGAGGCAACTTAATTACTTTAGAATCATTGTCTCAGTAAGCTTTTGTCATATGACTATGAGAAAGTCTTATATGGTTAATAGCATGTCACCACAGAAATTATTCTTGTTATCATTTACCTACTCGAGGACGAGCAGGAATTAAGCTTGGGGATGTTGATACGTCCAAAACGTATCTATAATTTTTGCTTGCTCCATGCCACTTTTGGGTGATATTGCTATGATATTCATACACTTCCATACACTTTTGATCATATTTGGACTAACTTACTAATCCAGTGCACCCCAGTGCCAGTTTCTGTTTTCGGCTGTTTTTGTATTTCAGGTTTTCACGTTTCGAGAACTGCCCGGAAAAATCCAGAAAAATTATATAAAAAATCAGCGATCCGGAAACAACACTGCGTCCGAAGGGCAGCCTGGGGGGGCCACAGGGGCTCCAGGCGCCCTGTGGGCGCCCCCCCTGGGCCGCGCCGGGGGGGCGCCTGGGCCCCCCGAAGCCCGTCCCGTGCCCCCCTTTGGCATATATTTAGAGGGACCTCCGAAACCCTCAGAACAGGAACTCTTTTCGCGATCCCATCTCTGTTCCGCCGCCGCCGCCGCTTCCAAGATCGGGAGCACCAGGAGAACTCTTCCCGGCACCCTGCCGGAGGGGAGGATCACCACCGGGAGCTTCTCCACCACCATGAACGCCTCCCGGATGACTCGTGAGTAGTCTCCCTTGGACCATGAGTCCATGACCAGTAGCTATGTGATGTTCTCCTCCCGTTCCTGTGCTTCACTAATTAGTCCTCGTGAGCTGCCCTACATGATCGAGGCACCTATGTAATCCTTATGCTGTTGCTATGTTGAGTTTACTGGGATCCGATGGATTATGAGATTATGTTCAGATTGATCTTGAGTAATATATTTGATTCACCTCTTTTATATTTTAGTTCATAAGTAATTCTTGCATGTTCTCCGTTGTTATTTACTGCTTTGGCCGAGCAGTAGGTAGTGACTCCAAGAGGGAACGTTACGCTCGATTGTGGGTTCATGCCCCTCGATGACTAGCTTGAGTGACAGAAACATGAGTCTAGGGGATGTGCTGTTGCCACAAGGGGGAAAACAACGGTGCTTGTGCCCGCGGGTGCAAGGATTGTTTACTTTACGCAAAGTTCTTTTAATGCAGTTGTCTGTTGCATTGAGTTTACACTATGGGTGGGACTCGCAACTTAATACCAGCGAGATGTTCTGGATAGATATCTCAAGGTGGATGATTAGTAGTAGATATTGATGGATTTCGGTCTTCTTACTTTGGCGTACCGCCAATGCTTTGAACCTCAACCTTCTTGCAATGTAGTCAGCATTGGTTTGCGTTCGTGGTCCTGTCAATTGCCCAGCTGTAATTTGTTTACCTCACATAGCTGTTTTATCGTCTTTTGGGAGAGAGACATCACTAGTGAACATCATGAGACTCCAGTCCATATTACCATCATTGATCACATCCACTATTTATTTTCCGTTATTTACTTACTATCGCAAAAACTATCTATCACTACTATCATTGCTTTTAACCCTTTGTGAACTACAAGGCCGGAGGGATTGACAACCTCTCTGTACTCGTTGGGAGCAAAGTTATTTGTATCTGTGTGCAGGTCCACGTTGATTGCTAATTGCGCCGTTAGCAGTTGACACCTACTTGTTGAACCTAGGAGTCTCTGGGTATTCGATCCTTGGCATCTTTGCTAGGGGAAAACACTTCTACTTACTGCATCTTACACCTTCCACTTGGGGTAACCAACGAGGGGTTCGAGGCCCATCAGAGGTTCGTCAAACAACGCCGGTTCACACAGCCACAGCAGAAACAGGAGTTACGACGAGTTCTTTTGGGGTGCAATGTCTTATCCCCGCTTTACGGAGTGTCAAGCTGCCTAAAGATTTTAAAGGGCCCCGCAAGGTACCTAATTACACAGCAGATTTAGCTCCAGAAGCTTGGGTTGAAAGTTATGAGATGGCCATGGAGATGCTGGACGTGGATGAATCGGCTTGTGCAAAGTATTTTAATATGATGCTTGAGGGTACAGCCCGGACCTGGCTAAAGGGTTTACCCCCGAATTCCATCGGATCATGGGGGGAACTACGCAGCCAGTTTATCAAAAACTTCAAGGATACATGCAAGCAGCCGATGTCAGTGGTGGATCTAGCGGCTTGTGTGCAAGGAGAGCAGGAGTCTACAGGTGCTTTGGTGCGGAGAGTAGCGGAGATCTTGCACTCTTCGAATGGTATCAATCCTAGTACGGCGATAGTGACTTTGGAAAACAGTTGCCGGTTTGAATCTTTACGGTTAAAGCTAGGACGGCTTAAAAGGGATTGCAATGATATGGGAACTCTCATGAGTGCTTTGGTGAAGTATGGGGACTCTGATAATACCAAGCATCCAGAAGCTGAAGGAGACAAGGCAGGGAAGGTTAACAAACCTGGTAAACCGGCGTAGGTTAACCTGGCTACTGCAAGTTTCTTGGGCAAGCGAAAGGCAGAAGGTGGCTCTGATTTTGTAGCCAACACCCAAGTTCAAGGGGGTTTTCAGCGTAGTATGGGCAACCCACCTTCACAAACCGGCGGTGGGGATGTTAGCTGGGACCAGGAGTTAGATCAGCCTTGCCCGAAGCATGGCACGAAACAACGACCGGCGAAACACTCTATAAGAGAGTGCAAGCCCTTTATGGAAGCGATGATGGGCCGCTTTAAACCTAATGACAGGCCTCCAAATGGCGGTTCAGGACAAGGGTTTTATGGTCCGGGTTATCAGGGGAACAGCTCCGGATCAGGATATAGAGGTAACAACAATGGTTATCAAAACCGAGGCGGTAATCAAAATGGTCAAGGAAGTTATAACAACCAAGGCAATCAGCCACGTAAACAGGGTGGTTACAATAACCAAGGCAGTCAACAGCAGGGCCAAGGTAACTACAACAATCAAGGTAATCAGCAGCGCCAGCAACAGCAACCACAGTCTGGGTATCAGAGTAATCCGAAGGAGTTGAGTAGTGGGCAATACTATGTATTCACCACAAGTCTGTGTAAACGAGATCAGAAGGTTTTGAAGCGGGCAGTTAACGCGGTTGAACCGGCAACACTGCAATTTCTGCGCTGGTCAGAGCAGCCCATTGTATGGAGTAGGGAAGACCATCCAATCCGGGTGGATAATCCAGGCCATTTGGCCTTGGTGGTGGCACCCCAGGTGGGAGGTTATAAATTTACTAAAGTTCTCATGGACGGTGGTAGCAGCATCAACATCTTGTACTATGAGACTTTCCGTCGTATGGGCCTGACGGATAAGAAGTTAAGGCAATCCAACACGGTGTTCCATGGGGTGGTCCCAGGTAAGTCGGCTTATCCAGTTGGAAAGATTGACTTAGAAGTTACCTTTGGAGATGAGCATGATTCCAGGTCAGAGATGGTAATTTTCGAAGTCGTCAAGATTAAAAGCCCTTATCACGCTCTGTTTGGGAGGACGGTTTATGCCAAATTTATGGCTAGGCCGTGTTATGTTTATCTGCAACTTAAAATGCCGGGTCACAAGGGCACGATCACGGTTCATGGAAGTCGCAAGATAGCAGTGGAGTGTGAAGAAGGAGATGCAGCCTATGCGGAGGCAGTATGTGCCACAGAAGAGTTGAAGTTTTATAAAGATAATGTTGATCCGGCAGATATGACTCCGCTGAAGAAGCCTACTACAGAGCATGATCCGGCCTTGAAGTTTAAATCGGCAGAGGAGACTAAGCAAGTTGATTTTGTGCCAGGTGATTCGTCCAAGCAGTTCACTATCAGCGCTAACCTTGATCCCAAATAGGAAAGCGCACTCATCGAGTTCATCCGTGAGAACCGGGATATCTTTGCATGGAAGCCTTCTGACATGCCAGGTATACCGAGGGAACTCGCTGAGCACAGCCTTAACATTGATCCGAAATATAAACCGGTTAAACAATATTTGCGCCGCTTCAACGAAGAGAGGCGCAAGGCTATAGGAGAAGAAGTGGCCAGGATTTTGGCCGCAGGATTCATAGTGGAAGTTTTTCATCCGGAGTGGTTGGCTAATCCGGTGCTGGTGTTAAAGAAGAATGGGAAGTGGAGAATGTGTGTGGACTACACAGACCTCAATAAAGCTTGCCCAACTGATCCCTCTGCTCTCCCCCGCATTGATCAGATTATCGATGCCACAGCGGGATGTGAGCGGCTAAACTTTTTGGATGCATATTCAGGATATCACCAGATCAAGATGGCAGTTAAAGACCAAGAGAAGACAGCTTTCATAACCCCTTTTGGTGCTTTTTGCTATGTATCTATGCCTTTTGGGCTTAAGAGTGCTCAAGCAACTTATCAGCGTTGCGTTCAGAATTGTCTTAAAGGGAAGATAGGGAGGAATGTTCATTCCTACGTGGATGACATTGTGGTTAAATCAAGGAAGGAAGAGACAATGATAGAGGATCTTAAAGAAACCTTCGACAATCTTCGAGCTTATAAGATGATGCTTAATCCGGAGAATTGTGCCTTTGGTGTTCCGGCAGGTAAACTACAGAGATTCTTGGTCTCAAACAGAGGAATAGAAGCTAATCCGGAGAAAATCAAGGCCATCACATCTTTGACTAAACCGGTTTGCATCAACGATGTTCAGCGTATCGCTGGCTGGATCACAGCGTTAAGCCGGTTCATCAGCCGTTTGGGAGAGAAGGCGATCCCGCTTTACCAGATGCTGAGGAAAACAGACCGTTTTATATGGAGTGATGAGGCGAACGCGGCATTTGAGGATCTGAAGCGGCAACTGGCGAAGCCGCCGGTCTTGGCTGCCCCTGTTGATAAGGAGCTATTGCTGTTATACGTTGCTGCCAATGCACGGGCAGTCAGCGTCGCAATCGTGGTTGAGCGCAAGGAAGCAGGAAAGGAATACCCGGTTCAGCGCCAGGTTTATTACGTGAGTGAAGTACTCATTGAATCCAAGCAGAGGTACCCACATTGGCAGAAGCTGGTGTATGGTGTGTTCATGGCAAACCGAAAGCTGAAGCACTATTTCCAAGGTCATCTGATAACTGTGGTTAGTTCAGCACCGTTGGGGGACATAATCCAGAACAGGGAAGCTACAGGTAGAGTAGCGAAGTGGGCCATTGAGCTCAGCCCACATGAGTTGAAGTATGTGCCACGCACTGCTATAAAATCCCAGGCATTGGTGGATTTCATTAATGATTGGACGGAACTGCAAACCCCTGAGGATAAGCCGGATCTTACATACTGGACGATTCACTTTGATGGTTCAAGACAGTTGGAAGGCTCGGGGGCTAGAGTTGTCTTAACTTCCCCCCGAGGTGATAAATTTTGTTATGTCCTCCGCCTATTGTTTCCTTGTACTAACAATGCAGCGGAATATGAAGCATTACTTCATGGCTTGCGGCTGAAAAAGGAGATGAACTTGAGCCGGGTTAAGTGTTTTGGCGACTCAGATTTGGTGGCACAGCAAGTTTCAGGCAAGTGGGATTCAAGAGATCCCCTCATGGCAGCTTATAGACGAGAAGTTGAAGCAGTCGCAGGATATTTCAAAGGGTATCAGGTGGATCATATAGACCGGCGACAGAATGAAGCGGCCGATGCTCTAAGCCGGCTGGGCTCCCAACGCAAACCGGTACCACCAAATACTTTTTTGGATGAATTGCACAGTCCTTCGGTTCAAATACCATCGGAGGAAGACCTAGATGTTCCTCATCCAGAGGCATAGTTAGTTGCAGCGCTTCATGTTATTCCAGATTGGACGCTGCCTTATTTGGCATATCTGAGCCGAGGAGAGCTACCGGACGATGAAGAGGAAGCACGGCAGATAATCCGGCGTTCTAAATCCATGACAATTGCAAACGGAGAGCTTCATCATCGCAGTACTTCTGGAGTATTTCAGCGGTGTGTATCAGCTGAGGAAGGTTGTGAGATTCTTCGCGAGATCCATGAAGGGGATTGTGGTCATCATGTCGGTTCAAAATCATTGGTGGCTAAAGCGTTCCGGCATGGTTTCTATTGGTTAACCGCTCATGCTGATGCGGCAGATCTAGTCCGGAAGTGTGATGCTTGTCAGAAATTTTTGAGACGTGCTCTAGTTCCGGCGCAGGAACTCCGGATGATACCAATAACTTGGCCGTTTGCGACTTGGGGGCTTGATATGGTTGGACCTTTCAAATGATCCCAAGATCAGAAAACTCATCTACTAGTAGCAGTGGATAAGTTTACAAAGTGCATTGAGGCAGAGCCTATAAGCAAGTGTGATGCGGCAACGGCAGTCAAATTCATCAAAAAGGTAATTTTCCGGTTTGGCTTTCCACACAGCATCATCACAGACAATGGCACCAATTTATCTCAGGGTGAGATGGAAGAATTCTGTCAACGGGAGCATATTCGCTTGGATGTATCTTCTGTGGCCCACCCCCAGTCCAATGGTCAAGCTGAAAGGGCAAATCAGGAGATTTTGCGAGGTATCAAGCCCCGGCTTATGACTCCTTTACAGAGAACCCCATGATGATGGGTGCAGGAGTTGCCGTCTATTCTTTGGAGTATCAACACCACGCCAAACCGGTCCACAGGTTATGCACCCTTCTTCATGGTATATGGTGCTGAAGCGGTCCTTCCTAGTGATATCCGTCATGATTCACCAAGGGTAACAGCTTATGTTGAAGCGGCCAACGAGCAAGCAAGGCAAGACAGTTTGGACCGGCTGGATGAAGAGCGTGATATAGCTGCGGCACGATCTGCAATTTATCAACAAGACTTGCGCAGATATCATAGCCGCCGGATCAAGAGCAGAACATTCCAGGAGGGTGACTTAGTACTCCGGCTCATCCAAGATCAAACAGATATGCACAAGCTATCCCCACCTTGGGAAGGGCCCTTTGTGGTCAGTAAGAATCTACACAACGGTTCATATTACCTGGTGGACGTTCGAGAACACAAGGACTCACGGACATCAGAAGAGGAGACGAAGAGGCCATGGAACATCGCCCACCTACGGCCCTACTATACTTGAGCTATGAGCTCCACTATATCCTATGTATATATTATGATCAATGAATAAACCGGCACCCTCGGTAAACCGGGGGCTCAGCCTTTTTTCCAAAACAAATATCTTGTGAGAACAACCATGCGTGTTTTATCATATGTTATATTTCAACATATTGGCCGGTTTAAAATTGATTTTTTGCAGAGTATACACAGAAGCAATAAAACTCTCTAAAGAGGATGAGGTCACATCCGGTTCAAGAGAGGACGCTTCAAGATCTACCCATGATTCCATGGAGTCAGGAAAAACTATATGAACAGTCGGGTTTACCCGCATCCATCGACCGACCCTCTGAAAAGATGGATAATCCACGTTCAGTGATTGGCTAGGCCCTCCGGAAAGATGGATAATCCGCATCCAGTGATTGGCTAAATTGTTTATGATGGTTCAAGTGGAAAGATGGATAATCCACATCCACCGGCCCTCTGAAAAGATGGATAATCCACATTCAGTGATTGGCTAGGCCCTCTGGAAAGATGGATAATCCACATCCAGTGATTGGCTAAATTGTTTATGATGGTTCAAGTGGAAAGATGGATAATCCACATCCACCGGCCCTCTGGAAAGATGGATAATCCACATCCAGTGATTGGCTAGCCCTCCGGAAAGATGGATAATCCACATCCGGTGATTGGCTAAATTTTTTCTTATGGTTCATATGGAAAGATGGATAATCCACATCCAACGGCCCTCTGGAAATATGGATAGTCCACATCCAGTGATTGGTTGAACCTTGCTTTGAGCCTGGCAGCTCTTAAAAAGCCTCGACTACATGGTTTTATTTGCAAATTCGCATTTTTGGTGTTTATGTTTTATGACTCTTTAAACCGGAGTGGAACAGCTAAAGAAGTTGGCCACATATCTATAAAGTGAAAAGTCTGGGTCATGAATACTAGCATGAATAAACCGGTGTTCATTATAACCCGGATCATCCATCAGGCAACAAGCTACAAATTTCAGAACAAAGTTTCAGAACAATATAAACCGGTATCTTTTATCAAGCCCGTGTTTGTTATTGGATCCATGAAGATCTTCATCAAGAAATTTTAAATTCTACCGGATTAAGAATATTGAGCATACTTGGTCTCATGTATAAATTTATTTTTGATATAAGTATATACTTTTTAGATATACTGTGAGGGCAATTTAATCTGTCCAGTGGTAAACCGCTAGGACATGTTTTCAGTCTTACTTACGTAGGAACAGATGACACGCAAGATAAGCGACATTAGATGAAAATTAATTTGGCAAACATTAAAACCAGAAGTCAGAATATCCGGCTCAAAGCGGATCATGTTTCAGCTATCCTATTACAAGGCATAGCAAGCCTGACGGATTAAAAAGATTGTTTGATAAAGCAGAGACTGCAATTACAACAATAAATTCTGAGTTATGCTCCTTCCTGCTGAGACGGCTGGCCATCAGCTTGATCCGGAATATCATCATCCTCTTGAAGCGGTTGGAAGTCCGGAACACGCCAATCAATCTTTGTCAAAGCCCGGAAGTACATCTCTTCGCTGATAAGTTCAGAAGGTTCGATATCTGGAGCGAAGGTATGAGGGCGAACTGGTGGGATTAAATTGACGGTGTCATAAACCGGCCGCTCCACCCGCTCGTTTTGCAAGTCGTACCCCAGATGATACCTGGATAAATCGGATTCAGCTGCAAGCTTGCTGGCGAGGGGGCGCATCTCCTTCGTCAAAGCGTGGAGATCCTTCGCGGTAAAAGTAGAACCGTCTTCTTTAGTATCAGGAAATCCAGTCAACGCTTCTTCCGGATCAAGATCCGGGACCCAGGCTTTAGCCCTGGTAAGTGCCAGGAGAGCACCGCCTCGAGCAGCAAATTTTTTAACTTCTTCTAGATGCACGGGCAGAACAGACAACTTTTCCAACGTGCCTTGGATAGTCGTGGGGGCCGGTTTACCGAAAGATGTTGCACTAATGATCCTCTGCGCGCCGGAATACAGCTGCTCGACCAAAGTATAACATGCCTTAAGTTTCTTGCGTAGGTCATCCCCAAGATGGGTGACACGGCGCCCTGCATATAAATATCACGGTTAAACCGTCACAGATGGAAGATCGCAAGGATAAAGCAGGAGTTCAGACTATACTTACCAAAGATTGCAGAAGTCATCAACTCAATTTGCTGCTTTAAGCCGGTTAACTCTTTAGTAACCGGATTAAGCGCCCCCTCAGCATCCTGAACCCTTTTCTCCAGCTCTTTCTTCTAAACTTCAAAAGTGGTCCGTTCTTCTTCAAAGAATTTTTTTAGATCTTCAGCGGTCTTTAAACTCACCTGAAGATCTTTCTTGGCTTTTGAAGCGGCAGACTCTGTCTCAGCAAGACGGTTTCGAAGCTCATTGATCTCATCAGCATTCCGGTTTAAGTCAGCCTGCGAGTACAATCAAGGGATAAGTGAAAATCAGACAAGTCTCAAGCACACAAACAAGTTGTCTACTTGACACTTGGGGGCTAATGGCAGTTGAAGCAATAAACAGCAGAAATTCAAAGTCAAAAGTCTCAAGCACACAAACAAATTGTCTACTTGACACTTGGGGGCTAATGGATAATTGAGGTATCCGAAGAAATTCTTACAAGTATCAAATACATAACCAAGTTATCTACTTGATACTTGGGGGCTAATGTAAAGATCAGTTGCTCATGTTATAAGTTCCGGTTCACCTTCAAAATGTAGCTAAACCGGAACTTGGGGGCTGTTATGGGATAGAAACATATCAAAAGCACAAAGTCAGAAGGAAAAGGATTACCTCATATTTTTCCTTCATCAAATTAATCAAGCCCGCTTCATAATCTCGGCCACTGTGGAGCCGGTTTAAATACCCGGAATAGATTTCTTGGGCACTCATATCGGCAAGATTGGATAACTCAGTACTCCATTTACCCTTCTCTTTATATAATTTCTCCGTTTTAGCCGTATGTTTGGCTAAAACGGTGGGCTCAGCCAGAGCAACAAAAGCAGTCCCAGTCACTTCAACTTCTGGAGAAGCAGGTGCTGTTGGTGGAGCTGTATTGTGAACCGGACTAGGAGATGCCGGAATAACTTGAGGAGAGTTGGCCCGGGCAGGACTTGGCGGATTGTGGACGTCATCAGCAGTAGGGTTCTCGGCTACTGAGACATGATCCGTAGGCGCAGGATCTTCAAGAGGAGCTATAGGCTCGCCTTCTGGAGGAACGGTTGTTGCCGGATCAACCGCCGGATCATCTGCAGAAATCTCAGCAGTCGGTTTGTTTGCCTTTTGTTTTTTGCTAGGCTTTGGCTTGCTGAAAATAGTTTGCAAAATGAGTTAACATTGTGAAGCAAAAAGGTAATCATAAACCGGAAATGTTAAAAAGACTTACCCTGGGACAGTTTTCAATGGGGGAAGTTGCGTAGCAGTCGATTCACCAGAGGAGGATAATGGAGTCTCCTGATAATCAGGATCAGACGGTTTAAGAGGTTTTCGGATAAGCCCGGCCTTGGGATGAAGGAGAGTCGGAGAAAGTATCACCTCAGTGCGGCGCTTCTGAGCCGGAGTTAGAGAAATCCCGGATGATTCCACTGCCACGCCGCTATGGCGAGTGGTCCGGTGAAGAGCTTCGTGTTGTTGCTTCTTCAAAAGAAAATTAGGATCCAATTGAGCATAAGGGTGAGAAAATTGATATTTCCGGACTGTCCGACGACTTTTTTGTGGAAGTGGTTCTGAATCGGAAGAAAGGATAGTTACCTCAACTTCGGCCGGTTTATCACCTTCAGTCAACTCCTGTGGAAAGTTATCATTAGATACAGATATGAGTACATGCAAGCAAATTAAAGCCGGATTAGTTCATACCTCAGAGTCCGGATCGTCCTCCTCAGCATGAGAACTAGAGCCTCCGGCCGCTTTTCTCTTCTTATTTGCAAGGGTTTTTCGGCGTGGCTGCTTGCCGGTTTTCTCCTGAGGTTTTCTTTTCCAGAAAGGATCATCGGCCTGTTCAGATAGACAGTTAGAAGACGGTTTATATAAACGGATTAAAAATATATACAAGAAGGCAAGGCTTACTGTAGGAAGTCTGTTCTTCTTGTAATACGGAGCCAACCCGATTTTACTGCAATCTTCTAAGGTGACGTTGAGCATCTTCTTAGCCGATTCAATAACCTCCGATTCAGAAAGTTTCTCCTTGGTGAATCGTTGAGGGTTGTCCGGTTTACCAGAATACTGGCACATCAACTGTGATCGCTGACTCAAGGGAAGAATACTCCAAGAGAGCCAACAGTGCATAAGATCAGTTCCAATTAGAACATTGGCCATAAAGGCTTTCAGTTTGGAGAGCTGAGATGCAAACCGGGTCCGCTCGACAGAGCTGAGTCGTTGTGGCAGAGGATGATCCTCCGGAAGACGGTGCTCACGATAACCCGGCAGGGGGTTCTCCCCTTCAGGAGAAGTATCAACACAGTAAAACCATGATTTGTTCCACTCCTTTGGGTGCGTGTGTAAAGCGGCATGAGGAAAGACAGCGTCTCTCCTTTTCTGGATGCTAACCCCGCCGAGTTCCTGATGCGGTCCGCTGGTGAATTCCGTAAGCCGGTTCAGGTGAAAAAAGTCCCGGAATAGATCAACAGACGGTTCTTCTTGCAGATATACCTCTGAGAAGACTTGGAAATCACAGATATTTGAAATGGAGTTGGGCCCAATGTCCTGAGGGTGGAGTTGGAAGGCAGCAAGAACGTCCCGGAAAAACTTTGAACCGAGGGGGGGGGGGTGAAGCCTCGAGCTATGTGGTCAAAGAAAATGATAACCTCCCCTTGCCTGGGAGTAGGAGGGCATTCGTTTCCTGGAGCCCGCCACTTCAAAACGGATCGAGGGCCTAAAGTACCAATTTCAGCAATTTTGACCAAGTCTTCTTCCGTGATGATGGAAGGGACCCAGTCACAAGAGACAAACTGCTTGGCCATAGTGACAGAAGGACAAGTACTGAAAAAGATAAATTGTAAAACCGGATTATGCGAGTACAGTAGGATAAACCGGAAGATATCTACGAAGATTACATAACGGTTTAGACAGGGGACTAATGATATAGTTAAACCGGCGGTAGCAGGGAGCTATGTCACTGCCGGTTCATGACAGCAAAAGAGGAACAGCTAAACCGTTATGTTCAACTTCAAATTTTTTTACAGGAACAGGGCATGACAGTATAAACCGGAGTATACTTAGCAGATTTATAAAGGGAAAGAAACAAGTTTTGACAGGCAACTAGGGCAGAACAGATCTGGATATGCAAGAAAAAGAAAAATAAATACGTGAAGATACGGGAAGAACTACAAGGGTGATAGACGGAGCGGATGAAACTACAGATTATGCAAAGTAACGAGATCTAAAGCATAGAAGCAGCAAAATAAAGGCAGAATCTAAGGGCAGAACGTAAAGGTTAAAGTTTCTGTGTACAAAGCGAAGCTCTCGTAGAGGCTCTAATGGCGGAAGCGCGAGGAAGAACCCTAGAAGACGCGGATCTATAATGAGGAGGAAAGACGTACCTGGAACAGTGGAGGTCAGCGGCGGAGTTCTCTGGTCAAAGTCAGGTTGATGCAGCGGCCGGTGAGGTCTCGGACTCGGCGGTCGACGGCGGCGGTTCGAGCTCGGGCGTCAATGGCGTCTTGAAGCTCGGGCAACGGACGAAGGAAGAAGATGCGAGAAGGGGATAAAACGAATGAGGATGGCGGTATTTATAAGGGAAGGTCAAATACGAAGCGGCAGGTGCGGGATTCGAGGGAGCAAAGATCGGATAAAGATCCCTTGACGCCTCGATTTTCGGGATAACCATTAAAACAAAGTTATAGTACAGCTCGCAGCGTTAAATGCGGAGATGATGTCACGGTCAGATTCAATGATTTTCGTGGATGACGTCAAAGCCGGTTTACAAAAATGAGAAGACACAGAAGAAAATTATACAAGACAAGGGAGATTGATATGAACAAGTTCAAATCATTCTGGGGCCTAATTTCAGGGATATGACTAGCAGGTATGAACCGGCTAGTGTAAACCGGCTTAGTTATAGTATGCTTGGTTGTAATATTTAGTAAAGGCTACGGCCCATGAGATCTTAGGGCCCATGTATAGAATTATGGTTTGTAAACCGCCAAGCGATGTAAACTTGAGAGATAAGGAATAAAGGACAGAGACCGAGGCAGACACGAGTATGAGCCGGCCTCGGGACTCTGTAAACCGGACCAGGCGTCACCTCTATATAAAGGGACGACCCGGCGACGGTTCAGGGACAAGTAAGGATCAACCCGTCGAGATTACAGGCAAGCGATCCGCTCCCTGTAAACCGACGCCCAAGCAATACCAAACCAACTAGACGTAGGCTTTTACCTTCATCGAAGGGGCCGAACTAGTATAAACTCTTTGTGTCCTTTGTGTGCTATGAACCCCTTCAAGCTAACCCGTGCGATGGTTCTATCATCAAGTCCGTTAAACCGGACATCTGCCATGCTAATTCCACGACACTATTGTACCATGCTTTTAGTGCTAGCAGACAATATATTTCTTGGTAGGAATTCTCTTGCCGTCTATCTGTTTTCATGAGTAACATAACTACTTGCAAACATTTATAGTATATAAGTGCTCACTAATCTATCATCGAGGGCACAAGTGCCACCGGCTTACATACTTTGCATTTTAAGCTGACTCAATCCGAAAGAAACTGGCCTACTCTAGAATATAGTACTAATAATGATTCATAAATTGCATAAGGATGGAATCTTTCTATAGGTTAGATAGTGTAAAATGGTATTAACTCATAATGAAAGTATATTAAATACATATGAGCGAAGCAATTTTTAGGGGGGAATATGAGTGAGGCATATACAATAAAAAATATACCAGCAGAAAAAACTAAATATTCTATTAAATATATCAGTACCAACTTTTACAATTATAAGGTATTGGACATATTGTTGACATAAAATAGATCCAAAAGCAACAAATAATTTGAGTTGTTTCCGTATATATTATTCAATACACTAGCCCGTGCGAATGCACGGGTTGGCGACTAGTGGCATTAATCCTTTTGGGGAGCAGAGCAACAATCATAGCACCTGGCCTGTGACTCTATGTATGTATAACCTTCCTCCTTAGTTGTGCATGAAGCAGAAGTTCATTATGATGCCAGTGCTCATCCAAGGCCCTAAGAAACCCGAAAACGACATTGATGTGTACCTAAGGCCATTAGTTGAAGAACTCTTACAGTTGTGGAATGGAAAAGGTGTATTTGCGTGGGATGAGATCGATCAGGAGGAATTTGACCTACATGTGTTACTGTTTGTGACCATCAATGATTGGCCTGCTCTCAGTAACCTTTCAGGACAGACAAATAAGGGATACCATGCATGCATGCACTATTTAGATGATACAGACAGTATATATGGATAATTGTAAGAAGAATGTGTACCTGGGACATCGTCGATTTCTTACGATCAAGCATCCCATAAGAAAGAAAGGCAAGCATTTCAATGGTGAGGCAGATCACTTTTACAAGCCTCGCCACCGTACTGGTGATGATATATTTGATATGGGAAAGGTGTAATGCCCAGTATGAGATTATACCTCCTACGTCTCGAGGCACGACTTAAAGGTATAAGCTCATACTAGAATGATCTCAAGTATGGTATCTTTGCACGACTCATGTAAAAGAGGGATGAAATTGCAAAAGAGTAGTTGGCTTACACTCGCCACGTCACACAATACATTACATAAGCAATCATCATCCAAATAACATCACAGTCCAACTACGGACGAAGATCCAAATGAAAGATACCAAATAAATATAGCCACAAGGTCTGAATCGCCCCTAGTAGAAGTCACTACTGATCATCTAGATAGTACACGTAGTATCGCCCACGTTCTTCATCGAACTCCCAGTACAGCTCTGTGCCGTCACCTGTGTAGTTCACCATAGTACCTGCATCTGGTGTTGTGTAGAATCTGTGAGCCACGGAGGACTCAGCAATCCCGTTCTCGGGTAGCAAAACTATCTAAGCCTTGGGTGTGAAACAAGGCTGAAGAACAAAGGTTGCAGCTGCACTAGCACTAGCTTACGTCTTTAGAGCGAGAAGAGAAGTGCCACGAGCGTCAAAGTGATCATGAAGTGATCCTATCTAAGCACGTCAATCATAACCCCACTGTGTTCACTTCCCGAACCCCTTTCGGAAAATGACCGTCACGGTTACTCACGCTGGTAGTGTATTCTGAACATGGTGTCAAGTTTTCTACAACCGGGTATTAACAAATTACCATCTGCCACATAACTGCGGGCACGGATTTCGAAAGATCAAAACCCTGCAGGGGTGTCCCAACTTAGCCCGTCACAAGCTCCCGATCTTCGAAGTCGCAACTCCAAGGAGGGAAGACCCGAGTATTCTCGGAATCCCGTTCTCAAGATATTCCGACTATGGTAAAACTAATCCGGCAAGACCTCCCGGCGTGCCGACACCCTGACAGTAGCCGCGCGTATCTAGTCTCAGGCCATGACCGGATGGGTGATGCTACAGGTTTTTACCAGCCCCCGGGTTCCCCCAAGGTGGCCTCGCAGGCTCCCCATTTCGCACCAACACTCATGTGGAGCACTGGCCCAGGGTTGTTGATTAATAAAAGGGTTTATAACTCCCTATGCAAGTTTTATTTATTAGGAAAATGTAAAACCAATGTTGGGCCTTGCTAGAAAAGCTTTAGCGCTAAGTACTTTATCGAGGGGGTCCCATAAACCCAACCATGTGAGGAACGCAAAATTAAGGAATATTACCCCGGTTTATACGGTTCCTAGGGTGGCATGAGTGGAACAAAACACCAAGCAAGAGGCTTAGCCTTCCACCCATTGCCAAGTATATGGTTGATTTAGTTTAAGAGTTTATATAGAGTGATATCCCATCAATAACTTCCACATGAAGCAAGAATCTTCAAATCTTCTCCTGCAACTAGCAATGCTATAAGAGGGGCTGAGCGAAGCTTACGTAGCCAAATAAAGGTTTGCTAGGTTGGGTGGTTAGACAGATTCATGGTTACAATAGGAGGCTGACAAACAAACATGGGCATCAAGGCAATGAGCTAAAGAGCGAGACATCTATCAATAGGCACAGATAGTAATGATATCTGGGTCAGGTCATCTTGCTTGTCGAGTTGTCGATGGGATCGTAAGACGGCTCCTCGTACTCAACCTCGGTAGGAACCTCGTTCTCGGTCTCGGCTCCCGGCTCTACTCAACACAAGAACACAACATGGCACAACATCAAACAAGGTGCAATGCACAATTAACATGATGCAAGTATGATGCATTTCATGGCAAGGGATGAAGCATACAAGAACAACACAAACCACAAGTTTAAATGAGGCCGGAATCATCATATAGCAAATCCGGTAAGTCCTCGTATGTATATTTTGAAATTGGTCCAGATCTGAACAAACCTTAAGTTAAAGTTGTTAAACAGCAAGTTAACATGCGCCAAGATGATCTACACATAATTCTAGTCAAGTTTCATATAAAGTTTGTTTAATTCGGAGCTACGGTCTAGAAGATATGAGCAAAACAAGACAAGCATGGCAACGGTGCAAGATGCACCCAAACATCAAGAAAACACACTCCAAACATGTAAAGATATTATGATTCTACATGCAAAATCACACAAGTTTCATATAGGGCACGCTCAAAACGGAGCAACGGTTCAACACATACACACGAAACAAGAAACAATGCAAAGCTAAAATTAACAGCCACATAGCAACTTTGGAGCAAGAGATGTATACTCTACAGCACCCAAACATGATGACAACAAGCATGGACATGAAGTAGACATGTTCTACAGCAAACAACTCCATTGGAGAAACTCCATAGGAGGCATGGATCAATAGCTACAATCTACACCAAATTGATCATGCTGTTAAAAACCTAACAGACATAATTTATAGCAACTTGAGAGCAAGAAATAAATAAGCTACAGCAAGCCATATGTGCAAGTGAGGGCATGGATGGATAGACAAAAACATGGACAACAAGGAATGATCATTGGTCACTCCAAAACTAGCATGGATTTGACTAGGGTATCAAGCAAACATAGCAACAAAATAACAAGTAACAGCAGTTTATAACAAGTAGCACTCTTGTCATGAAGATTAGGTCATCAAGATGATCTCAAACAAGCATGCCACAATGGAACATAATGTAGAGCACATCACCACGATCATTTTGATATATCATATGCACAATTTGGACAAGCACACTAAAAGTTACAGCCATCACAACATGCAACATTATTATGCAAATCTGGGACTTAGCAGTTTCAGAAAACAAAACTAAGCACAAACAACTATACTACGCACAGAGCGAGGCTTAACGGACTCTCACCGCTGGGCCTCTCGGGCCGGACGGAGGGGAAGGTGAGGCAGGCCGGCGGAGGGAATGAGCCCACGAGGCCGAGGGTTCGCGCGGCCCATGGCGCAAGGAGGCCCACGGGGGCGAGCGGCTGCCGGTCGAGCTCTCGCTCGACCCAAGCGGCACCACGATGGCGGTGCGGCGAGCTTCGCTGGGTCCGGCAACGACGGGGCACGGGAGGTGCCGGAGGCGGCCGGATCTGGCCGCCAGAGGCGCGGGGGCGCCGGATCCGGAGCAGGGAGGCCGGCGGCGAGCTCCTTGGGAGCGGCAGAGGAAGGTCGGGCGGCGGCGTCGAGCCCCGCGGCGGCCGGCGGCGAACTTCGCGGAGGCGCGGCGGCGGTGGATCTGCCGGAGGCGGCGGGGACGGAGGAAGACGCGCGGGGCGTGGAGGCGCGCGGGTCGGGGGGCCCGGATCGGGCCGCGCGGGCCCAGTCAGCGGGGAAGTGGGCGCGGCGAGGGAGCCAACCCGGAGCTGCCACGTGGCGGTTGGAGGTGGACCGGACACGTCCGGCGGCGGCGCGGACACGTCCGATGGCGCGGAGGAAGGAAATTAGGGTTTCGTCTCAAAAATGGACGTCGGGGACTAATTTATAGGCATAGGGAGCTAGGAGACTCCAAATGGGGAGCGGCTTTCGGCCACGCGATCACGATTCGACGATCGAGATGATGGGAAGGGTTGTGCTGGGTTTGTGGGCTGTTGTGGAGGGGGTCTTGGGCCTTAAAAAGAGGTTCTTTTAGCCCACTAGGTTAACCGTTGGAGTACCAAACGAACTCCAAACGCGACGAAACTTGACAGGCGGCCTACACGTACCAAAACAACAACGCACGACAAATCTCACCTCATTCCGGAAACGTTGCACGGCCAAAGATGAAAGAATGACTCGGGGATGCCACGGGCACGTGTGTGAGCGTCGGAATTCGAAACGGACAACGGAAGAGACGAGTGGGACCGGGTGCAAGTGACAACACGAATGCAATGCAATGCACATGACAACATGACATGGTTGAAATGCACACACGCACACGACAAAACGAATTAACCCGAAATGAAAGAAGAGCCGGAATGGAATTGATGAAGTCAAAGTTTCATATATTGCCATAATTGGAAAGTGTTACATCTGGGGCATTACAAACTCTCCTCTACTACGAAAAGATCTCATCCCGAGATCTAGGACTGGAAGAAGGAAGGGTACTCGGAACGAAGGTGATCTTCTCATTCCCACGTAGCTTCTCGGTCGGTATGGTGTGACCACTTAACTTTCAAGAACTTGATTGACTTGTTGCGGGTCTTGCGCTCAGTTTCTTCAAGAATAGCAACGGGGTTCTCACGGTAAGACAAGTCTTGTTGAAGATCAATCTCCTCGAACGGAATGGTGCGTTCAGGTGTCTTGAAGCACTTGTGGAGTTGAGACACATGAAACACATCATGAACATTTGCAAAGTTGGAGGGAAGCTCAAGTTGATAGGCTAGATCGCCTCTTTTGCCAAGAATCTTGAAAGGGCCCACATATCTAGGAGCAAGATTTCCTTTGATACCGAATCTTTGGGTGCCTTTCATAGGAGAAACACGGGGATAGACATGATCCCCAATGTCGAAAACCAAATCACGATGCTTGCCGTCATAGTAGCTCTTTTGACGCGACTGAGCGGCCTTGAGATTCTCAGTATGACTTTGCACATTTCTTCGGCTTCTGAGATCAAGTCATTGCCAAGAAGTTGAAGTTCACCAGTCTTGGACCAGTTGATAGGGGTACGTGTTGGAAATATGCCCTAGAGGCAATAATAAATTGGTTATTATTATATTTCCTTGTTCACGATAATCGTTTATTATCCATGCTAGAATTGTATTGATAGGAAACTCAGATACATGTGTGGATACATAGACAAACACCATGTCCCTAGTAAGCCTCTAGATGACTAGCTCGTTGATCAATAGATGGTTACGGTTTCCTGACCATGGACATTGGATGTCATTGATAACGGGATCACATCATTAGGAGAATGATGTGATGGACAAGACCCAATCCTAAGCCTAGCACAGATCGTGTAGTTCGTATGCTAAAGCTTTTCTATATGTCAAGTATCTTTTCCTTAGACCATGAGATTGTGCAACTCCCGGATACCGTAGGAATGCTTTGGGTGTACCAAACGTCACAACGTAACTGGGTGGCTATAAAGGTGCACTACAGGTATCTCCGAAAGTGTCTGTTAGGGTTGGCACGAATCGAGACTGGGATTTGTCACTCCGTATGACGGAGAGGTATCTCTGGGCCCACTCGGTAGGACATCATCATAATGTGCACAATATGTGATCAAGGAGTTGATCACGGGATGATGTGTTACGGAACGAGTAAAGAGGCTTGCCGATAACGAGATTGAGCAAGGTATCGGTATAACGACGATCGAATCTCGGGCAAGTGCTATACCGATAGACAAAGGGAATCGTATACGGGATTGATTGAATCCTTGACATCGTGGTTCATCCGATGAGATCATCGTGGAACATGTGGGAGCCAACATGGGTATCCAGATCCCGCTGTTGGTTATTGGCCGGAGAGTTGTCTCGGTCATGACTACATGGTTCCCGAGCCCGTAGGGTCTACACACTTAAGGTTCGATGACGCTAGGGTTATAGGGAAAGTATGTACGCGGTTACCGAATGTTGTTCGGAGTCCCGGATGAGATCCCGGACGTCACGAGGAGTTCCGGAATGGTCCGGAGGTAAAGATTCATATATGGGAAGTCCTGTTTTGGTCACCGGAAAAGTTTCGGGCGATATCGGTAATGTACCGGGACCACCGGGAGGGTCCCGGGGGTCCACCAGGTGGGGCCACCAGCCCCTGTAGGCTGCGTGGGCTAAGTGTGGGAGGGGACCAGCCCCAAGGGGGCTGGTGCGCCCCCCCCCCCCACCAAGTCCCTAGGCGCATGGAGAGTGGAGGGGGGCAAACCCTAGGTCCAGATGGGCCTTAAGGCCCATCCTAGGGCGCCCCCTCTCTCTCCCCCCCTTTGGCCGCACCCTAGATGGGTTTCTAGGGCTGGCCCCACCCCTAGGGGTGGGAAACCCTAAAGGGGGGCGCAGCCCTCCCTTCCCCCTATATATATGTGAGGTTTTGGGGCTGCTAGACACACGAGAACGTCTCCCTCTTGGCGCAGCCCTACCCCTCTCCCTCCTCGTCTCTTGCAGCACTTGGCGAAGCCCTGCTGGAGCCCCGCGCTCCTCCACCACCACCACGCCGTCGTGCTGCTGTTGGATGGAGTCTTCCCCAACCTCTCCCTCTCTCCTTGCTGGATCAAGGCGTGGGAGACGTCACCGGGCTGCACGTGTGTTGAACGCGGAGGCGCCGTCCGTTCGGCGCTAGATCGGATCTTCCGCGATTTGAATCGCCGCGAGTACGACTCCATCAACCGCGTTCTAGCAACGCTTCCGCTTAGCGATCTACAAGGGTATGTGGATCCAACTCTCCTCTCGTAGATGTGCATCTCCTAGATTGATCTTGGTGAGCGTAGGAAAATTTTTGTTTCCCATGCAACGTTCCCCAACAGTGGCATCATGAGCTAGGTCTTTGCGTAGATGCAATCACGAGTAGAACACAAAGGAGTTTGTGGGCGTTGATGTTTAGATTGCTTCCCTCCTTGGTCTTTTCTTGATTCAGCGGTATTGTGGGATGAAGCGGCCCGGACCAACTTTACATGTCCACGTACATGAGACCGGTTCCATCGACAGACATGTGACTTTTGTTGCATAAGATGGCTAGCGGGTGTCTGTCTCTCCCACCTTAGTTGAATCGGATTCGACAAAGGCGGTCCTTGTAGAAGGTTAAATAGCAACTTAAATATCACTGTTGTGGCTTTGCGTAGGTAAGAAGCGTTCTTGCTAGATACCCATAGCAGCCACGTAAAACATGCAACAACAAATTAGAGGACGTCTAACTTGTTTTTGCAGGGTATGTTTGTGATATGATATGGCCAATGACATGATGAGATATATTTGATGTATGAGATGATCATGTTGTAATAGTTAATATCGACTTGCATGTCGATGTATACGGCAACCGGCAGGAGCCATAGGGTTGTCTTTAATTTTTGTATGACCTGCGTGTCAATCATTAAGCGCTATGTAATGCTTTACTTTATCGCTAAACGGTAGCAATAGTAGTAAGAGCATGGTGGGCGCGCGACAACCCCGATGGCGACACGATGATGGAGATCATGATGATGGGGATCATGGTGTTACGCCGGTGACGATGGAGATCATGCCGGTGCTTTGGAGATGGAGATCAAAAGCACGAGTTGATGGCCATATCATGTCACTTATGATTTGCATGTGATGTTAATCCTTTTATGCATCTTATTTTGCTTAGGACAACGGTAGCATTATAAGATGATCCCTCACTAAAATTTCAAGATGAAATTGTGTTCCCCCCGAGTGTGCGCCGTTGCGAAGGTTCGTCGTTTCGAAGCACCACGTGATGATCGGGTGTGATAGACTCTACGTTCGCATACAACGGGTGCAAGCCAGTTTTGCACATGCAGAACACTCGGGTTAGACTTGACGAGCCTAGCATGTACAGACATGGCCTCGGAACACGGAAGACCGAAAGGTCGAGCATGAGTCATATAGTAGATATGATCAACATGAAGATGTTCACCATTGACACCACCTCATCTCACGTGATGATCGGACTTGGGTTGGTGGATTTGGATCATGTCACGCTCGGATGACCAGAGGGATGTCAATTTGAGTGGGAGTTATAAGTAATTTGATTAGTTAAAACTCACTTGTCATGAACAATAGTCTAAGTTGTCTTTGCAAATTATGTAGTAGACCAATAACTGCGTTGTAGCTCCCTGTTTAATACGGTACTAGAGAAAGGCTAAGTTGAAAGATATTGTAAGCAATGATGCGGACTGGGTCCGTAGTCCGAGGAGTGTCCTCACTGCTGCACAGAAAGCTTACGTCTTTGATGCACCACTCGATGTGCAAACCCCTACAACGTTGTCTGTGGATGTTGTGAACACCTGACAGAGACGTCTTGATGACTACTTGATAGTTTAGTGCACCATACTTTACGGCTTAGAATCGGGATTCCAATGACGTTTTGAACGCCATAGAACATATAAGATGTTCTAAGAGCTGAAATTGGGATTTCAGGCTCATGCCCGTGTTGAGAGGTATGAGACCTCTGACAAGTTCTTTTGCCAAAAAGATGGAGGAGAATGGCTCAACTAATGAGCATGTGCTCAGAATGTCTGGGTGCTGAAATCACTTGAACCAAGTGGGAGTTAATCTTCCAGGTGAGATAGTGGTTGACGGAATTCTCTAGACACTATCACCAAGCTACTAGAACTTCGTGATGAACTATGACATGCAAAGGATGGTGATAATCCCGGTGCTGTCAGCGGTTCTTAGTACCGCAAAAGTAGAGATCAAGAAGGAGCATCAAGTGTTGATGGTTTAACAAGACCACTGGTTTCAAAAGGGTAAGGGCTAGAAGGGAAACTTCATGAATGGCAAACTTGTTGTCGCTCTGATGAAGGAACCCATGGTTGAACCCAAACCTCGAGACTAAGTGCTTCTATTGTAAGGGGAACGGTCACATGGTAGCGGAACCACCCCAAATACATGGTAGATATGATAGCTGGCAACTTCAACAAAGTATATTTGATATACGTGTTATTGATGTGTACCTTAGTAGTACTCCTTGTAGCACCTGGGTATTGGATACCGAGTCAGTTGCTATTATTAGTGACTTGAAGCAAAAGCTATGGACTGAACGGAGACTAGCTAAGGGCGAGGTGACGATGTGTGTTGGAAGTGTTTCCAAGGTTGATGAGATCACCATCGCACACTTCCTCTATTTTCGAGATTGGCGTTGAGCCTAGATAAATGTTATCAGGTGTCTACGTTGAGCATGAAAATGATTAGATCATGTTCATCGCAATACGGTTATTCATTTAAGTTAGAGAATAATGGTTATTCTGTTTACATGAATAATACCTTTATGGTCATGCACCCAATGGTTCGTTGAATCTCGATCATGGTAATACACATAATGATAATATTAATGCCAAAAGATGTAGAGTTAATAATGATAGTACCACTTTCTTGTGGCACTGCCGCTTAGGTCATTTTGGCATAAAATGCATGAAGAAACTCCATGCTGATGGACGTTTGGAGTCACTTGATTTTGAATCGCTTGACACATGCGAGCCATGCCTCATGGGCAGGATGACTGAGATCTCGTTTTTCAGGTACAATGAAACGGGTAAGTGACTTATTGGAAATCATACATGCTGATGTATGTGATCAAATGAGAATTAAGGCGTGTGGTGGATATCGTTATTTTCTCATCTTCACTGACGATTTGAGTAGATATGGTATATTTACTTAATGAAGCAAAAGTCTGAAACGTTTGAAAGGTTCAAAAAATTTCAGAGTGAAGATTAAGAATCATCATAACAAGAAGATCATGTTCCTACGATCTGATCAAGGGGATATTATCTGAATTATGAGTTTGGCAATCACTTAAGACATTGTGGAATTGTTTCGCAGTTGAAGTCCCCTGGAACACCACAGCGTAATGGTGTGTCCGGACATCGTGATCGAACCTTATGAGATATGGTGCGATCTATGGTGTGTCTTACCGATCTACCGCTATTATTTTGAGGTTATGCATTAGAGACAGCTGCATTCACTTTATATAGGGCACCATCTGAGTCCGTTGAGACGACGTCGTATGGTTTGGCAAGAAACCAAAGTTGTCGTTTTCTTAAATGTTTGGGGCTACGATGCTTATGGCTTCAGCCAGGAAAAGCTCGAACCCAAAGCAGACAAATACATCTTCATGGAATACCCACTGGTAACGGTTGGGTATACCTTCTATCTCAGATCCAAGGACAAAAATGTTTGTCGCTAAGAATGGGTCCTTTCTCGAGAAGGAGTTTCTCTCGAAAGAATTGAGTGGGAGGAAGATAGAACTTGATGAGGTTGTCGAACCCTCACTTCAACCGAAGAGTAGTGCAACACAGAAAGATGTTTCTGTGGAACCTACGACAGTTGAAGAGGATACTAATGATAGTGATCATGAAGCTCCAGATCAAGTTGCTATCGAACCTCGTGGGTCGACAAGGATGTGTACTACTCCTGAGTGGTACGGTGATCCTGTCTTAGAGGTCATGTTGTTGGACAACGATGAACCTACGAACTATGGAGAAGCGATGGTGGGCCCATATTCCGACAAATGGTTAGAAGCCGATAAATCCGAGTTAGGATCCATGTATCAAAACAAAGTATGGACTTTGGTGGACTTGCCCTATGATCGGCAAGCCATTGAGACAAATGGATCTTTAAGACTAAGACGGACGTGGACGGTAATGTCACCGTCTATGAAGCTCGACTTGTGGCGAAGAGTTTTCCACAAGTTCAAGGAGTTGACTACGATGAGATTTTCTCACCCGTAGCGATGCTTAAGTCCGTCGGAATCATGATTAGCATTAGCTGCATTTATGAAATCTGGCAGATGGATGACAAAACAAGTTTCCTTACCAGTTTTCGTAAGGAAAGGTTGTATGTGATACAATCAGAAAGGTTTTGTCGATCCTAAGGATGCTAAAAGATATGCTAGCTCCAGCGATCCTTCTATGGACTAGAGCAAGCATCTCAGAGTCGGAATATATGTTTTGATGGAGTGATCAAAGTTTTTGGGTATACAAAGTTTGTTAGAAACTTGTATTTACGATAAAGTGAGTGGGAGCACTACAACATTTCTGATAAGTATATGTGAATGACATATGGTTGATCTGAAATGATGTAGAATTTCTGGAAAGAGTAAAGGGTTGTTTGAAAGGTATTTTTCAAAGGAAGACCTGGATAAAATTGCTTACATAATTGGGCATCAAGATCTATAGAGATAGATCAAGACGCCTGATGATACTTTCAAAAGAAACACACACCTTTGACATGATTTTGAAGGAGTTCAAAATAGGTCAGTCAAAGAAGGAGTTCTTGCCTGATTTGTAAGGTGTGAAGTTGAGTAAGACTCAAATCTTGACCACGGCAGAAGAAAGAGGAAGGACGAAGGTCGTCCCCTATGGTTTTGTCATAGGCTCTATACGATATGCCATGCTAAGTACCGCACCTGATGTGTGCCTTGCCACATGTCTGGCAAGAGGGTACAAAGGTGATCCAGGAGTGGATTACTAGATAGTGGTCAAAATTATCCTTAGAGGAATAAGGAAATGTTTCTCGGTTATGGAGGTGATAAAGAGTTCGACGTAAAGAGTTACGTCGATGCAAGCTTAACACCTATCCGGATAACTCTAAGTGGAGATACCGGATACGTATAATGGAGCGACAGTTTGGAATAGCTCCAAGTGGAACGTGGTAGCAGCATCTACGATATGACATAAAGTTTTGCGAAGTACATAGGGATCTGAATGTTGCAGACCCGTTGACTACAACCTCTCTCACAAGCATAACATGATCAAACACAGAACTCATTGAGTGTTAATCACATATTGATGTGAACTAGATTACTGACTCTAGTGAACTCTTTGGATGTTAGTCACATGGCGATGTGACCTGTGAGTGTTAATCACATGGCGATGTGAACTAGATTATTGACTCTAGTGCAAGTGGGAGACTGTTGGAAATATGCCCTAGAGGCAATAATAAATTGGTTATTATTATATTTCCTTGTTCACGATAATCGTTTATTATCCATGCTAGAATTGTATTGATAGGAAACTCAGATACATGTGTGGATACATAGACAAACACCATGTCCCTAGTAAGCCTCTAGATGACTAGCTCGTTGATCAATAGATGGTCACGGTTTCCTGACCATGGACATTGGATGTCATTGATAACGGGATCACATCATTAGGAGAATGATGTGATGGACAAGACCCAATCCTAAGCCTAGCACAGATCGTGTAGTTCGTATGCTAAAGCTTTTCTATATGTCAAGTATCTTTTCCTTAGACCATGAGATTGTGCAACTCCCGGATACCGTAGGAATACTTTGGGTGAACCAAACGTCACAACGTAACTGGGTGGCTATAAAGGTGCACTACAGGTATCTCCGAAAGTGTCTGGTGGGTTGGCACGAATCGAGACTGGGATTTGTCACTCCGTATGACGGAGAGGTATCTCTGGGCCCACTCGGTAGGACATCATCATAATGTGCACAATATGTGATCAAGGAGTTGATCACGGGATGATGTGTTACGGAACGAGTAAAGAGACTTGCCGGTAACGAGATTGAGCAAGGTATCAGTATACCGACGATCGAATCTCGGGCAAGTGCTATACCGATAGACAAAGGGAATCGTATACGGGATTGATTGAATCCTTGACATCGTGGTTCATCCGATGAGATCATCGTGGAACATGTGGGAGCCAACATGGGTATCCAGATCCCGCTGTTGGTTATTGGCCGGAGAGTTGTCTCGGTCATGTCTACATGGTTCCCGAGCCCGTAGGGTCTACACACTTAAGGTTCGATGACGCTAGGGTTATAGGGAAAGTATGTACGCGGTTACCGAATGTTGTTCGGAGTCCCGGATGAGATCCCGGACGTCACGCGGAGTTCCGGAATGGTCCGGAGGTAAAGATTCATATATGGGAAGTCCTGTTTTGGTCACCGGAAAAGTTTCGGGCGATATCGGTAATGTACCGGGACCACCGGGAGGGTCCCGGGGGTCCACCAGGTGGGGCCACCAGCCCCAGAAGGCTACGTGGGCTAAGTGTGGGAGGGGACCAGCCCCAAGGGGGCTGGTGCGCCCCCCCACCAAGTCCCAGGGCGCCTCCAAGAGGGGAGGGGGGCAAACCCTAAGGCAGTTGGGCCCTAGGGCCCAATAGTGGTGCGCCTCCCCCTCTCTCCCCCTTGGCCGCCCCCCTAGATGGGATCTAGGGCTGGCCGCACCCTAGGGGTGGGAAACCCTAAAGGGGGGCGCAGCCCTCCCTTCCCCCTATATATATGTGAGGTTTTAGGGTTGCTTAACATACGAGAAAGTCTCCCTCTTGGCGCAGCCCTACCCCTCTCCCTCCTCGTCTCTTGCAGCGCTTGGCGAAGCCCTGCTGGAGTCCCGCGCTCCTCCACCACCACCACGCCGTCGTGCTGCTGTTGGATGGAGTCTTCCCCAACCTCTCCCTCTCTCCTTGCTGGATCAAGGCGTGGGAGACGTCACCGGGCTGCACGTGTGAAGAACGCGGAGGCACCGTCCGTTCGGTGCTAGGATCTTCGGCGATCTGAATCGCGGCGAGTACGACTCCATCAACCGCGTTCTTGAACGCTTCCGCTTAGCGATCTACAAGGGTATGTGGATCCAACTCTCCTCTCGTAGATGCATCTCCTAGATTGATCTTGGTGAACGTAGGAAAATTTTTGTTTCCCATGCGACGTTCCCCAACAGTGGCATCATGAGCTAGGTTCTTGCGTAGATGCTTTCACGAGTAGAACACAAAGGGGTTTGTGGGCGTTGATGTTTAGATTGCTGCCCTCCTTAGTCTTTCTTGATTCAGCGGTATTATGGGATGAAGCGGCCCGGACCAACTTTACATGTCCACGTACATGAGACCGGTTCCATCGACTGACATGTGACTTTCGTTGCATAAGATGGCTGGCGGGTGTCTGTCTCTCCTATCTTAGTTGAATCGGAATAGACAAAGGCGGTCCTTGTAGAAGGTTAAATAGCAACTTAAATATCACCGTTGTGGCTTTGCGTAGGTAAGAAGCGTTCTTGCTAGATACCCATAGCAGCCACGTAAAACATGCAACAACAAATTAGAGGACGTCTAACTTGTTTTTGCAGGGTATGTTTGTGATATGATATGGCCAATGACATGATGAGATATATTTGATGTATGAGATGATCATGTTGTAATAGTTAATATCGACTTGCATGTCGATGTATACGGCAACCGGCAGGAGCCATAGGGTTGTCTTTAATTTTTGTATGACCTGCGTGTCAATCATTAAGCGCTATGTAATGCTTTACTTTATCGCTAAACGGTAGCAATAGTAGTAAGAGCATGGTGGGCGCGCGACAACCCCGATGGCGACACGATGATGGAGATCATGATGATGGGGATCATGGTGTTACGCCGGTGACGATGGAGATCATGCCGGTGCTTTGGAGATGGAGATCAAAAGCACGAGTTGATGGCCATATCATGTCACTTATGATTTGCATGTGATGTTAATCCTTTTATGCATCTTATTTTGCTTAGGACAACGGTAGCATTATAAGATGATCCCTCACTAAAATTTCAAGATGAAATTGTGTTCCCCCCGAGTGTGCGCCGTTGCGAAGGTTCGTCGTTTCGAAGCACCACGTGATGATCGGGTGTGATAGACTCTACGTTCGCATACAACGGGTGCAAGCCAGTTTTGCACATGCAGAACACTCGGGTTAGACTTGACGAGCCTAGCATGTACAGACATGGCCTCGGAACACGGAAGACCGAAAGGTCGAGCATGAGTCATATAGTAGATATGATCAACATGAAGATGTTCACCATTGACACCACCTCATCTCACGTGATGATCGGACTTGGGTTGGTGGATTTGGATCATGTCACGCTCGGATGACCAGAGGGATGTCAATTTGAGTGGGAGTTATAAGTAATTTGATTAGTTAAAACTCACTTGTCATGAACAATAGTCTAAGTTGTCTTTGCAAATTATGTAGTAGACCAATAACTGCGTTGTAGCTCCTTGTTTAATACGGTACTAGAGAAAGGCTAAGTTGAAAGACATTGTAAGCAATGATGCGGACTGGGTCCGTAGTCCGAGGAGTGTCCTCACTGCTGCACAGAAAGCTTACGTCTTTGATGCACCACTCGATGTGCAAACCCCTACAACGTTGTCTGTGGATGTTGTGAACACCTGACAGAGACGTCCTGATGACTACTTGATAGTTTAGTGCACCATACTTTACGGCTTAGAATCGGGATTCCAATGACGTTTTGAACGCCATAGAACATATAAGATGTTCTAAGAGCTGAAATTGGGATTTCAGGCTCATGCCCGTGTTGAGAGGTATGAGACCTCTGACAAGTTCTTTTGCCAAAAAGATGGAGGAGAATGGCTCAACTAATGAGCATGTGCTCAGAATGTCTGGGTGCTGAAATCACTTGAACCAAGTGGGAGTTAATCTTCCAGGTGAGATAGTGGTTGACGGAATCTCTAGACACTATCACCAAGCTACTAGAACTTCGTGATGAACTATGACATGCAAAGGATGGTGATAATCCCGGTGCTGTCAGCGGTTCTTAGTACCGCAAAAGTAGAGATCAAGAAGGAGCATCAAGTGTTGATGGTTTAACAAGACCACTGGTTTCAAAAGGGTAAGGGCTAGAAGGGAAACTTCAAGAATGGCAAACTTGTTGTCGCTCTGATGAAGGAACCCATGGTTGAACCCAAACCTCGAGACTAAGTGCTTCTATTGTAAGGGGAACGGTCACATGGTAGCGGAACCACCCCAAATACATGGTAGATATGATAGCTGGCAACTTCAACAAAGTATATTTGATATACGTGTTATTGATGTGTACCTTAGTAGTACTCCTTGTAGCACCTGGGTATTGGATACCGGTTCAGTTGCTATTATTAGTGACTTGAAGCAAAAGCTATGGACTGAACGGAGACTAGCTAAGGGCGAGGTGACGATGTGTGTTGGAAGTGTTTCCAAGGTTCATGAGATCACCATCGCACACTTCCTCTATTTTCGAGATTGGCGTTGAGCCTAGATAAATGTTATCAGGTGTCTACGTTGAGCATGAAAATGATTAGATCATGTTCATCGCAATACGGTTATTCATTTAAGTTAGAGAATAATGGTTATTCTGTTTACATGAATAATACCTTTATGGTCATGCACCCAATGGTTCATTGAATCTCGATCATGGTAATACACATAATGATAATATTAATGCCAAAAGATGTAGAGTTAATAATGATAGTACCACTTTCTTGTGGCACTGCCGCTTAGGTCATTTTGGCATAAAATGCATGAAGAAACTCCATGCTGATGGACGTTTGGAGTCACTTGATTTTGAATCGCTTGACACATGCGAGCCATGCCTCATGGGCAGGATGACTGAGATCTCGTTTTTCAGGTACAATGAAACGGGTAAGTGACTTATTGGAAATCATACATGCTGATGTATGTGATCCAATGAGAATTAAGGCGTGTGGTGGATATCGTTATTTTCTCATCTTCACTGACGATTTGAGTAGATATGGTATATTTACTTAATGAAGCAAAAGTCTGAAACGTTTGAAAGGTTCAAAAAATTTCAGAGTGAAGATTAAGAATCATCATAACAAGAAGATCATGTTCCTACGATCTGATCAAGGGGATATTATCTGAATTATGAGTTTGGCAATCACTTAAGACATTGTGGAATTGTTTCGCAGTTGAAGTCCCCTGGAACACCACAGCGTAATGGTGTGTCCGGACATCGTGATCGAACCTTATGAGATATGGTGCGATCTATGGTGTGTCTTACCGATCTACCGCTATTATTTTGAGGTTATGCATTAGAGACAGCTGCATTCACTTTATATAGGGCACCATCTGAGTCCGTTGAGACGACGTCGTATGGTTTGGCAAGAAACCAAAGTTGTCGTTTTCTTAAATGTTTGGGGCTACGATGCTTATGGCTTCAGCCAGGAAAAGCTCGAACCCAAAGCAGACAAATACATCTTCATGGAATACCCACTGGTAACGGTTGGGTATACCTTCTATCTCAGATCCAAGGACAAAAATGTTTGTCGCTAAGAATGGGTCCTTTCTCGAGAAGGAGTTTCTCTCGAAAGAATTGAGTGGGAGGAAGATAGAACTTGATGAGGTTGTCGAACCCTCACTTCAACCGAAGAGTAGTGCAACACAGAAAGATGTTTCTGTGGAACCTACGACAGTTGAAGAGGATACTAATGATAGTGATCATGAAGCTCCAGATCAAGTTGCTATCGAACCTCGTGGGTCGACAAGGATGTGTACTACTCCTGAGTGGTACGGTGATCCTGTCTTAGAGGTCATGTTGTTGGACAACGATGAACCTACGAACTATGGAGAAGCGATGGTGGGCCCATATTCCGACAAATGGTTAGAAGCCGATAAATCCGAGTTAGGATCCATGTATCAAAACAAAGTATGGACTTTGGTGGACTTGCCCTATGATCGGCAAGCCATTGAGACAAATGGATCTTTAAGACTAAGACGGACGTGGACGGTAATGTCACCGTCTATGAAGCTCGACTTGTGGCGAAGAGTTTTCCACAAGTTCAAGGAGTTGACTACGATGAGATTTTCTCACCCGTAGCGATGCTTAAGTCCGTCGGAATCATGATTAGCATTAGCTGCATTTATGAAATCTGGCAGATGGATGACAAAACAAGTTTCCTTACCAGTTTTCGTAAGGAAAGGTTGTATGTGATACAATCAGAAAGGTTTTGTCGATCCTAAGGATGCTAAAAGATATGCTAGCTCCAGCGATCCTTCTATGGACTAGAGCAAGCATCTCGGAGTCGGAATATATGCTTTGATGGAGTGATCAAAGTTTTTGGGTATACAAAGTTTGTTAGAAACTTGTATTTACGATAAAGTGAGTGGGAGCACTACAACATTTCTGATAAGTATATGTGAATGACATATGGTTGATCTGAAATGATGTAGAATTTCTGGAAAGAGTAAAGGGTTGTTTGAAAGGTATTTTTCAAAGGAAGACCTGGATAAAATTGCTTACATAATTGGGCATCAAGATCTATAGAGATAGATCAAGACGCCTGATGATACTTTCAAAAGAAACACACACCTTTGACATGATTTTGAAGGAGTTCAAAATAGGTCAGTCAAAGAAGGAGTTATTGCCTGATTTGTAAGGTGTGAAGTTGAGTAAGACTCAAATCTTGACCACGGCAGAAGAAAGAGGAAGGACGAAGGTCGTCCCCTATGGTTTTGTCATAGGCTCTATACGATATGCCATGCTAAGTACCGCACCTGATGTGTGCCTTGCCACATGTCTGGCAAGAGGGTACAAAGGTGATCCAGGAGTGGATTACTAGATAGTGGTCAAAATTATCCTTAGAGGAATAAGGAAATGTTTCTCGGTTATGGAGGTGATAAAGAGTTCGACGTAAAGAGTTACGTCGATGCAAGCTTAACACCTATCCGGATAACTCTAAGTGGAGATACCGGATACGTATAATGGAGCGACAGTTTGGAATAGCTCCAAGTGGAACGTGGTAGCAGCATCTACGATATGACATAAAGTTTTGCGAAGTACATAGGGATCTGAATGTTGCAGACCCGTTGACTACAACCTCTCTCACAAGCATAACATGATCAAACACAGAACTCATTGAGTGTTAATCACATATTGATGTGAACTAGATTACTGACTCTAGTGAACTCTTTGGATGTTGGTCACATGGCGATGTGACCTGTGAGTGTTAATCACATGGCGATGTGAACTAGATTATTGACTCTAGTGCAAGTGGGAGACTGTTGGAAATATGCCCTAGAGGCAATAATAAATTGGTTATTATTATATTTCCTTGTTCACGATAATCGTTTATTATCCATGCTAGAATTGTATTGAAAGGAAACTCAGATACATGTGTGGATACATAGACAGACACCATGTCCCTAGTGAGCCTCTAGACGACTAGCTCGTTGATCAATAGATGGTTACGGTTTCCTAACCATGGACATTGGATGTCGTTGATAACGGGATCACATCATTAGGAGAATGATGTGATGGACAAGACCCAATCCTAAGCCTAGCACAGATCGTGTAGTTCGTATGCTAAAGCTTTTCTATATGTCAAGTATCTTTTCCTTAGACCATGAGATTGTGCAACTCCCAGATACCGTAGGAATACTTTGGGTGTACCAAACGTCACAACGTAACTGGGTGGCTATAAAGGTGCACTACAGGTATCTCCGAAAGTGTCTGGTGGGTTGGCACGAATCGAGACTGGGATTTGTCACTCCGTATGACGGAGAGGTATCTCTGGGCCCACTCGGTAGGACATCATCATAATGTGCACAATATGTGATCAAGGAGTTGATCACGGGATGATGTGTTACGGAACGAGTAAAGAGGCTTGCCGGTAACGAGATTGAGCAAGGTATCGGTATACCGACGATCGAATCTCGGGCAAGTGCTATACCGATAGACAAAGGGAATCGTATACGGGATTGATTGAATCCTTGACATCGTGGTTCATCCGATGAGATCATCGTGGAACATGTGGGAGCCAACATGGGTATCCAGATCCCGCTGTTGGTTATTGGCTGGAGAGTTGTCTCGGTCATGACTACATGGTTCCCGAGCCCGTAGGGTCTACACACTTAAGGTTCGATGACGCTAGGGTTATAGGGAAAGTATGTACGCGGTTACCGAATGTTGTTCGGAGTCCCGGATGAGATCCCGGACGTCACGAGGAGTTCTGGAATGGTCCGGAGGTAAAGATTCATATATGGGAAGTCCTGTTTTGGTCACCGGAAAAGTTTCGGGCGATATCGGTAATGTACCGGGACCACCGGGAGGGTCCCGGGGGTCCACCAGGTGGGGCCACCAGCCCCTGTAGGCTGCGTGGGCTAAGTGTGGGAGGGGACCAGCCCCAAGGGGGCTGGTGCGCCCCCCCACCAAGTCCCTAGGCGCATGGAGAGTGGAGGGGGGCAAACCCTAGGTCCAGATGGGCCTTAAGGCCCATCCTAGGGCGCCCCCTCTCTCTCCCCCCCTTTGGCCGCACCCTAGATGGGTTTCTAGGGCTGGCCCCACCCCTAGGGGTGGGAAACCCTAAAGGGGGGCGCAACCCTCCCTTCCCCCTATATATATGTGAGGTTTTGGGGCTGCTAGACACACGAGAACGTCTCCCTCTTGGCGCAGCCCTACCCCTCTCCCTCCTCGTGTCTTGCAGCGCTTGGCGAAGCCCTGCTGGAGCCCCGCGCTCCTCCACCACCACCACGCCGTCGTGCTGCTGTTGGATGGAGTCTTCCCCAACCTCTCCCTCTCTCCTTGCTGGATCAAGGCGTGGGAGACGTCACCGGGCTGCACGTGTGTTGAACGCGGAGGCGCCGTCCGTTCGGCGCTAGATCGGATCTTCCGCGATTTGAATCGCCGCGAGTACGACTCCATCAACCGCGTTCTAGCAACGCTTCCGCTTAGCGATCTACAAGGGTATGTGGATCCAACTCTCCTCTCGTAGATGTGCATCTCCTAGATTGATCTTGGTGAGCGTAGGAAAATTTTTGTTTCCCATGCAACGTTCCCCAACAGTACGACACTTTCTTCCATAGAGTATTTCAAAAGGAGCTTTTCTGGCACTTGCTTGGAAACTGTTGTTGTAAGAGAACTCAGCAAACGGAAGACAATCTTCCCACTTCATGCCAGAAGAGATGACATAAGCTCTGAGCATGTCTTCGAGGATCTGGTTCACTCTTTCGACTTGACCACTAGTCTGAGGGTGAAACGCAGTGCTGAAACGAATCTTAGTGCCCATGGCTGACTGAAAGGAGTCCCAGAACTTGGATGTGAACAAACTTCCACGGTCTGAGGAGATAACTTGAGGAATGCCATGTAACGACACAATTCTGGAAGTGTACAACTCTGCCAGCTGAGCCGCATTGATGGATTCTTTGACTGGAAGGAAGTGAGCTACTTTGGTTAGCTTGTCAATCACAACAAAGATAGCATCATTCCCCTTCTTGGACTTGGGAAACCCAGTGACGAAATACATTTCGATGTGGTCGAATTTCCACTCGGGAATAGGAAGAGGTTGGAGGAGACCGGGTGGATGTTGATGCTCTGCCTTCACTCTTCTGCAGACATCACATTCATTCACGAATTGGGCAATCTCCCTTTTCATGCGAGTCCACCAGTAAGATTGCTTGAGGTCTTGGTACATCTTGGAACTTCCGGGATGAATCGAGAGGAGGGAGTCATGTGCTTCCTTCATTATGAGCTTCCTGAGATCACCCTTGGGAACCACAAGTCTGTCCTCAAAGAACAAGGTGTCTTTCTCATCAATGCGATAGCACTTGTATTTGGGAGTACCCTTAGCAATACCATGTTTCACTTTCTGCACCATAGCATCACTGAGTTGGGCCTCACGGATCTGATCTTCCAAGGTAGGAGCAACTTGAAGATTTGCAAGAAAGCTTTGCGGAACAACTTGGAGGTTGAGCTTCCTGAATGATTCACAAAGCTCGGGCTAAAACGGCTTGATAAGGAGACTGTTGCAATATGCCTTTCTGCTCAAGGCATCTGCAATGACATTGGCCTTGCCAGGTGTGTATTCGATGCTTGGATCATACTCTTGGATCATCTCAACCCAATGAATCTAGCGAAGGTTCAGGTTCGGCTGTGTGAAGATGTACTTCAAGCTCTTGTGATCGGGGAAGATGTCCACTTTTCTGCCCAATAGAAGGTGTCTCCACGTGATCAAGGCATGTACCACTGCTGCTAGCTCGAGATCATATGTGGGGTAGTTCTTCTCATTTGGCTTCAATTGACGAGAAGTGTATGCCACAATCTTCTTGTCTTGCATGAGAACACCACCAAGTCCTTGAAGAGAAGCATCACAGAATACTTCGTAGGGCTTGGACTCATCCGGAGGAGTAAGAACCGGAGCAGAGATGAGCTTTACTTTGAGTGTTTTGAATGCCACATCACAATCCGGAGACCAGTTGTACTTGACATTCTTCTACAGCAAGTTGGAGAGGGGCTTGGCAATCTTGGAGAAGTTCTCAACGAACCTTCTGCAATAGCTAGCGAGACCAAGGAAGCTATGGAGTTGCTTGACATTCTGCGGGGGTTCCCAGTTGACAATCGCTTCAACTTTCTCGGGGTTGATAGAAATACCCTCAGCAGAGATGATATGGCCAAGATATAAGACCTTATCCAGCCAGAATTCGCATTTGGAGAACTTCGCATAGAACTTGTGTTCATGGAGCTTGTCCAGAACCAAACGGAGGTTCTTGGCATGGTCTTCTTCATTCTTGGAGAATACCAAGATGTCATCCAGATAGACGAGAACAAATTCATTGGTGTAGGGGTTGAATATGTAGTGCATCATTCTCGAGAAGGTGGGTCGAGCATTTGCGAGGCCAAAAGACATGACTGTGTATTCATAGGAGCCGTAGCTTGTTCTTAATGCAGTCTTGTGAATATCTTCTTCACGGATACGGTTCTGGTGATAACCCACCGGAGATCGAGCTTTGAGAACACTTTTGCTTCTTTGAGCTGCTCGAACAATTCATTGATATTGGGGAGCGGATACTTGTTCTTTATTGTCTTCTTGTTCAATGGCCGGTAATCAACGCAAAGGCGTTCCGTGCCATCCTTCTTCTTGACAAATAGAACACCATAGCCCCAAGGAGAAGTGCTAGGCCTGATTAGACCCATATGCTCTTGCTCATCGAGTTGTCTCTTTAGCTCCTTCAACTCTTCAGGGGAAAGCTTGTACGGACGCCGACATGCTGGCTTGGTACCGGGCTCGAGTTCAATGACGAATTCAACTTGACGATGCGGAGGCATGCCTGGAAGCTCTTTAGGGAAAACATCTTCATATTCATTGACCACCGGAATTTGAGAGATGGCATTAATCTCGCCTTTGTCATTGAGAGAGAATAGCCTGATTGTGCTATCTCGAGAGGTGAAGATAATCACGTCTTCATCAGGATGAGTAAGCTTGACTTCCTTATTTGCACAATCAATGTTTGCATCATGCTTGGAGAGCCAATCCATCCCAAGAATAAGATCAATGTCGGAGTTGCCGAGAATAACCGGAGAAACCAGAAAGCGGTAATCACCCATGTAAATAGATATATCCGGAGCAAATATATTAGAAGTCATTCGTTTCCCCGGAGAAGTAACTTGCAACTTTTTAGGTAAGCTTTTGATGTCAACATTGTGCTTGGATGCAAAAGGTTGAGACATGAAAGAACATGATGCACCCGAATCAAACAACACTTTTGCAGGAATAGAGTTAACTGGAAGGTTACCAAGTATCACATCTGAAGAATTCTCCGCTTGAGCTGCATTCATCAGATTCACTCTTGCTGCCTTCAGATCGTGCTTGACAATGGCAGTGCTGACAGGTGGAGGAGGCGGAAGGCGCCTTGGGTTGGGAAACTTGTTAGCATAATGACCCTTCTGAGTGCACTTGTTGCAAACCACATCTGAGAGAGGACGGTGATAAGGAGCACTTGACTTCGAAGCTTGAAAGTGATTCTTGGACTGATTGCTTGGGTTGGGTGGGTGGGAGAAACCACGGCCACCAGAATGCTTGTTGTTGTTGTTGGAAGGTCGGATCACTGGAGGAGGTGGAAGCCAAAACTTCTGCTGCTTTGCAACCACTTGGGAAGAAGAGGAGGAGTTGACAGCATCTCTGATTCGCTTTTTGGAAGCTTCAACCTTGAGCTGGGCTGCGTCTTGCTTAAGTGCCATGTTATAGAATTGATCAAATTCATCAAGCTCGAATAAGGTGAGAGCTAGTTGGAGTTCATCCTTCAGACCACCACGGAACTGATAAATCTTGCTCTTGGAATCTGGGATGTCTTGCTTGGCATAGCGAGCGAGGTTCTGGAACTTGACATTGTATTGATAAACAGACATGGAGCCTTGCTTCAGGTTGCGGAATTGCTCATGCATACCTTCGATGACACTAGTTGGAATGTGGTGAGAGCGAAAATCCTTGCAGAAGTCAGTCCACGAGATTTCACGTCCCTCTCTGGAATCTTTGTACTGCTACCACCAATCAGCGGCTTGGTCCTTGAGTTGGAAGGCGGCAAACTTGACATAATCCTCAGGTCTCATGTTATTGCACTCGAAATGCTTCTTGGTATCTGTTATCCAGTCTTCAGCATCTAGCGGATCCACACAGTAACTGAATGCCTTTGGTTGGTTTGCCAGGAACTGGTTGAGTGTAGCAAAGTGAGGTTGGTTGAACAAATTGCCTTCGCCTTGGTTCCCATGACCACCCTGATTTGCTTGATTTGGTTGAATGTTCTGCATCATTTGCATAAGCATCTGGGTGTTCTGGTTCGTCGCTTGCATAATTGCTCTCCAGGCCTCAGACGAAGGAGGAGGGGAAGGAGGACGATCAAGAACTTCTTCACCCTTTGGGTTAGCGTTGGGAACCCTTTTAGGAGCCATCCTGAATGAGATGACAACTATTAGACATTGATTGAAAATATATAAGCTGAATCAACGGCTAGAAATTGCAACATAAGTCTTCACAAGAACATTCGAACAAGATGAACGAATGTAATCCATAGTTTAATGATACAACAATCTTCACGAAAAGCCACTTGGGAGAACAAAAGGTAAATAAAACAACAAGGAGCAGATAGAACAAATACAAGATAAAAGCTTCGTTCGACATATTCGTGCTGAAAGCTTATGGAACGTGTTACAAAAGGGTTTTGCAATCCCCAGATCAGCATAGCCAAGGACCCTTTAAGATGCAACTCCCGATCGGAACAACGCCCATAAAACTACTTCACTCAATGTAGAACCCCGAACTCCATATCATGCATTCGTTGGAAGAATGCCTACGAACTACTAGATGAACTCACCTATTAATTTCCGAAAGTTTCCAGTTATGCAATCAGGTGTTGGGGATACACGGGAAACATCGCACACTCAACTCTAATCCTACATCCAGCTGTATCCATCCTTCAACACATAACCAGTTATTTCCGGAAACCGTTTACCTCGGACCTTCGAAATGCATCTGCTATACAAGCTATGGCAATACTCCCGAACTACCACCCCAGTACTGGGTGATGTCGGGGTTATCTTGCCACTAACCGCATAGGAGAGTTTTCGATGTCGGCCGTCTTAAGTATTCCAGAACTGCTGCGATATATTTGTGACGACAACACCTCGGAGCTCAACTCCCCGAGACACTACCACAACCCCTAAATGACAGGAGGCATCGAGAACAATGTTCTCGTCACAAAGACATCGGAACAATCCAAACAATACTCGCGTGATCCTAAAAAAAATTTAGTGAATTTTTTAGAGTAGAAGAGATAAGTAATCGTCAGGAGTCCTCCCCAGAGTGAAAAGGGATGAGGAGCAAAAAGAAATCCTACTCTCCGATATATATATAG
The DNA here is from genome assembly GCA_902687465.1 of Secale cereale. Taxonomy (NCBI): domain Eukaryota; kingdom Viridiplantae; phylum Streptophyta; class Magnoliopsida; order Poales; family Poaceae; genus Secale; species Secale cereale. Next base: position 92,662,082 of record LR738715.1, read on the forward strand.
GACTCAAAACATTTTTATGTGTGTGCCTAGACTCAACCGTCAACGATTCGATCAATCAGTGGGGGCTTCTAGGTCGGAGAAGGCTCTGATTACCAACTTGTAATGCCCAGTATGAGATTATACCTCCTACGTGTCGAGGCACGACTTAAAGGTATAAGCTCATACTAGAATGATCTCAAGTATGGTATCTTTGCACGACTCATGTATAAGAGGGATGAAATTGCAAAAGAGTAGTTGTCTTACACTCGCCATGTCACACAATACATTACATAAGCAATCATCATCCAAATAACATCACAGTCCAACTACGGACGAAGATCCAAATGAAAGATACCAAATAAATATAGCCACAAGGTCCGAATCGCCCCTAGTAGAAGTCAGTACTGATCATTGGGATAGTACATGTAGTATCGCCCACGTTCTTCATCGAACTCCCAGTACAGCTCTGTGCCGTCACCTGTGTAGTTCACCATAGTACCTGCATCTGGTGTTGTGTAGAATCTGTGAGCCACAAAAGACTCAGCAATCCCGTTCCCGGGTAGCAAAACTATCTAAGCCTTGGGTGTGGAACAAGGCTGAAGAACAAAGGTTGCAGCTGCACTAGCACTAGCTTACGTGTTTAGAGCGAGAAGAGAAGTGCCACGAGCGTCAAAGTGATCACGAAGTGATCCTATCTAAGCACGTCAATCATAACCCCATCGTGTTCACTTCTCGAACCCCTTTCGGAAAATGACCGTCACGGTTACTCACGTTGGTAGTGTATTCTGAACATGGTGTCAAGTTTTCTACAACCGGATATTAACAAATTCCCATCTGCCACATAACCGCGGGCACGGCTTTCGAAAGATCAAAACCCTGCAGGGGTGTCCCAACTTAGCCCATCACAAGCTCACGATATGCGGAGTCGCATCTCCAAGGTGGGAAGACCCGAGTATTCTCGGAATCCCGTGCTCAAGATATTCCGACTAAGGTAAAACTAATCCAGCAAGACCTCCTGGCGTGCCGACACCCTGACAGTAGCCGCGCGTATCTAGTCTCATGCCACGACCGGATGGGTGATGCTACAGGTTTTTACCAGCCCTCGGGTTCCCCCAAGGTGGCCCCGCAGGCTCCCCATTTTGGACCAACACTCATGTGGAGCACTGGCCCGGGGTTTTTTATTAAGAAAAGGGTTTATAACTCCCTATGCAAGTTTTAGTTATTAGGCAAATGTAAAACCAATGTTGGGCCTTGCTGGAAAAGCTTTAGCGCTAAGCGGTTTATCGAGCGGGTCGCATAACCCCAACCGTGTGAGGAACGCAAAATCAAAGAACATAACACCGGTTTATACGGTTCCTAGGGTGGCATGAGTGGAATAAAACACCAAGCAAGAGGCTTAGCCTTCCACCCATTGCCAAGTATATAGATGATTTAGTTTAAGAGTTTATATAGAGTGATATCCCATCAATAACTTCGACATGAAGCAAGAATCTTCAAATCTTCTCCTGCAACTAGCAATGCTATAAGAGGGGCTGAGCGAAGCACACGTAGCCAAACAAAGGTTTGCTAGGTTGGGTGGTTAGACAGATTCATGGTTACAATAGGAGGCTGACAAAAACATGGGCATCGAGGCAATGAGCTAAAGAGCGAGACATCTAGCAATAGGCAAAGATAGTAATGATATCTGGGTCAGGTCATCTTGCCTGTCGAGTCGTCGATGGGATCGTAAGACGGCTCCTCGTACTGAACCTCGGTAGGAACCTCGTTCTCGGTCTCGGCTCCCGGCTCTACTCAAAACAAGAACACAACATGGCACACCATCAAACAAGGTGCAATGCACAATCAACATGATGCAAGTATGATGCATTTCATGGCAAGGGATGAAGCACACAAGAACAACACAAACTACAAGTTTAAATGAGGCCGGAATCATCATATAGCAAATCAGGTAAGTCCTCATATGTATATTTTGAAATTGGTCCAGATCTGAACAAACCTTAAGTTAAAGATGTTAAACAGCAAGTTAATATACACCAAGATGATCTACACATAATTCTAGTCAAGTTTCATATAAAGTTTGTTTAATTCGGAACTACGGTCTAGAAGATATGAGCAAAACAAGACAAGCATGGCAACGGTGTAAGATGCACCCAAACATCAAGCAAACACACTCCAAACATGTAAACAACATGATATTATGATTCTACATGCAAAATCACACAAGTTTCATATAGGGCACGCTCAAAACGGAGCAACGGTTCAACACATACACACGAAACAAGATACAATGCAAAGCTGAAATTAACAGCCACATAGCAACTTTGGAGCAAGAGATGTATACTCTACAGCACCCAAACATGATGACAACAAGCATGGACATGAAGTAGACATGTTCTACAGCAAACAACTCCATTGGAGCAACTCCATAGGAGGCATGGATCAATAGCTACAAGCTACACCAAATTGATCATGCTGTTAAAAACCTGACAGACATAATTTATAGCAACTTGAGAGCAAGAAATAAATAAGCTACAACAAGCCATATGTGCAAGTGAGGGCATGGATGGATAGACAAAAACAAGGACAACAAGGAATGATCATTGGTCACTCCAAAACTAGCATGGATTTGACTAGGCCATCAAGCAAACATAGCAACAAAATAACAAGTAACAACAGTTTATAACAAGTAGCACTCTTGTCACGAAGATTAGGTCATCAAGATGATCTCAAACAAGCATGCCACAATGGAAGAAAATGTAGAGCACATCACCACGACCATTTTGATATATCATATGCACAATTTGGACAAGCACACTAAAAGTTACCGCCATCACAACATGCAACATTATTATGCAAATCTGGGACTTGGCAGTTTCAGAAAACAAAACTGAGCACAAAAAACTATACTACGCACAGAGCGAGGCTTAACGGACTCTCACCGCTGGGCCTCTCGGGCCGGACGGAGGGGAAGGTGAGGCAAGCCGGCGGAGGGAATGAGCCCACGAGGCCGAGGGTTTGCGCGGCCCACGGCGCGAGGAGGCCCACGGGAGCGTGCGGCTGCTGGTCGAGCTCTCGCTCGACCCGAGCGGCACCACGACGGCGGTGCGGCGAGCTTGGCCGGGTCCGGCGACGACGGGGCACGGGAGGTCGGCGGCGAGCTCCCTGGGGGCGGCAGAGGAAGGTCGGGCGGCGGCGTCGAGCCCCGCAGCGGCCGGCGGCGAAGTTCGCGGAGGCGCGACGGCGGCGGATCTGCCGGAGGCGGTAGGGACGGAGGAAGACGTGCGGGGCGCGGAGGCGCGAAGGCGCGCGGGCTGAGGGGCCCGGATCGGGCCGCGCGGGCCTAGCCGGCCGGGAAGTGGGCGCGGTGAGGGGGCCAACCCAGAGCTGCCATGTGGCGGTGGGAGGTGGATCGGACACGTCCGGCGGCAGCGCGGAGGAAGGAAATTAGGGTTTCGTCTCAAATATGGACGTGGGGGACTAATTTATAGGCATAGGGATCTAGGAGACTCCAATGGGGAGCGGCTTTCGGCCACGCGATCACGATTCGACGACCGAGATGATTGGAAGGGTTGTGCTGTGTTTGTGGGCTGTTGTGGAAGGGGTCTTGGGCCTTAAAGAAGAGGTTCTTTTAGCCCACCAGGTTAACCGTTGGAGTACCAAACGAATTCCAAACGGGACGAAACTTGACAGTCGGCCTACACGTACCAAAACAATAATGCACGACAAGTCTCACCTCATTCCGGAAACGTTGCACGGCCACACATGAAAGAAGGACTCGGGGATGCCACGGGCACGTGTGTGAGCGTCGGAACTCGAAACGGGCAACAGAAGAGACGAGTGGGACCGGGTGCAAGTGACATCACGAATGCAATGCAATGCACATGACAATATGACATGGATGAAATGCACACACGCAGACGACAAAACGAATTAACCCGAAATGAAAGAAGAGCCCGGAATGGAATTGATGAAGTCAAAGTTTCATATATTGCCATAATTGGAAAATGTTACATCTGGGGCATTACAAAAGGGTCCCGGTGGAAAATCTATTCCGAATGACGATGACGGACACGCACCCATGTGGAAGAAGAAATCAATATTTTGGGACCTACCCTATTGGAAAGACCTAGAGGTCCGCTCTGCAATCGATGTGATGAACATGCCGAAGAATCTTGGCGTGAACGTGCTAGGCTTCTTGAGCGTGTATGGGAAGACAAAATATACACCAACGGCACGGGAGGACCAGCAACGTATGCACGGAAAAGACGACATACATCAGGGTTATGCCAGCTACGTGATACGTCTCCAATGTATCTATAATTTTTTATTGTTCCATGATGTTATATTATCATTCTTGGATGTTTTACAATCATTTTATAGTAATTTTATATCATTTTTTGGTACTAACCTATTGACATAGTGCCAAGTGCGAGTTGTTGTTTTTTGCATGTTTTTTACATCGCAGGAAATAAATATCAAACGAAGTCTGAACACTGCGAAACTTATTGGAGATTTTTTATGGGCCAGAAGACACGCAATGGGCTAGAGCAGCACCTGGGGGTGCCCCGAGGGGGGCACAACCCACCAGGGCGCGCCTGGGCCCCCTAGCGCGCCCAGGTGGGTTGTGCCCACCTTGGTGGCCTCCCGCACCGCCTCTTTACCCTATAAATTCACAAATATTCCGAAACCCTTTGGGGTAGACCTAGATCAAAAGTTTCACCACCGCAAGGCTATGTCCTCCACGGGATCCAATCTAGAGCCCTTTCCGACACTCCGTCGGAGGGGGTATGATTACCGGTGGCCATCTTCATCATCACGACGGCCACCATGATGAGGAGGGTGTTGGGGAACGTAGTATTTTAAAATTTTCCTACGATCACGCAAGATCTATCTACCAGATGTATAGCAACGAGAGGGAAGAGTGTGTCTACGTACCCTCGTAGACCGGGAGCGGAAGCGTCAAGTGACGCGGTTGATGTTGTCGAACTTCTTCGCGATCCAACCGATCAAGCACCGAACGTACGGCACCTCCGCGTTCTGCACACGTTCAGCTTGATGACGTCCCACGAGCTCTTGATCCAGTTGAGCTTCACGGGAGAGTTTCGTCAGCACGACGGCGTGGTGACGGATATGATGTGTTCACCGGCGCAGGGCTTCGCCTAAGCTCCGCGACGGTATGACCGAGGTGTGATTCTGTGGAGGGGGGCACCGCACACGGCTAAAACAATTCAACTTGTGTGTCTTTGGGTGCCCCCTGCCCCCGTATATAAAGGAGCAGGGGAGGGAGGCCGGCCGGCCCTTCCTGGTGCGGCTAGGGAAGGAGTCCTACTAGGAATAGGATTGCAATCCTATTCCTAGTAGGATTCACCAAAAGGAAGAAGGGGGAAAGGAATAGGAGAGGTGGCGCCCCCCCCCCCCCCCCACAATCCTAGTCCAACTAGGAACCCTAGGTGGGGGCGCCGGCCTGCCCTATGGGCTGCCTCTCTCTTTCCCTTTTGGCCCACTATGGACCATCCCCTCTCGTAGGGGGTTCCGGTAACCCCTTCCGGCATTCCCGATAAATCCGAAACTTTTCCGGTATACTTCCGGTGTCCGAATATAGCCGTCCAATATATCAATCTTTATGTCTCGGACATTCCGAGACTCCTCGTCATGTCCGTGATCTCATCCGGGACTCCGAACTACCTTCGATACATCAATACTCATAAACTCATAATACCGATCGTCATCAAACGTTAAGCGTGCGGATCCTACGGGTTCGAGAACTATGTAGACATGACCGAGACTCATCTCCGGTCAATAACCAATAGCGGAACCTGGATGTTCATATTGGCTCCTACATATTCTACGAAGATCTTTTATCGGTCAGAACCGCATAACAACATACGTTGTTCCTTTTGTCATACGGTATGTTACTTGCCCGAGATTCGATCGTCGGTATCTCTATACCTAGTTCAATCTCGTTACCGGCAAGTCTCTTTACTCGTTCCGTAACACATCATCTCATGACTAACTCATTAGTCTTTTGCTTGCAAGGCTTATTGTGATGTGTGTTACCGAGAGGGCCCAGAGATACCTCTCCGACACTCGGAGTGACAAATCCTAATCTTGATCTATGCCAACACCACGAATACTTTCGGAGACACCTGTAGAGCATCTTTATGATCACCCAGTTACGTTGTGACGTTTGATAGCACACAAGGTGTTCCTACGGTATTCGGGAGTTGCATAATCTCATAGTCATAGGAACATGTATAAGTCATGAAGAAAGCAATAGCAGAAAACTAAACGATCATTGTGCTATGCTAACGGATGGGTCTTGTCCATCACATCATTCTCCTAATGATGTGATCCCGTTGATCAAATGACAACTCATGTCTATGGCTAGGAAACATAACCATCTTTGATCAATGAGCTAGTCTAGTAGAGGCATACTAGGGACATACTGTTTTGTCTATGTATCCACACATGTACTAAGTTTCCGGTTAATACAATTCTAGCATTAATAAAAGACATTTATCATGATATAAGGAAATACAAATAACATCTTTATTATTGCCTCTAGGGCATATTTCCTTCAGTCTCCCACTTGAACTAGAGTCAATAATCTAGATTACAAAGTGATGATCCTCACACCCATGGAGTCTTGGTGCTGATCATGTTTTGCCCGTGGAAGAGGCTTAGTCAACGGGTCTGCAACATTCAGATCCATATGTATTTTGCAAATCTCTATGTCTCCCTCCTTGACTAGATCGCGGATGGAATTGAAGCGTCTTTTGATGTGCTTTGTTCTCTTGTGAAACCTGGATTCCTTCGCCAAGGCTATGGCTCCAGTGTTGTCACAAAAGATTTTCATTGGACCCGATGCACTAGGTATTACACCTAGATCGGATATGAACTCCTTCATCCAGACTCCTTCATTTGCTGCTTCTGAAGCAGCTATGTATTCCGCTTCACACGTAGATCCCGCCACGACGCTCTGCTTGGAACTGCACCAACTGACAGCTCCACCGTTCAATAAAAATACATATCCGGTTTGTGACTTAGAGTCATCCGGATCAGTGTCAAAGCTAGAATCGACGTAACCGTTTACGACGAGCTCTTTGTCACCTCCATATACGAGAAACATATCCTTTGTTCTTTTCAGATACTTTAGGATGTTTTTGACCGCTGTCAAGTGATCCACTCCTGGATTACTTTGGTACCTCCCTGCTAGACTTATAGCAAGGCACACATCAGGTCTGGTACACAGCATTGCATACATGATAGATCCTATGGCTGAGGCATAGGGAATGACTTTCATTTTCTCTCTATCTTCTGCAGTGGTCGGGCATTGAGTCTTACTCAACTTCATACCTTGTAAAACAGGCAAGAACCCTTTCTTTGACTGATCCATTTTGAACTTCTTCAAAATCCTATCAAGGTATGTGCTTTGTGAAAGTCCAATTAAGCGTCTTGATCTATCTCTATAGATCTTGATACCTAATATATAAGTAGCTTCACCGAGGTCTTTCATTGAAAAACTCTTATTCAAGTATCCTTTTATGCTATCCAGAAATTCTATATCATTTCCAATCAACAATATGTCATCTACATATAATATTAGAAATGCTACAGAGCTCCCACTCACTTTCTTGTAAATACAGGCTTCTCCAAAAGTCTGTATAAAACCATATGCTTTGATCACCTCATCAAAGCGTATATTCCAACTCTGAGATGCTTGTACCAGTCTATAGATGGATCGCTGGAGTTTGCATACTTTGTTAGCACCTTTTGGATCGACAAAACCTTCTGGTTGCATCATATACAACTCTTCTTTGAGATATCCATTTAGGAATGCAGTTTTGACATCCATTTGCCAGATTTCATAATCATAAAATGCGGCAATTGCTAACATGATTCGGACAGACTTAAGCATCGCTACAGGTGAGAAAGTCTCATCGTAGTCAACTCCTTGAACTTGTCGAAAACCTTTCGCAAAAAGTCAAGCTTTGTAAACAGTAATATTACCGTCTGCGTCGGTCTTCCTCTTGAAGATCCATTTATTTTCGATGGCTTGCCGATCATCGGGCAAGTCAACCAAAGTCCACACTTTGTTCTCATACATGGATCCCATCTCAGATTTCATGGCTTCAAGCCATTTTGCGGAATCTGGGCTCATCATCGCTTCCTCATAGTTCGTAGGTTCATCATGGTCTAGTAACATGATTTCCAGAACTGGGTTGCCGTACCACTCTGGTGCGGAACGTACTCTGGTTGATCTACGACGTTCAGCAGAAACTTGATCTGAAGTTTCATGATCATTATCATTAACTTCCTCACTAATTGGTGTAGGAATCACTGGAACAATTTCCTGTGATGTACTACTTTCCAATCCGGGATAAGGCACAATTACCTCATCAAGTTCTACTTTCCTCCCACTCACTTCTTTCGAGAGAAACTCTTTTTCTAGAAAGGATCCGTTCTTAGCAACGAATATTTTGCCTTAGGATCTGTGATAGAAGGTGTACCCAACAGTCTCTTTTGGGTATCCTATGAAGACACATTTTTCTGACTTGGGTTCGAGCTTATCAGGTTGAAGTGTTTTCACATAAGCATCGCAGCCCCAAACTTTAAGAAACGACAACTTTGGTTTCTTGCCAAACCATAGTTCATAAGGCGTCGTATCAACGGATTTAGATGGTGCCCTATTTAACGTGAATGCAGCTGCCTCTAAAGCATAACCCCAAAATGATAGTGGTAAATCGGTAAGAGACATCATAGATCGCACCATATCTAATAAAGTACGGTTACGACGTTCGGACACACCATTACGCTGTGGTGTTCCAGGTGGCGTGAGTTGTGAAACTATTCCACATTGTTTCAAATGAAGACCAAACTCGTAACTCAAATATTCTCCTCCACGATCAGATCGCAGAAACTTTATTTTCTTGTTACGATGATTTTCTACTTCACTCTGAAATTCTTTGAACTTTTCAAATGTTTCAGACTTGTGCTTCATCAAGTAGATATACCCATATCTGCTCAAATCATCAGTGAAGGTCAGAAAATAACGATACCCGCCTCGAGCATCAACACTCATTGGTCCACATACATCAGTATGTATGATTTCCAACAAATCTGTTGCTCGCTCCATAGTTCCGGAGAACGGAGTTTTAGTCATCTTGCCCATGAGGCATGGTTCGCAAGCACCAAGTGATTCATAATCAAGTGATTCCAAAAGTCCATCATTATGGAGTTTCTTCATGCGTTTTACACCAATATGACCTAAACGGCAGTGCCACAAATAAGTTGCACTATCATTATTAACCTTGCATCTTTTGGTTTCAATATTATGAATATGTGTATCACTACAATTGAGATCCAATAAGAATAGACCACTCTTTAAGGGTGCATGACCATAAAAGATATTATTCATTAAAATAGAACAACCATTATTCTCTGATTTAAATGAATAACCGTCTCACAATAAACAAGATCCAGATATAATGTTCATGCTCAACGTTGGCACCAAATAACAATTATTTAGGTCTAATACTAATCCCGAAGGTAGATGTAGAGGTAGCGTGCCGACGGCGATCACATCGACTTTGGAACCATTTCACACGCGCATCGTCACCTCATCCTTAGCCAATATTCGTTTAATCCGTAGTCCCTGTTTCGAGTTACAAATATTAGCAACCGAACCGGTATCAAATACCCAGGTACTACTACGAGCATTAGTAAGGTACACATCAATAACATGTATATCACATATACCTTTGTTCATCTTGCCATCCTTCTTATCCGCCAAATACTTGGGGCAGTTCCGCTTCCAGTGTCCAGTCCCCTTGCAATAGAAGCACTCAGTTTCAGGCTTGGCTCCAGATTTGGGTTTCTTCGTGGAAGTAGCAACTGACTTGCTATTCTTTTTGAAGTTCCCTTTCTTTCCCTTGCCCTTTTTCTTTAAACTAGTGGTCTTGCTAACCATCAACACTTGATGCTCCTTTTTGATTTCTACCTCCGCAGCTTTGAGCATAGCGAAGAGCTCGGGAATTGTCTTTTGCATCCCTTGCATGTTATAGTTCATCACGAAGCCTTTATAGCTTGGTGGCAGTGATTGAAGAACTCTATCAATAACACTATCCTCGTCAACTTTGCAACCAAGTTGAGTCATATGATTGTAGTACCCAGACATTCTGAGCAAGTGTTCACTGATAGAACTACTCTCCTCCATCTTGCAGCTGTAGAACTTATTCGAAATCTCATATTTCTCAATTCGGGCATTTGCTTGAAATATTAACTTCAACTCCTGGAACATCTCATATGGTCCATGACGTTCAAAACGTCGTTGAAGTCCCGGTTCTAAGCCGTAAAGCATGGCACACTGAACTATCGTGTAGTCATCAGACCGCGACTGCCAGACGTTCAAAGCGTCTACATTAGCGGGAGGGGGCTTGTCACCTAGCGGTGCTTCAAGGACATAATTCTTCTGTGCAGCAATGAGGATAATCCTCAGGTTACGGACCCAGTCCGTGTAATTGCTACCATCATCTTTCAACTTAGCTTTCTCTAGGAATGCATTAAAATTCAAAGGAACGGTAGCACGGGCCATTGATCTACAACAACATAGATATGCAAAAACTATCAGGACTAAGTTCATGATAAATTAAAGTTCGATTTAATCATATTAAATTAAAGAACTCCCACTTAGATAGACATCCCTCTGGTCATCTAAATGATCACGTGATCCAAATCAACTAAACCATGTCCGATCATCACGTGAGATGGAGTAGTTTCAATGGTGAACATCTTATGTTGATCATATCTACTATATGATTCATGCTCGACCTTTCGGTCTCCAGTGTTCCGAGGCCATATCTGTATATGCTAGGCTCGTCAAGTTTAACCCGAGTATTCTGCGTGTGCAAAACTGGCTTACACCCGTTGTATTTGAACGTAGAGCTTATCACACCCGATCATCACGTGGTGTCTCGGCACGACGAACTTTCGCAACGGTGCATACTCAGGGAGAACACTTATACCTTGAAATTTAGTAAGGGATCATCTTATAATGCTACCGTCGTTCTAAGCAAAATAAGAAGCATAATAAGATAAACATCACATGCAATCAAAATATGTGACATGATATGGCCATCATCATCTTGTGCTTTTGATCTCCATCTTCAAAGCACCGTCATGATCACCTTCGTCACCGGCGCGACACCTTGATCTCTATCGTAGCATCGTTGTCGTCTCGCCAACTATTGCTTCCTCAACTATCGCTACCGCTTAGTGATAAAGTAAAGCAATTACATGGCGATTGCATTTCATACAATAAAGCGACAACCATATGGCTCCTGCCAGTTGCCGATAACTTTACAAAACATGATCATCTCATACAGAACCGTATAACTCATCATGTCTTGACCATATCACATCACAACATGCCCTGCAAAAACAAGTTAGACGTCCTCTACTTTGTTTGTTGCAAGTTTTACGTGGCTGCTACGGGCTTTAGCAAGAACCGTTCTTACCTACGCATACAAAACCACAACGATGTTTCGTCAAGTATGTGCTGTTTTAACCTTCACAAGGACCGGGCGTAGCCACACTTGATTCAGCTAAAGTGAGAGAGACAGACACCCGCCAGTCACCTTTAAGCAACGAGTGCTCGTAACGGTGAAACCAGTCTCGCGTAAGCGTACACGTAATGTCGGTCCGGGCCGCTTCATCTCACAATACCGCCGAAGCAAAGTATGACATGCTGGTAAGCAGTATGACTAGTATCGCCCACAACTCATTGTGTTCTACTCGTGCATATCATCTACGCATAGACCTGGCTCATGATGCCACTGTTGGGGAACGTAGTATTTTAAAATTTTCCTACGATCACGCAAGATCTATCTACCAGATGCATAGCAACGAGAGGAAAGAGTGTGTCTACGTACCCTCGTAGACCGGGAGCGGAAGCGTCAAGTGACGCGGTTGATGTTGTCGAACTTCTTCGCGATCCAACCGATCAAGCACCGAACGTACGGCACCTCCGCGTTCAGCACACGTTCAGCTTGATGACGTCCCACGAGCTCTTGATCCAGTTGAGCTTCACGGGAGAGTTTCGTCAGCACGACGGCGTGGTGACGGATATGATGTGTTCACCGGCGCAGGGCTTCGCCTAAGCTCCGCGACGGTACGACCGAGGTGTGATTCTGTGGAGGGGGCACCGCACACGGCTAAAACAATTCAACTTGTGTGTCTTTGGGTGCCCCCCTGCCCCCGTATATAAAGGAGCAGGGGAGGGAGGCCGGCCGGCCCTTCCTGGTGCGGCTAGGGAAGGAGTCCTACTAGGAATAGGATTGCAATCCTATTCCTAGTAGGATTCACCAAAAGGAAGAAGGGGGAAAGGAATAGGAGAGGTGGCGCCCCCCCCCCAATCCTAGTCCAACTAGGAACCCTAGGTGGGGGCGCCGGCCAGCCCTATGGGCTGCCTCTCTCTTTCCCTTTTGGCCCACTATGGACCATCCCCTCTCGTAGGGGGTTCCGGTAACCCCTTCCGGCATTCCCGATAAATCCGAAACTTTTCCGGTATACTTCCGGTGTCCGAATATAGCCGTCCAATATATCAATCTTTATGTCTCGGACATTCCGAGACTCCTCGTCATGTCCGTGATCTCATCCGGGACTCCGAAGTACCTTCGGTACATCAATACTCATAAACTCATAATATCAATCGTCATCAAACGTTAAGCGTGCGGATCCTACGGGTTCGAGAACTATGTAGACATGACCGAGACTCATCTCCGGTCAATAACCAATAGCGGAACCTGGATGTTCATATTGGCTCCTACATATTCTACGAAGATCTTTTATCGGTCAGAACCGCATAACAACATACGTTGTTCCTTTTGTCATACGGTATGTTACTTGCCCGAGATTCGATCGTCGGTATCTCTATACCTAGTTCAATCTCGTTACCGGCAAGTCTCTTTACTCGTTCCGTAACACATCATCTCGTGACTAACTCATTAGTCTTTTGCTTGCAAGGCTTATTGTGATGTGTGTTACCGAGAGGGCCCAGAGATACCTTTCCGACACTCGGAGTGACAAATCCTAATCTTGATCTATGCCAACACAACGAATACTTTCGGAGACACCTGTAGAGCATCTTTATGATCACCCAGTTACGTTGTGACGTTTGATAGCACACAAGGTGTTCCTACGGTATTCGGGAGTTGCATAATCTCATAGTCATAGGAACATGTATAAGTCATGAAGAAAGCAATAGCAGAAAACTAAACGATCATTGTGCTATGCTAACGGATGGGTCTTGTCCATCACATCATTCTCCTAATGATGTGATCCCGTTGATCAAATGACAACTCATGTCTATGGCTAGGAAACATAACCATCTTTGATCAATGAGCTAGTCTAGTAGAGGCATACTAGGGACATACTGTTTTGTCTATGTATCCACACATGTACTAAGTTTCCGGTTAATACAATTCTAGCATGAATAAAAGACATTTATCACGATATAAGGAAATACAAATAACATCTTTATTATTGCCTCTAGGGCATATTTCCTTCAGAGGGAGTATCCACCCTCGGGGCTGAGGGTATGTACCAGTAGCTATGTGTTGTATCTCTCTCTCTCTCTCTCTCTCTCTCTCTCTCTCTCGTGTTCTTGATGGCACGATCTTGATGTATCGGGAGCTTTGTTAATATAGTTGGATCATATGGTGTTTTCCCTCTCTATCTTGTGATGAATTGAGTTTTCTTTGGATTGAATACTTCTATGGATTTGAGAACACTTGTTATATGTCTTGCAATTTAATACTTGTGGTCACAATGGGATATCATATTGATCCACTTGATATATGTTTTGGCACTCAACTTGCGGATTCCCGAAGTGACATTGGGGTAATCTATGCATAGGGCTTGATGCACATTCTTGTCTTCGTTTCTCCGGTATAAATCTTGGGGCACTCTTTGAGTATTATGGTCTGAATTTGTCTTGGGGTTATGATTTGTAAGGACTCTTGATAGATAGATCGGAAAGGATAAATTTATGTTGTTGTAGTACAAACTCTTGATAGATTGAACGGAAAGAATAACTTTGAGGTGGTTTCGTTGAGGGGTGGTTATGTGATTCAATTATATTAGCATCGTTGAGAGATTGCACTAGTGAAAGTATGGGCCCTAGGCCTTGTTTTCCCTCATTGCGATACCGTTTGTGCTCACTTTTGTTGCTTGCTGCATTGCTGTTTTTTATTGTTCACACTACAAAAATCAATATCTACTATCAATATTACACTCGTATCACCATCTCTTCGCCGAACTAGTGCACCAATACAATTTCCCATTGTATTTGGTGTGTCGGGGACAAAAGAGACTTTTTATTATTTGGTTGCAGGGTTGTTTGAGAGAGACCATCTTCATCCTACACCTCCTACGGATTGATAAACCTTACGTCATCCACTTGTGGGAACATTTTTACTTTCCTACAAAACTCTGCGCTTGGAAGCCCAACACATGTCTACAAGAATAAAGTTGCATAGTAGACATCAAGCTCTTTTCTGGCAACGTTGTCGGGGAGGTGAGTGCTTGAAGGTATATCTTTAGATCTTGCAATCGAATCTTTTAGTTTCTTGTTTTATCACTAGTTTGGTTTATAAAAGAAAACTATAAAAATGGAATTGAGGTTGCATCATATTATTTATCATCTTTATAATATCTTTCTTGAAAATGATGGATCAGAAAATTGTGCTCACTTGTTAGAAGAAGAAGTCAATAAAATGTTTGGCACAACATATTTGAATGATGACCATGATGGCAATGTTGTTAGTATGAATTGTTTGAATATCCATGATGGTAATGATATGTGAAGCCATAAACTTTGGGATGCTATGTTTGATGAAGATGATATTTTTTGTCCCCCAAGTTTTGATGAGCAAATATATTATGATGATAGCATGCCTCCTATTTATGATGATTATATTGATAAAAGTGGATTTGGAGAGGTCATGACTTTATTTAGTGATGAATCCACTACTTTAGAGGATGTTTCAATTGACTATGATAACAAAGTTGCTATCTATGATGATTATGGTGATGACACGTATGCTATATTGAATAATGATAACCATGAAACTTGTCATCATGACTTTAATTTTCAATCTCATGATAGTTATTTTGTTGAGTTTTCTCACACCACTATTCATGAGAATGAATTTTCTTATGTGGAGAGTAGCAAAATTTCTATGCTTTTGCATTATGAAAAGAATGATTTATGTGATGGCTATATTGTTGAATTCATTCATGATGCTACTGAAAATTACTAGAGAGGAACATATGCTTGTAGGTATTGCAATAATATCAAGTTTTCTCTCTATGTATTGAAAAATTTGAAGTCGTGCTTGTTTTGCCTTCATATGCTAGTTGATTCTTGCTCTCATAAATTGTTTGCTCGCAAAATCCCTATGCATAGGAAGTGGGTTAGACTTAAATGTGCTAGTCATATGCTTCATGATGCTCTCTTCGTGTTTGAATTCATATCTTTCGTGTGAGCATCATTGAAATCATCTTCCCTAGCTAAAAGGCATTAAAGAAAAGCGCTTGTTGGGAGACAACCCAACATTTATACCTACAGATTTTGTGTGTTCACATGTTTTATAGCTTTTGTTTCAATAAAGTGCCAAGCAAAGCCTTAGGATCATGTTGGGTGTTAGTAGATCTGATCTTGCTGAAAAATAGAAACTTGTGCGCTCACGAGAAAAATTCTATTTTTTAACGGAAGAGTGCTTTAAAGTTGATTCTTTTTGCAGAAGATTAATATAAAAATTTCTCACGTGGTCATATTTTTTTCAAGATTTTTAGAATTGCATAAGTATGGTGAATGTTCAGATCATTATAGACTGTTCTATTTTTGACAAATTCTATTTTCAATGCATAGTTTGCTTGTTTACTAGTTTCTATGGCTTATATTGATCAATATAAATTGTAGAAATGATATGCTAAAGTTTTGTGTGATTGAAGTTTTCAAGTTTTGGGTGAGATATCGATATGAGGAGAACAAGGAGTGACAAGACCCTAAGCTTGGGGATGCCCAAGCCATCCCAAGATAATATTCAAGGAAGATCCAAGCAACTAAGCTTGGGGAAGCCCCAGAAGGCATCCCCACTTTTGTCTCCAACATTATCGGTAAACTCACTTGAAGCTATATTTTATTCGTCACATGATATGAGTTTTGCTTGAGCATCATTTTCTTTTGTTAGGATTTGCTTTCTGGTATTTAGAATAATGTTTTGCATCTTTTATTTCAAAAAAGTGTCAAGGATAGCCTTTACCATGCTTATTTTGCAAGTCTATATGTTGCTGTTTGAAAACAGAAAGTTTTCTAGCATTGTCTGAATTCTTATGGATAGTAAGAACATGATTAAATCTTGATATTTTTACAAAGTTAGCATGGATAAGTTCTCTGTAACGTGGTGATTTTTCAGAATTTTTGGATCTGGGGAAGTATGAAAACAATTCCACTCTTTACAGACTGTACTGTTTTAGCAGATTGCTGTTATGTTTGCATTGTTTGCATATGTTTGCTTGTTTAATGATTCTATTTGAGGATATGAGTATTAAATATGCGGAGGCATTTAGTATGCAATGTTGAATAATAATTATAGTGATTTGCTACAGTAGAGGATGATAAGGTTTTGCATTGATTTATACTAACTTATCTCACGAGTTCTTGTTGAGTTTTGTGTGGATGAAGTTTTTGAGATTTAGGAAACCGTGATATGAGAGAAATTAATGAGACACAAAAGCTCAAGATTGGGGATGCCCAAGGCACACCAAGATAAAAAGTCTCAAGCATCTAAGCTTGGGGATGCTAATGGCTTCTCGCCCCTCGTTGGTTACCCCAAGTGGAAGGTTGAGATGTAGCGTAGCAGCAAATTTCCCTTGGCAAAGATACCAAGGATCGAATCCCGTGAGACTCCGAGGGTCGACAAGAAGGTGTCAACGGCGCCAGAAACTTAGCGGTTGACAGGACCTGCACACAGATACAAATAACTTTGCTCCCAACGAGTACAGAGAGGTTGTCAATCCCTCCGGCCTTGTTGTTTACAAAGGATCAAACACAAGAGATAATAATGATAGGTATGACTGCAACTAGGAAATAAGAACAGGAAGTAAATAGAAGGTGTGATCAGTGGTGGTAATATGGACCGGGGTCCCATGATGTTCACTAGTGATGTCTCTCTCCCAAAAGACAATAAAACAGCAAAGCGAGGTAAACAAATTACAGTTGGGCAATTGACAGGATTATGTGCACAAACCAATGCTAACTATGCTGCAAAGAAAGGTAGAGGCTCAAAAGCATGGGCGGTACGCCAAGGCAAGTAGACCGAAATCCATCTGCATCTACTACTAATCATCCACCTTGAGATATCTATCCAGAACATCTCGCTGGTATTAAGTTGCGAATCCCACCCAAAGTGTAAACTCAAAGCAACAGACAACTGCATTAAAAGAACTTTGCGTAAAGTAAACAATCCTTGCACCCGCAAGTACAAGCACCGTTGTTTTCCCCCTTGTGGCAACAGCACATCCCCTAGACTCATGTTTCTGTCACTCAAGCTAGTCATCAGGGGGCATGAACCCACAATCAAGCATAACGCTCCCTCTTGGAGTTACTACCTACTACTTGGCCAAAGCAATAAACAGCAACGGAGAACATGCAAGAATTACTCAAGAACATAAATATAAAAGAGGTGAATCAAATATATTACTCACACACAATCTGAACATAATCTCATAATCCATCGGATCCCAGCAAACTCAGCAGAGCAACAGCATAAAGATTACATATGTGCCTCGATCATGTCGGGCAGCTCACGAGGTCTAAACCATTAAGAACAAAGAGGGGAGGAGAACATCACATAGCTACTGATCAAGGACCCATGGTCCAAGGTGGACTACTCACGACTCATCCGGGAAGCGTCCATGGTGGTGGAGAAGCTCCTGGTGGTGGTTCTCCCCTCCGGCAGGGTGCTGGGAAGAGTTCTCCTGATGCTCCCGATCTTGGAAGCGCGGCGGCGGCGGAACAGAGGCGAGATCGCGAAAAAGGGTTCCGTCCCCGAGGGTTTCGGGACGCGAGGAATATATATGCGAAGGGGGGTCACCAGAGGCGGAGCCGGGGCCCCAGGCGCCCCCCTGGCGCGGCCAGGGGTGGGGCCGCGCCAGGTGGCCACCTGGGCCACCCCTGGCACCCCTCTGGCCCCGCTTTGGTTATTCGCGATGCTTCCTGTATGCTGATTTTTCCTATATTTTTCCCGGAATTTTTGGGGCACTTTTAATATGGGGGAAACCTGAAATAGAAAAACATCAGAAAACAGGAACTGGCACTGTGGCGCACTGAGTTAATAGGTTAGTCCAAATATGATCAAAAGTGTATGGAAGTGCATAAATATCATAGCAATATCACACAAAAGAAGCATGGAGCAAGCAGAAATAATAGATACGTTTTGGACGTATCAACATCCCCAAGCTTAATTCCTGCTCTTCCTCGAGTAGGTAAATGATAACAAGCATAATTTCTGTGGTGACATGCTATCAACCATATAAGAACTTTTTAAGTAAAGCAATCAAGGTATGTAATTCAATTCAAGTCATAACAAGCAAGAGTCTATATTAGCATTGTAACAAGCAACATAAGAACATAAAGGTGCAAGAGCTCTCGCTGTCCGTGACTCGAATGTCTCCAAATGGTGTTTGCGTGCAAGAAAGGGGATAGGGATATACGAGAGAGTAAAACATAGTTTTTGTATTGTTGAGAACTTAATCTACTAAAGTTTCACACTTGGTCTTCTTTGGAATCTTATCTTGACTCATCCCCAGACCACCGGCCAGGTACAAGTCAAAATGATCCACTCCCTTTTGATATTTTGAGCACTCATGCAATGGATGAGCGTAAGCAAGAAAGTCGACACTTAGGATGGCAAAGAGAGAAAAATGATGAAGGGGGAAGACAAAAAAGGTGTGAAAGGCTCACATCAATGAGGACAATCATCGGCGAGAGAAAGCCAAATGATAGATATGATGTGAGGAGTAGGGATTGCCATGCAACGGATGCACATATGAGCTAAGGTAAGCTCTCCAATGGAACTAGTGGGGGTGCATCCAACTTGCTTGCTCAAGAAGACCTAGAGCTCTTTTGAGGAGGCTCATCATTGGAATATACAAGCCAAGTTCTATAGTGTGAAGGTCCCCACATAGCTATATGCATGAATGATAATCTCTATGGAGTACAAGGTATAAGATGGAGTACGAGTGTGGATCTCTCAAAAGGAATAGTAGTGTGCCCCCTTCTCTCTTTTTATTTCTTTTTTTTCCTTTTTTTATTTTTTTTATTTTTTTGTGGCCTCAATGCCTCTTTCTATTTAACTCTCATTTGTCCTCTTTGGGATCTTTTGATTTTGTCCTCTTTGGGATCTTTTCCTCACTTTAGGGGCAACACTCTATATATTACAAAGAGTATAGAAGATCTTTCACACTTTACAAAAGTACTCAACATAAAGAAAATGAAACTATCATGATGTATGCAAATGTATGCCTCTGCCAGTGTAGCAGGATATGCAATGATACTAGCGCGTCCTGTAGCAATGATTAGGGCAAGGCCCAACTAGCATGCGGCTCATCGATCAAGCAAAAAGCACGTATGACATGAAGATCAAGTCATGAGAAGATGGATGTTGCATGGCAATGTATCTCGGAAAGGCTATGGAAATGCCTTGATAGGTAGGTATGGTGGCTGTTTTGAGGAAGGATATAATGAGGCTTATGATGACAGAGCGTATCGTGCCAAGGATTTGGATGCACCGGCGAAGTATGCGTCAACTCTCGAGGTGAGAAAGGGCAATGCACGGTACCGAAGAGGCTAGAAAAATATGGCTAGGTGGAAGTGTCAACTTTCGAATACTCACATTAGTCCGAAGAACTCATGCACTTATTATCGGTAACTCTCAATCTAATTAGGAGGTTCACAAAGAGACAAGTACCCCGAGGAGGAGTGTATGTGGGTTTGGTTATCCTTGCGCATCCTCGACTCATGATACGTGAGTGTACTCTAATATTCGATCCCTCCAAAGATTAGTGATCCATCTAGTAGCTAAAGTTCTCAACTATTTTGTAGGTTTTCGAAAATAAACACGGATTGCCCAAAATACGACATCTGTCACTAATAGGCTAAAGCTCTTGACACCAAAAGTTCAGACATTACTCATGGCAATACCTCAAAACTATTGCAAGTTACTACTAAAATTAAATAGCAACCTCAGTTACCTACTTTAAGTTAAGACACACAACTCAGTGCAACAGGCAAACTCTCTTAACAAGATAAACATGAAAACTCAAGAGAGTTCAGCAACCAACTAAACAAAAGCTCTTTAAAAAGAAAAGCATGAAAACTAAGAGCTAAACATGACAGCAGCTATGGAAAGACAAAGAACACACACAGCAAAGATAAGCATGAAAATCCTATGTTGTGTTATAGGTTGAAGTGGAGCTTGTTTCTCTCCCACACAAAGAAAGCTGGGTTCTAACTTGTTATGAACAGCAAGCAAAGCTAAAGAAAACTAAAAAGGAAACTAAGAGCAAGACGCTCCAAGCATAGCACATAACACATGAAGTGATAATTATAGTGGAACGAAAGACGAACTGATAATTGTTGATGGAGAAGGAGATGCATGGGGGCATCCCCAAGCTTAGACGCTTGCGTCTTCTTGAATATTTCTTGGGGGTGCACGGGGCATCCCCAAGCTTGAGCGTTTGACCCTCTTGAATCTTCTTTTATAATCTTCCCTCGCACACTTGAAAAATCCCTTCATACATAACTCATCATAATCTGATTAGCGAGGTTAGTACCCACAATAAAATAATTTTTCCCTACTGGAAATAAAGATAATCTTGAAGAGCAAATGTTTCTCAAGATTGCCAAAAGGTTTTTGCAAAGAAAAAGCAAGCTCAAGGTTTGCAAAACGAAGAAAAGGCAAAACAGGACAGAATCTGTGAAAAACAGACCAGCAGGTAGTAAATAATTTTTTCGGGGCTCTTCTACAACTCAAATCAAAAAACTCAGAACAGACGCATGAAAGCCAACTGTATAGAGCACGCTGTCAAAACAATTCAGATCAAAAAGATGATCTGGTGATTTTATTCAAATTTTTCTGTCCAAGGACAGAATCTGTTTTCTGGACAGCACGTCACAACTTTTGAACTTTCTTGCAATCGGAGGCTAAACTTGGCACAAAGCTGAAAAGAAATGATACAATGATGATGTTACTGTAGTAACAAACATCAAGACACAACAAAAGCAAAATAAAACCTAATTCATTGTGGGTTGCCTCCCAAAAGCGCTTTCTTTTATGCCTTTAAGCTAGGCATGATGCAAAAAGAGAGGATCAAGTTTTATCAAGAGTAAGAGAATAGCTAGCCCGTATTATGGACTCAAAAGGCAACTTAATCTTCTTTGTAGGGAAGTGTTCCATCCCTTTCTTGAGAGGGAACTGGAATTTTATATTCCCCTCTTTCATGTCAATGATAGCACCAACGGTGCGAAGAAAAGGACGTCCCAAAATAATTGGACATGAAGGTTCACATTCAATATCCATAATAGTAAAATCAACGGGAACATAATCGTCATTGACAATGATAAGAACATCGTCGATCTTCCCCAAAGGTTTCTTTACGGAAGAATCAACAAGACGAACACCAAAAGAACAAGGATCAAAAGGTTTCAATTTAAACATATCATACATTCTTTTGGGCATAACGGAGGTACTAGCTCCAACATCACATAAAGCATAGCAAGAGAAGTTATTCAACTTAATTTTAATCATAGGATCCCAACTATCTTCTAGCTTTCTAGGTATGGAAGCTTCTACCCTAAGCTTCTTCTCCCTAGCTTTGATAAGAGCATTAGTGATATGCTCCGTGAAGGCAAGATTAAGTGTGCTAGTGTGGGGATCTCTAGACATCTTGTGAAGAAAACCAATAACTTCAGAAAGGGTGCAATTATCAAAATCAAGGTCACTACTATCAAGTAAAGTGGTAATGGTGTCCTTTAGGCTCACTTGTTTGGTAGCTTCTATGGTTATAGGAGTTTCTTCTTCTACAGTTGAGGTCATAGCATCACCATTAATAGGTCCAATGGGACTAGGAGTGCATTGGGTGCTAAGAGTTTGGATATCCTCAACAACTTGGATAGTAGCAACAGTGTGGTGGGTAGGAAGGCTCTTAATTCTATCTTCTTCCTTCTTTTCTCTAGCCCATCTCTCTTTAAGTTTAGCCATCATCCTAATGTTTTCATTAATTTGCACTTGAATAGCATTCATAGGAGTGGTCTTCCTCTCCTCAAGAGGAGAAGTTCTAATTTTAAGCAACTCTACCTCATGGGCTAAATTGTCTACCTTCGAAGAGAGATTATCTAGTTTGTCTAGTTTTTCTTCTACATTCTTATTGAAGGCCTTTTGGGTAGTGATGAAGTCTTTAAGCATAATCTCTAGTTCAGAAGTGGAGTTCTTGGTGCTAGGATAAGCATTGTTGTTCCCATAGGAATTAGAGGGGAACGGTCTAGGGTTGCTACCAAAATTACTCCTATAAGCATTGTTATTGAAATTGTTTCTAGAGATAAAGTTCACATCTACTTGATCTTGAGCAATCAAAGAATTTAAAGGAACATCATGAGGATCAATAGAAGATTTCTTGGAAAGTAGAGACATGATCAAGTCAACTTTTTCATTTAGGGAGGAAATCTCCTCGACAGAGTTTACCTTCCTACCTGTTGGAGCGCGTTCGGTGTGCCATTGGGAATAATTGGTCATCATTTCGTCGACAAGCTTCGTGGCAGCACCAAGTGTAGTTGACATAAAGGTTCCTCCCGCGGCCGAATCTAACAAGTTCCGCGAGGTAAAGTTCAAGCCTGCATAAAAATTTTGGACAACCATCCAAGTAGTCAAACCATGAGTAGGGCAGTTCTTGACAAAAGATTTCATGCGTTCCCAAGCTTGGGCAACGTGTTCATTATCCAATTGTTTAAAATTCATTATGTTACTCCTTAGTTGGATAATTTTAGCAGGGGGATAGTACTTCCCAATAAGGGCATCCTTGCACTTGTCCCAAGAATCTATACTATTCCTAGGCAAGGATTGAAACCAGATTTTAGCTCCTCCTCTCAAGGAGAAAGGAAAAAGCTTAAGCTTAACAATATCACCATCTACTTCTTTGTACTTTTGCATATCACAGAGCTCAACAAAATTATTTAAGTGCAAAGCAGCATCATCTCCAGCACCGGAGAATTGATCTTTCATAACTAGGTTCAGTAAAGCTGGTTTAATCTCATAAGAAGGTGCTGAAGTGGAAGGTGTAGCAATAGGCGTGCAGATAAAGTCATTGTTGTTATGACTAGTGAAGTCACACAACTTGGTGTTCTCGGTGGAACCCATAGCAGAAGCAAGCAATATAACTATTTTTGTGATTTTTGGTAAGGGGCACTAAAGCAAAAACTGAAAGGTAAACTAACAAGACTAAAAAGCAAAGATAAAAGATAGCGTGCAACTCCCCTATCTCGAAGAGTGGAGTCCCCGGCAACGGCGCCAGAAACTTTGGTTGATGGCTTCTCGCCCCTCGTTTGTTACCCCAAGTGGAAGGTTGAGATGTAGCGTAGCAGAAAATTTCCCTTGGCAAAGATACCAAGGATCGAATCCCGTGAGACTCCGAGGGTCGACAGGAAGGTGTCAACGGCGCCAGAAACTTAGCGGTTGACAGGACCTCCACACAGATACAAATAACTTTGCTCCCAACGAGTACAGAGAGGTTGTCAATCCTTCCGGCCTTGTTGTTTACAAAGGATCAAACATAAGAGATAATAATGATAGGTATGACTGCAACTAGGAAATAAGAACAGGAAGTAAATAGAAGGTGTGATCAGTGGTGGTAATATGGACCGGGGTCCCATGATGTTCACTAGTGATGTCTCTCTCCCAAAAGACGATAAAACAGCAAAGCGAGGTAAACAAATTGCAGCTGGGCAATTGACAGGATTATGTGCGCAAACCAATGCTAACTATGCTGCAAAGAAAGGTAGAGGCTCAAAAGCATGGGCAGTACGCCAAGGCAAGTAGACCGAAATCCATCTGCATCTACTACTAATCATCCACCTTGAGATATCTATCCAGAACATCTCGCTGGTATTAAGTTGCGAATCCCACCCAAAGTGTAAACTCAAAGCAACAGACAACTGCATTAAAAGAACTTTGCGTAAAGTAAACAATCCTTGCACCCGCAAGTACAAGCACCGTTGGTTTCCCCCTTGTGGCAACAGCACATCCCCTAGACTCATGTTTCTGTCACTCAAGCTAGTCATCAGGGGGCATGAACCCACAATCAAGCATAACGCTCCCTCTTGGAGTTACTACCTACTACTTGGCCAAAGCAATAAACAGCAACGGTGAACATGCAAGAATTACTCAAGAACATAAATATAAAAGAGGTGAATCAAATATATTACTCACACACAATCTGAACATAATCTCATAATCCATCGGATCCCAGCAAACTCAGCAGAGCAACAACATAAAGATTACATATGTGCCTCGATCATGTAGGGCAGCTCACGAGGTCTAAACCATGAAGAACAAAGAGGGGAGGAGAACATCACATAGCTACTGATCATGGACCCATTGTCCAAGGTGGACTACTCACGACTCATCCGGGAAGCGTCCATGGTGGTGGAGAAGCTCCCGGTGGTGGTTCTCCCCTCCGGCGGGGTGCCGGGAAGAGTTCTCCTGATGCTCCCGATCTTGGAAGCGCGGCGGCGGCGGAACAGAGGCGAGATCGCGAAAAAGGGTTCCGTCCTCGAGGGTTTCGGGACGCGAGGAATATATATGCGAAGGGGGGTCACCAGAGGCGGAGCCGGGGCCCTAGGCGCCCCCCTGGCACGGCCAGGGGTGGGGCCGCGCCGGGTGGCCGCCTGGGCCACCCCTGGCACCCCTCTGGCCCCGCTTTGGTTATTCGCGAAGCTTCCTGTATGCTGATTTTTCCTGTATTTTTCCCGGAATTTTTGGGGCACTTTTAATATGGGGGAAACCTGAAATAGAAAAACAGCAGAAAACAGGAACTGGCACTATGGTGCACAGAGTTAATAGGTTAGTCCAAATATGATCAAAAGTGTATGGAAGTGCATAAATATCATAGCAATATCACACAAAAGAAGCATGGAGCAAGCAGAAATTATAGATACGTTTTGGACGTATCAGATGCCCCGATAGGCATCCCACCTTTCTTCATCAACGATTACCGGTTAGTATCGGTTGACCCTAAGTTTTTGCTTCTTCACATGACATGTGGTATTCTTGAAATGTCATTTTTTTACTTGTTGTTTTAATAAAATACTTATATCTGGATTTTTTAAGTAAAATAGAGCCCCCAAATAGTTGCCGGAAAAGCTAGGTAAGCGACATTCACACCCCGTCAACGAAGCTCTTTTCGGGCGTCGTTGCTCTAGTGCTTCACTTATATCTTTTTGAGCACGGTGTGCTTTAGTATTTTTGAAGAAATTATCTCTTGCTTCACTTAGATTAATTTGAGAGAAGAAATATTATGCTCATGTTCTTCACTTATATTTGTTTGAGCTTATCAAAAGCAACACATGAAAATTAGTCCCAAAGTGATAGATATCCAAGAAGGATATAATAAAAACTTTCATGAACATCATTGGTCAAAATAAACTTGATTCCTTATAATAGTTTTGAGACATGATGATGTGATATGTGAGTCATGTTGATGAGTAATTGTGCTTTAGCAAGATGTTGGTGTTAAGGTTTGTGATTCCTGAAACATGCACGTATAGTCTCTCGTTATTCCGGGAAGTTGGAGCACAATTTATCCTTGATTGTCATATCTTTGTGTGAAGGTCAGGGGCGCGCGATGGTTAACTCCTACCAACCCCCCCC